>CM056050.1:382294028-382921528 GCA_029574335.1 Rana kukunoris | reverse complement strand
ATTACAGTGAAGCAGGAAACAGCAAGTGATAAAAAAAATGACGACATAAAGCTAAAAAGATACGAACGCCCGTGCTTCCGGGGTCACGTAGGAGCGTGGTAACGTCAATGCGCAGCACCACCCTGACCAGTTTCGTCAGATATGACGTTCTCAAAGGGCACAGGCGACGCATTCAAAGTCACCACTAGTTATACAGGTAGAGGCTTAACCAAGCCTCGTTTTCGTTCCGCAACTCAGGAAGGAGCGTGAAGCCAAACCTCGTTCAGAGTTCAAATGTAGATGGCAAGGGGAAGAGAAAACCAATCAGAAGGCACCTCTGCCTCTCCCGTCGTGATAGTAAACAAAGCATCATCACTCCACGGTGGCTAGTTGGTATATATAAACCACCATTGGAGCCCGGAGTGAGGATGGAAAAGGATCGGTCCAGTCAGCAGGCAGAAACAGGGTCAAAAAACAGGCTAGGGTTTGTACAGGCAGAGGCAACCCTGTAATGGTGGTGCGGTGATGAAGGACACTGTAACTGGTGAGGCAGTGGTCAGGGACAATATGATTGGTGTGGTGATGATAAGAGACACTGAGTGGGTGGCAGGGATTAGGACATTGTAAGTGAGCAGTGATTAGGACTAGGGTTGTCCCGATACGATACTAGTATCGGTATCGGGACCGATACCAAGCATTTGCGCGAGTACTTGTACTCGCGCAAATGCTCCCGATGCCTGACCCGATACCTGGTTGGCGGGTAGTCAGTGGCTAGAAAGGGCGGGAGGAGTCATAGGCTGGAGAGGGTGGGCGGAAGCCAGGCTTCTGTAGTTAGAAGTGTCCCCCCCGGATTCCCAACACCCGCCCGCACTACCGCAGCATCGCTCGGTGCCACTTGTCACACTAGAGCCGGGGATGGAAAGCTTTTCCTAGGCGGCTCCTCCCTGGAGGGGCAGCGCTCTCCCTGGATTGAGCCGTGCTGTATCTGAGGTTCAGAGGGGTGTGTTTTAAAGTGTGCCAATTGTACAGGAAGGGGGATAGGTGTCTGTGCTGGGAGAAGGAAGACATTCTTGCACCCATCTGCACCCTGCACTCTGTACCCATCTGCACCCTGCACCCACCACCCACCTGCATTCACCACTCACCTGCACCCTGCATCCTGCACCCTGTATCCACCACCTACCACCCACCTGCACCCTGCATCCACCACCCACCTGCACTTTGCATCCACCACCCACCTGCGCCCTGCATCCATCACCCACCTGCACCCTGCACACACCTGCACCCACCTGAAGCCTGCATCCACCACCCACCTGCACTCTGCAACCTGCACTCACCACCCTGCACCTACCTGCACCCACCTGCACCCTGCATTCATCACCTACCTGCACTCTGCACCCTGCACCTACCTGCACCCACCACCCACCTGCACCCTGCATCCACCATCCACCACCTGCCTGCATCCACCACCCACCTGCACCCTGCATCCACCACCCAGCTGCATCCATCACCCACCTGCACCCTGCATCCACCACCCACCTGCACCCTGCATCCACCACCCACCTGCATCCATCACCCACCTGCATCCACCACCCACCTGCACCCTGCATCCACCACCTACCACCCACCTGCATCCTGCATCCACCACCCACCTGCACCCTGCACTCTGTACCCTGCACCCACCTGCATCCACCACCCACCTGCACCCACCACCCACCTACACCCTGCACCCACCTACACCCACTGCCCTCCTGCACCCTGCACCCATCTGCACTCTGCACCTATCAGTGCAATCAGTGCCATCTATCAGTGCCCACAAGTGCCATCCGTCAGTGCCAGCCACCAGTCAGTGCACAAAAGTGCCGTCCATCAGTGCCAGCCACCTGTCAGTACCACCTATCAGTCCCCATCTGTCAAACTGTCACACGACATTGAAAAAAAAGTATCGGTACTTGTACTCAGTCTTAAAAAAGTGGTATCGGGACAACCCTAATTTGGACTAGTGTGGCGATGATCATAGACACTGTAACTGGTATGGCGGTGATCAGGAACAATATGAATGGTGTGGTGATGAATAAAGACACTGTGAGTGGGTGGCGCGGATTTAGAACATTGTAAGTGAGTGTTTTTTTTTTATCTGACAATGTAAACAAACAGATCCCCGTTCTGTCAGGGGAGTAGAGAGTGATCATATATTCCTAGTGATCAGGAACAACGATCTCAATCTACTCCCAGTCAGTCTACAGTTAGAAACACCCCCAGTGAACACATATAACCCCTTGATCGCCCTTTTATACAGTCATCAGTGCATTTTGATAGCACTGATCGCTGTATGAATGTCAGTGGTTCAAAAAAAGTGTCAAAAGTGTACCATCTGTCCACCGTAATCTTGCAGTCCCGCTAAAAAATGCTGATCACCACCATTACTAGTAAAAAAAAAAAAATTATATTAAAAATGCCATAAATATATCCCCTATTTTGTAGACTTTATAACTTTTGCCCAAGCCAATCAATATGCACCGATTGTTGTTTTTTTTTTCTTTACCAAAAATATGTAGAATACATATTGGCCTAAACTGATAAAGACATTTTATTGAATTTTTTTGGATATTTATTCTAACAAAAAGTGAAAAATATTGCTTTTTTTTCGAAATTGTTGCTCTTTTTATGTTTATAACGCAAAAAAAGAACATCAATTGTTTGTGTACAGCGTCACAAGACCGCACAATTGTCAGTTAAAGCAACGCAGTGCCGTATTGTAGAAAATGGCCTGGTCATTAACCTCTTATGGACCGCCGCATGTACATTTACGTCGGCAGAATGGCACCGACAGGCACATCAACGTATATATACGTTGGTGCCTTGAGGTGGGTCGGGGGTCCAATCGGGACCCCCCCGGTACATGCGGCGGTCCCCATAGCTGGCCGAGCGATCCGGGATGAGGGGGCGGCTATTCGTTTTTGTCTGCCCTCTCTGGATTGCTCCCAGCCAATCCGAGCGCTCCCCCGCCCTGCACTTCCTCCTCCTGTGTAAACACAGGAAGGAGGAAGTGATGTGATCTCTCCCCTCAGCGGTATTTTCAACCACCGCTGAGGAGAGATCACATCGCACAGTAAGTCTGCACAACACTACACTGACTCACACTACACATTAACCCCTTGCGATCCCCCCCCCTCCCCCCTGTCACAGTGTCACTGAATGCAGTATTCATACATGTATGATTACTGTATTTAGTGTCAGTGTGACAGTCATTCAGTGTTAGGTTCAGGGTAGCCCCCGTACCCCCCCCTAATAAAGTTTTAACCCCTTGATCACCGCCCTAGTTAACCCTTTCACTCCCTATTGCCAGTGTCACTAAGCGATCATTTTTCTGATCGCTGTATTAGTGTCGCTGTTCCCGCTAGGTAGCTAATTTTTTTTGTATTGCGATTTTTTTTTTTACTAAAGACATATGGCTAAATAAATTTTGGCCTAAATGTTTGACTAAAATTTTGTTTATTTGATTTTTCTTAAAACAAAATGTAAAAAATATTGTTTTTTTTTTCAAAAATGTCGCTCTATTTTTGTATATAGCGCAAAAAAAAAATCGCAGAGGCAATCAAATACCAGCAAAAGAAAGCTCTATTTCTGGGAAGAAAAGGACGCAAATTGTGTTTGGGAGCCACGTCGCATGACCGCGCAATTGTCAGTTAAAGCAATGCAGTGCCGAATCGCAAAAAGGGGCCTGGTCATTTACCTGCATTTTGGTCCGGGTCTTAAGTGGTTAAGGGGGAAAATCTTCCATTCTGTAAGTGGTTAAACAGTTAAATGATACATATACAACAAAAGAATAAAAATTTAATTTCACAATTAATTGAAAAAATTGTCTGCGCTTATTTAAAATGTGTGCATGATATTGTAAAACGCTGTGTAAACTGTTGCGCTATATAAATCCTGTAAAATAATAATATTATAATAATAATAATAATAATAATAATGCAAATGTCCAAAATCTGGACTATGTGAATCCCACTCCAAGTGATTCTCCACCACCTTGAGATCACAGCAAAGAAATATACAGCTCTCAAGTGACAAAGATATATAACACATGGCAATCACTGATAGGCACAACTCTTATGTCGCGTACACACAACCGTTTTTCATGACGCGAAAAATTAGATTTTTTTTAATTGGTCATTAAAAACGATCTTGTGTAGGCTCCAGAGCATTTTCTCAACGTGAAAAATGGGCATTAACAATTTAGAACATGCTCTAATTTGTCGTGTCGTTTTTCACGTCATGAAAAGCGGTCGTGTGTAGGCTTTCACGATGGGAAAAAAACACACATGCTCAGAAGCAAGTTATGAGACGGGAGCGCTCGTTATGGTAAAACTAGCATTTGTAATGGAGATAGCATATTCGTCACGCTGTAACAGACTGAAAAGCACAAAGACTGAAAAGCGTGAATCGTCTCTCACCAAACTTTTACTAACACGAAATCAGCAAAAGCAGCCCAAAGGGTGGCGCCATCCGAATGGAACTTCCCATTTATAGTGCCGTTGTTCATGTTGTACGTCACCACGCTTTGTGCAAGCATTTTTTTTTTCACGATCGTGTGTATGCAAGGCAGGCTTGACAAGAATCACGTTGAGAAAAACTTTGTTTTTTCCATGACATTAAAAATGGTCGTGTGTACTTGGCATAACTCCAAACTTTGAACAGCCAGCAGGAAGCATCAATAATCCCTCTCCCCTTAGTTTGCACTCCCTTTAGTTTGCACTCTCATATGCATTGTATCAGGAGAAAATGCAATCGCACAAAAAAATGTCATGCCTGAGGAAAGAGCAACAGAGGAATTTGTTTTCAAAAGAGGGACAGCCACTCCACATGAGTGACTGTTGGGCTCAATGGACAACATTGCTTGAGATTTCAGTGCAATGGAGGCATAGGAAGTAACATGCTAACTGGATTTGCCAGGATTAGTATATATATATTTTTTCCAGACAAACTTTTAATAGTGTATTTAACAAAGAAAAAGTGAGTATGGGAAGTTTACTTTTACTGTTCCCTCTACTTTAGCATGAACTCAATGGCCAACACTTTTTTGGTGAGAAAGGAGTTATGATATCAGGAGAATGCGTCAGAATGAGAACAATTCAGAAAAACTAGCACATAATATGATGTCTATTATCTTGCTTTCTGGAAGTCATCTTTGGAAAGATTGTCTTACTTCCTAGAAGCAAACAAAACCGATACTGTTGAGCAGAAAAGCTCAGTGCTGCCAACTATGCCTTGGGCTCAAACTTTTACAATTATTTACTCACCAACTGCTCCAGGTAGCCCTAAATAAATATTCCTGGGGGTTTACTAACAATGATAAATGGGTTTGCATCATTATAGAAAAGTGTTTGTTCCACAAAGAAAGCTAATTGCTCAATATTTACAAAAATTGTGTGGCTTTTAGAATAAGGTGACCAGATTTTTAAAATGAAATCCGGGGACATATTTTTTCTTTACTAGTAATGGCAACAATCAGCGACTCTCTGCCCGTCGCCACCCGACTCACAACCTCTCAAGTCTTACTCTTCGGGCCCGGCTACCACTGGGTGGGGAGCGGAGGAAGATCACTCCACCAGGGAAGGCGAGGAGATAGGCAGGTGGCTGGCCAGGATTTGAGCCAAGGCAGAAGAAAATGTGAGCGGAGCTGAATGGGCATGCGCCCGAAACCGAAGAAATATTCCCTCCGCTCCGACCAGCACATGATCATCCGAAAGGGGCAGAGATAATGGGAAAAATACAACCCCCCTATGCTAGTAGGCACAGCGGAGCGGGGGTGTGTAATTCAATTTTTTTAATTTTAATTCTGCACTGACTGTCTTTGAAATTGCCCCTGTCCCCTACTAAATCAAATCTGGGGACAAAACCAGGGACAGACTTGGTCCGGGGACAGTGTCCTCAATCAGGGGACTGTCCCCTGAAACTGGGGATGTCTGGTCACCCTATTTTAGAAGGACACTTTCAGTTTTGTAAATTGCTAAAAGATATGTTAAGACACTGATTAATGTTCGGTGTAGAATAGGAAACCTGGCTGTGCTGGCTTTTTGCAGAGCCATTTTCTAACATTTGTAGTGTCACAGTAAAGGGCCTTAGCTATAACAGTGCTGTTATATGCCAAATATATTCATGCTTCTAACACTAGTGTTAAAAGTCTTTACCTGCAACCTGTTTAAATTGGACTGGTCCGTTCATGCACTTTGCATGCTTGTCATTTTACATGTAGCACCTGTGTACTTCCAAGTACCGGTGCTATTAACATTAAAGGGATAATCAGAGTGTAAGTGCCTCTGATTCTAATTGCAATCATTTAAGTAGGGTCTCAGTTTCAGCTTGGCTGTGCTGTGGGCTCATTCTGTTGTTGCTGGGGTGTTGTTCCACCCCAGGACGATAGGTGGCAAAAGTGGAAGCTGAGGTTTGAGTGTTCCAATCAGGAGGTTTGGGCATGCTGGGAGAGGGTACTTATGGAACAGATGCCATTGTTCTGGGTTCGTTCTTCTTCGAGTGTGGCACCCACGTTTAGGGTGGCCACATCACCGCGCCCCTAGCGTTGTGGCCTAACCGGCCAGGGCGTGCGTGCCGCGCGGTCTTCCTGGTTTCTGGGCCATGTTGGCCCGGAACATTCAAGCAGGACGGGAACTCAGCAATCGACTGGGTTCCCACTGGCGGTCCAATAGGATTCAGACGAACCACCGGGGATCAAGGTACCGGACACTGAGGGATTGACTTCAATTCAGTCGGTGCCAGGGCGACGTTAAGAAGAAGATCCAGGCGAAACTTTACTTATGAGGGCTACCTCCATATCTGCAATCAGAGAAGGCCTGTGGCAGAGGCGTTTCCCTGACGTTCATTCAGGAGGGTCTGTGGCAGAGACCTCTTCCTATGTTTCGAGTGATACTCTGGCTGCCAGGTCGGTGAGAGAGACCTGTCCAGGTACACTATACCCACCCCGGCTGGAGTGGCGAAGAAAGCTAAGTGTTGTCGGAAGCAGGACTGTTTCCCTATTGTACACCTGAATCTGCTGTTCTCCTTCCAACCTTCATCTGTCCTTTTCATCACCTGTTCACTGTTTTTACCCGGCTGGGTAATAAAGAGTAGTGTTGCTCAAGAATATTCGCATTGCGAATATTCGTTACGAATATTGCATATTCGAGTATTCGCGAATAACTTGAATATCGCGGTGAATATTCGCTATTGCGAATATTCGTATTTTTTCAAATTTATTTTTAAAACAGATCACATCCTAGTGATCTCCATCGACACCTAAAAGCATTACTGGTATGATTAGAGACCCTGGGCCGAGTAGCTGAGGCGATCCTTTTATGTTGCCGAATATTCGCAATACGAATATTCATATTACGAATATTCGCGAATATTTTCTCTGCCCTTCTTTTGCATCAGAGCCAATCAGAGTTCTCCTACCACAGTTGTCAGAGGTTAGCAACCTCCATAGCAACCAATAGGAACCTGCCTGCACGACCATTATATAAGATCACTCCCAGCAGTATTTCAGTGCAGATTCACAAGGTGGCTAGAGAGAGTGGAGTGTTTCTGTGCGTTTTTCCTGTGTATTGCGATCTTAGAGCTTAGCATTGTGCTTCCTATAGTGCTTTCAGTTCTGAGTTTCCTGCTTCTAAAACCAAATGCTTTTTTCAAAGCAAAAGACCCAACGGCTTTTCTAAAAGCTCAGATTTGTGTTGTTTTGTCCAGGTTAGTGTAGCTTAGTGTTAGATAGATTTCTGTGTAGTTAGTGTAAGTGTACATTTCTTTAAGGTAGCTTAGTTTAGTGTGTGTTTAGCCTCTGTGTTTTGTGTATAAAAAATAAAATAAAATTAGCTTTAGTTTAGTCATATACGTTTGTGTAAGTAGAGTTAGTGTTTAGTGCATATTAGTTTATTATTTGTAGTCCTCGTCTTTGTCCTTGTCAGTCAGTGTAAAAAAAAAAAAAAAAAATGTAGCTTTAGTTTAGTCATATAAGTTTGTGTAAGTAGAGTTAGGCCTCGTACACACGATCAAATCTGTCCGCTGGACCGTTTCAGCAGACAGATTCGATCGTGTGTATGGCCGAGCAGACAGATTTGTCCACCCGACAGATTTCAAAGCATGCTTTGAAATCTATCGGGTGGGAATCTGTCCGCCCGACATGTCTGCTGGTTAGTACACTTACCAGCAGACATGTCGTCCCGCACCGCCGCCGCACCGCCGCTGAATGGATTCGGCGCATGCGCGGAAGTGTTTTACTTCCTGGTGCGGTGACGTGGCGGCATCAACGTCACCGCCACGTAACCGACACGTCAGCGCGCCGTCTGCTGGCGGGGATTTTGGTTTGCTCGTGTGTACACGCGAGCAAACCAAAATCCCAGCAGACAGATTTGTTCAAATCTGTCGGACGGACAGATTTGAACAAATCTGTCCGCTCGTGTGTACGAGGCCTTAGTGTTTAGTGCATATTAGTTTAGTAATCCAGGAAATGATCTCCGTTTTCGCGTGTTGTTCACGTGCATGCGCATGCGCGGACGAGAATTTTGCATTCGCATTAGCGAAATTTCGCAAAATTTTTTTTTTGATAAAATATCATGAATATTCGATATTAACGAATATTTCACGAATATTATTCTATATATTCGTGAAATATCGCGAAATCGAATATGGCGTATTCCGCTCAACACTAATAAAGAGCACATAAACAACATTCCTTTGTGAAAATTCCTTTTTCTACTGTCACATTCATCATTCACCCCTAGACGTTCAGAAGAAGCCATTAGGTAATGTGCCATCCCATTCTATTACCAGCAGCACCTCTGGGGGTACCGCTACATACAAAAATAATAGATGTGAATAGAATAGAAAGATTGTTTTAAGCTGTTACTAAACCCAGGACCCTGCATTCACTTTATCTGGTCTCCCACACAGTACACAGAACATAGAATTGTAATAATGTTAGTAAATATAAACTGCTAAATACATTTTCTCATCGGATGTATATAGCAGTCTTGTGACTTCTATCAGTGCCTGATTAAAGCTTGTAGGAGCAGTTTTCTTACTGCACTGAGCTGTCCTATCAAGATGTAGGACCCCTGACCCTCTATCTGGACTGTGCTGATTGGCCCTTATTCTGATCACATGCACTTTCCCAAGAAAATAAAAAAAACTCTCTAGCAGTACACACCAAACTGAGCATGTGCAGCCTGACTTAATCTGTCTTATCCAGACATGTTTTGCAGTCAGTGGAAAAAGAGGAGGATATGTGCATACAGGATCAAACAGCCTTTTTACACAATGCACCTTAGGTTCCACAGTGTGTTCAACTAGCATGCTTTACTGCATATACAGACTGATTTTACTGTTGCGGGTTTAGTAACACTTTAACTTCAAAAATCACTGCAGAGATGACAATCAAACAACTTTATCAAATTTAAAATATCAGCAATATTGGCACCTAGTGACATGAAATGAGAGCAACTAATATCACAAATGGCCATAATGATGAAATTCAGGTGCAGTACTTACTACAGTAAATTTAAAGTTAGTCATGAAAGGAGCTTTTCCTTCAATTTCCACCTGTAAGTCCAGAAGGAAGAAAATTATTTCATCTCTCAGGATCTGTAAATAAAGATTTAAATATAAGGTTCTTGCAAAAGAATTGGAAGCTTACAGGGTCCTGGCTATATCATTAAAGCTTGACCTTTCAATATCATGTGTAAACAGTAGGGCCCAGATTCACAGAGAGTGGGCGCACATTTACGCTGGCGTATCGCACACACACAGTACGCTACGCCGGCGCAGCGCGAAGAGGCAGACACTGCATTCAGCAAGCCATTGCTCACCAAGATGCGCCAGCATAGGATATTTTCCATGGCGCAGGCCAGCGTAAGTGGAAGTGGGCGTGATCCATGCAAATGAGGCGTGACCCCATGCAAATGATGGGCCAAGCGCCAGACAAGTACGTATAACGAACTGCGCATGCACCGCGCATGCTCACAACCACGTCAGAACAACTGCCTATGATGTGCCGGATCACTGTGTACGCCGTTAGCGTAACCTACGCCCAGCCAGACACATGTCCAACGGAAAATACGCTGGCTTGTGTTCCCTGGTGCAGAGCTGAGCATGTCTGTTGCTGAGTTACACCTCCTTTATAGGGAATAACTTTATGCCGGACGTACAACTTACGTGCACCGCGCGTAGCCTGCGTCGGGCGCACATATGTTCGTGTATCGCCGTATTTACCTCATTTGTATGTTTGAATAGCTAATCAATGGGAGCCGCACCATGCACCCAGCCTAAATGTACGCACACCCTAAGCCGGCGTAAACAATTTACGTCGGCGGGGTGTAGCCTGGTTTTAGGCGTATCTCTGTTTGTGGGTCTGGCGCACAGATACGACGGCAAACATTTGCACTTACGTCGTCGTAACTGTGAATCCGGGCCTAGACTTCACTTATCTCATCCTTCCATTTTGCTTTTAATTGTCCTTATTTCTTCTGAGAAATGCTCACTTTCCCTGTTCTTCGGTCTGTAACTACACACAGTAATGCAAGGCTTTCTCCCTGGTGTGGAGAAAGCCTCTTGAGGGGGGAGGGGGCAAGCAGGAGTGTCAGGATGCCCACTAACACACAGCTCCTTTCTCTATCTGCAAAGTAGAGAGTGTCCTGACTTGTCTGCTCGCCCCCTCCCCCCTCAAGAGGCTTTCTTCACTCCAGGGAGAAAGCCTTGCATTACTGTGTGTAGTTACAGACAGAAGAACAGGAAGTGAGGATTTCTCAGAAGAAATAAGGACATTTAAAAGCAAAATGGAAGGAGGAGGTAAGTGAAGGAGGACTGCATTAAGGTAAAGGAAGACATTTAGGGGGAAAAAAATGTACCTTTACAACCCCTTTAACCACTTCCCAGCGGCCGTACGACTTTGTACGGCCGAAGGGATGTCCTGAATCTCTAACAAGCCGTATTTTTACGACCTGCGCTCCGCCAGGCCACTGGGGGGCTCGCACGCGTCCCCGCCACATCGTTGACATGTCGATGCGCGTGCCTGGCGGCCGTGATGTCCGCTAGGCACTCGGGATCAGCGGCTGCTGGGACAAGACGTGGATCTCTGTGTGTAAACACAGAGCTCCATGTCCTGTCAGGGGAGAGAGAAGACCGATCTGTGTTCCTTGTACATAGGGACACAGCATCGGTCACCTCCCCCAGTCACCCCCCCCCACAGTTAGAACACAATTTAGGGTACACATTAACGCCTTCCTCAACCCCTAGTGTTAACCCCTTTAATGCCAGTCACATTTATACAGTAATTAGTGCATATTTATAGCACTGATCGCTGTATAAATGTGAATGGCGCCAAAAATGTGTCAAAAGTGTCCGATGTCTCCGCCATAATGTCGCAGTCACGAAAAAAATGCTGATCGCCACCATTAGTAGTAAAAAAAATAAAATAATAAAAAATAATAATAATTATGTCCCCTATTTTGTAAGTGCAATAACTTGTGCGCAAACCAGATGCTTATTGCAATTTTGATTGGGAGCCACGTCGCACGACCGCGCAATTGTCAGTTAAAGTGATGCAGTGCCACAAGCTGAAATTTCACCTGGTCAGGAAGGGGTATGTGCCCAGTAAGGGAGTGGTTAATTGAAACTAGTGGGGTGATTCTGTAAAGCATTGTGGACACTTTTCTGGCATTATGGACACATTAGAAAGTTCTGCACCAAATTCATAAAAGTCATGCAACAATTATCTTGCTCTTTCTAAGGCATGCAACAAATTCAGATTCTGAAATTCAACAAATTCCACTGGTGGTGACAAATTCCTGAAGAAATCTTTCCAAGTCACTAATAAGAGAGGCAGAGGAAAAAAAAACTCTCTCATGTTGGAGTAAATTGTATTGCATGTGTAATGCCGCGTACACACGGTCGTTTTTTGCGATGAAAAAAAAACGACGTTTTCTGTGAAGTAAAAAACGACGTTTTTGAAACGTCACTTTTCAAAGACAATTTTGCATACACACCATCGTTTTTTTCACAAAAAGCAAGGTTACGTTCACCACTCTTTTCCATTGAAGCTCGCTTCATAACTAGCTTCTGGGCATGCGCGGGTTGAAAAACGTCGTTTTGAACGACGTTTTTGCTACACACGGTGACTTTTTGTGAAACAAAAAACGACGTTTTGAAAAACGACACAAAAAATTCAAACATGTTGGAATTTTTTTTTGGTCGTTTTTTTTAAGACAAAAAACGACGTTTTGCCCACACACGATCAATTTAAATGACGTTTTAAAAAACGTCGTTTTTTTTCATCGCAAAAAACGACCGTGTGTACGCGGCATTAGACTCTTTTCACACTGGGGCTGTGCCGTGTTGGCTGTAAAGCGCCGCTAGTTTTAACGGCGCTTTACCACCGTTTTAGCTGCGCTTGTTGGCCGCTAGCAGGGTGTTTTTAACCGCTGAAGAAAGGGATAAAACCGAAATCGGAAGCGCTTTCGGGCGCTTTGGAAACACTGCCCATGCATTCTAATGGGCATTCCACAGATGCTGCTTGCAGTAGTTTTTGTAATGTCCCGCAAGCGCACCGCCCCAGTGTGAAAACATTTGGGATTTCACAGTGGGGTGGCATGGGAGGTGTTTTTCAGGCGCTTTACAGGCGCTAAAACACCTGAAAAACACCTTCAGTGTGAAAGGGGTCTAAGTATTGTGTTTGAGGCAATTCTACAACAAACTCATATACACCATTCTGGCCATTACTTGATTGTCTCAGGTTGTGGTTGCATTGACTAGAAACAGATTTCTACAATGAAACACAGAGATGGTTTACTAAAATGTTATTATTCGGATCAAAGTACATTAATAGCAAAGTATTCACACAAATGAGCGCATTGGCAACTGTATGAATGAGTTTGGGTCACTCACTAAGACCCCTTTCACACTGAGCCGCCCATAGTGTCAGCGGCAAAACGCTGCTATTTTTACCGCATTTCGACCGCTAGTGGGGCGCATTTAACCCCTGCTAGCGGCCGATAAAGGGTTAAAACTGCCCCCAATGCGCTGCTGAAGCAGCGTGGGCGGTATAGCCGCGGTGTCCCATTAATTTCAATGGGCAGCAGCGGTGGAGGAGTGGTATACACATGACTCCTTCACCGCTCTAAAGATGCGGCTAGCAGGACTTTTTTTACTTGGGCTTTCACACTGGAGACAATGGAGCAGCTTTTTAGGGGCGGATTGCAGGCGTTATTTTTAAGGCTATAGCGCCTGCGCTTGGATACAGAAAAAATATTTGTTGAGAAAAGAGATACTATCACTTTTTTTTTTTATAATAGCTGTTAAATTACAACATTTCGGAAGCAAACTAGCCCACCTACAATTTATTCATAGATACAGTAAGATTAAATAAAGAAGTTATAAAGATGCATAATAAGTGTTACCAAGAACAATTAAAGCAAAAGAGTTTTACAACCATAATAATTACATGTGGCAAACTAAAGGCAAAAGGCAAAACTACGTGCTCCGTACCGCAGTCAATAGAGCACCAAGTCCGCACATCACTGGGCACAGTCTCAGGAACATCGCTGAAATTGCTTTCCGTGTCTAATAATGAATTTCCCCACGAATCGCTATCACTCCATTCTGCATTGCTGTCGCTGTTTTCCAGCAGGTAATAACCGCTTTTGAGGTAGAGGCACGCTTTTTTGATGCCATGGTCGTTCTGCAGTTTCCAGACAGAAAGTACAGTAAAACTGCAGGCAAGGGCACTGGAGAAAGCACTGGGGGGGGGGGGGATAAGGTCAATTTATTTTATTTAGTAATGTAATCCACTAGGATTTAAATGTATCTGTGTGTTGTGCTTTATCCTTTTTGAATTTGCCGCCGGTTCTACCCCTTTGTGTCGCGTCGCTCACAGGGAACGGAAGCCCAGTGCATCGGCGGAAGATCCAGCCACTGTACATAGTGGGAGTACATTGCGGGATCCCGGGTACAAGGTAAGTATCTTCTTCCAGGATCCACCGATGCAATCCTGTGGCTCAGGGTTACCGCTAATGGTACTGAAATTTCACCCCGAGCCACACTTGGCAATACCAGCAAGGAGGTTAAGGTGGTTGGGCAATGTTTTTACCACTCTGAAACAGCCTTTCCTTTTCTGAAGCTGCAAAGGCAATTGGATGAGGTGTACACATGGCATTGTAAAAATCCTCCCCTTGCTGTGCATTTGGCAGATAGTAGTACTGTACTGCTGACCGAGACATACTCAAGTTAATGGGTCTGTGCCACGACCAGCAGCCAAACACTAGGTTTATAGTTATCATGCAGTATTCCCAGTTCTGCTATCTAAAAAAAAAAAAGGCTTTCAGGAGGTGGCAGTATTGCCTCCTGAATGCTTGCCAACCACGCCTGTTCTGTGCAATCCACCGTGGACTGCTCTTCAAAAGCGTGACACAACTGTAAACAAGCCCTAAATCTACCAACATTTACGTAAATATTTAAATACTGTACCCCCAGACCACAGGCTTTTAGTGCACAGAGATGCCTCTTAGAAAGTAGTAATAAAGACAATAATATAAATGTTTTATTACTAATTAGAAGGTCTGTCTGTTCTGCCTCCTTCATATGATCTCTCCATACATATTTCAACATTTTATTGTATTCTATTATATACTGTGTATCTCAGTATAGAAAAAAATAGAATAACACCTGCACTGTTTCAAAAAAATTGCTTGATTAATATTATTTTTATACAAGATTTACAGAGAGATGGCAGTTTTTTTGTCTTTTTTTTTTTTTCCACTTTTAGACTTAACCATAACTTGAGACCTGCTCATGGTTCTGTTCAATGATTCTGTCTCGGTTTTGCATCATATGTGGAGTTACAGTTTTTCTCTATTGGTTTGGCTCAATTCTTGAAACAGAAATGACATTCTCAAAACAACATGGACAAATCTCCAAACCACTTGGCAATTGTTCACAACTGAATGGCATTTCTCATTCATTTCATCAAATTGCAAATGTCTCAGTACATGTCTCAATGTCTCAGTACATTTCTCAAATTATTTAGTACAAGTAACCTACATTTAGCACAATTTCCAATTGAATAGATCATGTTGATCCAAACTGATTGTCATTTCTCAGTCTAAATGGTCGTTCTCTCCAAAACGTGTCAGCGTCATTTCATTGTTTAAGTCTTCACATGCACAACGGTCTGTTCAATTGTCAAATTTATTCAGGAACACAATACCATGAATACCATATATGAATCTCTTGGAACATTTGATAAAATCATTACAGCAATTGACAGTCAGGTAAAACTAGAACTTGAACGAAGGAGGAGTTGGTCTCAGATGACCAATCAAACAGTATGTTTAGTTACCTGACAGGTACTGTCTATTACTGTATTGTGAATGCTGCCAAACATGTATATATAGAGATTGACCATGCAGGACCAGTACAATGTCTGAACATGGAGGCACCTGGCCAAGTAGATGAACACGGGCAACTGCCTGCCCAAGGATCAGGAAGAGGAAGAGGAGAAGGAGTAAGGGTGCGTGATGGTGGAATATGGGGAAGAAGCTGAGGAGCACGAAGACACCATGCTGTCCCTAATGAAATTTGGGCGACAATTATAGACATCAACCATGCCCTCACAATCAATGATGGAATTATATAATGTATAGGACAGGACATAGAGCAACAAATATGTTTATTTACTCATTTGCGTATTCATTTAGTGTGTGTGTGTGTGTGTGATAGGCCTACAGTATTACAGTATCTTACTTCAGTGGGATGTTACGTATGATACTAACCATGACAAGAAAAATATTGTAGAAAATAAATAAGAAGGCCAGTATGGTGGCCTGAGTTTATGGGAGGGGCCCGGAGGGTATTTAAGCAGCCCACTCACACATGCTCTTTGTCGGTTCAGTGTGCAGTACTACACGTCACTGGGCCGACTCTTCCCAGCTCACCTCATGTCTGTGAGTCTGCGCATTCAATCGCATTCGACACCCTCCCGCCCTTCCCTTTTTCAGGGCACTTCTCAGCATATCCTTCTTCAAATAACTACCCATTACTTACTTTGGGTATGCCCCCTTTTCTTGGCATACTGACCAGACCACCAAGGCACACTTCAGGTCTATTTATGTTGTAAGTCTTGTCGCGTGTTTATGTGATCCACATCACTCTCAGTCAGAGGGCCACGACCATAAACTATGGAATAGTATGGAATAGTTTATTTTCTACAATATTGATAATACAGTTTACAGTAGTATTCCAGTATTACAGTAAAAACTGCAGCTTACTGTATGATGCAATTATCATTATAATCCTTATTTTGAAGAATATAACCTACAATACAGTAAGTAAAAAGGTCAAAGAGCTGCAATTACAGTAGTGCCTCCCATGGAAATCTATCTAATAATGTTACTGTAACATTTCAGTAACTTCATAATTTTTCCCCTCCCCTTTCTGTCAAATACCCCCTGTAGTACCTCTGCATAGGGTACATGTACCCCAGGTTTGGATCCACTGGAATACTGGCCAGTAGTATATTGAACTTGTGCAGAACATAGAACATTCCTATGTAGCTGTCTGTAACTGTATTGTATGGGGATGAGGCTGGCTTCAACCTGGCCAAGGGCCAAAGACGTGGCCTTAATTTTATTGGCCACTGGGCCATGGTGGATGTCCCAGGCCAGCGAGGGGGCAATATAACTATGTGTGCTGCCATTTCTGAGAATGGTGTGGCCACTCACATGCCCAGTCTTGGCCCATACAAAACACAGAAGCTCCTCATCTTCTTGGACCACTTTCATTTGGATTTGATCCCAGAAAATGAGAGAGGTCTCATAGGGCCTCACCTACCACAATATATAATTGTATGGGACAATGTGAATTTCCACCGTGGCCCGCTTATCAGGGCGTGGTTCACTGCTCATCCAAGGATGGACATTGTGTTCCTACCACCTTACTCTCCTTTCCTCAATCCTATTGAGGAGTTTTTCTGCGCTTGGAGGTGGAGAGTGTATGAGCATCAGGCTCAAGATCAGAGGTCCCTGCTCCATGCAATAGACGCTGCCTGTGAGAATATTACAGGAGATCAGTGTAGGCGATGGTTTGCGACATCTCCCTTGTTTCTTCCCTCAATGCATCGCAAGGGAGGATATACGCTGCAATGTTGATGGGAATCTGTGGCCAGACAGTCAGCAGCGTGTGGATGGGCAGGAGGGTGAGGACAGTACCCAGGAGAGGGAGGGTGAGGACAGCGACCAGTGAAGAGATGTTAGGGCTCTTTCACACGGGTGGCCTGTTCAGGTCCAACTGACAGTTTTTTAGGCGGACCTGAATGGGCACTCTGTGCTCCTCTATGGAGCTGCGGATGTCAGGGGTGACATGCCCACTGACATCCGACCCGCTCCGGTTCGCCAAAGTGTGACAGAGGAAAAACCTACTTTTCCATCCGTCTGGCGGATTGGATTGGGTGAACACGGACAGACGGTCCGTGTTCATCCGATCCTCCCATAGGAGAGAGCGGATAGCTGGCAGGGCAGTCCCTGTACAGTGTGCGAGGACCTCCCTGTCATCCGCCGGCTTAGCGGGGATCAATGGAGCGATCTCCGCTGAGCAAGTGGAGGTTCACGGGGCGGATCATTACTGATCCGCCCCGTGTGAAAGGGGCCTTACAGTAGTTGTGAAACTCGAGATTTATTTACAGCATTGTAGGCTAAATTTACAGTAAGGCCTCTTTCACACGGTGCGGACCGTTTTTCGGTCCGCTCCGTGTGTGTCCGTCGGCTCAGCGGGGGGGTCCCGCTCAGCTGTCGGCGGACAGGGCGGTCCCCGCACACAGTGCAGGGACCGCCCTGTCTCTCCTCCGCTATCCCCTATGGGGAATCGGATGAAAACATGCCGTCTGTCCGTTTGCATCCGATCCGATCCACCGGACGGAAGAAAAATAGGGTTTTCTTTCCGTCCGCAAAACTAATCCAGACGGACGCGGATCTTAGGCAGACGTTAGCGGATGCATCATACTTCCAAATTGTGGTAATCCGAAACATAAAATGCAAGCGCTTGTGTAGCGCTTGCCTCCCACCGAAGGGAATACACAGTAAAACAGTAACCAAACAATGGAAAAACAGTAGTAAACACGTAACCAAGTACATGGAAACAGTTAAAAAAATAATGTGCACTTTAAGTGACTTTTTAGTGACTTTACCCCTAACCTCTTCAGTTAGAGGAGACTTGACTAAGGGGCAGTGCAAAAGTAGTGATCTGACAGTGTCTGTCAAACTCTCTCCCGCTGGCCAGTGGGTTGGGGCCCAAATCTGGTGTTGGAGCACTCAAATGTGAGTTTAACCTCCCTGGCGGTATTTCCGAGTCTGGCTCGGGGTGAAATATCAGTACTAATAGCGGTAACCCCCGAGCCAGACTCATGATCACATCGCAGTATCCAGGCAGAGTTTACTTACCTTGTCCCCTGGGTCCTGCGATGTCTCCCCGCTGTGTGAGCGAGCTGTCTCCTCGCTTGATTCACACAGTGCCCGAGTGCCGCCGAGCTCCATTCCCTGTGATGTTACAGTGCATGGAGGTGGAGATTGGCGCCAAATTCAAAAAATTTAAAACACAGTACACATACAGTATACTGTAATCTTACAGTATTGTATAAAATAAATAAACACCCCCTTTGTCCCTAGTGGTCTGCCCAGTGCCCTGCATGCACTTTTATATTATTGTAGCACTACCCCATTCAGGAGCCGCTGGTTAGATGTGGGATCGTGATAAGTTAAGTTACCTTTGATGTGTCTAGGGAAATTGATGGTAGCAACTGTGAGAGCAGTAACTGAATGTCCAAGCAAATGATCAACGTTTTCTAAGTGCTTTATTTTCGGTCCAACACGACCAACAGTCAACTTGAGGTAGACAGGATAGGTTGGTGAAAAGATAAACTTTGCAGATTCAGGCTGTGGATGATGAACGGAAGCAGTCCTGCCTCTAGAGTGTATTCTTTTCTCCCGTCGCCACACCAGCCGGAGTGGGTGCAGTGCACCTGGACAGGCTTCTCCCACAGGCCTGGCAGCCAGAGTGTCACTGAGAATGCTGAGAAGGAACAAGTCTCTGCCAGACTTGGCTCTAGTAAATTAGTACCGGCCTCTGCCACAGGTCCGATACTTAAGAGCAATAGAGCGTATGCTTTCAGTACATTTTTCTTGAAGTGTGGGGACCCAGTAAGTCACTGGGGCCCCTCGGCAACTTTAGTTGCTCTGAGCCATGAGGGCCCAGAGTAAGGAACTTTGCGTAGCACAGGCCCCGGCCAGGTAGGCCATAGTGACGGGACCCATGATGTTCGCACACCCTAAAGGTGGGTGCCGTACCTGGAACCAGAAACCCGCAAAGAACCCCCGAAAAATGGCCTCTGCCACAGATATACCCTCCCCCAGCATGCCCCGCGAGGGAAACACTCCTCCAATTCGCCGCTGGGGAAAAGCGGCTCTGCCTGAATCCCTTTGGCGCCACCTGCCGCCCAGAGATGGAACTGCATCCCTGGAGCACAGAATGACCCACCGGATAATTCAGAGCTGACAGCAGCTTAATTTAGCATAAATCAACCTGGGTGAGAGCAAATAAGTCTCTCACCCCACTAAATTTAAACAGCATCCCTTACTGACAGCAAGGGGGCGCTACATAAAAATATTGTTCTTTCTGCCTGGAAACTGGAGATTGTCCATAGCAACCAAAAAGTGTCCCTTTATTTCAAAATTGGTTTTGGACCAGCTAGAAAACAGCGATAATAAATTAGAATCATTTGCAGAATTGAGCGATAGTGATTTGTGGGGAAATTTGTCATCAAGCACTGAAAGTAATGACAGCAACAATTCTGCAACTGAAAAAAATGTCAGTGTTTTTGATTTGATTACGTTATTGCTCCTCCCAGCAGGCTCCATCTTCTCCCCTGGTTTACAGCATTACCATTGTTGGCAACATTTTCGAAAACATTTTTGAGACACTTTTTTTTCTGTAGGCATAGTATTATTTTAATTAGGGGTGGAGCATTCATGAGTAGGCATGGTCAAGAAAGATATGGGGGGTGATTTAACTTAAGCTAAATATTGGGTGTGGCTTAAAGGGGGTGTGGTTAAATAAAGTCTGGGTTGATTTACATAGTGGAGAATGTGGTAATATATTGGGAGAAAAAGATTAAAGCCTTGTACACACGATCGGATTTTCCGTGAACAAAGTGTAGGACTTTTGTCCGAAGGGCGTTGGCCATGAACTTGTCTTGCATACAAACAGCACACAATTGTCGGCCAACAAACACAAGCATATGTGGTTTTTCAGCTCTTTAGCACCACCCTTTGAGCACCTTCTGCTAATGTCTTGTTTGGTGAGCATTGCTTTTGAGCATGCATGTATGTACTTTGGACTTTTGCCCAATGGACTTGTGTACACTCACTTGGAAAAATCTCACAACAGATAATTGTTCATGGAAGATGGAGCATACAAACGGTCGGATTTTCCGCCAACAGCCTGTCATCACACAAGTCCCGTCGGAAAATCCGATCGTGTGTACGAGGCTTAAGAGGGATGGAGAGAGAGAGAAAGAAGGATGGAGGGAGAGACATAGAAAGAAAGAGGGATCAAGGGAGAGAGAAATAAATAAATAAAGGGAGAAAGTGGGATGGAGGCAGAGTGAAAAAAAAAAAGAGAAAGAGGGAAGGAGGGAGAGAGAAAGAAAGAGAGAAGAAAAGAAGAAAAAAAAAGGAAAGAAAGGAAGAGACACAGTGGGAGAGATGAAGGGACAGAAAAAGAGGGAGGGAGGGAGGCAGAGAGAAAGTAAAAGAAAATGGATCGAGAAAGAAAGAAAGAAAGAAAGAAAGAAAGAAAGAAATAAAGAAGGAAAGAAAGAAAGAAAGAAAGAAAGAAAGAAAGAAAAAAAGAAAGAAAGAGTGAAGGAAGGAAAAAGAGATGGAAATAAAGAAAGCAGGACGGTGGGAGAGAGAAAGAAAGAAAGAAAGAAAGGAAGGAAGAGAAGGAAAGAAATATAGAGGTCTAGATGGAGAGAGAGAAATAAAGGCAAAAAAATAAAGATGAAGGATGAAAGAAAAAAGAAAGCAAGAAAGAAAGAATGAAATAGAGAGAAGGAAACAAAGAGGGATGGAGAGAGAGAGCAAAAAAAAAAAAATGCATGAGGGATAGTTAAAGTAGAACGATAGGCAATTTTTATTTTTATTATATAAACGAAAACCTAACCTCCCTGGTGGTATGATTATGTCAGATTGAGGAGATGAGGCTTCAAGCAAGCTTTTTGCTATAGACTTTTATGAAGGCTTTAAAGACGCTTTGAAGCACCACTAAAGCTACATGGGGTATAATTTTTGAAGCAAATCAAAAGCAAGGTGTAAACAGGACTGTAAGCTAACCATTTTATTTAGTGACAGAGGCATTGACCAGCGTTTAGAGAGCTTCAACAAAGCGTGTCAGAAGCCATGTTTTCAGTGTAAACTAACCGTTAATGTGTGTTGAAGCCAAAGCAAGTGTAAATGAGCCCTTATGGAAACCTGGGGTGTTCCCATTGGAAGATTTCCCCTCTATTAGCGCTCATTTACACTTCCTTTGGATTCAACACACATTAAGGGTTAGTTTACACTTACTTCAAAACAAGACTTCGGACACGCTTTGTAAAAGCTCTCTGAACGCCAGTCAAAGCTCCTGTCACTAAATAAAATGGTTAGCTTACAGTCCTGTCTACACCTTGCTTTTGCTTTGGCTTCATTTGAAAAATGATACCCCATGTCGCTTTAGTGGGGCTTCAAAGCGTCTTCAAAGCCTCCATAGATGTCTATGGCAAAGCCTGCTTGAAGCCCTACAAAGCCTCATTAAAGCCCCAAAAAGCTCCAAATCCTCATCCAAGCTCCACCAAAGCCTAATTGAAGCTCCACCAAAGCCTCATCCTAGCTCCACCAAAGGCTCATCCAAGCTCCACCAAAGTCTCATCAAAACTCCACCAAAGCCTCATCCAAGCTCCACCAAAGCCTCATTGAAGCTCCACCAAAGCCTCATCCAAGCTCCACCAAAGTCTCATCGAAACTCCACCAAAGCTTTATTGAAGCTCCACCAAAGCCTCATCAAAGCTCCACCAAAGTCTCATCGAAACTCCACCAAAGCCTCATTGAAGCTCCACCAAAGCCTCATTGAAGCACCGCCAAAGCCTCATCCAAGCTCCACCAAAGCTTTATTGAAGCTCCACCAAAGCCTCATCCAAGCTCCACCAAAGCCTCATTGAAGCTCCACCAAAGCCTCATCCAAGATCCACCAAAGCCTCATCGAAACTCCACCAAAGCCTCATTGAAGCCTCATCGAAGCACTACTGAAGCACCAAGCAAAAGCAAGGTGTAAACACGCTCCCTTGATGTCTTTTCCCGCCCTTGATGACGCTTCAGCCAATTAGGTGACCAGTAACCAGACCCGGTGAACCTGATTGGCTGAGATGCGTGTCAGTGTTAATCAAGGAACGCACAGCCTTTGCGCCCTCTGGTTAACCATTTGGAAGCAGATTAGAGCCCACAGGCTATAATCGGGAAGCCTATCAGAGCCGCTGGCTCTGATAGACACATTTTATTTAGTGACAGGAGCTGTAACTGGAGTACAGAGAGCTTTAACAAAGCGTGTCTGAAGCCTTGTTTTGAAGCAAGTGTAAACTAGCTGTTACTGTTCTGTGACAACCCAAAATGTGGGATTTTCTCTTACTTTCCATGATAACTGTAAACAGGACAGAGAGGATGAATCTCCCTAATGAGGACCAGTGGCGGTGCATCCATAGTGGACGCAGGAGCGCCGCCCCCTCTCTCCTGCACCCATCAATCAACAATACATAGATTCATGCATTGCATGAATTTATGTATTGTCGCCACAGCCGCTCACTATTCAGGTGTCCTTCCCCTTGTTGAGCGCCGGCCATCTAAATAACAGTGGTGGGTGTGTTTTGGAAGTGTCTATCAGAGCCAGCGGCTCTGATAGGCTTCCCGATTATAGCCTGTGGGCTCTAATCTGCTTCCAAATGGTTAACCAGAGGGCGCAAAGGCTGTGCGTTCCTTGATTAACACTGACACGCATCTCAGCCAATCAGGTTCACCGGGTCTGGTTACTGGTCACCTAATTGGCTGAAGCGTCATCAAGGGCGGGAAAAGACATCAAGGGAGCGTGGAGGAGGATGGGGCAATCTGGCGGCATTTGAAGGGGCAATCTGGCGGTATTTGAAGGGGCAAACTGGCGGCATTTTAACGGGGCAAACTGGTGGTATTTGAGGGGGCAAACTGGCAGCAATTGATGGACAAAATGTCTGCGTTTGATGGCACAGTGGCGACAATTGATGGGCACAGTGGCTGCGTTTGATGGCACAGTGGTGACAATTGATGGCACAGTGGCTGCAATTGATGGCACAGTGACTGCAATTGATGGGCACAATGGCTGCATTTGATGGCACATAGGCGACAATTGATGGCACAGTGGCTGCATTTGATGGCACAGTGGCGACAACTGATGGGCACAGTGGCTGCGTTTGATGGCACAGTGGCTACAACTGATGGGCACAGTGGCTGCATTTGATGGCACAGTGGCTGCGTTTGATGGCACATTGGCAACAATTGAAGGGACAGTGGTGACAATTGATAGGCACAGTGGCTGCGTTTTGATGGTACAGTGGCTGCGTTTGATGGCACAGTGGCGACAATTGATGGCACAGTGGCTGCAATCGATGGCACACTGGTGACAATTGATAGCCACAGTGGCGACAATTGATGGGCACAGTGAGGTTGCAATTGATGTGTTTTTTTTGTTTATGCCCCCCCCCCCAAAAAAAAAATTGAGCACCAGCCGCCACTGATGGGGACACAGCCAGCAATAAAAACTGACAGGTGTTCTGTTCCTTCTCCACCTTATCCAATACTGAAAAATAAAAGAAGTGTTTGCCCTCAGTGACACTTTGGTGATATTTGAAGAGAATGTTTCTTCCAGCAGAGTGGAGTGTCCCTTTAATAGCACTTCCTCCTCGCCCTGTGTGGATATTGTTCCTCCCAATACACTGTATATAAACAATGGTGTCCCCAGCCATCTGCCTGCAGGGATTGAGGTGGGGGGGAGGGAGAGAAGTTAAAAGCAAACTAGTGCTATTGTTTCTTCTCCCCTGTGTCAGCTGCCTCCAGCCCACCACAGGATGACAGAGAGGGAGAGCGGAGCTGAAATCCCAGCCCTGACTCTACAGACCAATCGCTTCATCGGCCGCGCACAGCCAATCAGTGAGCTGTTTACATTGCGCCGTGTACAGGGCAGTCCTGATTGACTGAGGCTGCGAGGAAAGCTGGCTGGAGGCTGACTGGCTCCTGTTCTGTAACAAAGGAGGAGAAGTGGAAGTAAGACCCGGGCTTTATATACTTTTACCTGGGGATGGAGGGTCTGGGGAGGGAGACTAGACTGGGGGGCTCTGAGTTCATACATTACCCGCCTTGAGGGGCCTTGGCCGGCAGGATGCTGCCTTCCTTCCATTGGAAGTCATAGGGTGTCAGTATATAGGAGTAGTACAGGACTTGGGAGGGAGCCCACACTGGTATGGCTTATTCTTCTCAGCTTCTATGTGACATGACTTTACTCATTGATCAATGCCATTCATTGGCATATATGGGGCACACACTCAGTGACTTGCTACTCAGCACTTGTGACTTGCAGCACCAGGGTCCTTCCTTCAAAGCCTGGCCAGGACACTGTCTGCATGGAGTTTGTATGTTCTCCCTGTGCTTGCTTGGCTTTCCTCCCACACTCTGCTAGAATAATTAGCTGCTGTCTAAAATTCGATCTAATGTGTATGTATGTATGTGAGATCGATCGCTGGATTGTAAGCTCCTCGAGCAAGGGGCTGATGTGATTGTAAAGTATGTAAAGCACTGCGGAAATGTCAACACTATATCAGTACCTGGAATATATATATAATACCGACATCCAAGAGCTGGATGGCCTCTATCGCTAGCTCTCTCTGTGTGTCTTTTATTATTATTGTTGCTGTTATTGTTATTATTATTATTATTGTTATTATTATTTTTATGGCTTTATATAGCGCCAGCAGTGTGCACAGCCCATACAAATGAAGGCAGACAGTACTCTTATAATATGATTAAATACAAGAAGAATACCTGGTGTTTTCTTGATATACAGTAAAATATATATAATGTTATATACTGTACATTAAAGAAAAAGGGAGGGGATATCTATATATAGATATGTGTATATATATCTATATATAGATCTCATCTATCTATACATATATATATATTTTTCTCTTTGCATATATATATAATAACTCTTTCTTTTTGTGTGTGTGATAGGCCAGCAAAGCTGATGTGGAGCACAGTATGGGGTGATCTGTTTGTGTGGGGGTGATCTATCTATCTTTTTGCTTTATCTTCTCCTCACAGCTCTAGCACCAGTCTATACACAGTACCCCAAACATTGCCATACATTGGAACTTGTAGCTAAATGTGCCATTATTTACTAAATATTAATTACAACATTTTACAATAATAATAATAATTTTAATTATAATAATATTATTATTATTATTATTTTATTTATTTATTATTTTATTTCTTTTTTCACATCTATCTATCACACACACACATTATATATATATCTATCTATCTATCTATACACAGTACCCCAATCATTGTATGATGCAAATGTGCCATATACTAAATATTAATTACAACATTTTACAATAATAATAATAATTTTAATTATAATAATATTTATTATTATTAGTGTCACCATTGCTTGCACTCCTCATACAAGTGTATGGTGTGCTCATCATCAGAAAGCAGGCCAGTTAAAACGCATATCTGATAGAGTCACTGAACTCCGAAATCCTCTTGGTTTTCTCACTTCAGAGTGCGGTAATATACAAGGGCCTATCTGGATACTAACGCGATGTGCTGTTTAAAGCAGTATTAGCCCTGGTACGCACTGCTGCATTGTGACATGCGATTTGACATGTCAAATCGGCGGCATTTGCCGGCAATGACACCGTCCTAATCGGTGCGACGCTGCATCTGCGGTGCTGCAACGGTTTTAAAAGGTAGTTTCTGTACTACTTTTTGCGATTTTGGGGCGCGATTTACATTGACATCTGCACAGATGTCTCTGTAATCACGACCAAAGTCGAGACTGACAGGCGGGAGTGAAATAGTGCGAGTTTGTGGCTTCCCGCAGCCCATTGTGAACCCGGGCTTAAACCCCAAAGAAAACGTTTATTATGTTGCAGCTTACCAATTCTTGGATGTGATGGCTGCAGTGTTTTTTTGATTTCTTTAGGCATTTTTTTTTCATCTGGTGATCTGGCCAGTAAGTCTGTTGTTTTTCAGCAGAACAAGCTCCCCTGTACCAATGGCAGGTGCTTACAATGTTCAACTTTTAATATTTATATAAAATCTTCATCCCTAAAGAAAAAAAAAAGTTTTGCTATAATTGCTTATAAAGTATTAGCTGGAGTTAGGCTGCAATTTGTGTATTTAAATTTGCTAGTCCATCTAACACTCCCCCAGACTGACAATGCTGCTGTCCAAAGGTGCCCCTGTGCTCCATCATCCACAGAGGGGGTATTCTAATACAAGAGGTGTGCTACTTGCCAGATCACAAAGTGAAAAAGCATAAATAAGAAAACGAATGCAGCTACCACATAGAGCTGCACAATTAATCATTAAAAAATTGTGATCTCAATTCAACCCCCCCCTGAGGATCTCCAATGCAGAGTTTGACGATTCTTTCATATAACAAGTGGAGGGACTTATCCAAAATGGGCAATCTGCCAAGTTTTTAACATGAAACATTGTAACTAACTTCCTTCTCAGATCAAACTTCTGTGTGTTAATGCAGGAAGTTTAACCACTTAGGCCCCTTTCACATTTCGGCGGGAGCCGCACTGACGGTATAGTGCCGCTAAAAATAGCAGCACTATAACGTCGGATTTGCCGCGAGTTGTGGCCGCTAGCGGTGCGGTATTAACCCCTGCTAGCGGGCATGAAACGGTTAATACTGCCCGCAATGCGCCTCTATAGAGGCGCATTGCGGGCGGTATTGCCGCGATTTCCCATTGTTTTCAATGGGAAGGAGCGGTATACTCACCGCTCCTCTCACCGCTCCAAAGATGCTGCTGACAGGAGATTTTTTTCTGTCCCGCCAGCACATCGCCTCAGTGTGAAAGCCCTTGGGCTTTCACATTGAGGATGCAGTGAAGGAGTTTTTCAGGCGGTATAGCAGCGCTATTTTTAGCACTGTACCGCCTGAAAAAGTCCTCAATGTGAAAGGGGTCTTAAAGTCCAAATATTTTTGTGACACTTGTTTCTTAAAGAGGTTGTAAGAGGTTCAATTATTTTTTCCCTAAATAGCTTCCTTTACCTTAGTGCAGTCCTCCTTTACTTACCTCATCCTTCCATTTTGCTTTTAAATGTCCTTATTTCTTGTGAGAAATCCTCACTTCCTGTTCTTCTGTCTGTAAGCCCTGGTTCACACTGATGCTACTTTGAAATCGCACTACTTTACTTGAAGTAGCGCGATTTCAAAGTAGCAAGGTCAGCGCGATTTCAGGTGCTACTTGATAGACATCTGTGTGGCTTCATACACAGGTGTCTATAGAAAGCGCACCTGAAATCGGCAAAAGTAGTGCAGGAACTACTTTTGCAAATCGGTGCGGCGCCGCAAAATCGGTGTCGCACCGATTGGAACAGTGCCATTGCTGCCAATAGGCTGCAACTTGTCATGCGATTTGATCTCTCAAATCGCATGACAAATCGCTCCAATGTGAACGTAGGCTAAGAGTCGGTTCACACTGGGGCGACTTGGGATCCAACTTGAAGTCGTCTCAAGTTGCGCTGTCCAGAAAAGCAATGTAAGTGAATGGGAGCGGTGTTAATACACACTACTCATGTCGCTCCGACTTCAGAAGAGGTTCCTGTACTACTTCAATCTGACTTCTAGGCGATTTGTACCCATTGATTTCAATGGAAGTCGCTTCCAAGTCTGATCACTGTTTTAATTGAAGCGACCTTTCAGCAAGATAACATACATTTCTCAGGCAAACCCCTCCCTCCCCTTCCCTCTCCCAGAGCTGATTGTTGTTTTATTGGCCACTGGAATGTCTCCTGACCTGAAAAGGACTTCAAGTTGTGTTGTAAATCGCCCCAGATCGCCCTGTGGTTCATGCTCAAGTCGTGTTGATGTTGCTTCTGAAAGTCGTGCTGGAAGTCGTGTCGCCCCAGTGTGAACCGACTCTAACTCCAAACAGTAATGCAAGGCTTTCTCCCTGGTGTGGAGTATCGTGCTCGCCCCCTCCCTTGGACTGCAGGAGAGTCAGGACCCTCTCTACATTGCAGATGGAGAAAGGAGCTGTGTGTTAGTGGGCGTCCTGACACTCCTGTATTCCAGGGGAGGGGGCGAGCATGACACTCCACACCAGGGAGAAAGCCTTGCATTACTGTATGGAGTTACAGACAGAAGAACAGAAAGTGAGGATTTCTCAGAAGAAATACGTTTTATTTGTTTATTGTGAAAGATGATGTTACACCGCAAGAATCGTGAGTGAATCATGATCTATCTTCTAAGCAAAAAGAAATGTGATTCTCATTTTAGCCAGAATTGTGCAGCTCTACTACCACATCTAGTTTTTGGTAAGCTGCAATAAAATACATTTTTGCTTTTGGGGTTAATACAACATTATGGGCCAGATTCAGGTAGGAGAGCGAATCTTTATTTTGGAGTAACGTTTCTCATTTACGTTACTCCACCGAAACTTTAGGAGCAAGTACTGTTATTCACATAGCACTTGCTCCTAAAGTTGCGGTGGCGTAGCGAAAATGAGCAGGCGGAATTCAAATTGGGCGGGTAGGGGGCGTGTATTATTTAAACTAGGCGCGATCCCGCGGCGAATGTACTGCGCATGCGTCGACTGTCAGTGCGCATGCTCCAAATTCTGTCAGTGAACGTCAATGACGTCAATCCCCATTCACGGACGTTTTACGCAAACGACGCAAAACTTTTTAAATTCGACGCGATGACGACGGCCATACTTAACATAGGATACTCCACCTAGGGGGCATGTTTTTCTTTACGCCGCGTATCGCTTACGGAAACGTCGGAAAGTCACTGCGTCGGGCCCGAGTACGATCGTGAATTGCCGATTCTCGCTGATTAACATATTCTCGGCGTTAATCAGCGGGAACGCCCCGAGCGCCATTTTTAAAATTGCAGTTCCGATACGACGGCGAAATACAATTACGCCGCTCGTATAGGAACTCAAACCCGGCGTTTCTTGTTTTCTGCTTACAGAAAACAAGAAACGCCAGCTCAAAAGGAGAGTTATGCTGGCGAATCACTGATACTCCAGCCTAATTCTACCTGAATCTGGCCCTATGTTTGTCAACCTATTACAAAGTTTAGGTAAATCTAGAAGGGGCCATATCCACTTCAGTTTCATTATACAAAATGATCTAATAGGTGTAACTTCCATAATGTGTAAACTCACATTCAGTTTAGATGAGATTTGATCGGCTAGGGTGGAAAATGATTAATCGTCAGGGTTAAAATATATTGCCCATGAATTATTTCTATTTATCAGATTTATAAGATGGGGGGGGCGTGGCTTGCACGCGATCTGAATGGCCGCTTGAGCACGGAGCTCCGACAGAACACCGGGGAAAACAGCGGCGAAACGATCGATTTTCGATACAAGATCGGATATAAAGTATCGAATTCCCGTGGCGGAACACATCCGATGCTGACTCGAAAACGTAAGGACAAAAAATCAGCTGAAAAGCTTATAAATCCCTGCGCCATGTCAGCCTCTGTGGGGAAACTGCCTCATGACAGGAATGGCAACACAACTGCGTCACAGCCTTCCTCATACACAGACCTTCCTGATGACAACCCTGATCTATGGGGCTCTGTACAACCGGACACTCAGGATTTGAATTCCCCTCCACATAGTCCATCATCGATTAGCCCGGCTAAATCTAAGAGGAGAATTGATGACGCATTGCAGATATCCCTTCCCAATATGGCTGTTTTACCTCATGTCCAAATGGGTCATAACGCTGCATCTATAGCTAACTATCCTACCTCAGGGATGCCAGTACTAGATACCACAATGAAAGATATGCTCTTGACACTGCAAACATCCCTCATGACAAGCTTTTCAGTAATGATGAATAACATATCAATTGAACTGAAAGGTCTGGGAGACAGAGTCCTTACTGTTGAAAACAAAATGGAGGATCAATCTGGTACCATTGATGATCTTGTTGGTGCGTACAAGGACCAGGCTGATGATACTTTGTGGGTCAAAGCCAAGCTCGCGGACCTCGAGGACCGTTCGAGAAGAAATAATATTAAGCTGAGGGGGATACCTGAGTCTGTGTCTCCGAGTGATCTGCTTAAATATGTGGATGACTTGATAGTTAAACTTATGCCTGAGACTTCTCAAATAGAGCGCATGATTGATCGCATACACCGTATACCCAAACCGAAATATATGGATGCATCTATCCCAAGGGATGTTCTTATGAGGGTTCATTTCTTCCCTACCAAAGAAAAGCTTCTGACACAGGCTAGAATACTATCAACGCTGCCTGACCCGTATAACGATATTCATCTATACGCTGACTTGTCACAATATACATTAAACCTGAGGAGGCAACTGAGATCAATCACAAAAGCCTTGATCGATCATAAAATACCATATAAATGGAAACACCCTGCTACATTGCTTATCACCAACAACGGTATGACTGTCACAGTTTCAAGGCCTCAGGAAGGACTGCAACTTCTGAACTCCTGGGGTATAAATCCGGATGTCTCCGCTGGAGAAAGGAAAGCTATGGAAAAATCACGCTTCGGGCGCAACTCACGCGAAGGTTACCACCCTCCTAAAGGGAAATGAATGTCTTGAAACTTTTCCCTTGTTTTTGCAAATTCCTTTCTTGTTTACGTGTCAACAAATTCCCCTGGTGTTCTGTTCTGTAGTGATCTAATATTTGAATATTTTTGAACTAATACCCCTACACAGTCGGTTTAATATTGTACCCGACTCTTGCTATTTGTTTTCTTTTAGTTGTTTTACTCATACAAATATTCTGTTCTACACAACTAGGGACTGTCCCTACAATCCCTGAATATTTGTAATTATTTATTTGTCTTGATTTTGCTTTAAGTTTTTTTTTTTTTTTTTTTTTGTTTGTTTATTTGTTGTTTGGCTTAGTTGTTTGTCAAGTACCTGATTGGGACGCTTTTATCGGCCTTGTCTGATATTGCACTCCCCTATATCTTCTGGGAAGTAAGGACAAAAGAGAAAAAACAAAAAAAAAATCATATTTCCCACAAGACATCTAGATTTGTGAGTGTATTCAAATAGCTTAACCAACTCACATCACGCTAGAATGTCCATTAATTTTCTATCAGTCAATGCCAATGGCTTAAACCATCCAGCCAAAAGAGCATCCATGTGGAAAACGGCATTGACTAATAGTTGTGATGTTTTATGTGTACAGGAAACCCATTTTTCTTTAGAAAATTCGCCTGTATGCTTACATAAATCTTTCCCTTATATATTTAAGGCTAGTTACTCCCGTAAACAGAGGGGAGTTATGATAGCTATACGAGATTCTTTGTCCTTCCAAGAGTTAGGTTGCACCTTGGATCCTGAGGGCAGGTTTATCATTTTGGTCTGTTCCCTGGATAATGTTATCTACACGCTTGTGAATGTATATGCACCCAACATTCGACAGATGAAATTCCACAAAGCTGTTCTGAAGAAAATTAATGAAATTCAGCAAGGTCATCTCTTAATATGTGGGGACTTTAATTTGGTCCCAGATATTATTATGGACTCTTCTTCCAGTGCCAAAAGATTTGCTTCTCCCCTTGCGTCCTTTCTTATGGATAATGATCTTTATGATGTATGGAGGTGTTATCACGCGGCTGAAAGGGACTACACGTTCCATTCCCCGCGTCATAACACTTACTCTCGGATTGATCTGTTTATCTCTGATAAATGGCTGCTACAAAATGTAATTGACACCCGCATCCATGATATCACCTGGTCGGATCATGCACCCATCAGCATAAAATTGAAAAATGCAAATTCTTATCAAAAATCACACTTATGGCGTATAAATAACTACCTTCTACAACTACCGGATAATATTCGATATATTTCTGAAAAATTAGTTGAATTTTTCTCTAACAATGTGGGCTCTGTATCCGACCCGACGGTATTGTGGAATGCACATAAGTCCTATGTACGTGGTCTTTTGATCCAACTTGGATCGCAATACAAAAAGAAACGGACTGCAAAACTAGATAAACTAACGAAGGAATTGAATGACATTGATTCAAAAAATAGGGCTAACCCCTCTCCGACTCTCCAATCCCAACTTTATGACTTAAGACACGAATTACGCTCTATGCTCCTGCAATCTTATGACCTCAAACTTAGGAAGTTAAAGGCGCGCTCCTACGTCACCAATAATAAGGCAGGTAAAGTTATGGCATCTCGTATTAAAGGACACAGACAAAAGACTAAAATCTCGCACCTTATTGACCCCGTCACTCGAGAAAAAATTATAAATCCGCAAAAAATGGCTGATTTATTTAGCTCATACTATAGTGATTTGTATAACCTTAACAATGACGGCACTATTCAACAGCCTTCCATTGACGAGATTCATTCCTTCCTCTCTCCTTTAAAATTGCCTAAATTATCAGATGATCAACTTGACCTACTGAATACCCCTTTCACCGACATTGAAATTATACATTCCATTAACTCTATGCCCAGCGCCAAGGCACCAGGCCCTGATGGTTTCTCTGGAGAATATATTAAACTGTTTAAGGAATTGTTGGTACCCCATATGAGAGACCTTTATAACCATGTTGCATCCTCGTCGTCATTTCCGAAGGAAATGCTCTCCGCATTGATTATCACGCTTCCCAAACCTGGCAAAGATCCTACCTCCCCCCCAAATTTTCGACCCATTTCTCTACTCAACATTGATCTTAAGATATATGCTAAAATAATTGCTAATAGACTGATTGATATTCTCCCTAACCTTATAAATATAGACCAAACTGGATTCATCAAGGGACGTCAAACATCTGATGCGACTAGAAGACTAATTAATGTTATTCACAATATTAATATGACTGGAACGCCTTCTCTGCTCCTATCATTGGACGCAGAGAAGGCGTTCGATAGAGTGAACTGGTCCTATTTATCATTAGCTCTACAGAAATTTGGATTCCAGGGACTTATTCTTAAAGCTATACTTGCCTTATATTCATTCCCAAATGCAAGAGTTTTTACTTCTAATCTACTATCCCGACCTTTTGATATCACTAATGGAACTCGTCAGGGTTGCCCTCTGTCGCCCCTGATTTTTAACTTAATGATAGAACCTTTGGCGGAACATATCAGGTCTCATCCTAAAATTTCGGGCATTACTATTGGTCCTCAAGTCCATAAGATCAGTCTATTTGCTGATGATATTATATTAATGTTGACTGACCCATGTACATCTCTAGTGGAAGTACAAAATATACTGTCATGGTTTGGAAGGATCTCCTATTATAAAGTAAATACCACAAAATCCTATGTGCTAGACATTGGAATTGACGCTATATCAAACAACATTCTCCAAAACACATTCCCCTATGTATGGGCGGAGAACAACATTTCATACCTTGGTATAAACCTTACGAGAACAACTAAATCCCTATTTGTACATAACTATGTTCCCCTAAAAAATAAATTACAATTGGATTTGCTCAAACTAGGAAGGAATGAATTCTCTTGGTGGGGTAGACTCTCTGCGTTTAAAATGATCCATCTGCCGCAAATTTTATATGTATTTAGAAGTGTGCCCATCCCAGTCCCTATTAAATTTTTTAAATCTCTTCAATCTTTATTGTCTAGATACATATGGAATGGCAAAAAATCCAGGTGTGCCCACCATAAACTTATCAAACATAGGATGTGGGGTGGAGTGGGCTATATCGACTTCCAGGATTACTTTTATGCATCCATTATGACACAAGCTAAAGAATGGTTTCGTTCTTCTCCAACAACAATGTGGGGAATGATCGAATCCACTTATGTCAAAGAGGGTCAGACTTATTTATGGCTGTTTGGAGCACATATGGGCATCAAAATCCCTACGCATTTGTCCCCGACGATAAAGGTGTCTATCACGACATGGCTGAAAATTCTTCAGTCTGCTGAAATTCTAGACTCTAAAATTGACGTGAAAATACCACTTCGAGTGCTGCGTTTAATTGTGAACCAAGTTCCCTTTGACCTTTGGAGTGAGAAAGGCATTGTGTATATACAAGACTTATACGACAAAAACGGAATCAAATCATTCCTTACATTGCAATCGGAATTTGACTTGCCTTCAACATACTGTTCTCATTATACTCAAATTACACGCTGCTTACAAAAATTGAATACTGCCCCTATTTACCTCCACACATCAGCATGGTCCTTCTTAAATTCTTGTGATACAAAGAAGGGAGGGATTTCCCATTTTTATAATTTATTCCAACTTAAGAGAACCTTTGTGAAATCTCCCTCCCATATACAATGGGAGGAGGACCTAGGACAGTCATTTTCCTGTGATGAATGGCTTACTGCATGTAAAATCAATCAATCAGTATCCAAGTGTACGTCCCTGTGGGAATTGTCAGTTAAGATAACCTTACGATGGTACTATACACCGGCTGTACTGTCCAAGTTCAGCAGCCAAAACTCTGATAAATGTTGGAGACTTTGTGACATTAAGGGTGATCTACTACATGTCTTATGGAGTTGTCCCCTACTTGCAAATTATTGGAAAGCCATATTTAACATCATATCTGCTTTGATTGGCTCCCCGATAAAACCTGACCCAGCTTTGGCTTTACTAACCCTGGGGATCAATGATTTTCCAACTCATGTACGCAGTTCTGTCACCCACTTTCTTCTTGCTGCCAGGTTATCCATCACTAGAAAATGGAAAGACTCTCATCCCCCATCTGTTATTGAAGCTATAGATCTGACCAATTTACATATGACGTATGAACGCATGTTAGCCACTTCTATGAATACTTTGCATAAACATGATACATTATGGCATCCTTGGGTAATATGGAACGACCAAAATGATAAACGTCTATATGTTTGAATGCCCTTTTATTTATTTTTTCTGAGGTTCTCTGGTTGCAGCAGCACCTATGCCTGCTGTGAACATTTTTTTGTTTATTGTGGGAGACACTGTGTTCTATATTCTGACTGTTTCCTTTTACTGCATGTATTGTTCCTTGATGGTACTTGAAGTTTGTATTGTAGATACTTTTGATTGTCTTCATTTAAAACTAGATTCTATGCTTATGAGAATATTCCTGTGTATTAGATTGTTTATTTGCGACCTCTGTATTGCTGTGTATTGCTACTGTATTTCATGATGTATCTTACTGCATATGTATACTAGATATGTGTAATTTTCTAAAATCCAATAAAAATCTATTGAAAGAAAAAAGATTTATAAGATGGCATGGTGAAAACAGAGATGCAATTGTATCTTCTAACTGTGGATTAAAATCCACTTGCCTGTTTGTGTCATATCAATTGACTACAGATGTATTATTCCTATCAGAAGAAAAAAAACATCTTTATATATAGCTTGAATGGCAGTCGCTAGACCCACCACACACCTTCCAATCTCTCTGCACTCTGTAATTTAGATTTGCCAACCACTATGGAGTGAAAGGGCCTCTTAAGCCTTGTACACACGATCAGTCCATCCAATGAGAACGGTCTGAAGGACCATTTTCATTGGTTAACCGATGAAGCTGACTGATGGTCCGTCGCGCCTACACACCAGTGGTTAAATAACCGATCGTGTCAGAACGCGGTGATGTAAAACACAACCACGTGCAGAAAAAAATTAAGTTTAATGCTTCCAAGCATGCGTCAACTTGAATCTGAGCATGCGTGGATTTTTAACCAATGGTGGTGCCTACTAACGATCGTTTTTTTGCTATCGGTTAGGTATCCATCGGTTCAATTTAAAACAAGTTGGCTTTTTTTTAACCGATGGATAAATAACCAATGGCGCCCACACAAGATCAGTTTGGACCGATGAAAACGGTCCATCAGACCGTTCTCATCGGTTTAACCGATCGTGTGTACGCGGCATTAGATTGACTACATCGTTTCAGAAGGTCCTTCTATGACATCATTTTGGTTAAAACTATTGTTGATTTTAATGTCTATTGTAAAGGCTGAAGCTTTTTTACCTTCATGCATTTTATACATAAAAGTAAAAAACCTTCTGTGTGCAGCTCCCCCCTAATACTTACCTAAGCCCAATCTCGATCCGGCGATGTTAACAGGACCCAAGGCTCTTCCAGGTCTCTCCCTAGTGATTGGCTGAGATGCAGCAGCATCACAGCCAGCAAGGCGGGAAGGGGGCAGGCTGGCGTTTTATGGAAGCAGAGAGCCAGCTCGTGAGCAAGCATGCATGAGTGCCCCTACAGCAAGTGGCTTGTTCTGAGGGCACTTGGCAATGGGGAGGGTCCCAGAGCGCCAACGAGGGACCCGAGAAGATGAGGACTGGGCCTGCTTTGTGCAAAACCACTGCACAGAGCAGGTAAGTATAAAATGTTTAAGGTTGCACTTCTGCCTATGCATGTCAGGGCTCAACAATTAGAAATTGATTTATATAAACAGCACCTGTTCACAATAGTACCCTTTGTCACCCACGGTCAGAAGTACAAGAGCTTCTTTTTGTCAGATTGGTCCCTAGAACTCAGTGGGTGTGTGCCTGAGTATGCGTGACACAAGCCTTTTTTATGCACATTTTATACGCATATTTTTCAAGCATTTCTCTGCCTAACAACTGGGCTCTTCCTCTGCCAGAAACATACAAAACACATGAAAAAATGCTTAAAAAATGTGTGTATGTGTGACAAGATGTACAAAAAAAAAATAGTTTGCAAATACGCTCTGCTCAGATGTGAATCCAGCCTAAAGGAGAGAGTGCAAGGTTTGTGCAATCAGATTGTATAGTTAATGGGCAGCTTCAGCCAGTTCTCATTGAGACGGGTAACCCTACTTGAAGATTTAGGCTAGGTTCACACATATGTGGTTGGTGCATGGCATATTTTCATGGGCGCAGCAGCCTATTCATTTGAATGCACTGCTGTGGCATGGAAAGGGTCCCTGCACCTTTTGAAAACCTCAGATGCCCAGAAGCCACCTGATGCTTTTGTACCATGGGGTTTCATGTACCTGAAGACTCACTGTTTTCTCTGATGCATGGGGGTGGCATAAAGAATAAATTGCAACCTCGCTTGTCCGCAAAGGGCAGCATCTTTTCACCGTGGATGCAGAAATGCATGCGATTTCAACACTTTTCTGCAACTCTGTGAACCTAGCTTTGGAGCTTGTTCATGCCCGCCAGGAGAACACAATGGATCCACGCCAGGGATTCCCCCATCAACACAGACAATCACTCCATCTATGGCCGACTTTATGTGGCGTATGCATGGATAAGTTGTTTTAAAAAAAAAAAAATCAGACAGATCCCACATCAACACAACCGATGCGGAGGCAGGGATCTCACCCACTGCACTATTGTATCCTGACAGTGGCTGCAGATGCTGATCAAATGCTGATTTTCCAACATGGCAGTTAGAAGCTGGTCCTGAGACCGGCTTTTGTTAAACAGAGAGGGGTACACATGTACCACAAGTCGGCCGGCTGTACCTGTGTACCAAGCTTTACTTAAACAGTGTAATCATTTTTACATGACATTTGGTGATTGTACAATTAGATTGTAATATGCAAAGCCAGATTCAAATTGTAAAGTCCATTTCCTACAAGGATCGTGTCTGTCATTAGATGAAAAGGGAAATGAGTCTTTCAAATCAAAAAACAGAAGTATATCTCAGAAAGCCTTTCTTTTAGTTTTGTATGAAAGTGATGGTTAAAAAAAAAAGAAAATAAAACCTGGTCAGTTAGTTACTGTCTGTGTCACATTAAACATATTTCCTTTTACTTCCTGGTCAGGAAATACTTTTATAGTTTGACGTGAGAAGAAAGCAAAGGGAAAATCCCCTCTTAGACAATTGTTCTGGTAAGTGGTAACAACCCAATTCTTACTTTCCATCACTTTTTGTCCCAATGACATTGGTCACCAGGACACCTAATGGGGGGTAAATCTTCCCAGCATGGGGTAGGGGGTAGCAGTTAAAAGCTGACAGAGGCACTAACCGTCCAGCATTTTGTTCACTAGTGAAATAAAAAAAAAATGCATATTAAAAATGAAAGCCTTACACTCGTTTTTTGCGAAAATTAAAACTATTTAAATTGATCGTGTGTGGGCAAAACGTCATTTTTTGTAAAAAAAACGTTCCAACATGTGTTTTTTGTGTCGTTTTTCAAAACGTCGTTTTTTGTTTCACAAAAAGTACCGTGTGTAGCAAAAACGTGTTTAAAACGACGTTTTTCAACCCGCGCATGCCCAGAAGCTAGTTATGAAGCAGCTTCATGGAAAAGTGTGGTGAACGTAACCTTTTTTGTGAAAAAAACGATTGTGTATGCAACATTTTAAAGTACTTTCAAAAACGTCGTTTTTTTTACTTCAAAAAAACTTTGTTTTTTTTTCATCGCAAAAAACGACCGTGTGTACGCGGCATTACACTAAAATTACTACATGTAGTGTGTACGATCTTCAATTCGGTTTTTTGTTTCTTTTATACTTTTCAAAGTTTGTTAATTGTTGTGCCTTGCATGCCGCTGGAGTTTTGGTTCTACATCCACTTAAGTGCGCTCCCTGAACATCTTATGCTCAGCAGCCATGTCATAAGCTCCCTGGTAGATGGGCAGTCTCTAGACAGGTAGCTGTATGTGCAACCTGTAAGAAGCAGGATCGTGCATTCTAAATTGGCAGGTCCTGCATGTACACACACTAAGGCCCCTTTCACATGAGCGGACCGTTCGTCCGCTTATTACAAGTCCATTTACGGACTTGTAATGGGCCCCTATGGGATCGCGTCCGTTAGTGGATGATGCATCCGCTAACGTCCGCAAGATCCGCATCCGTTTTTGCAGACGGAAGAAAACCCTATTTTTCTTCCATCCGGCGGATCGGATGGAAGCGGACGGACGGTCCGTTTTCATCCGATTCTCCATAGGGGACCCCCCGCTGAGCCGACGGACACACACGGAGCGGACCGAAAAACAGACCGCTCCGTGTGAAAGAGGCCTAAAATTGGACATAAAATACCACTTACGATTCGATCGTACGATAATCGGATCGTTAGTACAGAGCTTTCGAGAGCCGATCACGACAATCCATCCAATATTATTCGATCAGACAATCACGTAAATTTTCCTCGTATTATACTAGATCGTACTATTTTCATTTAGTCAATATAATTGTCGTCCGAAAATACAAGACAAATACATTACACGTGACATCACTTCCATTTTTTTTTCTGTTGTATGAGAATTTTTCGTGACTTTAGTTACCTATTTAATTTCTACTTGCGACTATTAAGCGAAACAAGTCAGACGATCTGTCGTCCGATTTTCGGATCATGTGTATGGGCCATAAGGAAGCCTTCTCATCCTAGGAGTAAATGTTCCAGGGTGGGGTCATACTGGGGGGATTATCAGATTCAGAAGAAAGGGAAGGCTGTGTTTGGATGGATGGAACCAATTAGGATTCCACGTTGCTTTGAGGGATCATGGACAGAAGGTTTAAAATATGCACTATTAATAAATATTATGGTGCTTATTTTTGTATGTTTAGACCTGTTAGTGCAGGCTTCATCAACCACTGTTCCATGAAACCCTGGGGTTCCTTCAGAGGTTAAAGCAGAGTTCCACCCAAAAATGGAACTTCCGCTTATCCCACTCCTCACCCCCATACATGCCACATTTGGCATGTAATTTTTTTTGGGGGGGAGTGGGGGCTTCAGGAGGAGTGGGACTTCCTGTCCCACTTCCTCCTTCCGCCGAGGGGCTGGTAAGGCGAATTAGGCTTAATCGCCTTATTGCAGCCCCTCCCTATAGGCGATTATCTAGGACACTGACAGGTCCTAGACGATCGCCTGTCCAATCAGCGGTGAGCCGCGCGCACATGCGCAGTGCGGCTCGCGCATGCGCAGTGGGTGCCCGGCCGTAAAGCCGAAGGCTGTCACGGCCGGTTGCCCACATTAGAAATGAAGACGCCGGACGGGGAGGGGGGGAGAGGAGCGGAGCCCCCCCGGCCCGTCGCTGGAACGCTGGAGCAGGTAAGTGATTGTTTATTAAAAGCCAGCAGCTACACTTTTTGTAGCTGCTGACTTTTAAGAAACAAAACTTTTGGCTGGAACACCCCTTTAATTAATATATTTCCGCCCCTTTTGATAAGTAACCACCGACTCTTTCAGCAATTTCTGCCTCATAAATAAATTATCACTGGCACCAATTATCTTTTTAGCTGTCAGTAAGGGGGTACTCTTTCCACTGACCACTAATGTAGGAAGTAAGCAAAGTGGGGTTCACCGCTCCAGGGAAATCCCAAGTGCACTCGTGGATCAGTCCAGGTTTATGCGGGTGCTGGCAATGCACTAGGCAATGGAAATGACAAAGGACGGATGGACGGCCGCACACCGGAAAACTCTTGAGTTGTCTTTATTGAAAAAGCATAAGCAGGCACTAGGGTTGTCCCGATACCGATACTATACTCAGTATCCGGACCGATACCGAGTATTTGCGGGAGTAATTGTACTCCCGCAAATACCACCGATACCGAAATAGAATACCCCCCCCCGCCGCCGCATACCGCCGCCGCATACCGCCGTTAATCCCGGTGCATGACAGCGGCGAGCATTACAAGCTTTCGCTTGTATACTTGTAAAGCCGGCGCCGCCATGTATAGACACTCCCCCTCTCGTGATTGGACGGATCCGTCCAATCACGAGAGGGAGAGTGTCTATACATGGCAGCGCGGGCTTTACAAGTATACAAGCGAAAGCTTGTAATGCTCGCCGTTGTCATGCACCAGGATTAACGGCAGCAGCGGCGGCTTTGCGGCATATCAGGTATGGGGGACAGGACATGGCTACATATGTGGGGGGGGGGACATGGCTACATATGTGGGGACAGGACATGGCTACATATGTGGGGGGGGGGGCATGGCTACATATGTGGGGGGGGACATGGCTACATATGTGGGGGGGGACATGGCTGCAATATGTGGGGGGGACATGGCTGCAACATGTGGGGGGGACATACATGGCTGCAATATGTGGGGGGGACATGTCTGCAATATGTGGGGGGGACATGTCTGCAATATGTGGGGGGGACATACATAGCTGCAATATGTGGGGGGGACATACATGGCTGCAATATGTGGGGGACATGTCTGCAATATGTGGGGGACATGGCTACATATGTGGGGTGGACATGGCTGCAATATGTGGGGGACATGGCTGCATTTGGGGACACATTTAAAAAAAGTATCGGTATTCGGTATCGGCGACTACTTGAAAAAAAGTATCGGTACTTGTACTCGTTCCTAAAAAAGTGTTATCGGGACAACCCTAGCAGGCACCACAGATACACAGCAAGAATCAAAAAACAGCCAACGCGTTTCACACTTGGTTAGTGCTTATTTATGGCCTACTAGGTAGGCCTGTGAAGGCCTATGTGTGGATAGTGGTAAAAACCAGATGGTGTTGTAATCCTTCCCAACTCTAAAACAACAACAAAAGAAGGAGTTTTAGCTGTGCAAGAATTTGAGAACTGGTATCAGTGCGTCACCGAGGTCACATCTGTTTCATTTCAATTTTGTAGAAATAGTTTGAAACAAGCTGTCCATCTCTGTTGTTACATTACAGAATTAGCATTTATTTGCATATGCTAATGCTTTTCTGGATCCGGTAGAGTGACTTCACTGCTAATTTAAGAAAAAACTTTTGCCTATGCCAATGAACTGATTTATTATAATATGGTTCTGATTGATGCTGCGCTGTACATATCATGATAGCTCTTTGCCCTGCCGTACATTGGTCTGTTTGTAGGAATCTAACAACAAACTTTATAATACAGCTGGCTGTTTACCTACATGCATGACAGTATTTCAAGCAGATTTATCACTTTTTAAATGCTTTCTGGAAGATGCCTGCATCGTAAATAGAACATATTATGAGTGCTAGAAGCCCAATGCCATTTAATGGGCAGGTGTCAGCTTTGCTGTGTTTTTGTAAATGAAATTGAAGCTACTTGTGTCCAGCAGAGAGTGGTTTCTTTGCCGAGACGTAAGTGGTAGTGAAATGTACGTAATATTTTCCAGACAGGCTGGTAAAATTAAAATGCGGTGCTATTAATAGCTCTAATTTTTAGTGCCGCTGGAGCAGACTTGCAGCCAGAACAAATCGACAAGTTTTCTTGCCTGTAACATTGTGACGGTTACAGGTGGTATGGTATACAACATTTTGCTGGGTTTTTTTCTAGGTAAAATTACCTTTTGTTGCTTACAATTTCAGCTGTAATGTAAAAAAAAAAAAATATATATATATATGTATATATGTATATATGTATGTATGTATATGTATATGTATATGTGTGTGTGTGTATATTTGATTCAAAGAGCAACTGTCATCTCTGTCCTGCAGCAGGCTCCTCCTCTGACCGCTGTTGACTCACCAACAGTCCAATTCACTTTAATGGGACGGCTGGTGATGCGGCAGTGACACAACAAGGTGAGGGATGTGACAGCAGCAGGCGAGTGGATGCCCGCTAACAGGCGCTGCCAGGATGAATCTGAAATGACAGGTGCTCTTTAAATGTAAGGACTTATTTTTGCTGATAGAATCTTTAATATTTTCCTATTTAGAATAATAAGCTGTCAGGTTAGTAAATACTCCCAAACTGGGTCTCTTTTACAGCCTGCTGCCATTTTGCTTTTCAAGGGAATAATAAAGCACTTTAAGCCAGGGATCGACAAATCCCAGGCGCTAGGTCACCATTGCGTCTAGAAATTTCACACTGGCGCCTGGGCTTTGATCAGTGACAAGGTGCTTCTGCTACAGGGCGGTTTGCGGGGTCTTGGCCAGGGATGTGATTAGCGGTGGCAGCGGGGATGGAGCTGGAAGAGAGCGGCACAGCAGCGGCTGACACGACGGGAGGAAAACTGATGTAAAACTGATTGCGAAAAAACGCTGGGGAGGAGATATGATGAAGCAGATGTCTGAGGTAGGCGGAGCCTTGCCTTTAAAAACATTTGCAATGTGTTTACAACTTTTACGTGCTTTACGCGGGAAGCGGTGTTCTCTGTCCAGCTGAGCGATAGGTTGCAACTCCATCTCGGCGAACTCCCGGCATGTGTCCCGTAGCATGCAGTGTTTATCAGGCAGCTCGTCGCTCTGGTAGACGGTGTGTAGGCAGCGGGAAGCTGATGTCATCCGAAGCGGTCGTCCTCCAGGTGTGAACGGTACGAGTATAGCAGACCATGTACCGTGGGTTGACGGCTGTGTGTGGCGCTTGGTGGCTACTTCATTCAGGTGAGCACGGAGTGAATATGGTGACCTTGTGCTCACCGCCGTACCCCAACTGACCTCTGTGTTATATGTCCCCAAAGCTTCCTGCTGCCTGCACACCGTCTACCAGAGCGCCAAGCTGCCTGATACACAATGCATGCTGCGGGACACATGCTGGAAGTTCGCTGAGCGGGAGCTGCAACCAATCGCCGCTCAGCTGCACAGAGAACACCGCTTCCTGCAGGATCAGGTGTGCTAAAGGCCTGCCAATGTCACTTAGTCCCTCCCCCCCACTGTGCCCTTTCACGCAGTCACAGGCCAAGTGCTGGTATGCCTATTACCCTGTGTTCTGACATCACCGCAGGCAGGTCACAGTTACGATGACCATCTACATACTCCCCCCCCCCCCCCCCCCCAAGGCTTAAACTATTAACTCTAATAAAGTGTAGGTGAGTCACCTGCAGTGTTCTGACATAATGTACCCCATACCAGTACATTATGGCTCGTGCTACAGCTACCTAAATACCCTTAGTTGAAAATTGCCCAGTAAAGAAGGCCACTCCAGCTGACTTCCCAATCAGCTGACATGATGTCACTATAGCGCATGTGCACATCGTAGGAAGCATTTTTTTACGGGAGATACCATTGGACGGGCAGAATTAAAAAGTGGATGGGCACCGTAGTTGTGCGATTGTGCCTCGCTGTGGCAGGGCAGGTTTTATCTGGTGGAGGGGGGTCTACACTGATAGATGGGGGTCTGTACTTAGTGAGGGGATCTATACTACGGGGGGGGGGGGAGTCTGTATTTAGTGAGAGGGATCTATACTGCGGGAGCAGGGTCTGTACTTAGTGAGGGGGATCTATACTGCGGGAGGGGGGTTTGTACTTAGTGAGGGGGATCTATACTGCGGGAGGGGGGGTCTGTACTTAGTGAGAGGGATCTATACTGTTGGGGGGGGCTGTACTTAGTGAGGGGGATCTATACTGCAGGAGGAGGGTCTGTACTTAGTGAGAGGGATCTATACTGTGGGAGGGGGGTCTGTACTCAGTGAGAAGGATCTACACTACGGGAGTGGGGTCTGTACTTGGTAAGGGGGATCTATACTGTGGGAGGGGGGTCTGTACTTGGTGAGGGGGATCTACACTACAGGAGTGGGGTCTGTACTTGGTAGGGGGATCTACACTACAGGGGGGGTCTGTATTGGTAAGGGGGATCTATACTGCGGGAGGGGGGTCTGTACTTAGTGAGTGGGATCTATACTGCGGGTGTGGGGGTCTATAATGAGAGAGGGGGGTCTATAGTTACTGGAGGGGGGACTATAGTTGGTGGAGGGGGGTTATACCAACCCTAGTGATGACACTGGGGCTCATCATTGAGTCATACCAAAAAAAATAAAAAATGGCGCCTAACTTTTTTAGCTGGCTCCTAGATTCAAAGCAAATTTCTCAAGCCCTGCTTTACTGTAAGCTATGCGCAGAAAGATCACAAGGTTTAGAAGTTGCTTAAGGAGTGTTCACTTTAATTTTTACTGTTGCCCTTCCACCTGTAACTTCGAGCCTGATACAGATGCATTTCTCTTCTAACAGGCATACAGTTTGCAATGTACATAGATTTGCAAAGTAATGGGATAAAGGAATATTCCTGAACTTTGTTTTATCTCATGGGTACATGTGAATGCATCAATGCAGTGCATATTGGATTCATTGAATGAGTTTACCAAAAATGTAAATATTGTGGCATATACAGCCTCATGCTACATGACTAAGCTTCATTTCATGCTGAATGAATCATTTTTTTTAATAATATTGCAAAAAATCTGACTTTAAATCATATTTTTTTATTCTTTTGTTTTTTAAACCATCAATTTTGTTATCCACCCTGGATCTAACCCCACTAACCATTTAAAATAAATACAAGGGAGGTACTCCAAATACAGAAGGCTTCTTTACAGTAAGGGCTCATGCACACAGGACGATTTTACAGCTGCTGCTAACTGCCTCTAAACAACCTTGCATGGTAGCCTATGTGTCCATGCATACATAAACTGTCAGAGGTGTTTGGAGGCATAAGAGTTTAGGGGCAGTAGAAAAAAACGTCAGTCTGTGCTTCCAGGAGCAGTAAAAATGATCTGTACAAACAAAAAAAAAACCTTAATGCTGCTAAGCATTGTAACAAGCTGTTAGCTACGTTTAGCCACATTTGGCATTTTTACATTATAGGAAGCGTTTTTACAGAAAAACTGCCCATAAACGTTATTGAAAAACTTGGCTAACAGAATGTTTTTTTACATAGTTTTTTCCTCGCAGCAGCACTGGTGTTTTTTTAAATGGCCGGTGTACATGAGGCCTTAGAGTAAATGAAAGATGGAGGGTGGGGGTTTAAAAAAAGGCAAAACTGATGTTGGAGGTCAACCTATTACCACAGTCTAGTACACCCCCTCAGCATGCTGCCTCAAACCTGGACCCCTTAAATATGGGGTCCCAGACTGGAAAAGCTCTGGAAGTCTCCAAAATGGAAGATTGGAGAAACAGCCGCCAAGGATATGTCCTTATAGCCTAGGAGTCAAGGAGGAATACCCATCCATTTGTTTAGATTGTTCTGTGGTTTGAAATTGAAGTCAGCAGACCCATCTACTACTAAATAACCGTAAGACCCCTTTCACACTGGGGCGGTTTGCAGGCGTTTTTGTGCTTAAAATAGGGCCTGTAAACTGACCTGAAACAGCGGCTGCTGTTTCTCCAGTGTGAAAGCCCGAGGGCTTTCACACTGGAGCGGTGCGCTGGCAGGACGAAAAAAAAGTCCTGCTAGCCGCATCTTTGGAGCAGTGTGTATACCGCTCCTCCACCGCTCCTGCCCATTGAAAGCAATGGGACACCGCGGCTATACTTTCAGCAAAGCGCCTCTGCAGAGGTGCTTTGTGGTAGTTTTTAACCCTTTTTCGGCCGCTAGCAGCCGAATAGCGGCACAAAATTGGCGGTAAAGTGCCGCTAAATAGAGCACCGTTTTTTACCGCCATCACACCTTCCGCCCCAGTGTGAAAGGGGCCTTTGTGTTCATTTTTATTAGTCTGACTAAAGTTAGTGGTTTTCCACTGTCACTCCTTTCCAGGGGCGTACTGACCATTGAGTCACTCGGGCACTGCCAGAGGGCCCCATGCCACTAGGGGGCCCCATCAGGGTTGCCAGGCTCAGTAAAACCAGGGATAGTATGTAAAAATCTGTTTTTTTTTTTTTTTTTTTTTTTACATCTGTCCCTGATATGTCCGAAACTGACATGCTTTTGATGTGAAAATCCAGAGATTTTTGCTGCCCCACCTCTGCACTGCCTCCTTGCGTGGTGGCCATCTGTAAGCCCGGGGGCCCCATGATCTTCTATTTCCCAGGTGCCCCATGAGTTGTCAGTCCGCCCCTGGTCCTTTCCATGTCAGTTCTCTCCAGTCAGATATTGTGAATAGCTGTGAGGGTAGCTTGGAGTGATCATTTTGGCGCGATCCATTCAGGCCATGGAAGTTTGTATCCTTTCAGGTTTCCATGCCCAAGGAACTCTTTATGGTGAGAGCCTCGGAATTGAACTGGCTTTCCACAATGGTTTACATTTGGCTCTTCTTAGTTGCTGTAAATCATTTTTACAGATTTGAACCCATTATCAATGTTAAACAATTGGATTAATAATACGGCATCACAAGTTGCAATGATGCTTCACTGTCCCCTGGAAACCAAGTTTATTCTTCACTGGTTTACTATTGTATACTGCAATATCACTGCTTGGTATAGCTTGTTTTTTATTCTATTTTCGTTTTCATACATTTAGAAGACTTTTCGCCATAGTTTCTATATTTGTTTTCTGAGCTAGCTATTTAAACAATCAGATACACGTTGCCTAACAAATTGCTGGAAAACACTAAATTGGTAAGAAGCTGAGCTGTCAGTAAATGTATAGCTGGAATGCCGCTGACATGACAAAAGCGTTCTGCGCTGAGAATACTGGTACGGGGGCTGTTGTTTCCTCACACAGATGAAGTCATGTCCACGAGAGAACCATTAAAGCTGCTTTCTCATAGCTGTAAATGTAGGAAAATTAGCAAAAATACATTTTAGCTTGCTTCTAGATTTTATAAATCTACCCTATTGACCTGTTTTGTGTGGGAAAGGCGCGTTCTGTGCATGTTTCCCACACAAGAAATATTTTTTTCAAATTAACATACAGTATTCTAACATGTATGCAACATTGTGATATATGGTTAAAGAAAACTCCACCATACTGTAGGTTAGATGTGCTGCTGTGTATGGTCCTACTTAGGTCAGTTGATTGTGACTGTGAAACACAGTGCAGCTCAGCACACAGGAAAATGCAGGATGACGCATGTTGCTGGAAAATGCACTGGCACATAGGTTATGGTGTGAACAAGTACTAAACCTCTAGTCTAGGATAATGACTTCTTAAAAAAAAAGGGGGATTAAGAGTCTAGTGTTTCAGCACTTCAGGTTTAGACTCCATGCACACTGGACACTAAAATAATGTTATAAAAACTGCAGTTTTTTAACGTTTTTGCGTTAATAAAAAAATATATATATTTTTTTTTTAGCGTTTATCAGCGTTTGGCGTTTTTTACATTTTTTTGAGTCAAAAACAACACTTAAGAAATCCCATAAACTCCACTGCTCATTAAAGCTGAAAAACGTCCATGTGTGCATGGATACATAGGCTATCAGAAGGGAGTTTATGGGCTTTAAAAAAAATGCAGTTTATCAGCTCCAATGTGCATGGAGCCGAAAGCCTTACTAAAAGACCCATTTATATTAGCCTCATGCTAAATTGATCTGTTTAGCTGGCAGGCTGGTGTGTGTTTTCTGCTAGCGGTAAGGGGGGGAGCTTGTGTTTTTACACAAAGCACTGGTTACTTTTCCCCCCTAACTGTACTGAACCTAACTGTCACAAAATAACATTTCATTTAAGCAGAACTTCATCCTAAAGGGCAAGTTTCTCTCCCCCCCCCCCTTTTTAATAATTGTCAATTTTTTGGGTCTGGTTTTGACAGGTATCCAATCCTACTTCTGGGCAGCAATCCAATTGGAATTATCCTCCTTCCCCCACAGCCTTCTTGGTCACATCACAGGTCCAAGAAGACTGCGGGACCATGCACAAAGTGCAGTGCAGCTCCCACATGTGCAGCTGCATGGCTTTGCTGCCATTTTTTCTTAGTTAAGATTCCGGCACCTGGACTCAAAATCAATTGAAAAAAGGGCTTGGGTGAGGACAGAGCTGGATCCAGGGGCAGGTAAGTGTCCTTATATTTAAAAGCCAGCAGCTACAGTATTTGTATATGCTGACTTTCAACTTTTTGGGGGGCAGGGAGACTGGAGATCCTTTTTAATTTCTGTGTACTGCAGGTGAGTTGCAGTGCCAAAACAGGGAAAGGGGGAGATTTTTTAAAACATGGACAATCTGGTGCAGCTCTGCAAAGAAGCCAATCAGCTTCCAAGTTTCATTCTAAAAGCTTAATTGAACACGCTGAAGTTAGAAGCTGATTGGCTAACATTGCCTGCACAGCTGCACCGGTTGCAATGTTAGTACATTTCCTTCAAAGACTACATGTGTGCATTGGTGTAGTGCAGGAAAACACATAGGGGGTTATTTACTAAAGAAAAATCAATTTTGCACTACAAGTGCACTTGCTATAGATCTGAGGGGACAGAAAAAAATAACAAAAAACAGCATTTTAGCTTGCACATGATTAAATGATAAAATCATCAGAGCTTCCCCTCATTTTAGATCTTCCCCTCAGATCTACAGTGACTGCACTTGCAATGCACTTGTAGTGCAAAGTAAATTTGCCTTTAGTAAATCAACCCCACAGTGTAAAGAAGCTTTTCCTGTGGTTCCATGTCTGAAATGTATACCTGAGCTGCATTAGCTGCTCAAGAGTGGCTAATGCAAAGTGTTATCAGGGTCTTCACAGCAGGCTTCAGTTGGAATTTTAAGACCTGCACACACATAGTAGCCATTTATCTATCGCCACAACACTAGACAGCATGTCAATCAAACTATCCAAAGACACCACTTCTACTCCTACTCCTGTGACAGAGGTGCTACTGCTATCTACATAAAGCTGACCTTAGGGTCCTTTCACACGTCCGTTCCGTTCGTCTGTTTTTTGGACGTCCGTTAACGGACCTCAATGCTTCCCTATGGGTTAACGTCCGTTAGCGGATGAGCATCCGCTAACGTCCGTTAACATCCGTCTGCGGTAAGCTCCGTTTTTTTGGACGGAAGAAAACCCTATTTTTCTTCCGCCAAAAAAACGGAACGGACAAAAAACAGACGTTAGCGGATGATCCGTTTACCATCCGATCCGCTAACGTCAGTTTTTCATCGAAATATGTAAAAAAAAAAAAAAAAAAAAGTATCTGTAAAAAAAAAAACGGATATCGCCAAGTACGGATGAAAAAAAGTATCGGATGAAAAACGGACGAAAAAGTGGTATCGGACGAACCCTAGCCAAACGGATCAACTAGACAGCCTGTCAATCAAACTATCCAAAGACACCACTTCTACTCCTACTCCTGTGACAGAGGTGCTACTGCTATCTACATAAAGCTGACCTTATACTAGTATTTTTTTTTTGTTTAAAACTTTTCATTATAGGAATGTTTGTTGGATTTTCTAATCGTTAGTGTTGTTAAATCGACATTCTTTTTCGATCATAGTGAGGGGAAGATTAGAAGGAGTGAGATTGAAAAAAAAATTTCATAGACGAACTTCTGCCTCATACACACAACCGAGAAACTCGTCAGAAAAGACACATAGTTTTTCTCGACGAGTTCCTTGTTAGGCTTGTCGAGAAACTTGACAAGCTGTCTTTGCGTACACACTGTCAAGACCAAATCTCCTCGTTCTTAAACTCGGTGACTTCAACACATACAACGGCAGGGGCTGCTTTTGCTAATCTCATGTTACTGTGTGTTAGGAAAAAAGTTAAGAGACATTTGCACTTTTTAGTCTGTTATAGCGTGACAAATGTGCTATTTCCAGTACAAATACTACTTTTAACGAAGGTGCTCGGGTTTCTAAGCATACACACCAACGTGTTTCTCGGGGGAAAACCAGCCCGACGAGGAACACGACGATTCCCGTTGAGAAAAAAGAGAACTTGCTCTCTTTTTTTTTTCCTCGTCCAGTTCCTCGACAGTTTACTTGATGAAAAGCATACACACGACCGGTTTCCTCGGCAAAAAAGCTCTCTCACCAAGTTTCTTGATGGATTCTGACGAGGAAACCGGTTGTGTGTACCTGGCCTAACAGTGAATGTGGTTTTCGTTAAGAAATGGCCACTTACTCCTCAATGTCACAAATGTTTTTTGAAGTGTTATTGAACGCCAAGTCATCAAATGTATAGATGAGAATATCCATATTGTTGGAAAATCTACCCGTGTATGGGGCCAGCTTAAAGTGATACTATCACACACTGTTTGATTTACATTATCCCTTCTCTTTCTGTATATGGACGATGACACTGTAATTATTTTAATAAAAAAAAAATCCAAGTACCATTTTTTTAATCGATATACAACTGTCACATGACCCAGCTCTTTCCCAGCCTGTCTGCAGGGAAGCATAAAACAAGAGGATTTTCTTGTACTCTGCTGCCCAGTCACATGTTAAAAAAAAATAATAGACAGCCTTTGGGGTACAGAGTAAAAATAGATAGTACTAAACTGTTTTAAATTGTCATACAAATATATATTTGAAATCAAGTCTTTATTTTTTGCAATAACATAGTGGGAGTTATTTACGAAAGGTAAAGCCACTCTGCACTACAAGTGCAAACTACTGCAAGTGCACTTGGAAGTGCAATCACTGTAAATCTGAGGGGTAGATCAGAAATGAGGGGAAGCTCTGCTGATTTTATTATCCAGTCACGTACAAGCTGTTTTTTATTTTCCTTGCATGTCCCCCTCAGATCTACAGAGACTGGACTTCCAGATGCACTTTCAGTGCAATTTCAAGTGCACTTTGCACTTGTAGTTTGCACTTGTAGTACAAAGTGGATTTACCTTTCGTAAATAACCCTCAATGTGTCTTATGCCGCGTACACGCGATCATTTGTCGGCATGAAAAAAAGACATTTAAAAAAAATGTAATTTAAAATGATCGTGTGTGGGCTTCACATCATTTTTCAGGTTCTGAAAAACAACAACAAATTATTTCGAACATGCTGCATTTTTTAACAACGTTTTAAACAATGTCGTTTTTCTGGTTGTAAAAATAGTTTTTTTTCATGCCGAAAAATGATCGTGTGTACGTGGCATAAGAATAATGCCCTGTACACACGATCATTTTTTGTGATGAAAAAAAACGACGTTTTCTGTGAAGTAAAAAACAATGTTTTTGAAACGTCACTTTTCAAAGACGATGTTGCATACACACCATCGTTTTTTTTCACAAAGCGAGGTTACGTTCACCACTCTTTTCCATTGAAGCTCGCTTCATAACTAGCTTCTGGGCATGCGCGGGTTGAAAAACGTCGTTTTAAACTACTTTTTTGCTACACACGGTGACTTTTTGTGAAACAAAACACAACGTTTTCGAAAAACGACACAAAAAATTCAAGCATGTTGGAATTTTTTTTTGGTCGTTTTTTTGAAGACAAAAAACAACGTTTTGCCCACACACGATCAATTTAAATGACGTTTTAAAAAACAATGTTTTTTTTCATCGCAAAAAACGACCGTGTGTACGCGGCATTAGAGGGAAGTGAAGCCTCCATCAATAAATGTAATATCACACCCCTGTTGTGCTTAGATGGTTAGTGGGCATGGAGGAGGAGGGAGGGAGGCAGTGGGCTGTTATTTACCACTGAGTATATGCCCCCATGTGTGATTCAATAGTAACATGGGCTACTCAGATGTAATAGAGAGGAATTGCTTAGCATAGAAACGCACTGAAAACTGAGCATATGCAGAGCTGCCAACACTGCTCTGCAAAATCCCTTGGGGACATAAACAGAAGGTTGAGATAGTGAACAGCAGGATCAACCGGGTTCTTTGCAAAATACAGAAAACTAATCTCATAGTGAGGGAGTATGAAAAGCATGCAATGCACCAGTGTGAACCAGGGCTTAGGTTAACTATCAAGAAAAGTGGCTTAAGATGGAAATGAGGGCTTAGATCAGCCATTCTTTAACCTTTTCAGCACAGAGGAACTTTCCAGTCTCAGGGAACCCCTGCTAACATTACAATCTACAAGTTATGATACATTGGTGAGCTGGTCAGTGAAGAATGCTAATTGCTTAAGGAACCTCTAGCAACCTCTGGAGGAACCCTGGTTAAGAACCCTTGGCTTAGATGTTAACTTTTAACAGAGCCTGCCCTGCATGTTAGTAAAGGCCATTTTTAGTCTGCTCAGGCTGAAGAGTGTGTGGTTGTGTTTGTTTGTTTTTTATTTATTATTATTGTTTTTTTATGTACTATTGGAATAGAATAGTTTACTTTTTTAAATGTAGTATGGCTGGGAGGCAGATGTACAGTTAGTGCTGGAACTCAGAGCACATAGTGCTTCCATAGTGTCATGTTATTGATAAAAAGAGAAGTACAGTATATACTCGAGTATAAGCTGAGTTTTTAAGCCCTTTGTTTGGGCTGAAAATAGCCCTCTCGGCTTATACTCGTGTCAGTGTACCTGACGAGTAGCGGGCGCCCATTTTTCAAAAGTCGCGGCTTCCTCCTGGTCCGTGATAGGCGTTTGACACTCTGTTCCGCTACCGCCTCTCACGGAGGTCCTCTCATCCTCGGACTTTCCCAGCAGACACTGTGTTCAGTGTTCCGCTTATTATGGACGTCCTTGTGTCCGAAATGAAAGAAGGTCCGTAATGGGCGGAACACTGAACACAGTGTCTGCTGAGAAACTAAGTGCGAGGATGAGAGGACCTCTGTGATAGGTGGTAGTGGAACACAGTGTCAAACGCCTATCACGGACCAGGAGGAAGCCGCAGTCTTTTGAAAAATGGACGCCTGTGACCCAACAGGTACACTGACTATCACGAAACAAAACAGGACCAAGAGAAAGCCGCGACTTTTATAAAATGGATGTCCGCAGCCTGTCAAGAATACAGGTACACTGAGGCTGCAATGGGCACAATGGGAATGGGCACAGTAAGGCTGCAGTGGGCACAGTGAGAATGAGCACAGTGAAGCTGCAAATGGACATTGTTGACCCTCTTTTCCGCTTACAGTAGCTGCTGCATTCTCACCCTAGGCTTATACTCAAGTTAATACGTTTTACCATTTTTTTTGTGGTAAAATTAGGGCCTCAGCCTATACTCAGGTTGGCTTATACTCGAGTATACATGATAACCATATAATGTAGTAAAAGTTAGGAAATATGTTAAAAGAAGCTTGACTAATGACAAGCTTGTTTGTTTCACAGGGATGGTTTTGTAAGTAGGGTTAGGTGCAGTTGTTTAATGGAAATGTTAGCTTTTTAATAGATCCCCAAGGATTTCTTATATACAGGTGATGGAAGGGTGAAATCAGTTTTCATTAGTCAACTAAGAAAGTTTCCATGTATCATTCAGAAAAGCAGCAGTATTTATGTTAGAAAAACAAGTATTATTATTCTACAGGTATTACACAGTGACAGTAGTTTTTCGCAGCGCTTTACAACACAAGGGGAGACAGTACAATTTAATATAGTATGATCAGAGGGCCCGGCTCAATAGAGCTTGCCTTGTCCCTGTTCAATTGCTGCTCTTTACAGAGAGCTGATATTTCGCTTTATGTCAACGAGAACTCTGTATTCTAAGTCACTTGCTATTTTTAGCAGATTCAATTCTGAAAAACTGACCCATAGGAAACAGTGAGCCGTACCATTCATCCTGGATGCATCTTCCCAACACCCTCCCGTTGTCCCATTGGGCATCCTGCCAGCAAAAGAAATAAGCAGAGGACAGATTGTACATATGAAATCCACCCATATAGGTCATATAACACAGACTTGCTTTGTTATCTCTGTGTAAATGAATGGTAAACTTAAATACTTGCGTTTAGATAAATGATGACGTATGGATAGAAAGTATATGTTCAAAAGTGACGTGTTGAAAAGTATTATGCTTGAAATAAAAGTACCGCTTATTCAGTAAATAAAATAAACTTGTTTTGTTAAATTTGTGATGGTTCAGAAGCAGCAGAAAGTGTTTCTGGAATAAGAACTCTAGATGGAAAAGCCACTAGCAAGTTCAATCTGATCCTCATTTTAATTTCATAAAGTATTTTTTAATGTCTTTGCAAGATTTGCAAATTGCAGCTTTGCTCTACCAAAAATTGTAAAAAAAGAAGAGGGGTTTGGGACTTTGAATGAGGTATGCATGAAAACTCAAATATAAGAAAGTGTAGTATGGATGCGTTTATTTGTCTAAAACACATAGCAGAGCATGCGATTTTGAATGTATACATATTACATAATAGTAAACATACATGACAGTGCATATAAAAAGCATGATGCAAAAACCATAAACATTGTATAACAACTTGTTCATTGCATTATTTAAAAATTCAGTCATTAAACCCAAGGTAGGTCCTAAAACTGAAACATGTAGCATCTGTGTAAGCCCGAGACGCTTTTCATGGCATTATAGCCAATCTCCAGGGGCGGATGCATAGTGGGGTAGGATCTGCAGAGGGACACAAGTGTAATATGTAAGTTTTAGCATAACATCCAAATATTGGGAAACAATAAGAGATGGAAAAAAAAGAACCATCTCCAAAAAACGTACTCATTTCCAGCATGTGAGGATGGACGACCAGGAACGCATGAGTCGCTAGGATTGTCTGCAACCGGGAACTGAGGTAGGGCCAGTGGGAAAACCAAGAGCATAAACATGTATCACAGATGAATGTATGTTCAACTGGCAGGTGACTGGGGCTCCCATCTAAATTAGATAAATGATAACATTAGTGAAACCCAAATGGGTAAGTAGTAATTGGATTATAGTAAAAGCCCCTAACCCAAGTAGTGGCTGGGGATGATAAAAAGGCATTTTTTACCCTGTATGGGGATGAGACCCAGTTAATAGGTATATGTAAAACAGGATTGGCCTTTAGCTGATATCCTAAGTGAATGCTCCCGATGTTAACCACCCAGCCAGACCAAAAATTGCACCTTGGAAATGTTTCCAAACTCTAGATGTTGGTCACACCATTTTACTGAGAGGACGAAAATTCAAAAACAATTTACTGACCAGACTATAGGGAAACATGATTATGCTGTCATGGTGGAAACAATAATATGAATAACTTAAAGGTTATAAAGATAAACTAATTTATAAACTTATTTGTCAAACAAATTTACCCTCTTACCTGTAAATTAAGGCCTACGAGGACAGAAACTATAATCTTCTGTATCTCAACAATCTCTCAACTGTATGAGAGACAAGATGGAGCCCACAAGCAAACTTAAGCCTTTCCTCTGCAGTACCCCCTAGTGGCAGTAATGCATATTTTTATTGTTTGAGAACTGCAGTGCTACTTGAATTGTATTCCAGAACTTGCTCCTCTTCAGCTGAGGGGGCAATATCCGAATACTTTACATGACGTCTCAATGTTTTTTTATTAAGGTCTTCATGTTATATAGTTTGAAAACAATGCCATAGATATAATATTTATAATTGTAGAAGAACCTATTCCACACTCCTTCCTTTTTTTTATTTTTTTATTAAAAAAAAACAGAAATTGGCTTTGGAAAACCACCCTAAAAAAAAAAAAACATTTTTTTATCCAGGCCTTCCCTTTTTGGGACCCATACTTGCTTTTTCCAAATACAATACAGGACTAATTTTCCTGCATTGTACAGGATGGTGCCGGAGAGGAGGAGAGCGCCAGAAGTGAGGGGTAAGGTAAGTAATACAGCCTCAGAGTTGAGCTTTAAAGCCTAGCTTAGGCCCCATTCACGCAGTTCTTATTAGTCATTATTATATATTATAAAGTCATTTATACACTTTTTAGTTCAAAACTCAAGCCGCAGGTGTCCACCTGCTAGTACACCTGAATGGCTGTTATGCTTGTACTCATGTAAATGCTGAATGTGTCTGCACCGCTTTCGCATTCGAGGAACTATGCAATGCCTGCATCAGCGTTGTGATAGAAATTGGGGGGAGATTTACTAAAACTGGTGCACACAGAATCAGGTGCAGCTGTACATAGTAACCATTCAGCTTCTAACTTCAGCTTCTTGAGTTGAACCCTTGGAGCCGGTGCCTCCTGGCCCTTTAAGGGTTTTAGGATGCTCTGGGGTAGGGTTTATGATCATGTGACTGCCATGATTGGCTGTCACAGTGGTCACATGATCAGAAAGCTCTTAAACACAAGAAGCGATCGGAAGCTTAACACTAGTCTCCGGTAATTGTTTCGGAGGCACGTGCACTTGGCACAGCTGAATTTGCACCTAAAACTACACAATTTCAAAGCCGCATGTCAGTTCGATGTCAGGTGCAACTTTATGTCTATGCAAGTCGCACCCGAAATTGCCAAAAGTAGTGCAGGAACCTCTTTTTTAAATCGATGCACCAATTTGAAGGGTGCCACTGTTGACAATAGGGTGAGACTTGTCATGAGAAGTTACTCCAATGTGAGCGAGGGCTTAGTAAATATCCCCCTTGTTTCTTTTTCAAACATTTTAATTTTCTTCTGTTTTTTTTTTTTCTACTTTTCCATAGACACAATTGGCCTCCTCTGCTTTCTGAGTTGGGCAGAATGACTAAACAATGAATGCATACATTTGTAGATGTCATGTTTGCACAGCAACATTTTCTACTTATTTCCAGCTTCTTTTCTAAGTGGCATTGACAAGAGGCTTTGTGCCTTCTGTGTGCTAGCTATTAACAGATTGGATTTAAAATGGCTTTATCTGGCCACTAATGGCCTATATATATGTGTCTCAAGTCTTCATGCTGATCAGTTGCAGCTGCTAACGCCTAGATTTTACTAATCTACAAACCTCAATGCTACATTCACACTGAGATGTTTATGCTAATTTGTTTTTATAGCACTAGGCAAATCATTCACAGAATGCATGTGTGTGGAACCATACAGGGCATTTAGATATACAAGTCGCACACACTCGCTCACCGTGCTGAACTAAAAAAAAAATTGGTAGATCGCTGGACCAACACAAGTGAAGTTAGTGCAGCAATCCTCCTGCTGTGCTTTTGCATTTTGGCAGGGGGGGTTCCCCCTACCCCTACCCCACCAGAACACAGAGCTTCTGCTCTGATACTGCTTTTGTGAGATAGTGACTGTTGGCTGGTTCCTGATGAACCGGGCGATGATTGGATCATGTGTACCCAGAATAAAGCTGGCCATACACAAATATAATTTTTAGTTAAAAAAAACTATTTTCACAGAAAATGTGAAGCTTCAGGATGGAAAATGCTTCTTCACTCTAAGGCCCCTTTCACACAGGCTTTCTGATCAGCCTGTTAGTATTTCAGACAGACCTGATCGGACACTCCATGCCAGTAAATCAATATGCTCAGATGTGAATGAAGCCTTAAAATACATGGACTCTGATTATGATCTTTGACCCCGACCTAGATCAAACTCTGATCTGTGTATTTTTTTTTTTCTTTTTTCTATTTTTTTTTTTTTTTTCCCCACACACTTTTTTGCTTACATTTTTCTCCTCTAGCAAGAAGGAAAAGATACATGGCATCTTTTTCTCCATTCACAATTAAAAAATGCAGCAGGGTGACCGTGACTGATCACTGTGATAGCCAATTGGAGGCGATCACTGTGATAACCAATCGGAGGCTATCACAGTAATCTGTGATCGGGAACCTGGGTTCCCGATTCTTGATTGTTACTATGGGACACGGGGCTCTCGATGAGCCCAGCACAAACACAGGTAAGCATATATGTGGCCCCAACAATAGACCCACTTCATACATTGGTACACTTGGCAGAAAGAAGTTAAAGGGGTTGTAAAGGTTAGTTATTTTTCACCTTAATGCATCTTATGCATTAATGTGAACAAAAAAAAATGGCAATGACAGCCCCCCGTTTTACTTACCTGAGCTCGAATCTGCTGTGCGTGTCCCCCAGCATCCTCTTCTTGGAGTCTGGCTGTTGAATGGCTAGATTTGCTTGATTAGTAGCAGTGCAGCCATTAGCTCGCGCTGCTGTCAATCACATGAAATAATGCGGCGCACGGGGGGCAGGGGCCGTGTGATACAGCTATGACCGCCCTGCTGTATCACGGGAGCGCGTATGCAAACTAACGTGCAAAACTAGCTGCACAGTGGAGGTAAGTATAACATGTTTGGTTGTTTTTTTTTTTTTTTTTATGGGAACCTTTAGTGTCCCTTTAAAGTTCTATACATTGACATTGCAGTAAAATTACTTTTTTTTTCTTTTTAAACGAACTTTGTTGTTTTCATGTTGACAATAAATGCTCTGATGATGGATTTTTCAAAATTTTGTATGAACAGTTGAACAGCTAAGGGCCCTTTAACACAGGCAGGGGGTGTTAAAACAGGTGGCTAAGCCACAGTTTTACTACTCCTTGGCAGCCCACCCACCCAAATGCTGACACTACAGTCTGACAGGGCTGTACACTTACTTTGCTTTGTGGCATTAATAACTGGGACAGGGTTTGACAGTAGGTGCTGCCTGTTAAATGCACTTATTAAAGCGGAGGTTCACCCTAAATATTCTATGTCCCATGTGATCCAGCATACTGGCGTCAGCGCCAGTATGCTGTTTTTTTTTTAATGGTCCACTTACTGTGTAATCCTTAATTTTCATTTATTTACCCCACGGTGGATGGCGCCTCTATAGCCCATCACGGCTTCCGAAAATAGCCGATTTAGGACCCGGGTATTTCCGTTGCTATACGGCGCTTGCGCACAGACCTAGGAGCTGACAGCGCAGGCGCCGTATTTCTCCGAGTCCTATGGCTATGGCGCGTCACGCCCTCCGAAAAAAGCCGAAATAGGACTCAGAGAAATACGGCGCCTGCGCAGTCAACTCCTAGGCCTGTGCGCAGGCGCCGTATAGCAACGGAAATACCCGAGTCCTAAATCGGCTATTTTCGGAAGCCGTGACGGGCTATAGAGGCGCCATCCACCACGGGGGAAATAAATTAAAATTAAGGATTACACAGTAAGTGGATCACATGGGACATAGTATATTTAGGGTGAACCTCCGCTTTAAGATCAATGGGGCCACACCGCAACCGTAAGGCAAATGCGGTCGCACAATTTTTAAACTGCCATTCGGCAATGAAAGAAAAGGGTAAAAAAGTGTCAGAAAGCTGACAGAAGCTCCTCCTAAATGTCTGTCAGCCTTGGCACCCGACGGGCGGGTGCTGCCCGGCAGGGAACCTCCACTGTGGATTGCTTTACACGGCCTAGAGGGCAGAAGCTCCTCCTAAATGGTAAGCTGCCCTCCACTGTGGATTGCTTTTAGAGGGTGGTAAGCACCCCTGCCTGTCTGAAAGAGACCTACCTGTCTTTGGCCAGCTTATTGTACATATCATTTTTTTTATTCCCACATTTTACCTGCCAAAAAAAACCAAAAGCCTCCTTTTATTTGTGAGGTTGTTTGTGGAGTCTGACACCAGCGCTTTTACTTTTTTATTAGCTATATTTTGGCAACAGAATTGCTTATGTATAGCATATATTCTACAAAAATGTTCATCGTTCTTTAAAATGACTTTAACTACAGTCATTTCAGAGGCCTTCATAGGCATTTGATTGAAGCCGTATGGTATGTTGCTATATTTAGTTATGAATGGAGCGTTGCTTGTTTATTTTCCTTAAATTCCTCATTGACCCAGAGTCACAGGGCTGAAATTTCCATTATGTGCACAGAATGAATAAAGGCTTCTCAGCACAGCTGGACTATACAGGCCTGTGCCAAGCTTCTATGATTCTACCTTCAGAGAATGTGAAATAACTGCATTTAGGAATTCTAGGGGTATTCCAGACTGCACTCAACTCCTATTTTATACTTTACATTTAATATTTTATTGTACACAATGAACATGCATTGATCACTGGAATATTAGTGACACCAGGCAATGTACTGTATGTAGATATGATTAAATATGTGATTATACAGAGTGTGTGTATGTATGTGTTAATACATTCAAAACATTACGTCTTTTTATGTATTTATTTTGTTTATAAGAAAATGTAGCTGGAATCCAGCTAGCTCAGAAGCATATATTTTGTGACCATATTTGTGGATATTTTCACACTAGTCTTCTGCGTTGTTTTTATTTATTTGACAAAAACAAACCTAGTTGTGCCCCCCCCCCCTTTAAGTTCTCATTTAACCACTTCAGTGCATATATGTAAATATCTACATTGTTTTTTTCATTTTTTTTTTTTTGTACTAGAAAATTACTTAGAACCCACAAACGTATATTTTTTTAAGCAGAGGTCATTGTGAATAAAATGGAGCATGTTGCATTTTTTTTTTTTTTTTTGCCACATGACTTTTTGGGGAAAAGATACACTTGTAACTCCATGAGCAGGGCCCTCCTATTCCTTCTGTATTGTAATTGTACTGTCCCCCTTTATAAGTGCTGCGTAAACTGTTGGCACTATATAAATTCTCTATAATAGTGAATTTTAATGCACAAAACATAATATAATACCCAATTGTTTGGTAAAATATAAAATAAGATGTTAAAGCAGAGGTCCACACAAAAGAACTTCCATTGTCTGGTTAGAGGGGAGGTGGGTGCAGATACCTGTATAATACAGGTATTTGCACCCACTTCCAAGCATAGATAGCAACAGGATCTCCGGGTATCCACGTCACTTCCGTCCCCCCCCAACACTGTCTTCTGGGAGACACACAGGTCCCAGAAAACAGCAGCAGACTTTGTGAACATTAATATTTGTGTCATTCTCAAAACTTTTGGCCATGGCTGTAGAGCCATGGAGCCGGCCATTTATACTGGCTGCTGGCTAATCACAAACGCCTGTGCATACCCACCGTGGAGAAGCTCTGAGGCTGTATTTACACATGGGCATTTTGAATTGCGTGCAGAATCGCTGCAATTCTGCCCACAATTTCAAAACGCTCAGGTTTGAATGACAAATTGCACAACACACATTGCAAATGCCATTCATTTGAATGGCAGCTAAAAACATGGTGCGGTTCAGCCTGTGATTCAAAATGCCCATATGTGAATGGAGCATGATTCTTGTTGGTGTACAGCCAAAATCAGTCATCTGAATGAGCCCTAAAATGTTTACATGCGTTTATACACTAGACACCTTTAGGGTATCTAGGGTATCTAATCTGCCCCTAGATGCACAGAGGACAGTTTAGGCAGCTAAACTAATCGTCGTTTGACACAAGTGAAAGCACAAATTGTAAACAAGGCCATTAAAAATCATGACTTGCATTTATATGTTTAGAAAGGTCCTATAAACAGATATGTCATTAGGAAAAAGGTCTTTGCGTTCTGTTTAAAGGCGCAGTTATATTTATACAACAATGTATACAACAATCATAATTCTAGATTTGTGGTACAGGATCAGATTAGACAACAATGATAATAGAATTTTAGTAGAAGAATTCCTAAGTTGTTGAGGTGTGTGACAAGGCCATGGCAGAGTGTCAAGTTGCCGAGGCGTTAAGTACTCTCTGCAGGATGCTTGACACTTTTCTTCAAGCTGCTTGCACTTCAGCGCCGCTCTCCACTATGTCTTCAAAATTCTTGGGTATCATCATTGGAGTTGGGTTACACATTACTGAAACTCCTTGTGGATTAGGTCATGAATATTGTGCATGCCATGGCACTGAGGAGAGGTATATCAGCAGAATTAAAAATAAAACCTGTCTGGGCTTCACTGCAATTCCTTACATGTCTGTCATATCTATTATCTGTTTTCTAACTTTTTCTATAGAACATACATGTCTACAAACACTGTATTACAAGAGGCCACTTATGACACGTAGAGCAATATGAATCTTCAAAAGAATTTTCTTATGTCACCGCCAGGTTAATATTTAGCTGCAGGGAATGGCTAAGGTTGCGTCATAAAATCACATATTTCCTTTAAAGCATTTATTAATTTATTTTGTGTACTTGATCATGAAGAGTTCCCTGTTCAACGGCTACAGCCTTCTGATTTCCAAGATAGGCTTTGCTACAGTTTTTGTGGTATTATATGCAGAAACAAAGTAATATAAGGGTCCTTTCACAGGGCTCCCTTTCATTCAACGGGGGATCTGTGCACAGAATGGGACAGATGTCTCTTGTGTGACATCCATGTCCGGTCAGTTTTTTTGTACACCTATTGACAGTGGACCGTGGCGAAATGTTGTTGGATCTTTGGGCCAGATTCAGTGGTAGCTCAGTTCACAAGCTTAATTTGTGAACGACACTATCGCTTACCGAATTGGTTATGCACCGAGGCAAATTTTTCCATAGGGTTCAATGTAAATCAGGTTATTCCGTTCTGAACTTTTTTTTTTTTTTTTTTGTTTATATATATATATACAGTACAATTATGAAATGTATGTACAGAAAAAAAGGATTTATTACATACAGTATTTTACATTAAGCTGACCCTTTTCATGTGGACATCTAAAATGGGGAAAAAAAAAAAAAACTATAGCTCCTCTGTTAGGCCTCGTACACACGGGCAAGAATCTCGTCGGGAAATAAACGTTGTTTTTCCTGACAAGATTCTTGGCAAGAATCTCTTGCCGCCCGAGTGTACACACAGACTTTTCAAAAGAACCATGGTTCTCTTGAAAGGCAAGAATGCGGTGACGTCATTGCATACGACGAGCATGAGCTTGTCACATTTAATGCCGTCGCCGCCATCTTACTCCACCTTACCTATGCCGTGGAAGCTACCGCACATGCGTCAAAGTCATTTTGAGCATGCGTGGGTTTCCATGGTGACAGGTAAGTATACACACTCTTGGGTTTCTCGTCGGGAAACAGGCCGACAAGAATCTCGATGAGAAAATAGAGAGCAGAATCTCTATTTTTCTCGTCGAGATTCTGGCCAGATTTACAGACGAGAAACCTAAAAAGCATCGTACACATGCTCAGTTTACTCGGCAAGAAAGCTATGCCAGCAGTTTTCTTGATGGTTCTTTACGAGAAACCGAGCGTGTGTACGAGGCTTAATACTTGTTTGAAACCATCCCAAACCCCAATTAAATGACTAATCTAGGGGGCAGAAAACAGCACTGTGTATCCAGGAAAAGATCATCTGAGGGCATGATAAAGTTGAAGAATTTATATGAACTGTTTTTCCATGATTTCCAATCAAGTAAGCCCACCCTCATGGTAGTCAGGGGGCAGAAACCCCTATCTGAGTGGACAGGTTCTTCTAAGACTCTCATCTTGCACTGCTGTCAGATCAGGGAAAATAGCCACGGCTCATGTTCGTGAACCAAAGGGGAGTTCGTAAACTGGAGCAAATTTTTGTGAACTCTTCTGTTCGCAAACCAATTTTTTTCGCGCACAAAATCGTTCCTGAACCGAGGTATCACTGTATTTGTTTGTTTGCATTAGGTTACTAACAATCCATCATGTTTAGGTCTGGAACCAGTCTTTTCAATTATTATTATTTAATTTTTTTGGACATGGATAGACTCAGAGGTAGTACCATGTACCTCTGAGTTACATCCATTAGACCTGCATGGAAAAATAGCACCACCTGCATTGTTTGTGAATTGCAAATGAACACGCCCTTAAAATGGTTCTAAAGTTTTATGGCCCTTTCACACGGGGCGGATCAGTATTGATCCGCCTCCGTGTGTCCGTTTGTTCAGCGGGGATCGCTCCGTAAATCCCCGCTGAGCCGTCGGATGACAGGGGGTCTCCGCACACTGTGCAGGGACCGCCCTGTTTTTTCTCCACTCTCCCCTATGGGGGGGGCGGATGAACACGAACCGTATGTCCGTGTTCATCCGATCCGCTCTGCAGACGGAAGACAAAATAGGGTTTTCTTCCATCTGCAAAAGCGGATGTTTGTGGAGGTGGATGATTACGGGTGTCGTCGGATGTTCATCCGCTGACACCCGCTATCCCATAGGGATACATGTATTTCATCCGAAAACGGATGGATGAAATACGGACATACGGTCCAAACGTCTGAAAGGGCCCTATGTGTTTTTTATGATTTTTTTTTTTATTTTTTTTTTTATACACACTTTTCATTAAGTTAACGTACACCTCACTAACTCACCACTACCCACCTCAATTCCTAAACATGTACCTGGCTCCTCTGACTGCTCCAGTGCTGTCCCGAATGCAGCACGGCTCCTCTCACTTCCTGGTCTTATAGGAGACACTGAGAGCAGCAGGAGCCATGGGCTTCTGCTGTTGCCAGTAAATCTCCTGTGAGGAGGGAGCAGAGGTGGGTTTATGGACACACACAGCCCAGCTCAGGAGCATTGGGACTAGAGGGATCTCCAAACTATGGCCCTCCAGGTGTTCAGGAACTACAATTCCCATCATGCCTAGTCATGTCTACGAATGTCAGAGTTTTACAATGCCTCATGGGAAGTGTAGTTCCACAGCAGCTGGAGGGCCGTAGTTTGGAGATCCCTGGACTAGAGGGATGTCCCCCTATGGCTTACTAAGGGGGCAATCGGAGGAGGGAGGAGCAGACAGTAAGGGAATTTTCTATGTAATGGAAACTATTTGTTGACCGCACTCCAAAGTGTGGAAGATATATTCCGGGTAAAACATCAAGGTAATAACGATACAGATATATACCAGCAGAGATTGACGCATATCACAAATCAAGTTGGCTTAATCATAATCTTTTACACTTTGGAGTGCGGTCAACAAATTGTTTCCATTTACATACCCAGACCGCGGACTGGACCAGCACCCAATTAGTAGGGGAGGAATTGCTATGACCTGAAGCGGCCTTTCTTGCTTTTCCTACTAATGTTCTGTGCAATATTCTTGCACAGAGCAGGTAAGTATAATGCCGTGTACACTCGATCGGACATTCCGACAATAAAACCGTGGATTTTTTTCTGTCGTAATATTGGCTCAAACTTGTCTTGCATACACACGGTAACACAAATGTTGTCGAAAATTTTGATTGCTAAGAACGCGGTCACGTACAACACTATGACGAGCAGAGAAAAATTAAGTTCAATGATTCCGAGCATGCGTCAAATAGATTCTTAGCATGCGGAGGATTTTTATGCGTCAGAATTGCATACAGATGATCGAAATTTCCGACAAGAACTTTTGCTGACGGAAAAATTGAGAACCAGTTCTCAAACATTTGTTGTCAGAAATCCCGACAGCAAATGTCCGATGGAGCATACACACGATCGGATTTTCCGACAACAAGCTCACATCGAACATTTGTTGTCGGAAAATTCTGACTGTGTGCTGCATAACACCTTTTTAATAAAAAAACAGCCTTCAATATAGACTCTGAGATACAAGGGGAAGTTAGATGAAGGAAAAATCCCAAATATCCCAATGAGAAGCTGCTGGCACTACAATGAATTATCCAGAACTATAAATAATTATTCTATACAAATATAAATGGCATGACTCATTTAATTTTATTTAAAATTGTGGATTAGCCTCCCCTTTCTGTTTCAGTGACTGTGATCACCAAAATGAGACGGAGAAGGCTAACACCCCAGGACACAGACTCTAATGAAAACATTGTAGAGTTTGTAACCCTTCTCTACTCCATCCAAAACAAAATGATTTCAATTAATAAAAATATTTATTATTTTTCACATTTTGTTTAAACATAAACATTCTTTCAACAAATCGAAAGCTAATTATACGTTGTCATATTATACATAATGAGCGTCTGCCTGTTGATGCCTCCTCATCTTTCCCTCTGCGAAGCTCTGCAGTGGGATTAAAATAAGCGGTTTTGCAAAAATGCAATTTGTAGCTTCAGCCTGGCATTATGTAATTTAAAGGGTACTACAGGGTCATAAGCCTCCCATTGAGAGAATCCTCTGTGGGTGGAGCTGGCAAATCCCATTATTCAAGTTGAATTACTGATGAATAACCTGCTGTGCCTCTCAGTCTAGCAGTACATGCCTTTCGGTGAGATCATTTTCTGGGTGGCTGTTTGTGAGATGCCGTGTGTTGGAGAGCTATGCAACAGTTCACAGGTAAATTCTAGATGGGGGGTGCTCTTTGTAAGATCTTTTTTAGAGACAACAACTGAATTTAACCAGCAAACTACACATTTTTAGTACTAGACAGGGGACATTAACAGTACATGAACTCTTTTAGAGACAGAATAGGAACTGGGAAATAGGACTAAAGGCTCATTTACACAGAGAGCTGAGCATAATTGTGTACCTGGGAGTGACAAGTTTCTGGTACAGCTGTCTGTACACATCTGTGATCCACTACGGCTATACAGCTAGGCATTTACTAGTATACAGTGGCGCCTAAAGCAAACTTTCCACGTTCAGAGGTGCACATTCATTTCTGTATGCAAGAAAAACCTTGGATGAGTAGTTACTAGCGTACACCACCAACCTGTTGACGATTTGTATAGGCGGCTCCTGAACTCTTGGTGGCGTCACACCACCCCTCATCGCTCTTAGACAATACATACCAGCCTGCACACAAAATTGCTGCTGGCTGTCCAAACTCTAACTATTGTCCGTTTATAGAATATCTGTCTAACTGTGCTACATCTCCTCTTTGTTGCAGATCTTTAGCTTGTAAAAAGTCTTATGTGGGGTACACACTATACATTTTTTTTTTTTTGCGTTCAGCAGCATGGGCTGAAAGAACAAAACTTACAAAGAGTTAAGCCTTGTACACACGCTCGGTCTGCTGAGTAAACCTAGCGTGTGTTTCAGGTTTCTCGTCAAGAAAACTGCCTAAAATCTCGACGAGAAAAATAGAGAACCTGCTGCCGAGAAACCCGAGAGTGTGTATACTTACCTGTCGCCGTGGAATCCCGCGCATGCTCGAAATGACTTTGACGCATGCGCGGTAGCTTCCTAGGCATAGGTAGGGTGCAGCAAGATGGCGGCGACGACATCAAATGTGACGAGCGCATGCTCATCGTACTCGATGACGTCACTGCGTTCTTGCCATTCAAAAGAACCGCGGTTCTTTTGAATGGATTGTCTGTACACTTGGGCGGCAAGAGATTCTTCCCAAGAATCTCGTCCGGGAAAACAAGTTTTTTTTCCTGTGAAGGGCTTAATCTTTTAAAAATGTGTCCTCAAATATTTATTTAAAATATTTTTTTTAGGTTCCTAAAACTTGAACTCTGACATTGGTGTCATGCTGCTGTTTTTGCCAAGTGGCGAGGACCCTCACAATTCAAATGTCCTTTTATCTTTTAGTCACAATTTAAATGAGTATTTCTAGCTCTGCTGTTAATAAAAATTATCTGGAAGTTGGCAAACTGAGTTTGTGAAGAATCCCTCAAATATTTATTCCCTTGAACTCTGACACATATTAACAATGTCCTGTGAGTAAGCTCTGCTGTGCCACACATTTCACAGAGCCTGTCTTCTGAACTACAGAGGAGCTGAAAGGAGGATTTTCAAGTACAGGAATCAATGCTTGCAGACTGCAAGGTACCATGGGAAATCAGGGAAAGGTAGTCAGCAGACAGGCAGCATTCACAACATGAAAAGAGATTTTCAAGTAAGCTTACATTGGACTGTCAAAAAAGTTTATATTGCTATTGCAATGCTGATGTCATAAAATGAAAGTGTATGCTGTGACCGTAGATCCCTTTAAGGAGTCCTGGTTGTGAAAGGTTGCAGTAGACATAAAATAGGGATTTTATAGGCCCTACGTATTCAGTACTTGAAATTATGGACAGGTCGTAGAAAGCCTTGATTCAGAGACTGTTGGTGGATATGATATATATATTTGGCAACAAAACTGTATAACCTGTCTCTCCTGGCAAAAATAAAAAAATGCAATGTTCTAATAAAATGTGTGTATTAACATTCTGCTTCTTTAAATACAGAGCCTTGAAAAAGTATTCATACCCCTTGAAATTTTTCACATTTTGTTGTGTTACAACCAAAAACGTAAATGTATTTTATTGGGATTTTATGTGATAGACCAACACAAAGCGGCGCATAATTGTGAAGTGGTAGGAAAATAAAAAATGTTTTTCATTTTTTTTTTTTTTTACAAATATCTGAAAAGTGTGTGGTGCATTTCTATTCAGCCCCCTGAGTCAATACTTTGTAGAACCATCTTTTGCTGCAATTACAGTCTTTTTGGGAATCTCTACCAGGTTTGCACATCTAGAGAGTGACAATTTTGCAAAATAGTTTAAGTTGTGTCAGATTGGATGGAGAGCGTCTGTGAACAGAAATTTCCAAGTCTTGCCACAGATTCTTTATTGAATTTAGAGACGTTATTATATTATTATACAGGATTTATATAGCGCCAACAGGTAAAGAGGTAAGTGGTCGAGAGTCCAAATTTAAGATACGGCACCTCATCCTTTGATAAGTTGTATGAAGGAAAGCGAGGGGGGTGAGATTATTTCGGTGCCAAACTGGCACCGAAATAATCCCACCCCCCCTCACTTTCCTTCATATAGCGCCAACAGTTTACGCAGCACTTTACAATATAAAAGGGAGACAATACAGTTATAATAAAATAAAATACAAGAAGATTAAGTGAGCCCTGCTCAGAAGAGCTTACAATCTAATAGACATTGACTGGGTCATTCTAACACATGAATATGCTTTGACCTAAAGTCTAAAACATTCAATTGTAGCTCTGGCTGTATGTTTAGGGTCGTTGTCCTGCTGGAAGGTGAACCTCTGCCCCAGACTCTTGAAGACTCTAACAGGTTTTTTTCTAAGATTGCCCTGTACTCGGCTCCACCCACCTTCCTATCTACTCTGACCAGCTTCCCTGTCCCTGCTAAAGAAAAGCATCCCCACAACATGATGCTGCCACTACCATGTTTCACAGTGGGGATGGTGTATTCAGGGTGATGTGCAGTGTTTTAAACCAGAGCACCTTTTTCCACATGTTTGCTGTGTCCCCCACATGGCTTCTCGCAAACTGGACTTCTTATGGCTTTCTTTTAACAATGGCTTTCTTCTTGCCACTCTTTCATAAAGGCCAGATTTGTGGAGTGTGAGACTAATAGTTATCCTGTGGACAGATTCTCCCACCTGAGCTGTGGATCTCTGCAGCTCCTCAAAAGATATCATGGGCCTCTTGGCTACTTCTCTGATTTAATGCAACCCTTTCTTGGCCTGTCAGTTTAGGTGGACGGCCATACCTTGGTAGGTTTGCATTTTTGGATGATGGAATGAACAGTGCTCAGTGAGATGTTCAAAGCTTGGGATATTTTTTTATAACCTAACCCTGCTTTAAACTTCAACTTTATCCCTGACCTGTCTAGTGTGTTCCTTTGCCTTCATGATGCTGTTTGTCCCCTAAGGTTCTCTAACAAATCTGTGAGGGCTTCACAGAACAGCTGTATTTATACTGAGATTAAATTACACACAGGTGTATTCTATTTACTAATTAGGTGACTTCTGAAGTAAATCGGTTCTGCTAGATTTTAGTTGGAGGTATCAATAAAGGGGGCTGAATACAAATGCATGTCACACTTTTCAGATATTTATTTGTAAAAAATTTGAAAATCATTTTCCTGCCACTTTACAATTTTGTGCCACTTTGTGTTGGTCTATCGGTCAACCTTGGCTCTCCAGCTGTTTTGAAACCACAAATAAATGCTTCTGCCTGTATCATGGCCATTGTCATCTTGCAATGTCTCATGGGATAGTTTCAAAACAGCTGGAGAGCCAAGGTTGCCTACCCCTGTTTCCCATAAAATCCCAATAAAATACATTTACGTTTTTGGTTGTAACATGAGAAGATTTGGAACATTTTAAGGGGTATGAATACTTCAAGGCACTGTAGACACTTTTTTATTAGTTCATTACCTGGTGATCCTGCAGTGTCACTGCTTACAGACTTATCTCCTGTTCGGGCTGATAACACTGTACAACCGCAATGCAAATGGTTTATCCCCCTGGTGTTGTTGGCACCTTTAAGCTGCTGTGCTGTTTCTCTTTGACCATTCCTTGCATTGAGCATACGCTGGAAGACCTTGTGTCCACTGGATGTTTTCTGCTTCTTCTAGGGGCATTTGACTTTTTTTTTTGAGTATACACATACAGTGGAACCTCGGTTTAGGAGTAACTTGGTTTGAGAGCGTTTTGATTTGTGAGCAACTTTTTTTTTCTAAATTCTGACTCGGTTTGCGAGTGCTGACTCGCAAGATGAGCAGAATTCAACCTTTGGCCGCATTCAGTATTGCATTCCATTAAAGTCAATGTGGAACACATTATTTTCGTTTCCATTGACTTCAATTACTTTGGATTACGAGCATACCTTTGAAACGGATTATACTTGTAATCCGAGGTTCAACTGTATAGGCTTTAAGCCCTGGTTCACACTGGGCTGCGGGAGTGAAATTGCGTGATTTCAGCTGAACTCGCGAGATTTCACTCCCTCTGGCAGTCCCGATTTCGGCTGCGATTTAGGAGACATCTGTGCAGGTTTCTGCACAGATGTCAATGTAAATCGCATCCTGAAATCGCAAAAAGTAGTACAGGAACTACTTTTTGAAATCGGTGCAGCGCCGCAGATGCGGTGTCGCACCGATTAGGACGGTGTCATTGCCGGCAATTGCCGCCGATTTGAGATGCGATTTCACATGTGAAATCGCACCTCAAATCGAACCAAATCGTACCCAGTGTGAACCTGGGCTTAGAGGCAGAAAAAAAACCCACAGCTAGTGAATCCAGGATCAGCAGCGGTTTGCAGGAAAAAACGCTTGCCGTGCCTAAAGGTGTGTAATTGTTAATGCTAGGGGTGTTTAGGGCTGGTGCGTTAATTCATTTTAGTGGTCAGAATACATTTTTATTCTGGCCAATCAAATTAATTATTGCACAAGCGTTGACGCACTTAAAAGCGTTACACAAAAAAACCACCACACTTGCACGCACACGAAATTGGTTTAACACGCACGCACTTTGGCCATGCGGTCTCCTAAAAAAGAGAGGCGAAGGACCTATGGGGCTGGCTGAGCAGGCTAGACCCCCTCACTCCCTCATAGGGGGAGTCCCTCTGCTCCGTCGGGTCCCGTTGGGCTCCCAAGCGGAGCAGGTAGGGTGGGGTGAGTGGGAGGCCCCCCCTCACACCCGCCATTGCCACCCGGGGGCATGGAGAAGGATGGCAGATTGCCTCCGGGGGGAGGGTCTGCCTGCTCCTAACTCCTGCAGTCCGGGTCCTCTCTCGAGTTCACGCACAAAAATACACTTTAAAAAAAAAAGCGTTACACACATTTACAAGCGTCAAGCTTTTGCCAAAACTTTGCTGCCAGTAGAGAAGGAGTCTTGGAGAGTTAGTAAAACTTCCTGTGTGCATGAGGCTGATTTGTCAGACTAAGCTCCGTACTACTCAGTCTGGATACATCTTCTCTCTCCTTCACTCACTTTGGCTTACGGCAGTGATGTAACCAGATGCATAGATTTGTTGCCACCCGATTTATATTATTAAGCCAATTTACAGTCCCGTTACCATGCCTAAAACATCAAAAATAAGGAATGTAATAGACTATCTGTTTCCTTTATTTTGATTGCTGCTGGCATAACTTGCATGTAATATAGATTCCTTTACTGATCTCTTTAACTGCTTTAACAAGCAAAACAAATGCTGTAGGCCAGGGTGCCTTTTTAATGGAGGTTAACCTATACTACTACAACTACATAGTGAAAGATGATGCTGCCTAAACCAAACCGGGTCAGATGTGCAGTTTTAGTTTAGCAGCTAACGGAATGGCATGTTAGTGTTTGACTAGGAATTACGTCTTCATAACATTCCAGTGACAGGTTGGCCTATATTCACAGCAGGCCAGGTGTTTGCTACCTCTGTGATTCACAAAAGCGTGGGCGGAGGTGTGGATAGCTGGAAATTCTCGCGTACTTATAAAGGCCTATGTGGTGATGCAAACCTCCGTTTCGGCTTCTCTATCGAAACTCTGGGCTTGAACTGCAGCCAACATTAGAATGGCTGTCAGCGGTGAGACACAGGGTGTGATTTTCAGACTGCACACAACTAATTGATAGTCTCTGTCCCCATGGCAACACTTAATATTCAGATATAAGATTTAGGAAAGACTTGGGAGTCTACCTACTCATTTCTTTATTTTGTTAAAGCTGAACTCCAGGCAGATATAAAATACAGAAATGAATGCAACTCTGTAGTGGTAGTAAGGTTTTTGTTTTTTTAAATGTATACCTACAGGTAAGCCTATAATAAGGCTTGCCTGTAGGTAGGTACAGTAAGTAAATATTTCCTGAACATGCACTGTTAAGGAGATATTTACTTCAGCAACACCGGTGATGTCACCGACGCATGCGCACTGCACTCTCAATTGATGGCGTGTCCATAGAGAAAGCTGTGCCATGGCCATGATGTCATCGTGGCTCAGCCAATCAAATGGCAGCTGCAAACCCAAAAAGGAAGACAGGGTGAAAATGGATGCCCTGTCAGCGGTGACATTGCACCGCTAGAGGGCTTTGTTTTCAGGTAAGTCTTTCATAATGTGCATTCCTATTTTTGTTTTTCTTTTGCGGTTTACTACCTCTTTAATACATTGTTTATTTGTTTAAATGTAACTAGTTTAAATACCTGATGGTGACCATAGTATTGTGGCTGCTGACTTCTTAAATAAGACACTTATCTGTCCAGGGCACCCACGATGTCCTCACCAAAAGCCGGCCCGTCCCTCAGCTCTGTGTGAAGGCGCCGGCATTGCTAGTAAGGGAATCAGGAAGTGAAGCCTTGCAGCTTCACAGCCTGGTTCCCTACTGGGCATGCATGAGTCGTGCAACACATTCTGAGTGGTCCCTGTGGTCTTCTGGGATCTGTTTGTCTTCCAGAAGACAGCAGGGAAGATGGAGGAGGGGCCATAAATGGCATAGATCACTGAGGATACTGCAGTGATCTTTTTCGCTGGAAGTGGGAGCAAATACCTGTATTAGACAGGTGTCTGCTCCCCCCTGAAACATGCCACATGTGACACCGGAGGAATCCAGGCAGTGGAAGTTCCATTTTTGGGTGGAGTAGGATAAGGGCTCTATCAGGTATGATGCAGTATCCCTATGCTTGCAAGGAGCATGCTAAAGGAGGGCAGCAGAGTGACAAAGAGCCAAGTTCATAAGACTAGTGCAATATTTTTCACTATGCAGTCACAGACTGGGGGAGGGACAGACTTTCAAGGACCAATCCACATGGGTAGCAACCAGTGAGAATTGTGTGATTTGTGTGTTTTTTGCCAGCAAAGATACTCCCTGTGCACTGTATAAACTATCCCTAGTGAGCAGCCAGGGATGAAAAGAAATCTAGTGCTGTTTGAAAACCGTACAGGGAGACGGAAAAAAAATGAATTCTATTGTTTTTGTGTGCACTAGAATTAGTTATAACTTATAGTATATGTTTTTGTTGTAGAGCATAACATTTGCAGATACTGACTTTTTTTGCACAGTTTCTCAGGTTTCAGAAGCTATGTAATGTTGTGGGGGTTTAAGTAAAATGCACACTAAGGCCGCGTACACACGAGCAGACAGATTTGTTCAAATCGGTCAGGCCGACCGATTTGAACAAATCTGTCTGCTGGGGACGTATAGGTTTGATCGTGTACACACAATCAAACCAAAATCCCCGCCACCAGACGGCGCGGTGATGTAGCGGTGACGTTGACGCCGCCACGTCACCGCACCAGAAAGTAAAACACTTCTGCGCATGCGTCGAAACCATTTGGCGCGTGTGCGAGAAGACATGTCTGCTGGTTAGCGTACTAACCAGCAGACATGTCGGGCGGACGGGTTGCCAGCCGACAGATTTCAAAGCATGCTTTGAAATCTGTCGGGTGGCCAAATCCGTCGGCTCGCCCGTACACACGGTCGAATCTGTCTGCTGGGACGGTCGGGCCGACCGTTTCCAGCAGATAGATTTGATCGTGTGTACGCGGCCTAACGTGTGGGTTGAGAAAAATTCAACTTTTTGTATGCTTGCCGACAGGGGAACGTTATGCTAGGGGGTGTTTAACCTCAGCTTTAGGTTGATACTTGTGAATCTGTGATTGCTCTGAACTGGGAATTTGTAGCTTTTAGCATCTTGGTGATGTTTTCACGGAAAGTTTTTTTGTTTGGTGTTAAACCTAGGCAATTTAGACTGATCGCATAATGAAATAAACAGAGGGTACAGTCAGTGGAACTGCAGGGAAAACGCAAAGTAGATGCAGAGCTAAGGACAGCAAAGCAAGGTAAATTAACTTTCTGTAGGCATTGAGCTTGGACTTGCCCCTTCCACCTCCAAAGACCAGGATGTCTATTTTTACAGGAGATGTCAAGATTTGCATATAATACCAGCTGTATACTGCATCTCTGTTTACTGATTGCACACGGATGTACAATATACTGCATTCATATATGTAACTTATATGGATCTAAATGCAGAATGCATGTTATGGGTGCATTTACACAGCTCCATTTTGTTAAGCTACAACAACCAAAGCAAGAAAATGTACATCTATGTTCCAATTTTGACTATATATACTCTGTATATATTTAAACACTTGTGTAATAGTTTACATGCATATAGAGTAAATCGATCATATGTTCCACCATTGCTGCTTAGTGAATTCAGGGCCAAGGCACAAATATAAACAGTGTGTTGGCAGCGCCGCAGGTGCAGAATGATCTCATCCTCCGCCATTCTGAGATGGAGATCCTGCCTGTAACACTACTTCTAGTTGTTGGCTTAACAGCTTCACAATTGGCTGCAGCATTGTCGGCCCGCCATGTGTGCTCATTCAGATGACTTTTGCCTTTCGTATAGACTTGAACCAACAAATTCCTTATTCACACTGCCTGCTCGCAGACAGGTGTCAGTTTTTGACTGATGTAGGCCTTGGGGAGAGGGCGGTGTGATGTGTGTTCCAGCGCATCATGCTGTTTACTTATTTTTTCATTTTTTTACCTTTATTTGACTTTAAACTGAAACGTTGTTTAAAATGGTTCTAAAGGCAGAAGGTTTTTTATCCTTAGGATCTTTCACACGTGCGGACAGTATGTTCGTATTTCATCCATCCGTTTTCGGATAAAATACGGACATACATGTATCCCTATGGGATAGCGGGTGTCAGCGGATGAACATTGGTCCTCGCTATAGTCCGATTCTGCAGACGGAGGAAAATCCTATTTGTCCATCCGTCTGCGGATCGGGTGAACACAGACAGACAGTCCGCGTTCATCAGATCCCCCTATAGAGGAGAGCGGAGATCTGACAGGGCAGTCCCTGCACAGTGTGCAGGGACCGCCCTTTCATCTGCCGTCTCATCGGGGATCAACGGAACGATCCCCGCTGAGCAAGCGGATGGGAAAGGTACGGATCCTCACGGGATCTGTACGTGGGAAAGAGGCCAAATGCATTCAGGCAAAAACAACTTCTGGGTTCAGTTCCCTCCTCAGCCCCCCTTTATACTTACCTTAGCCCCATCTCGATGCAGCGATGTACATGAGAGCAGGTCTCTTGGTCCTCATTGGCTCGCACAACAACTGTAGCCATTGGCTTATGCTGGCTTATGTCTATCGCAGCCAGTGAGCCAATGAGGAGAGAAGGAGAGCGGGTCTGAGCCTCACTGTGTGTGTGAATGGACAATGTCCATTCACAGGAGCGTGGCTTGGGAGCAAGCCTGTTCGAGTGCCCCCCATAGCAAGAGGCTTGCTTTTGGGGGCATTGAGATGCCAGGATGGCTGGCAGGGGGATCTAAAAAGTAGAGGATTATTACACAAAGTAAGTAAGTATAACATGTTTTTTTTTTTTTTTTAAAGACTAGAACTGTTAGAATTTCTTTCATGTTTCTGCACGGCATTGGCATGTATGGCACTGGTGTGCGGTGCCTTCCTATACTACATGTCTGTATTTTACCACAGCCACAGGCTATGTTTCAATGCGAATAGGGCACATATTGTTTTCTATGTGCTCTAGCAGTGACTGGCCTTTATCCACTACAGAAAATCACGTCAGTGCACAATGTGTGAACGTGTGATGCTGCTGCTAATTGCGATGCAGTGGCTTGGCGTTGTCAGCCAGCAACAGGAAAATAAATTGCTGTTACTGGCAGGAAGTGGAGCTTTGCAGATTTGCAAAAAAAAAAGAAAGGATTTGCTGAAAAAATTATATAGTGATGCATGATGCCAAACATAAATTTTGGGGTTTAGGGTTTCCCTACACGTACATTTTCTGTGCTATCATTTTCCACACATGTTACTTTGTTACCTTGTTAGAAAATGCTCCATTAACAGTTTGGTGTTATAAATGAAGACTTTGCTTTTCATCAGTTCCTATATTTTACAAGCTACAATAGGTTGTTTTTCTTTGGACTTCCTGAGTATGTTTTGAGTAGGAAGTGGTTTCAGCGCAAGGCCAGAGGAAAACTGCTTCTTGTGGTTCTAATTGCTGAATAATACATACAATTCTTATAAAGTGCAAGTAAGTTTAGGCCGATATAGGTTGTATTTTTGGTGTCTACGGGCTACTATTGTTTTTTATGAACTGTTCTAGTGATATAATTTCCTTGGCTTCTCGTCTGTTTACATTGTGACAGTATTATAGAAGTGAACAGATGTTTCTGATCGCTGGCGCACTATTCTGTTAATATACTATATACACTATAACACCTGAATAAATAAATTTGTTTTATGTTTAAAGGAACTCTATCACGGCATAACAGCTATTCTCCATACTAGCATTCAGACACCTAGATGTCCCCACATATCATCACATATCATTCTTTCTGGTAATGTTGCAGTTTTCCCACATTCAGGGTTGCCAACTTTCAGTAAATTTACAGTTTGTAAAATCCATAATTGTTGCATCTGTCCATGAATGTCAGTTACGGACATTCAGCCTACATGTCCGTAATGGACATTCAAGGACAGGTGCAAAATGTACGGATTTTACAAACTGTTCGTAAATTTACTGAAAGTTGGCAACCCTGCCCACATCTTTCATGCAAGGAGGTGGTGGTAAGTTTCTACCAGGAGGTGCAGCAGCTCTCTCCTCTCCTCTTCTCTTCTCCCCACTCTCACAGGCTTTACTAAAAGCAGCAAGAGTCATTGGCTCCTGCTGCTGTCAGTCAAATCTTGTGACAAGAGAGCGGGGTCAGGGCCAAATCTTGCTGTCTGTGTCTATAGTCGCAGCAATGTGGCGGCTTGGGTTTGAGCCTGCAGGTGTGTCACCATAGGAAATGTCTTTCTATGGTGGCACACTAAGAAGACGAGCAGATATGAGCGCTGGTGGAGGACCAGAGAAGAGGATGATCGCTCCTGCTCTGTGCAATATTATTGCACAGAGCTGGCAAGTGTAACATGTTTGTTATTTTAAAAGAAAAACATTTTTAACTTTAGAAACATTTTTAAACACATTGGCCTGTGGAAGTCTTGGCTATTAGCTGGTATAGAGTCCTTTTACACAGGTAGTTTGTCTGTCCATTTTACCTGTGATTACACTGATCAAAACACATTACTAAATCACCATAAGTATGTGTGTGTGTGTGTGTGTGTGGGGAATCGGATTTGCTTTGCCTTTATCCGCACACCTATGTGTCCAGTAAGGCCCATCTGACTGAACCAAAAGTTTGCATTTTGGTTCTGCTTTCACTGACTGGAGGAAGGATTAGATATGTGGATGCAAGCCCTCTTACATCCACCCTTTCAGAAGGATTTTATCAGCCTGTTTTTTTTTTTTTCCCCAGAGGTTTTCAGTAGCGTGGTTGCTGACAAATACTTACTAACCCATAGATCAGGGGTCTTCAAACTACGGCCCTCCAGTTGTTCAGGAACTACAAATCCCATCATGCCTAGTCATGTCTGTGAATGTTAGTGTTACAATGCCTTATGGGATGTGTAGTTCTACAACAGCTGGAGGGCCGTAGTTTGAGGATCCCTGCCATAGTCTAGCACTGTCTTCTTCGCAGTTGATTCTTTACCAGCCTTCTGCTCTCTGATGCTGCCATCTTGAATTTGAGATCTGGTTGTGATTTCCTGATTTTTCACAGTGGGCTCCTCACTGCACATGCACAATGGCAGCTCTGTAGAACCGATCCTGCGGCCTTCTGTCCCATAAGGCTGTTGGGTGACCAGGGAGATATGGTTTTCCCCTTGTTGAGAATTGAGAAAGTGGAAGCGGGTACCTAACATAAAAGATACCTGCTTCCCTCCCCTCATCCCAGCACACCCCCTCCAAAAAAAAAGGTCCACTTTGAACCTTGAATAAGAAGTATGATAGAGGAAACTGCATTGCTAGAGGAATGTAAATCACAAGACTACCTTGGCAGAAATGAAAATCTTTTGGCACATAAAACAGTTCACCTTTAGGTCCCACTTATTTCTATGTGTTGTGACAAGGCTTGGCCAATGGCCATTACATGGGCTGACTTTCCATACATTTGGAATGGCACCTCCAATGCACTCAAAGGCAGCACACGTGCATCACAGCAGCAGTGCCAGCAGTTGACCTTTGAAAAGAATGGAATACAGAAATGAAAGATTCTATTTTCCATTTTGCAGTGACTTGGAGTTTTTTATAATTGGCTTCTCCTCTTACAGTGTGATTATATAGAAAACTTTCTATATGTACAATGGGCTGCCAATCACCCATGAAGTTTTGGCTAAAGAGGATCTTTATGCATCTTTATTTAAAGATTGCCACATTTAGCAGTTTTTAGCCTGAAGTCTTTTTACCCACTAAAATCAGCGATTGCTAAGTAGTTTAAATGGAGACCCTCTGGTCTCAGGTGGTGAATGATATTACTCATTAAGAGTAATTAACATAAAGCTAATTTTGGAATACATACTGCGGTCCATTATCGGTATTACACCCCAGGGTATTGCTGTGCTCTCTAGGACATATGATATCTATGCTTGTCCTAATAGCTCTTTGTTATCGTGTATTTATGCATGTAAGCTCTTCCCTGCTTTTGTCATTAAATCCACCCTTTCAACCTGGTCAAAATCTGCAAAAAAATAAGTGTATGTTATAGCTTTAGTATCCTGTCTATTCTTCGGCCACTTAACACTATTGTGCTGTGATAACACACATTGGTGTTGATTTACTAAAGGCAAATACACTCTGCACTACTAGTGCACTTGGAAGTGCAGTCGCTGTAAATCTGAGGGGTAGATGTGAAATAAGGGGAAGCTCTGCTGATTTTTATCATCCAATCATGTGTAAGCTAAAATGCTGTTTTTTATTGTCCTTGCATGGCCCCCTCAGATCTACAGTAACTACACTTCCAAGTGCACTTGTAGTGCAAAGTGGATATGCCTTTAGTAAATAACCCTCTATTGTGTGTTGGTGCACTGTGGTGCCATTTATTCTAAATAGCACCCCAAAGCACCTTCCCAGTGTCTTGCAATGTGATTTTTCTGCCATAAAATGATGTTCAAAACCATTGCACATAGAAGATCGCCTCCTAGTGTTTAACCCCTTCCCTGCAAGTGACATTTACACACAAATCAGTGCATTTTTATAGCACTGATCGCTGTATAAATGGCAATGGTCCCAAAATAGTGTCAAAAGTGTCCGATGTGTCCGCCATAATTTTGCAGTTACGATAAAAATCGCTGATCGCCATAATTACTAATAAAAACAATTAAAATGCCATAAATCTATCCCCTATTTTGTAGACGCGATAACTTTTGCACAAACCAATTAAAATACACTTATTGCCATTAATTTTTTTTTTTTTTTTTTAACCATAAATATGTAGAATATGTATTGGCCTAAACTGAGGATATTTTTATATATTTTATTGGGATATTTATTATAGCAAAAAGTAAAACATATTGCTTTTACTTCAGAATTGTCGCTCTTTTTTTGTTTAGAACACAAAAAATAAAAACCACAGAGGTGATCAAATACCACCAAAAAGAAGCTCTATTTGTGAGGAAAAAAAGGACATCCATTGTGTTTGGGTACAATGCTGCATGACCACGCAATTGTGAGTTAAAGCGACGCAGTGCCGTATCGCAAAAAAAGGGCCTGGTCAGAAAGGGGGTAAATCCTTCCGGGACTGAAGTGGTTAAAAACGCCTCTCCACGTTGTTCTATGGTCTCATGGCACACACAGGCTATTAGGAGCTGTAAGTGGCATAGGTGTCTTTAACCACTTAAGACCCGGACCAATACGCTGGCAAATGACCCAAGGGGTTTTTGCGATTCGGCACTGCGTCGCTTTAACAGACAATTGCGCGGTCGTGCGACGTGGCTCCCAAACAAAATTTGCGTCCTTTTTTTCCCACAAATAGAGCTTTCTTTTGGTGGTATTTGATCGCCTCTGCGATTTTTATTTTTTGCGCTATATACAAAAATAGAGCGACATTTTTGAAAAAAAATCAATATTTTTTACTTTTTGTTATAATAAAAAAACAATAAACTAAATTTTAGTCAAACATTTAGGCCAAAATTTATTTAGCCACATGTCTTTAGTAAAAAAAAAATCGCATTAAAAAAAAATTAGCTACCTAGCGGGAACAGCGACACTAATACAGCGATCAGAAAAATGATCGCTTAGTGACGCTGGCAATAGGGAGTGAAAGGGTTAACTAGGGCAGTGATCAAGGGGTTAAAACTTTATTGGGGGGGGGTGGGGGGGGGGGGCTACCCTGACACTAACACTGACTGACTGTCACACTGTCTGTCACACTGACACTAAATACAGTAATCATACATGTATGATTACTGCATTCAGTGACACTGTGACAGGGGGGAGGGGGGGGCGATCGCGGGGGTTAAATGTGTTTGTGTGTGTGTGTAAGTGTGCTGTTTGGTGCAGACTTACTTGTGTGTTGTGATCTCTCCTCAGCGGCGCTTGAAACAAACGCCGAGGGAGAGATCACGTCGCTTCCTCCTTCCTGTGTTTACACAGGAGGAGGAAGTGACAGGGCGGGCGGGGGCGCGCGCATTGGCTGGGAGCGATCCGGAGGGGGCGGATAAACACGGATAGCCGCCCCCACTTGTCGGATCGCTCCTGCAGCCGCGCGGACCGCCGCATGTACGGGGGGGGGGGGGTCCGATCGGACCCCCGATCCCCCCCAAGGCACCAACGTATATATACGTTGATGTGCCTGTCGGTGCCATTCTGCCGACGTAAATGTACATGCGGCGGTCCTTAAGTGGTTAAGCTGCAAAAAAACAAACAAACATGGCCTGCGTGTTCTGAGGACCGGCGTTACAGCTGTGAAAACGTTTGTTGCTGCTAAACGCGGTTTAATGCTGGAAATAGCGTTAAGCCACGTCAAGTGTTTTTTTTTTTTTTTTATGTCAAAATCAATGGTTTCCTGTTAGAGCCCATTGATTTGAATAAAAGTCGGATCATGATGATCTGACTTGTAGTGCGGCTTGTGCTCTTAGGATCTTGAAGGGAAAGCTCCTCCTTCGCACCCCCCCATGTTGAGGGCGTGTGGACTGGTATGGTCCAGGAGGGGGGGGGGCGCTCATCCGTCCATCCCCATCCTCCCTTCCTGCCCTGCTGGGCTGCATTCTGGGATAAGGGTCTAGTATGTTTTTTTTTTATCCTGGAGAGGGGTTCCCCTTCAAGATCCTCAGTGCACAGGTTGCACCACAAGTCGGATTTTTATGATCCGACTTGGATGTGACTTCTTCTATTCAAATCAATAGGATCTCGTAGGGAACTATTGATTTTGAATAGAGGCAGAGAAACGCTGCTAAAAACTAGTGTGGCTAAACGTGCATTAACGCCAATACAAAAAGCTACTAAAAGCATGTTTTTACAGCTGCTTTTTCCTGGCGTTGGTAGTAGCTTTGCAGTTTGTTTTTTCTAATGCCCTGTGTGCATGAGCATTTATGGGTACCTTGCCTGAGCCCACCTGAATTCTGTTGATTGGTCACTAGGGTGACCACATTTCCAAACTACCATTCAGGGACACCCTCCCTTCCCAAAAATCAGCTTGTGCTGTAACGAATCACAGCACAGTGATTGGACACAAGAGGCGGGATTTAAGATTTCTCCAATCACAAGCAGGGGGCGGGCCCCCCCAGGCATTCCTGGCAAGGACAAGTACTGTCAGTGAGTAAAGCGGTGATGTGGCGGCCTTTTTTGGGGGCATCAGATTGGCCTGGGGGGATGGCTGTGTCAGTTTCATTCCGGGACACTGTATTGTCCTGGAATGAAGGTGCCCGGGACAGACCTGTAAAATGCGGGACTTTCCCGGGCAATCCTGGACACGTGGTCACCCTATTGGTCACTGAAGGAGCATGAACACAATAACAAGATATCAACTCCTCTATTTGCTCTCATCTTCTCTCAGCATGTTCCCTATTAGCATATGTGCAGCATAGCCAGACCTGACTGGCTACTACTGCTGCCTTCCCTCTTCTAGTCTGAGTACTGCTGTCAAGGAATGACAGGAGGCTGTCATATAAACACAGATTCCAGTACATCTTACTGAAAGATATGATGCGAGTATCCCTGGAGGCTGCAAGGACATGTCCTAGGCCTGAATGGCGTTGGGATCACAACAAATAAACATACAGACACAGAAAAAATAACCACATTTGCAATTGCGGCAGGGGTAGAGGGTTTGAAAAGGACGAAATACATTTCATTAGTCAAGTTCTGCTTTAAAGCGGGAGTCCACCCAAATTTATTCATTTTTTTAAAAGCCAGCAGCTGCAGTATTTGTAGCTGCTGGCTTTTAAAAAATTTTTTTTTTAATAAATAGATACTTACCTGTCCAGCGCGCAGCCGAGGCAGAGCAATCGCTCGTCTCTCGGCTGCCCCCGCCACCATCCTCAGTGAGGGAATCAGGAAGTAAAACGTTGCGGCTTCACTGCCCGGTTCCCTACTCAGCATGTGCGAGCCATGTGGCATGTGCTTGCTGGTCCCCGCTGTCTCCCGGGACCAGTGTGTTTCCCAGAAGACAGCGGGGGGTGAGGTGAAGGGGTGTGACTCCCACGGGAGTCTATTCCCGGAAGCGAGTGCAAATGCCTGTATTATACAAGTATCTGCACCCCTCCCCCCTGAAAGGTGCCAAATGTGACACCGGAGGGGGGGGGGGGGGTTCCGAAAAGCGGAGGTTCACTTTTTGTTTGGAACTCCGCTTTAAAGGGGTTGTAAAGGTAAAAAAATAAATCCCTAAATAGCTTCCTTTACCTTAGTGCAGTCCTCCTTCACTTACCTCATCCTTCCATGTTGCTTTTAAATGTCCTTATTTCTTCTGAGAAACCCTCACTTCCTGTTCTTCTGTCTGTAACTATACACAGTAATGCAAGGCTTTCTCCCTGGTGTGGAGAAAGCCTCTTGAGGGGGAGAGCAGGAGTGTCAGGATGCCCACTAACACACAGCTCCTTTCTCTATCTGCAAAGTAGAGAGTGTCCTGACTTGCCTTCTCGCCCCCTCAAGAGGCTTTTTCCACACCAGGGAGAAAGCCTTGCATTACTGTGTGTAGTTACAGACAAAAGAACAGGAAGTGAGGATTTCTCAGAAGAAATGAGGACATTTAAAAGCAAAATGGAAGGATGAGGTAAGTGAAGGAGGACTGCACTAAGGTAAAGGAAGCTATTTAGGAAAAACATTTTTTACCTTTACAACCCCTTTAAGCTCCCCATACACTGATAGAATTTACCTCAAATTTTTTGTTTTAAGAATGTTTATTGCAGTTTTAAATTGTTAGTGGAGTCAAATCAACGTCCTTTTCAACCATTGAGGAGAAAATTTAAAGGCACGGGATAGAAAAGAACATTTTAGTGAATGCGGTTTTCATTTGTAAATGAAACACTAAAATCAAATGGATTTGTGGAAGTCCCTTTTGAATGTCATTCGTCACATCAGTTTGTACCGATGAGAATTTCATATGATTGTTTGTACTAGGTCTTCTAGTGTAACTATAGCTAGCTTTACCGTCTATAGTACACCCTATTATGAGGCTTTAAAATCTAGCCGTATTGATTTATTTTTTAATGTTTTCTATGGAGTCTCAAGGTTCTCAGGTTTGAATTACCTACCTTGTGTTTGTATCTGCTACATACTACACCTTCTACACTACACATACAATGGGCACAAAGCCAGTGGCTGTCCAATTTAAATTTGTTCAATATACTAATTAATAAATAGTTAATTAATCTAACTAAAAATCACCAGAAAATGATGAGGAGATCCAGCTGCCGCTCATTAAATCATAAAACAATGCGCTTTTGTGGTGTAAGTTACAAATGAACTTGTATCCGATTAGTAATGCTTGAAAGGACAGTGCTGCAATTGTGCATAATTAGTTAAGTACTTTATAACTTGATTGATCCCAAGATTCCGTGGTCAGAAAAAAACAGTTTTAAATTGCAGCCACTGATGTAGCTTAGCCCTTGAAATGGCTTATTATCACTTGTCATATTTGCTGAAAGAGGCACAACTTTGTGATCACCATTTCAAGAACATAAAAATTGTTTTGTTGGAATTCCATCTGCATTATAAGGACGTTCTAATTTCAAATTTAACTCCAAGATTTTTTTTTTACGATTACGTCATAACGCATGCGCTACCAGAAGTAGTATTTAGACGTTGCTGAACCCAAACTTTCGGTATTGCTGGATTCTATTTAGTATAGTGTGAGTGCGCACTGTATTATGTTAATGAATTTGGGTTTTAACTGTACTACCCTATGAGAGTTGCTTTCTCATTTTGTATGTCGTTTACACGAGTGGAACCAATCTCAGAGGATGTGCTGAAATCGGGGCATTTTGGATCACAATGGTTTAAACCTACTGTATTTTCTGACGTATGACCCTTTGTACTTAAAAATATCCCCCAAAAATCGGGGGTTGTCTTATACGCCGGTTATGCAGAGTCAGGTACTGTAATACGCCCCTGTATGCAGAGTCAGACTACGGGCGTCCATTGTTCAAAAGCCGCGCCTCCTCCTCGCCCTGTTTCGTGATAGGCGGAACTCTCAGTTTCCCACCAGAGCCTGTGTTCAGTGTTTAGCCTATCACGGGCGTCCTCTCGTCCGAGGCCTCGGAAGAGAGAATGTCCGTGAGAGGCGAAACACTAAACACAGGCTCTGGTGGGAAACAGAGTTCCGCCTATCACGAAACAGGGCGAGGAGGAGGCGCGGCTTTTGAACAATGGACGCCAGCAGTCTGACTCTGCATACAGGGATAAGGTATGGAGATCGGCACAGTGAGGTATGCAATGGGCACAGTGAGGTGAGGTATGCAATGGGCACAGTGAGGTGAGGTATGCAATGGGCACAGTGCGGCTAGCCCTACCCCTCAGCTTCTAGACAGACTAGTCGGAAGGGGGTCTTATAAGGTGAGTATATCCCAAAACCAACCTTCTAGCTGAAAAATGAGGGGGTCATCTTAAGGTATATGCGCTGTTTGATCTTTTATCACATGGTGGTCAAACTTTTCTGGTAAGGATCCTGTGACAGCACTTTGTGGCACACCCATTTTAGTGGGTATCTTCTGTTTCTACATTGTCACTGTGAAGTGGATTGGTCATATGGGATCTGATCCTTTTTTTTTTTTTTTTTTTTTGCGATTTATTATAAATATTTGACATTCATTTTTATATCTTTTTGATACTATTATATGGACAAAATGCATGGACACTAAGATTTCTTTTTGGTGTGAATATTGGTTAAAATTTGGGTATCACAGATTGTTGGTGCTAGCAGCTAAACCAAGCATTGTCATCTTTTTTTTTTTTTTTTTTTTTTAGTACATTGGTCCAGCATGGCTCAATTAAAGCATACATTATTCCATTAAAGCGGGACCGCTGTGAAAGTGGGAAATCACAGTAGTAGTAGTAGTAGTAAAAGTAGTAAACACAGAGGATAATAACTTAGTCACATGGACACATCAGTAATCAGTGTGTTCTAATTGGACAAGGTGAAGGCAGGGTGGTGACATCATGATATCCACCTTGTCCAATCCGAGACAGTGGAGAAGGGAATTGCCCATTTTGTTATGTGGCTGTAGAGGAAACAGTCTCTTCTAGTGACTTGTCAGACTTGGAGCTTGAAAGTCTGGAAGACATGGTCTATTGTAGTCAGAAAACTCCAGCACTGAAAGTCCGATATTACATCCAACATCCTCAAAACGCAAACACATGTTTGTATTAAGGGTTGGAAAAGGAATTGTAAACACTTGTTTTGTAATTAGTCTTAGTGGTGTTATTTTCCTGTAACTGCACTGAACCAGCCTAAATAATACTTTTACTCAACCCAAACACTCCCATTCCACTATGCATTACACATTCCGCAGATGCCTACATTATCTTCATATGATCAGCCCTGTGAATATGTAACTATTATATATAAACAAAACAGGTTGTACACAGGCATCTTACTGTACATGGAATGTCTGCATTTTATGTATATCTGAAAAACTGCAGAGCTCAGGAGTGCAATCTCCAAGGATGAAAGCAAAATAAGATGTAAACAACTTGCTAACATAAAGCATAAGCTGTCAAACCTTTTTTTCCTAAGGTAAAGATCAATGTTCAGACCTCACTAGCCCACCCATAGGAATTAATTAGCTATGCTCTTTCCAAGTTCCAGTAAATTGATGACTAGTGAACCACAGAGCAAAATAAAAACCTTAGGAAGTGAATGTTTGTAACACTCTATGATGTACAAAACTTCCTGATGATTTACTAACTGCTAAAATCAATACACCCTACTCTATACTCATACTATTTGATCCTTTTTACTGCCTTTGATACAATTGTCCAGTCACTCCTATTCAACATTTGTCGCCAAGACTCTGTTCTTTATTGGTTCTCCTCCTAGCTTTATAAGGTCTCCTTCTGTGTGACCTCCCTTCTGTTTATCCTTTTTCTGTAGGGGTCCCCCAAGGCTCTGGCCTTGGACCCCTTCTATACTCCATATACGCCTCCTCCCTTGGTTAGTTAATAAACTTACATGGCTTTCAATATCATCCCCACACTGGTGAAACACAGATCTATCTCTCCCTTTTCACCTCACCCCTTTAGGCCAAATTCACACCTGAGCATAGTGTTTGCATGCAGAAAGTCGCGTGATTTTTCCGCAATTTTGTACAGGTCAAAAGGTCACCAATGTAAAAAGCGTAAAAACGCTTGTAATCTGCCTAAAATGTTTTTATATTTTCCCCTTCATGCTTCAAGCTACAAAACGCTCAGGTGTAAATGAGGCCTTAAAGTGGTTCTAAAGACTAAATATTTTTACCTTATGCTTTCCCTGCTTTAAGATAAAAAATGTTTAGGTATAAGTATTGCAACCATCACCCCCATACTTACCTGAGTCCGTCTCTCGATCCAGCGCTGTGCATGTCTGAGTTAGTGGGAGCCATTGGCTTCCATTGCTGTCAGTCAAATCCTGTGAGGGGGGAAGGCCTGAGCCATGCTGTTTGTGTCTATGGATGCAGACAGAGGATCCGAGAAGAGGCTTTGGGGCTACTTTGTGCAATACTATTACGCCCTGGTTCACACTGGCAAATTTCCGGCAATGGCACTGTCCTAATCGGCCCGACGCTGCATCTGCGGCATTGCACCGATTTCAAAAAGTAGTCTCTGACGTCTTTTGTCACAGATACTTTTTGCGATATTCAGCCCGCGATTTACATTGACATCTGTGCAGAAACCTGCACAGATGTCTCTTAAATCGGGGCCGAAATCGGGACTGCCAGCAGGAGTGAAATCGTGCGAGTTCAGCTGAACCTGGGCTCCATGTTTGTTTAAAAAAAATCCTTTTACAATTCTTTTTAATTTTCTCACAAATTACTAATTTACTGACGTAGCAGTATTGGTTGTCACACCACTTCTTAAAACAAACTCCAACAAGCTCTGTTTAAACGGAACTTCTATTTTACACCCCCTTATCCCACATTTTCAGCCCCTCCCCTCATGTCAGGTATAATCCTGGACTCTGCTGGCCTTTTAGCCCCAAATCCAATCACTGTCCAAATCTTGCTTTCTTTGCCTGTGTAACATTTTCAAAACATCCATTTTCTTAAAGAGGAGTTCCACCCAAAAATGGAACTTCTGCTTTTTGGAACCCCCCCTCCAGTGTCATATTTGGTTATTGCACCCACTTCTCGCCATAGACTCCCATGGGAGTCACACCACTCCCCCCCCCCCCCCCTGCTGTCTCCTTGGAAACACACTGGTTCCAAGAGAGAACGGAGACCAGTGAGGGCGTGCCACGCTATTTGTGCATGTGCAATAGGGAACCAGGCAGTGTAGCCGCAATGCTTCACTTCCTGATTCCCTTACCGAGGATGTCGGCGAGGACAGCCGAGAGACGAGCAATTGCTCGTCTTCTGCTGCTGGCATCGCGGGCGCGCTGGACAGGTGAGTGTCCATTATTTAATAGTCAGCAGCTGCAGTATTTGCAGCTGCTGGGTTTTAAAAAAAAAATTGGGGATGGAACTCCGCTTTAAGCAACACCGCCAAGCTACTAACTCCCTCCTTATCACTTATCCCAGCAGTTGCATTTCCCTCTCCGTTGACTTACCTTCTATGCCGCGTACACATGATCGGATTTTCTGTCGGAAAAACCTTGGTTGGTTTTTCCAACGGAATTCCGCTCAAGCTTGGCTTGCATACACGTGTTCACACAAAAGTTCTCTGAACTTTCGTCCGTCAAGAAAGTGACTTACCTTCTATGCCGCGTACACATGATCGGATACTTTGGTTGGTTTTTCCAACGGAATTCCGCTCAAGCTTAGCTTGCATACACATGGTCACACAAAAGTTCTCTGAACTTTCGTCTGCCAAGAAAGCGGTGACGTACAACACTACGATGAGTCAAGAAAATTAAGTTCAATGTTTCCGAGCATGCGTCGAATTGTTTCCGAGCATGCGTCGGAATTGTTACAGACAAACAAATTCTCCGATAGGAATTTTTTTCATCTGAAAATTTGAGAACCAGCTCTCAATCTTTTGTTGGCGGAAATTCCGACCTACTAAAGTCCGATGAAGCATAAATACGGTTAACATTTCCATTCATAAGCTCACATCAGCTTTTGCTGTCAGAATTTTCGATCGTGTGTACGGGGCATTATCCTCTCTTTAGACTATTTTGAATGAAGCTGCCAGACTAATCTACCTTACAAACTACATGGTGTCATCCACCCCTCTGACAGTTCTTCCACTAGCTTTCACTCCCTTTAATGAATTAAAAAAACTAACTTAAGGCTGGTTCACATGGGTCAAATATCGGTATTCCAACTGAAAAAAAGGACTTTTGCTTTTTTTTTTTTTTTTCAGTGCAGCACTATGCAAGGCCAGCATTGTTGCTGGCAATTGAACTTTGAGATGTCTCTGTATGAAATCTCATTAAAGTTTGTTTAAAAAAACAAAAAAACTGCGCTGATCTCAGCCAGATTGCGCTGTGCACCAGCTGCTGCGCTGGACCAGCCCTAACAGTGGCTTAAACTGTTGTACACCCTAACCCATGTGCTTCCATGTAGCCTACACAGAGTTCTTGCTTCACCCTGTTTGCTTCAACCTTTTGGATGCACGGATGGTAAGCCAGGTTTTCTCTTCCATCATCAGTACCTGACAAATGCTCTTTTGGTTGCATGGGAACTGATTCATATTGACACACTCCAAAATCTTATGGAAAGCCTTCCTAGAAAAAGTGAAGGCTAGGAGAGAAATCCAACTGCACTCCCCACCGCTTTTGGGCATTTCGTGTATTTTATGTGCATTGATACTCACGTTCTGGTCGGCTATTAATTTGTAGCCAATGGTGCAATGCCTGCTTTCATTAGCAGTGCAGGTGAAACTGGCAATTGCAGTTGTTAGTCATGATAAAATCTAGGAGTTGCAGTGAAAGAAGGCCTATTAAGATCAGTTCCTCTTTCATATATACTGTATGTATATAGCAATATATTACAGTTCCTATATTCGCTGTTAAAAGTTTGGCTAACCAAATGTTTGGTTTCTAACTCTTCTCTGTTTCCTTTGTTTAGGGGAACACAATGAATCTAGAAAAACTCAGCAAGCCAGAATTGCTGACACTGCTGAGCATTTTAGAAGGGGAACTAGAAGCAAGAGACCTTGTCATTGATGCAATAAAGGTAAACCTTTTGTTATTGGTTTTGTTGCCATTATTTTCCTTCTATTTCTGGATACTGAAGTATACTGGTACTTTCCTCCTTCAGTCTATGGATTTACCTTACCTTTAAAGGAGAAATGTTTCCATTTGCATTTTTCTGTTAAAAATGTACATTAAAATTTCCTATTCACTTATGTGGCAGCCCCTCCTGTTTAAAAAAAAAACCTGTTACAGTGATAATAAAAAATACAGTTCACATTAAAGGGGTGTTCCAGCAGAAATTACACTTTTTAAATAAAAATACCTCTGTAATACACAAGCTTAATGTATTCTAGTAAAGTTAGTCTGTAAACTAAGGTCCGTTTTGTTAGGTTGTTACAGCATTTTGCAAGTTTTAAAACTAGCATTAGACCGTGGCCATCTTAAGTGTGGGCATACTGTATTACTTCCTGGATTTCCTGATTGCAGATCTCGCACATGCTCAGTGCTGCACAAGCGATGTAATAGAGTTTAGGTCAGGTTTCCATAGCAACGGAGTGTCAGAGGAAGTTGACACTTTTCTATGCAAACCTCTCCTCCCTGCAAGAACCAGGAAATATTGTGCATGTTCAAAAAATGTGTGTGTGTATATATATATATATATATATATATTCATATATATACACACACACACATACACACACATATACGGCCCTAAACTCAGCGGCTACTTATTTATGTACAGCTGTTCTTTTAAAAAAATAAAAATCTCAGCAACAAAATTCATTTATGCATCTAGAGATCGCATCGTCCCCCGCCAAGTCGCATCACCCCCAGCACAAGAAATCGCATCACCCCCAGCACATTGCATCACCCCCAGCACAACGAATCGCATCACCCCCAGCACATTGCATCACCCCCAGCACAACGAATCGCATCCACCCACAGCACATTGCATCACCCCCAGCACAACGAATCGCATCCACCCACAGCACATTGCATCACCCCAGCACAACGAATCGCATCCACCCACAGCACATTGCATCACCCCCAGCACATCAAATTCCATCGTCCACAGCACATTGCATCACCCCCAGCACAACGAATCGCATCCACCCACAGCACATCGCATCCACCCACAGCACATTGCATCACCCCCAGCACAACGAATCGCATCCACCCACAGCACATTGCATCACCCCCAGCACAACGAATCGCATCCACCCACAGCACATTGCATCACCCCCAGCACATCAAATTCCATCGTCCATAGCACATTGCATCACCCCCAGCACAACGAATCGCATCCACCCACAGCACATTGCATCACAGCACAACGAATCGCATCCACCCACAGCACATTGCATCACCCCCAGCACATCAAATTCAATCGTCCACAGCACATTGCATCACCCCCAGCACAACGAATCGCATCCACCCACAGCACATTGCATCACCCCCAGCACAACGAATCGCATCCACCCACAGCACATTGCATCACCCCCAGCACATCAAATTCCATCGTCCACAGCACATTGCATCACCCCCAGCACAACGAATCGCATCCACCCACAGCACATTGCATCACCCCCAGCACAACGAATCGCATCCACCCACAGCACATTGCATCACCCCCAGCACATCAAATTCCATCGTCCACAGCACATTGCATCACCCCCAGCACAACGAATCGCATCCACCCACAGCACATCTCATCCACCCACAGCACATTGCATGCACAACGAATCGCATCCACCCACAGCACATTGCATCACCCCCAGCACAACGAATCGCATCCACCCACAGCACATTGCATCACCCCCAGCACATCAAATTCCATCGTCCACAGCACATCGAATCCCATCCCATCCTATGTGCCCATCTTATGCAGCCTGTGACAGTTGTCAGATTTAAAATCCACTCCACACTTCTAGCATTGTCTTCTCCCTGCCAAAGCTTCCAGTACACATCCTCCTAATCCCTCTATCACTACACATATTTTCTACCTTGTCCTCCTTTCCAGCCGCTCTCTCCCCTGTCCATCTACACAGCAAAGATAAACTTTTTACTGACCGGAGATCAGCGGTGTCCCTGCTCCCCCCTCCCCCTCCTCCTCGTGTGTATACAGAGCAGGAGAGGAGGAGGAGGGGGAAGCTACGATTATCTGACACACTGCTCTGCTAAACAAGGCTGTCACCAGGGAGAGGGGAGACATTATATCTTGCAAACCCGTGGCACTGCATGAATAGCCAGGCCACATACTCATGTTTGGAGATGTTTACTTCCTCCCGGCTGATCAGTAGCTCCTCCCACTCGCGTCACATGCAAAAAAACGCGAGATTTCGGCAATAGGCGATTCACAAGGACTCCTGGGGTACATGACGCTGGCAGGAACCCTTGTGAATCATCATGTGACTTATTCGCCTAGGCGATTAAGGGCGGGGCAAATTAAAAACGTGTTAGAAGCAGTGATAATAAATAAATAATTGCCATTGTGAGATCTATAAGGTAAGGGCATGCAGCTCAGACAAAGTTCGAAAAATGGGTGGAACTCCTCTTTAAGGATCTATGCACAACGGATTTAAAAAGCAATGCTTCTACAGGAGTTTAATGTTTTGAAGCAGCTCATGTTCTCCTATGTGTCTATGCACATGATGTTTAGAGGCATTTTAGGAGACTTCAGAGTGCAACTTTGATGCAACTTTGGATGGGTAAGACCAGGGGCAGACTGACAACTCATGGGGCCCCCGGGCAATAGAAGATTATGGGGCCCCTGAGGCTTACAGATGGCCACCAAGCCAGGTGGCAGTACAGAGGCGGGCAGCTAAAATCTTGAGATTTTCACATCAAAAGCATGCATGTTTTGGACATAACAGGGACAGATGTAAAAAAAACACAGATTTTTACATACTGTCCCTGGTTTTAATGAGCCTGGCAACCCTGATGGGGCCCCCTAGTGGCATGGGGCCCTCAAGCAGTGCCCGAGTTCCTCAATGGTCAGTCCGCCCCTGGGTAAGACTTGGATGCTAACTTTGCACGTATAACATTCAGATGTAACTTTCATGCGGCTTTTGAGGGTTTACATTGCAGTCTACAATGCATGACAGTCAGACCGAAGTAGTGCAGGAACCTTTTTTTAAATTTCTGTGACTTTATGTGGCACGCATTTGAACGGTTGTCATTGAAAAACATGGGGTGTCATGTGACTTTAGTGTTCAAAGGCGCATGACAAATCAAGCTCAGCATTTAAAGGCAGAGAAAAAAAAACTTCTGGATTGTGTATTTTGAGATTAGTTTTCATGTGCATTTTTTTTTTCTGCCAAAAGAACTGCCATTTGTTTTTAAAGTGATACTATAGGTTAGTTAAAAAAATAAAAATAACAAACATGTCATACTTACCTCCACTGTGCAGTTCATTTTGCACAGTGTGGCCCCAAATGCTGTTTTCTGGCGTCCCCCGGTGGCTCTCTCGGCTCCATCTTGCTTCAGATAAATCCCTATGGGAAGCACTCTCCCAAGGGGGTTACCTTGTGGGCACTTTTCCAAGTCCTGCATTCGGGGTCCATAGTTGCCGAGTGCAGGACTCGGCCTCGCCCCCTGGCGTCGGCGTCATTGGATTTGATTGACAGCAGCGGGAGCCAATGTCAATCTATCGAATGAAGAGCCGAGAAGCACAGGGAAACATCAAGTGCGTTCTCGACGAGGGACTTTCCAGGGCTCAGGTAAGTAAAACGGAGGGGCTCGGGGGCCGGTAACAGTCAGATGTTTTTTCACCTTAATGCATAGGATACGTTAAGGTGAAAAAACATGAGGGTTTACAACCCCTTTAAGCCCAGTGTGCATGGACCCTGAAGGAAAAGTGTGAAAATATTTTCAAATTTTATTTCACTCTGTTCCGACTGCTTTCTCCTTCCTGCTGCTAAAGTCACTTGGCTTCACAGTGTGGATTTTGGGAAAGCTTGGGATTTTTGTACTTGCAAGAGGATGCTCCAGCACAGTGCAGTAGTGCATCATTTTAACAGAACTTGTTTATTCTTTATTTTATTGCTGTCAATTTTTTCAGCATTTTGTAAATTGGATGGAGGCTGCCACAAAAGCAGACTATGTATTCTAGTGCAAGGTTTATTTTGAGCAGGAACTATCATTGTTATAGTGGAATTAGATTTGTAACTACTGGAAATGCAAAGTGTCTGTCATCCATATAAAAGTTTGATTTTTAGGCTCCATGCACACTGAAGCTGATAAAAGCAAAAAAAAAAAAACGCCAGTAGCTTTGCAGGGAGCCTTGCAACGTTTTTTTAGTGTTTTTGCAATAGCTTTAATCAGAGTTTTTCAGTGTAGCTTTTACCAGCTTTTTTTTTTTTTTCAATGGATTAAAAAACGCTTTTAGCGTTTTCAGCGTTTTCTCCCCCCGAAAAAGCGGCACTTTGAACGCAAATTTCGGGCGTTCAGAAAAAAGCCAATAAACTCCAAAGCTTATTAACACTGGAAAACGTCCATGGGCACATAGGCTAACATAGAGTTCAGTTTATGAGCTTTAAAAAAAAAAAGCCAAAACGCCAATAAACTGCAGTTTATCAGCTTCAGTTCAGCTTCAGTGTGCATGGAGTCCTTAACATGTAATGCAGAAGTTCAGCTGTCAGCAGTTGTGTACCATGCCAACAGGGTATAACAAAATCAATGTGCAGGAACAACGGGTAAAGGGGACTTTGAAATGAGGCCAGTCATAAATAAATAATAATCATACACATATGATAGTAATTTTATTACATGATAATAAAATACAGTGTACAATGTACAAACATGGTGGAATTGGGTAAAAACATTTAATTGAGCTGAGGTCATATTGACTAATTCATCATAGTCCCATAAGACTATGTAAGTAATAAATAACATTTCATAGATAAAAATCGCGCACCAAACGTAATAACAGCAAAGCAATCCAAAAGATAGTCTCTAAGCATCCAATAACTCTACATGTTTTGTGGATTGATCTCCACTTCTTCAGGAGTAGATGCAGAAAAGGGAGTCTAAAATCATGCTCCGGGTACCCATGTGGGTACCCGGAGCATGATGGGACTGTGACGTCATAGGAGGCCTATATAAATCTGTGTGAGCCGCGTACCCGGCATTACAGCGAGGAGGATGCGTCGCGTCAACATCTGAAGAAAAGAAGAAACGAAAGACGGCGGAAGGCGGAAAAGAAGAGCGGGCTGTGCCGCCGCTAGTAATTGAGCTAAAACAAAGATAGCGGTGGCCAGCCCTGAAGAAGAAGGCACTGGAGAGCGAGCGGAAGAAGAACCGGGGAGAGCTGAGACGACAGCGGAGAGCGGAGAAGATGGAAGCCCCCCTGAGAGTGGAGAAGACCCCCCGGAGAGCAGAGAAGACACCGGAGCTGACTAATAAAATATTTTAATACCCTGTGTTGTGTTTTTTTTTACTTGACTTTGCCTCCAGGTAAATGGGTAGGGGTACGATGTAACCTATGGGTTGTCGGGAAGAGGCCCTGTCCTTATCAACATGGGTACAGGGTGCTTTGGGGGTGGGGGGGTCTCAGTGTGCCCTCCTGCCCCAGAGCACCCAACCCCCCCCCATGTTGAGGGCAATGCGGCCTGGTACGGCTCAGGAGGGGGAGGGGGGCGCTCGCTCGTCCTCAGTCCCATCCTGATCCGGCCAGGCAGCGTGCTTTGTATATGGGTCTGGTATGGATTGTGGGGGGACCCCCACGCTGTTTCTTTGGCGTAGGCGGTTCTCCTTACAACCCATACCAGACCTAAGAGCCTGGTATGCCCCTGGGGGGAGGGGGGAACCCATGTCGGTTTTTTATTTAAAATTTGGCGTGGAGTTCCCCCTGGAGTTCCCCCTCATGATTCATACCAAACGCCGCGGCTAGAATTGGCGGGAATCCAAGTCGAATCTCCGTCGCTTTTATGACGAGCTCGCTGGAATGTACTTTTTCTATTCCAGCGAGTGCGAGATGTCGGCACCATGTCGCCGAGAATCAGCGCGATGCTGTCGTGCTGGAAACACATTCTCGGCGACGGGTACTGTACCACAGGTATAACTGTAGCCCTGGAAGATAACTGTAAAGGGGAGGTATAGGAGTATAACCCCAATCCCAGGAACAAAACCATATAGAAAAGCGAAAAATAGGGGTGATCACACAGATCTTGCATACCCAAATCCATAGTTGGAGGTGTGATAAAACAAGTACACTATTGAGAAGTGTTTTTTTGCTTTCCTTTACTCTTTCCGCTTTCAGTTTTTTTTGCTTTCCTTTCCCCTTTCTATTTTTTTGCTTTCTGTTTTTTGCTTTCCTTTCCGCTTTCCTTTGCCGCTTTTCCTTTCTTCCTTAGGAGAAGGAAAGATTTTGCACAACTTCAAAGTTTTCTGGCACGTGATCTGTGTGTGCAAATAAAACACTTTTTTGATTTTTTTTCAGTGTCATTTTATTGTCTTACTAGGAATCCCAAAATGATCTGAGGAAGTAATGTTTGAGTCAGGATCAAACCTTATGCTAATAGAGTACATTATTACCAAAAAAATATATATATATAATCTATATCTATATGTGTACATATATATTTTAGCTTGGTACAGGTGCAGCAACTCTGACAGTAGATTCAGAAAAGCCCCACTTGTATTTTATTTAGTTTCTCATTGTTCTGGGTTTGAGAACAGAACTTCGCATTGAAGATCACTCTTTTGTTTTCATCTATCAGACAGAACTGGGTGGATCTGTACATTCCTTGCTAAATTGTTTTATGATTGTGTTTCCTGATTTGTGACAGGACACTGAGCTGGCCTTGATCTGTCATTTCTCTTACTATTAAATCTATTTACTCACCCTATCACGCTAGCTGTAGTGCTGTTCCGTGTGACCTCTCTTCCAGTGAATAATGCTGTCACATTGCTTACCATCCTTCCAGTTTAATATGCATTTCCTCTTTCAATGACTATATATCCTGTATTGTTTCCATACTTCAAAACCGTTTCTATCAAAATGTAAATGATTGTTGCAGAAGCTAATATGCTGGATTAAGTATAGTTTGTAGGTTTCCATCAGGATTCGTTGAATCTGCAGCTTTAAGATATGAAATGTGTATGTCTAATGTTCTCTTTAGTTTACTTCCTATTGAGGATGACCTGTCCACATGTTCTCTGCATGATGTTCAAGGATTTGACTTCCCAAGATGGGCGATTTGCAGAATTGCAGCCAAGGTTTGAGCTCCTTAACAGTACGCAGAAAGGCTTGTGTGCCAAGATTAAATATCTGAGCTGATTTTAAATGTCTTAATAAGGGCTCAATACAGTAAATATTTAAATCCACTTGTTAGAAACAGGGTTTGTTTTTGTCCTGTTCTGCACTTGGTCACAGAGAGTCTTAAAGGGGTAGTTCCCCCAAAAACCTTTTTTTTAACATTTATTCAGGCTCGTTATGTCAAGGGGAATCAGTTTTTTTTTTTTTAGAAATGAAGCCGTATTACCGTTTTACAGATGCACGTCTCCGAGCTTCCGGGTATGGGCTCCGGGTTGGCGTGCCTATTTGATTGACAGGCTTCCGCGGTGATACATCGCTCACGATTTTCCGAAAGTAGCCGAACGACGGTCCAGGCGCAGTATAGAGCCGCACCGTCGCTCGGCTTCTTTCGGCTACTCGTGACGCGATGATGAGACCGTCGGAAGCCTTCAATCAAATAGGCACGCCCAGACCAGACGATCATACCCGGAAGCGACGGAGACGATGCATTGTAAAACGGTAAGTACGGCTTCATTTCTAAAAAAAAAAAAAAATGATTCCCCTTGACATAACGAGCCTGAATAAATGTTAAAAAAAGGTTTTTGGGGGAATTACCCCTTTAACCATTTTTGCAAAGACCATTTCTACAGCTGTGGTTTGTTGGATGCTGAGCTTCACTCCTCAAATGACTTTTTTTTTCATGTTCCTGTAAGTTCACCATTGCCTGATTAATTTGTTTACAATGATTTGACCCGCAAACAAATATGCTATGTTACAATACAAATTAATCCGTTTTTTTTTTATTTTTTTATTGATTTGTTACTTTTGTTTCAGTCAGCGTAAATTTGAACTCCAGATACATAATAAAAAAAGTTGTGAAACTAGCATTATTACCTACATTTCACTTGATTTTAGCATTTTGTAATCCTTTGTACAGCAGCACTTATACTGGGGGAGGAAGAAACTGCTTGGGGACAGTCAGGAGTCCTGTGTTCTCATGTGCTGACAGGTGGAAAGAGCAGAGATATAAGCATCAGTCTGTGAAAAATGCAAACGCTGTGTTTTACTTTGGGCTGTAAAGTGATTATTTGGGCCAATGGGTGATGAGTTTTGCGTGTTGCCACAATTTACAGCATTTTGCACATTGCTGTTTGTGCTGCTGAATATGCCAGTTTATGGTGCATGTAAACCCGAACAATTTGCTCCCTTTTGGCCTTTTTAAATAAACCATTTAAAGTGTTTTGCTATATCTGAATACCTGAAAAGACATGTTGCCCTGTTTGAAGCTGGAGGTAGGGATGTTTTCCCCGCTAGTGCTCAAAATGGGGATGCAGGCATCCAATACCACAAATCCATGAGTGTCATCATAAGGAAGGCCGAACACGGATCGACCAACCCAGTGCTCGTTAGTGTATGGCTTCAGTGAGCGATCCTCCACTGACCATGCCACTGACACATTTCGCCCCACCCACTGCGACTTGGTCATAAAGGTATTTCTTATGCAAAGAATACTTGTTGTTCATGTCAGAAACCCAGAGCTAAGGACCAGCTAATTAGACCACACTTTACATAGAGGACTTGACAGGGCAGTGTGGCTTCCATATAGAATTACAAATGTATAAAATTAACAAAATTCATGTTTTTCATTGCATAGTGTTTTAACGTGATTTTAAAGCTTCAGTTATTAAAAAAAAAACATGTCATACTTACCTCCACTCCACCTGCAGTTTGTTTTGCACAGAGTGGCCCCTGAACATCAGAACTCCCAGGGGGGTTATCTTGTGGGCACGCTTCCTTGTCACTCAATCGACATTCATAGCTGCCGAATGTGCAGCCGACTCCTTACTGTTCATGTGGGAAGTGTGCTGTGAATGGTCTGGCGGCGATGGGGAAGGTGGAGATACGAACGTCTAGCTGAGTTTGCCGTGGTGAGATGAACTGGAAGGGGAAGCAGGTACCTGTCAAAACAAGCAAAGCAAAGCTTTGGGTGGAGCTCCAGTTTAAGCACGTAATACTCCCTTCCAGTTCGTATTTTGGTGAAAATGCATCCAATTTGCAATTGTGTGAACCCAGCCTAAAAGTTGACATTAACCAAATACCCCATAGGCTGGCATGATCAAATTGCTTTGATGGCCAGAATGTGTCTCCAGACTACTAAGACATCTGATAAAGTTTGAAAGTTCAGAAAAATAGACTTTAAAGGCACATATACAATTCTACATATAGTTTTTTAATAGTATATATATATATATATATATATATATATATATATATATACTTCCTATGTGGCTGTATAAGGAAAATCAGAGACAAGACCCACACTGAGATGTAGTACCGTGTTTCCCCGAAAATAAGACGTAGTCCGAAAATAAGCCGTAGCGGGATTTCGAGGCAAGATCGAAATATAAGCCATACCCCCGAAAATAAGACATAGTGATGGCGTGTCTAATCCCCGAAAATAAGACATAGTGATGGCGTGTTGTATGCGTAGCAGAGCGGTAAACACGTGATAGGCGTACTGTACTGGTGCGGAGCTCAGGAGCTGTAAAGAAGTCGTGCAGCCCTTCTTATCTGCTCCACGGTATCTCTAAGTGACCGGAGAGGTGTCGGCAGCCCCATAAATACGGTAAGGTCGGCTCCCCCTGTCAGGTGAAAGTAAAAAGTCTCCTCAGTGAAGTGAGGAGAAGGACGCTCTGTACTCAGGGGAAGAAGTAAAGCTTCTCCCCAGCACTGACCAGCAACAGTCTCTCACCCCACACAAACACCAGGGGATAGTTGAATAAATGTATTGTTGTACCATACTGTTGTACCATACTTGCCGGTAATAAAAATAAGACATCCCCCGAAAATAAGCCATAGTGTGATTTCTTGAGGAAAAATAAATATATATAAATAAATGTCTTTTTTTCGGGGAAACACGGTATTTGCTGCTGGGTGTTTCCAACTGTCCTTGAATGATTAAGAAGGCTCTACATGTTTCGCAACTCTGAACGTTGCTTCTTCAGGAGCGTTAATGCTACTAAAAGAACACACTTCAATTAGCGTATAATATGTGCAATGGGGTATAAGATTGTTATGATACATGCATTCACATATATATTGTTACATGTTACATGTAAACACACCAAGAAAGGTGATATAGAGAATATCAACAGTTGCCCCTACCCAGGTAGCACACCAGCTGAACAAACGCCTCTTCACTCGGTGAGAGGAAGACCACTGGCCCTGGCGCCAAAACCACAAAAGCCCACCAACACTATGAAATGGGATATGGGGGTTCACCAGATAACTACAGAATAAAATGTATAAATCCCCTAAATAAATGTATTCAAAACAAATCTTGCTGAATTAACCGAATTGTATCTAGAATGGGATAGCATTAACTGAATGATACCTGTACATGTCAGATGTAGTCAATTTTTTTATTTATTTATATATTTTTATTTTAAGTTCTCAAATAATTTAGAAGCATCTTAAATACACCTGGAAGCATTCTGCATTTACCCTTATGGTTAGATTCATGATATTCAAGTAGAGCTGATGGAAATATAATCTTTGTATGTATATATAAAATGTGTTTGTGTATATACAGTGGTAGGTACAACACATGCAAATGGTATATGCTAATCTGTGCTTTATGTTCAGCAGCAAGCAGATGCATATACACAGTTTTACAGTGGTGTAACAGTTAATTTGCATTTTTTTTATTAACTCCCCCTACACAGACCAAGGAGGAGGGTGGATTAGACTGAAGCAGCCACAGAATAGGAAGCGTTTAGTGTGCTAGGCAGTGATTTCATCAGCATCTGGAGTTGTGGCCGGCAGCAGAAGTGAAAAAACACCAGGGAAAGCCACAAAGGCCAGTTTAGCAAAACTGAGGTGCCTTTGTCTGTCTTTTTCATGCAAAACTGCCAAATGTGGCCTTTCTGTGCTAGTAGTGTAGACTTTTTGTGCAGACGTTCAATGTAGATTTAAGAGTAAGAGTATAAATCACCCTAATAATTTTAGTAAGGGTTATCATTTTGCATGTATTCTTAGTATGCTTGTTTGCCGACTTGTAGAAATCATGTTTAAATATTATAATGCCTTTTCATAATTTGTATATTGATACACTAATACATCCAATTCACTATGAAGACTAAAATAAAAAGTTAATGCTATCCCATTCTAGATACAATCTGGTTAATGTGAAATATATAAATATGTTCCCTTTTTTTATCAGCAAGATTTATTTTAAATACGTTTATTTAGAGGGATTATTTACAAAGTCTAGTACAATCATAGAGGGAAAAAATAGAAGATGCCATATTGTGTGTCTTAAATATAAGCCAATAAAAAATATTCTCCAGCACACCACGGATATTGACCGAAGTCAGAACTATTTTTAAATCAACCAATTAAGTCCAAAAATTATTTTTTTTTAACCACTTGCCTACTGTGCACCTACACCCTCTTCCTGCCCAGACAAAATATAAGCTTCCGGCACTGCGTCGCTTTAACTGACAATTGCGCGGTCGTGCGACGTGGCTCCCAAACAAAATTGGCGTCCTTTTTTCCCCACAAATAGAGCTTTCTTTTGGTGGTATTTGATCACCTCTGCGGTTTTTATTTTTTGCGCTATAAACAAAAATAGAGTGTCAATTTTTAAAAAAATTCAATATTTTTTGCTATAATAAATAACCCAAAAAATATATAAAAAAAAAGAGATTTTTTAATACAGCTTACCTGTAAAATCTTTTTCTTGGAGTACATCACGGGACACAGAGCAGCATATTCATTACTATATGGGTTATATGGAGTACCTTCAGGTGTGGACACTGGCAATCTCAAACAGGAAGTCCCCTCCCTATATAACCCCCTCCCATAGAGGAAGTACCTCAGTTTTGTAGCAAGCAGTATGCCTCCCAAAAATGTTCCCCAAAAGAGGGGTGGGAGCTCTGTGTCCCATGATGTACTCCAAGAAAAAGATTTTACAGGTAAGCTGTATTAAAAAATCTTTTTCTTTCTCGTACATCACGGGACACAGAGCAGCATATTCATTACTATATGGGATGTCCGAAAGCAGTGCTTTAATGAGGGGAGGGAGACATCTTCCAAAAAAGGATTTAATTTAGAGGTATACTCAAATACTAATAAATCCAACTTAGACAAGAAATGTAAATCTCAAATCTAAATCAAGGGAGCCCCCTCAGATCCTGAGGAGCTTGAATCGCGGCCTGTAGTACTGCCTGCCCAAAGGCTGTATCCGCATTCCTTCTTACGTCCAATTGATAAAAATTTTGTAAACATGTGGACTGACGACCACGTTGCTGCCTTACATATTTGAGCCATAGAGATCTGATGATGTGCTGCCCAGGAGGTGCCCATGGCCCTGGTAGAATGGGCCTTTACCGACAAAGGAGGAGGCAACCTCTTCAAACCGCAGGCCTGAACGATTAATTGTTTAATCCATCTTGCGATGGTGGATCAAGCAGCTGCCTGACCCATCTTGGGCCCTTCCGGTAAAACGAAAACCACATCTGTTTTCCGAACCTTCTCTGTAGCTTTAAGATAGGCCTTTATGGCCCTGACAATATCCAACGTATGCAGCAACCCCTCCTTTCTAGAGGTGGGTTTTGGAAAGGATGGAAGTACCACATCCTGGTTCAAGTGGAAACTGGATATAACCTTTGGTAGAAAGGAAGGATGAGGACGGAAACCCGCCCTATCCTTATGTAAAATGAGATATGGTTCCTTACAAGATAAGGCTGCCAATTCCGATACTCTCCTGGCCGAAACTATGGCGATCAGAAATACCGACTTTCTAGTCAGTAAAACCAAAGGTACCTCAGCCAACGGCTCAAAGGGTTGTTTCTGTAGAGTTGACAGAACAAGATTTAAGTCCCATGGACAAAGTGGTGATTTGACCGGAGGATTAACACGTAAGACTCCCTGTATGAAGATCTTAACCAGCGAGTGGGCGGCCAGCGGCCTCTGAAACCACACTGATAAGGCTGAAATCTGTCCCTAGATCGTGCTTAATGCCAGGCCTTTATCCACTCCTAGCTGGAGAAAACTTAATACTCTGTCAATGGTATACTTGCGGGAAAACCATCTCTTAGACTCCCACCAGCCTACGTAGGCCCTCCAAACCCTGTAACAAATTACCCTGGAGGCCGGCTTTCTAGCCTTAATGAGGGTAGGGATTACCTGCCTAGACAGACCTCTACCCCTGAGAATCAGGGATTCAGCCGCCAGGCCGTCAAATTTAGACGCCGTAATGCAGGGTGGAGGATCGGGCCTTGTGAGAGTAGGTCTGGCCATAGAGGAAGAGTCCCAGGGCCTCCCGCTGCCAATTTCAGGACTAGTGAGTACCATGCCCTCCAGTACCAAGCTGGGGCTACCAGGATAACCGGCCTGTGCTATGATCCTGCGCAACAGGCGGGGTAGTAACTGCAGCGGGGGAAATGCATCTAGAAGTTATGATTGATGCCAAGGGCAAACCAACGCATCGGTTCCGCAGGCCATAGGGTCCCTCGTTCGAGACATGAACCTGCCTAGCTTCTTGTTGAATCCTGATGCCATGACGTCCACGTCTGGCACTCCCCCCTTCTGGGAGATTGTCTGAAAACCTGTGGATGCAGAGACCACTCTCCTGGCGACAGGGTTTGGCGACTTTAGGAAGTCCGTCTGCAGGTTGTCCACCCCGGGAATGAATATCGCCGATATGCAGGGTACATAAACCTCTGCCCACCGAAAAACCAAGCTCATCTCTCTCTGAGTGGCTTGACTCTTGGTTCCCCTTTGGTGGTTCACATATATGCCACTGCTGTGGCATTGTCTGAATGAATTTTCACCGAGGACCCCTGTAATCTGGATGTCTATGCCAGGAGGGCTAGCCGAGCCGCTCTGACCTCCCAGACATTGACGGGCAGCTGCCTCTCCGCCTCTGCCCAAGTTCCTTGGCGAGTGAACCCGTTCAAGACCGCTCTCCAGCCTTCCAGACCACTGGGCAGAAAGACTCCCCTTCAGAAAGTTCTGAGGGTTTAACCATCAGCATAGACTTCTGCCGGACCTTTAATGACGGTGTCAAAGGAAACTCCAAGGCCTTTGCTCCCTTGCTCCAAGCTGCTAGAATTGCTGTCTGTAGGACGCGAGTGTGGAAGCGTGCGGTACCGTCTCGAACATGGCCATTAGTTTGCCTAGTAATCGCATACATAGGTGAATAGTTGGTTCTCTTTTGCTTAGAACCAACTGAATCAATTTTTTTTTTTTTTTTGATAGCCTCGACCTTTACCAGGGGCAGGAACACCTTTTGTGGTGTCAAACGTGGGATCTGAACCCATGCCTCCAGCCGAGACTGCGACCTGAACGCAGCGCCTTAGACCGCTCGGCCATCCTGACCGTGTTCTGTGTCTAATCTCATGCCGAGATATTCCAACTGCTTTGTAGGTTGAAATGCTGATTTTTCCCCGGTTTAGGACCCAGCCGAACCTCTCGAGGTACTGAACCATGAGGGCTACTGCGCATTCCAGCCAAGGAAGCGAGTGATATATGATTAAGAGGTCGTCCAGGTATGCTAGGACCGAGACCCCTTGGATCCTTAGATTGACTAGAATTGGAGCTAGGACCTTCGTGAATACCCGGGGGCCGTAGCCCGCCCGAAGGGGAGCGCCACGAATTGGAAGTGACGCTGTATCACTGTGAAGCGTAAAAAATCTTTGATGTGGCTGAAAGATTGGTACATGAAGGTAACCATCCTTTATGTCTATAGAAGGCAGAAAGTCGTCCTTCTGGAGTGTGGCGGCTGCTGACCGAACGGATTCCATCCGGAAAGAGCGAACCCTTAGGTCAGCATTTAAACCTTTAGGTCCAAAATTGGTCTGACATCGCCGATGGGCTTTGGTATGACAAACAGATTGGAATAGAAACCTAGCCCCTGTTCTTGGGCTGGTACCTCTACCATTATGCCCTGGTAAGCAGATGTCCAATGCCACCCGCATTGAGGCCTTCCTTGTGGAGGAACCTTAGAAATTCTAATCTGTAGCCTGTGGCCACAGATGATCAGACCCCCTCTGTCGGGATCGATACCATGGCCTCTTGCCCCCAGAGGCCTATCCTTGCGATCCATTGTTAAAAGTTTGATCGCGCAGGAGGCCCGATACTGCCTGGAATTTGAGGGCCCCGGAACAGGGAGGAGCTGCCTTTTAAACGCAGGACCCCGGAACTTCTTTTGACTGGTAAAAGGGGTACTTTTGCCACTTGAAACAGTCTGAATGTATTTATCCAGATCTTTCCATGGAAGGGAAAACCTGCCAGTAGTCTTTTGCATGGGGCTCGGCCGCCCAGTTCTTCAACCATAAGAGCCTTCTCATATGCACTAAAAATAGTGACAAACGAGACGCCTGCTGGATGGAGTCTTTTATAGCCTCTACCGCAAAGCACAGAGCTCTGGGAATATCCAATACCTCCTCTGCCTATTGGGCAGGGATGTCTTTAAGCATCTGTTTTTGTCTGGTCCTTTAACGCCTGACAAACTCCAATTGCAGCCACTGCTGGCTGTACCACTGCTCCTGCCGTAGCAAAGGATGCTTGAAAAAGTGTCTCTAAACGTTTATTGATCGGGACTTTAAACATTTGTATGTTTTCCCCCGGGCCAGTTAATGATTTATTCACACATGAGATGGCTGCGTCCACAGTTGGGAGCGCCCATTTCTTAGAAAAAATTTCTCTTCCATAGGGTAAATAACAGAAAACCATCCAGGCGGTCTCCCATCCAGGCACTAACCAGGCCCGACCCTGCTTAGCCTCCGAGATCAGACGAGATCGGGCGCTTTCAGGGTGATGTGGCCGTAGGCTTTAGGCGGCAGAAAAAATTCTGTCCGGTCGTCCCAATCCTGGAAAAACCAATTCCTCTAACAGAGGGAGGACCGGAAAAGCTGCGTTGCTTAACCACTTAAGACCCGGACCAATACGCTGGCAAATGACCCAAGGGGTTTTTGCGATTCGGCACTGCGTCGCTTTAACAGACAATTGCGCGGTCGTGCGACGTGGCTCCCAAAAAAAATTTGCGTCCTTTTTTTCCCACAAATAGAGCTTTCTTTTGGTGGTATTTGATCACCTCTGCAGTTTTTATTTTTTGCGCTATAAACAAAAATAGAGCGACAATTTAAAAAAAAATGCAATATTTTTAACTTTTTGCTATAATAAATATCCCCCAAAAATATATAAAAAAACATTTTTTTTCCTCAGTTTAGGCCGATACGTATTCTTCTACATATTTTTGGTAAAAAAAATCGCAATAAGCGTTTATCGGTTGGTTTTCGCAAAATTTATAGCGTTTACAAAATAAGGGATAGTTTTATTGCATTTTTATTAATTATTTTTTTTTTACTACTAATAGCGGCGATCAGCGTTTTTTTTTTTCGTGACTGCGACAATATGGCGGACACTTCGGACAATTTTGACACATTTTTGGGACAATTGTCATTTTCACAGCAAAAAATGCACTTAAATTGCATTGTTTACTGTGGAAATGACAGTTGCAGTTTGGGAGTTAACCACAGGTGGCGCTGTAGGGAATGTGTGCCCTAATGTGTGTGTTTACAACTGTAGGGGGGTGTGGCTGTAGGTGTGACGTCATCGATCGCGTCCCCCTATTACAGGGATGACGCGATCGATGCTCCGGCCACAGAGAAGCACGGGGAAGCCGTGTGTACACACGGCTCTCCCCGTTCTTCCGCTCCAGGGACGGATCGCCGCACTGCAGCGGCGATCGGGTCCGCGAATCCCGCGGTCCCGGAGCTTCGGACCGGGGCGCGGGCGCGCGCGCCCGCGACCCACGGCTGGGTACTAAAACCAACGTATATATACGTTGATGTGCCCAGCCGTGCCATTCTGCCGACGTAAATGTGCAGTAGGCGGTCCTTAAGTGGTTAAAGGCGCTTTAAAAGAACCCAAAGAGGATACCGCAGGAACCTGAGGCTCTGGAAATGGCAAATTAAATGCCGAGCGGACCATGTCTGTCAAAGACTGGACCCACAGACTCTCCGTCTGGGAGGCTGAAAACGATTCTTCAGTGGTAGATCCTTCCTCTAGGTTCTGGTCCAACCGATCCTCCTGAAATTCGAATTCCTCCGGAGAGAGAATCTCAGCATCCGAGGATACACCTTTTGGCGATGGGGATCTAGTCCGCTTCTTGCCAGAAAAAGAGCCAGCGATCATAGCTGTTAACTTTTTTCTCTAGCCCCCCTAGGGTGACGGCTAGCATCTCCTCTGTGATAACACAGGGTTGGGCCGATCTGGGCCAGCCTCAGCACCAGACCCCCTTAATGGCTTATCCAAGGTGACCCCTATAGGAATAACCTGTGGGGAAAGTATTGGCATATCATCAGAACCAGAGGAGGAACCCCTTTGTCTTTGCCTCTTCTTCTTCTTTTTTTTTTTTGTGTTTTGATCCTGAACCTTTGGAAGCCATAATACAAAACCGAGGGACTCCGCCTACAACAACAGACTGTTATAGCCAGGAGTACAAAAAAATAAGGTTTAGGGGACAATAGGATCACTAATGCCCAAAAACGGTGGGGCTCAGTATGTTTTCCTTTATCATATTATTGTTTTTCACAACATACAGCCCCACCCCCAACATGTTTGCCAGCATTCAACCTGTTGCCAAGGGGATTTTTGGCTTAACAAAAAGTATTGGAGCTGACTCCAGCATGTAGTACCCCTTCTCGCCACCGGGAGTCACTATGCTGCCAGCTCTGCGTCCTCTCTCTTCCAGCTCAGCTTTGAACTGAGCTAAGATCGCGCCTGCTGTGTATAACAGCAATTGAAGGCACGCCCACTCTACACTGCAGTCACGCTCCCCGCCCCCCCCCCCCTCCCGAACGGCGCAAAAATGTTTCTATATGCATGCGCGCGCGACTGTCGGGGGAGGAGAGCCCAGGAGGAGACGCACTCTGGAGCCCAGGAATGCAGGCTGGAGGACGCATCAGGCGGCAGATTTGAATCCCGGCTAGGTAAGGCTTAAAACAGGCCCTTAAGGAGTCCCTTTAGCCTAGAGACAGATCTCTTTTTTTTTTTAAAAGACCTTCAACCAGCGAGCAGCAGGTAGCTAGCAAACATACATAGATAGGTAGGGGGATCAAGTGATGGGGGGGGGAACATTTCAGGCCATCCTGTCCATCAGACATAGTGACCATGGTGCCAATGCAGAGCATACTCAGGCTACCCCCCTTAATATCTCCCCTGGAGAGCCTGCTGTCGAACCAAGTCCCGCAGGCTCCCCTCTTACCTGCTCCATGCCGCAGGACGTTTGCAAAACGGTCCAATCTTCTCCCATCTCCGTGGGTAGCGTAGTAGACCTTCAGGCACTGGGGTCCTGGAAGGAACCGACTGTCCTGGACCTATACAGCACCCTGGCAAACAGGATCTTTTGGTTTAGAAAACTCCAAGTCCTGGGCCCAGGGTCCAGCCCTCTAGAGAGGAGCATTATAGGCAAAACCCCACGGTTTGGGGCCCGGGTACTGTCCACTTTGGCACTGAGGCTCCTTGGACAGATCCGGTTAGCCCGCCTTAATCCCAAGGATGTGGAGGCAAAGCTATTCCGTGACCAACACCTAAGACACTGGTGAAAAAACTGAGGTACTTCCTCTATGGGAGGGGGTTATATAGGGAGGGGACTTCCTGTTTGAGATTGCCAGTGTCCACACCTGAAGGTACTCCATATAACCCATATAGTAATGAATATGCTGCTCTGTGTCCCGTGATGTACGAGAAAGAAATATTTTTTCCCTCAGTTTAGGCCGATACGTATTCTTCTACATATTTTTGGTAAAAAAAAAATGCAATAAGCGTTTATCGATTGGTTTGCGCAAAATTTATAGCGTTTACAAAATAGGGGATAGTTTATGGCATGATGGGAATATGGACTGTTTTTTTATATAAAGGCCAAACTTGTTTGGTTGCCATGAGGTAAGTTCCAGTTTTCTTGTTCGACTCTGTAAATTATACTAGTCATCCATACTTCTCAGACATCTGTGTGACCCTTATGGCATTTAACTACTTAAGGACCGCCTACTGCACATTTACGTCGGCAGAATGGCACGGCTGGGCACATCAACGTATATATACGTTGGTTTTAGTACCCAGCCGAAGCTTCAGGACCGGGACCGCGGGATTCGCGGACCCGATCGCCACTGCAGTGCGGCGATCCGTCCCTGGAGCGGAAGAACGGGGAGAGCCGTGTGTACACACGGCTTCCCCGTGCTTCTCTGTGGCCGGAGCATCGATCGCGTCATCCCTGTAACAGGGGGACGCGATCGATGACGTCACATCTACAGCCACACCCCCCTACAGTTGTAAACACACCATTAGGGCACACATTCCCTACAGCGCCCCCTGTGGTTAACTCCCAAACTGCAACTGTCATTTCCACAGTAAACAATGCAATTTAAATGCATTTTTTGCTGTGAAAATTACAATTGTCCCAAAAATGTGTTAAAATTGTCCGAAGTGTCCGCCATATTGTCGCAGTCACGAAAAAAATCGCTGATCGCCGCTATTAGTAGTAAAAAAAAAATAATTAATAAAAATGCAATAAAACTATCCCTTATTTTGTAAACGCTATAAATTTTGCGAAAACCAACCGATAAACGCTTATTGTGATTTTTTTTACCAAAAATATGTAGAAGAATACGTATCGGCCTAAACTGAGGAAAAGAAATGTTTTTTTATATTTTTTTGGGGATATTTATTATAGCAAAAAGTAAAAAATATTGAATTTTTTTAAAAATTGTCGCTCTATTTTTGTTTATAGCGCAAAAAATAAAAACCGCAGAGGTGATCAAATACCACCAAAAGAAAGCTCTATTTGTGGGAAAAAAAGGACGCAAATTTTGTTTGGGAGCCACGTCGCACAACCGCGCAATTGTCTGTTAAAGCGACGCAGTGCCGAATCGCAAAAACCCCTTGGGTCATTTGCCAGCGTATTGGTCCGGGTCTTAAGTGGTTAAAGGAGTTGTAAGGAAAAAAAAAGTTTTGCCTAAAATTAATTTCTGCAAGGTAGACAGACAGAATAATGTAATGATTCTGTTAACAAATGAGTAAATACCTATTAAATTCCTTCATCTATATCACCTCCGGCTTTCTAGTTCCTGTTCTCTCATTCACTTCCTGGTTTGCAATACTTGTTAATGTAAGAACTACATTTCCCAGTATGCATTGCGGCGCGCCCAGTAATTCACACCTCCTTGAAGTCTCTAACACGTAGAGAGCGTCCTGCCACACAGATGTAGTTCCCAGGAGGGGGCAAGCACTCACTGACCACCACAGTATAGCCTCCCTTCATGGTGGTGAGTAACAATCAGACAAGCAGTAAGTGAACAGAACCGAGAAGAAATAGAGCAACTTCTGAGCAAAAACGTACAATGAGGAAGTGAAAAGAGGAATGTCTGCAGGCAAAGCATGCTTATTATAAAAAAAATGTTTTCCTTTACAACCCCTTTAAAGGAAGTAAAAGTTAAGAATGGAATTGTGCTCTTAAACTGCCATTATTACAAATATCATGTTGTAAAGCGCTTTGTAAACTGTTGGCTCGATATACAGTAAATCTATTATTATTATAATCATTTCTTTGCATTATAGTTTTAATGTCCAGTTGTCATGCCCCATAATCTTGTGGGTACCCACTTCACATAACACATAGAGGGTTATTAACAAAAAGGCAAATCCACTTTGCACTACTAGTGCACTTGGAAGTGCAGTTGCTGTAAATCCGAGGGGAAGATCTGAAACGAGGGGAAGCTCTGCTGATTTTATCATCCAATGATATGCAAGCTAAAATGTTGTTTTTAATTTTTTTTGCATGTCCCCCGGATCTACAGCGACTGCCCTTCCAAGTGAACTTTCAGTGCACTTGTATTGCAAAGTGGATTTGCCTTTAGTAAATAACCTCCATAATAAAGATAATCTGAGGAATATTGGAGCGCTGGTCTAGAACTGCAATTAATTGGCTTCCTACAGTACTAAGAAATACATTGCACCTTTTTTTTTATACAGATTACTGAATGCTCCATAATTCCCCAGACCCTTTCTTTACCCATACATCTTTGAAGCCCAACTCTTTTTTTTCCTCCCACCATAAAGTGCTTATAGCAGTAGTAAACCATGGCTTGCAAAAAAAATAAAAAATCACTTCAGTACATACAAAGTTGCAAAAAGGCTGTATTGCCCTGTACACACAAACGGTTTTCCCTTTGGGAAAAAAAAATGATGTTTTTTCCAACGGAATTCCGCTCAAGCCTGCCTTGCATACACACAGTCACACAAAAGTTCGGTGAACTTTTAAATGGCAAGAATGCATGACTTAAAAGACTACGACGAGCCGAGAAAATTAGGTTCTATGCTTCTGAGCATGCATCGATTTGTTTCCAAATATGCGTCGGAATTTTGCGCGTTAGGATTTTTACACACGAAATTCCGATCAGTTTTTTTCCTGACAGGAAAAAGAGATCCTGCTCTATCTTTTTCCATCGGAAAAAGTCTGATGGAGCATACACACGGTCGGGGTCCCCGACCAAAAGCTCTCATTAGACTTTTTACAACAGGAAAACCGATCGTGTGTATGGAGCATATGTATAAATTTCAATCAGGATAAGCTGGTATTTTTCTGTAATTGCAAAAAAAAAATAGTATGACCTCATTCACAATTGCAAATAGGGCTGTCAGCGGATTCCTGCTGCAAGAATCTGCAGATTCCTACGGCTGACTTTGCAGGCGTGTCCGAACAGCTGGCACCACTCAGCCGATACAAAGAAGTGGCCGTTTGAAAGCTGTCCGCCATTGTTCATATGTATTCACACATTCAGCAGTGGATAGAGACAGTTGACCGGCCTTTAGCGCAGACCTAAAAAGCAAAAGTTGTGTCATACAGCATTACAGTGATCAATACAAATGTAAATCAAAATCTGTATTCTACAATGCATGAAACGGCCTTAACCTCTACCACACTGAAGAAACACGGCATGATCTGAAGTAGGCTATTTAAGCATTATAAACCTAGATAAAAGAAGAAAAAGATGTGTCAGGAGCTCTCAAGTGTGACACTGTGGATTCCCTGTATTATATAGCTTGATAGGCGCCTAGAAACAATTCTTCCACTTTATTACATGATATTAACTTTGGAGGAGTTCAGTGCGTTGTGGAATATACATAGACATTCATTTATCACTTGGGTATATAAAGAATAGTTATATTGGCAATACATTTTAAAACCATATTCTCATTTTTCATTGAGCCAAAACTTTGCTACCTGGTATCTATAGTTATACTATTTCTTATGTTAGTTTTAATTTTTTATTTTTTTTGCTATATTAAAATACTCTATTGGTAGTAAAAGTATTTAAATACGTTTCCTAGCTCAACACAGTTCTCTAAATTTATTAATGTGCCCCTTCAGTTTAGGTCTTTGAACTCTCTCAGGCCCCTTTCTCCCTGGTTCTCTTCCTGTTTACTATGCCTAGTATCATAAAGACCTCTCTTATACTAACTGCACTGACATTTGCAGGCAAAGAAAGCCATTCACACAGCTATGGCTCACAGCCCACTCAAAATACTGTATGATTAGGCTCATTTTCTCTGTGCCCAGCAGCTACCAAAACCTCCATTAGTCCTATCCCGTTGGGATCTGGATCACGCCACCTTGTTCAACTTGCCAATTTCCTATCTTGTATGCATATAAAGGACATTCGTAATTTCACTTGAATATAAACTTAAAGGTTGAACACATTTATAAGTAATTTATCTATAACCTTTTCAAAACCACAAATTAAGTTTGAATTATTTAATATTTAAATGGAAAAGAAAATAACTAAACATAAGTTGTGCTGACTTCAGTTTAAAAGGATTCTGACCACTGGATCCAGAATTTACCCTCTTTTTCAAACAAGTTTTTTTGCTCGAAAATTACATAGAACCCCCAAACATTATACATTTTTTTCCAAGACTCTAGAGAATAAAATGGCGGTTATTGCAATACTTTATGTCACACCTTATTTGCGCAGCGGTCTTTCAAGCGCACTTTTTTTGGAAAAAATACACTTTCTTGAATAAAAAAATAAGACAACAGTAAAGTTAGTCCATTTGTCTAGGGCTAGAATCATTGCTCTCACTCTAACAATCGTGGCGATACCTTACATGTGTGGTGTGAACACCGTTTTCATATGCGGGGGCTGCTCACGTATGCTTTCGCTTCTGTGAGCGAGCTCGTCGGGACGAGGCGATTTAAAAAATAAAAATCATATTTATTTTATTTATTTTGACACTGTTTAAAAAAAAAAAAAAAAAAGGGGTCACTTTTATTCCTATAACAAGGAATGTAAACATCCCTTGTACAGTAATAGAACAAAAACATGACAGGTCCTCTTAAATATGAGATCTGGTGACAAAAAGACCTCAGATCTCATATTTGGACTAAAATGCAATATAAATTGAAATTAATTGTCATTTGAAAAAATGACAAAAAAAAAAAATTGACCTTTAACCGCTTCAGCCCCGGAAGATTTTACCCCCTTCCTGACCAGAGCACTTTTTACAATTTGGCACTGCATCGCTTTAATTGACAATTGCGTGGTCCTGCAACACTGTACCCAAACAGAATTTGCATCCTTTTTTCCTACAAATAGAGCTTTCTTTTGGTGACATTTGATCACCTCTGCGTTCTCAATTTTTTGCTCTATAAACAAAAATAGAGCGTCAATTAAAAAAATGCAATATTTTTAACTTTTTTCTATAATAAATATCCCCCAAATATATCTAAAAAAAAATATTTTTTTCATCAGTTTAGGCTGATATATATATACTTCTACATATTTTTGGAAAAATAAATCACAATAAGCATTTATTGTTTGGTTTGCACAAAAGTTATAGTGTCTACAAAATAGGGTATAGAATTATTGTATTTTTTTTTTTTTTACAAATAATGGTGGTGATCTGCGATTTTTTCGGGACTGCAACATTATGGGGGACATATCGGACATTTTTGGGACCATTGGCATTTTTATAGCAATCTGTGCTATAAAAATGCACTGATTACTGTAAAAATGTCACTGGCAGTGAAGGGGTTAACACTAGGGGGCGATCAAGTGGTTAACTATGTTCCCTAAAGTGTGTTCTAACTGAAGGGGGGGGTGGGACTGACTAGGGGAAATGACAGATCGCTGTTCATACTTTGTATGAAAAACGATCAGTAATTTCTCCCCCTGAAAGAACCGGGAGCTGTGTGTTTACAGGTAGCAGTCATGGGCCATTGTTTGATTTTAATAGGCAATTTTGACTTTGAAAAAGATGCGTGGGTGGAGCACAGTTTTAGATAAACATTACTTGACAAACCCTAGCTCTTCTTCATGCGCTGAACTATCTTTATAAAGGCTGTTATTTTAAAAAGAATGTGACATTTCAGTGTATAATAAAGTATAGATAAAGACTCTTTATGCCCTAGAGACCGAAAGGAATACCTTGTCTACACAATTATGCAAGTAAAAACACTTGCTAGTATGACACCACCTGATAATACATGCCCCATTTTATTTGCCTTAACAAAATTGTATTAACCGCTTCAGCGGAAGATGTTACCCTCTTCCTGACCAGAGGAGAACTTTTTACAATTTGGCACTGTGTCGCTTTAACTGACGATTGCGCGGCCATGCGACGCTGTACCAAAACAAAATTTACATCCTTTTGTCCCACAAATAGAGTTTTCTTTTGGTGGTATTTGATCACCTCTGCAGTTTTAATTTTTTATGCTATAAACAAAAGAACCGTGACAATTTTGAAAAAAACACAATGGGGGTTATTTACTAAAGGCAAATTCACTTTGCACTACAAGTGCAAGCTACAAGTGCAAAGTGCACTGAAAGTGAATTTGGTAGTGCAGTCGCTGTAGATCCGAGGGGGGCATGCAAGGAGGGTAAAACAGTATTTTAGCTTGCTTATGATTGGAGAAGAAAATCAGCAGAGCTTCCCTTCATCTCAGATTTACAGCGACTGCACTTCCAAGTGCACTTTTAGTGCAATTTCAAGTGCACTTTGTCTTTCGTAAATAACCCCCAATATCTTTTACTTTTTAGCTATAATAAATATCCCAATTTTTTTTCCTTCAATTTAGGCCAATATGTATTCTTTTACATATTTTTTGTAAACAAAAATGCAATGAGCGTATATTGATTGGTTTGTACACAGTTATAGTGTCTACAATATAGGGCATAGAATTATGGCATTTTTATTATTATTATTATTTATTTATTTTTACTAATAATGGCAGCGTTCTGCAATTTTTATGGGGACTGAGACATTATGGCGGACAGATCGGACACTTTTGATACATCTTTGGGACCATTGACAATTTTACAGTGATCAGTGCTATAAAAATGAACTGATTACTGTAAAAATGTCACTGGCAGGGAAGGGGTTAACTGTGTTCCCTATTTGTGTTCTAACTGAAGGGGAAATGACAGATCGCTGTTCACACTTTGTATGAACACACAATCAGTCCTTTCTCCCTTGAAAGAAGTGATCGTGGGTGCCCGGTGGTCATCGAGCTCCAGGGACGAGCCGCGGGCACGCACGCATGAGCCTAGTGGCCACAGGGCGAAGCGACGTAACATAACGTTGTTTCGCCCAGCCGTGCCATGCTGCTGCAGTAAAACTAGCAGCTGGTCGGCAAGTGGTTAAAGACCATTGTTGTTTGTTGTTGCACCTTTTTCTTTAAAAAAAAAGTATGATTTTTTTGTTTTTGTTTTTTCCCCCCCAGACTATTACTTACCTAGGTTGATGCAGCATTGGTCCGATACTGCATCTGTCACCTGGCGTCTGCACTGAGAACCGAGCGATCGAACACCACCGGCTCACTGAGAGGCTGAGGCGGGTATCAGTTCAGGCACCTGGCAGATCCAGACTTTATTGTTGTGATAATGCAGTGCCTGGACTGAATCCTGTGACGTCAGCAGAGAGTTCTTTGCTGAAAACTGGTCACAAGAGTGCAAAACGAATTTCACTCCTGTGACCCATAGGAGAATCCCAGCCAAACGAGCCCAGGTTGGACTTTTCCTTTTTAAAGTGTTTGTTAACCCCCAAAAAATATATACAGATCCTGGTCCCTTAACCTCCCTGGCGGTGTTCCCGAGTCTGACTCGGGATTAGATTTCTGTGCTACGATTGGTAACCCCGAGTCAGTATCGGGCTCGCCTCGCAGCATCCGCAGAGACTGTTTACTTACCTTCTCCATGGATCCAGCGATGCATCCACGATGTGTGAGCGAGCGGGTGCTCGCTCGATTCACACAGCGTCCCCGTGTGCCGCCGAGCTCCGTTCCCTGCGACGTTACGACGCACGGGGACGGAGAACGGCGCCAAATTCAAAAATGTAAACAAACACTATACATACAGTACAATGTAATCTTATAGATTACAGTACTGTATGTAAAAAATACACACACCCCATGTCCCTAGTGGTCTGCCCTGTGCACTACATGTACTTTTATATAATAAAAGCTGTTCTTTCTCCCTGCAAACTGTAGATTGCCCATAGCAACCAAAAGTGTCCCTTTATGGCAAAAATTGTTTTAGAGCAGCTAAAAAACAGCGATAATAAATTATAATCACTTGCAGAATTTAGCGATAGCGATTTGTGGGGAAATACGTCATAAAAAAAAAAAAAAATGACAGCAAAAATTCTGCAACTGAGCAAATTTCAGTGATTTTGATTTGATTACACTTTTGAATAATTTTTACTATAAATATATTATTATTTGTTATAATTTTTTATAAAAAAAAAAAAATCATACCCGGGATGCCTATTAGACTCTTGTTTGGATAGATTTAACCTCCCTGGCGGTATCCCCGAGCGTGACTCGGGGTGTTTTTTTTTTGCTGAGATCGGTATCCCCGAGTCACGCTCGGGGTAGCCATGCAGAGCCTGCAGCGCGCGCTGTCTTACCTTCTTCCTGGATCCAGCGATGCATCCACGCTGTGTGAGCGAGCGGGTGCTCGCTCGATTCAACAGCGTCCCGTGTGCCGCCGATCTCTGTTCCCTGCGACGTTACGACGCACGGGAGCGGAGAATGGCGCCAAATTCAAAAAAGTAAACAAACACTTTACATACAGTACAATGTAATCTTATAGATTACAGTACTGTATGTAAAAAATACACACCCCCCCTTGTCCCTAGTGGTCTGTCCTGTGCCCTACATGTCCTTTTATATAATAAAAACTGTTCTTTCTGCCTGGAAACTGTAGATTGCCCATAGCAACCAAAAGTGTCGCTTTATGTCAAAAATGGTTTTAGATCAGCTAGAAAACAGCGATAATAAATTATAATCACTTGCAGAATTGAGCGATAGCGATTTGTGGGGAAATTCGTCATAAAAAAATAAATAATGACAGCGACAATTCTGCAACTGAGCAAATTTCAGTGTTTTTGAGTTGATTACATTATTGAATATTTTTTATTATAATTACATTATAATTTGTTATAATTATTTATAGTTTTTTATTATATAAAAAATTATGATTTTGTTTTTCAAACTTTATCATACCCAGGATGTCTTGTTTGGACAGATTTAAGCAAGTTATTCCTAAGAATTGCAGGCCTGCAGTATAAAACGCCAAATTTCCATGCAAATAATTGTACCGCTTTTGGTACGTAATTCCAGACAGAATCATACCGCCAGGGAGGTTAAGTGAGTTATTCCTAAGAATTACAAGCCTACAGTATAAAACGCCAAATTTCCTTGCAAATAATGGTACCGCTTTCAGCACCTAAAATCTGAAAGAATCATACCGCCAGGGAGGTTAAAGCATATTACACAGCACAGTGCAGTGCTGTGTAATCTGCCTCCCTCTAAATGGTAAAAAAGAAAATCCCAGAACCTGGCACTTCTTGTATGCCCTCTCTATACTGACCACAAGAATCAGGGCTGCTCAGCCCTGACCACTGTGGTCAGAGTTCGTCCCTGCATCATATGCTGCTATCCTCTCTGCTCTCCTCTCCCCCATCAACCCCTTCTTTCTGCCTGTCATCTCCCTCTCTGTTTCTGTCTCCATCGGGATACCATGAGGCAGAGTTGCATACTAACTATAATTATAATTATCAGTGCATGTGTAGTTATACTCATGAAACTCTTATGCCTTGTACACACGACCGAGAATCTTGTCGTAAAAGAAACGTTGTTTTCCTCAACAAGGTTCTTGTCAAGCTTTCCTTGCATACACACTGTCGAGACAAAATCTCGTCATTCTCAAACGCGGTGACGTACAAGACGTACGACGGCACTATAAAGTTGAAGTTCGATTCCACTGGCGCCAAGCTTGGGGCTGCTTTTGCTAATCTCATGTTACTGCATGTTAAGTAAAAGTTTGGTGAGAGCGTTACAGCGTGACCGCTACTTTTACCGAAGGTGCGCTCTCATACTTTATTCTGTGGTTCTCATCGTAAACCAGCTCGACGAAAACCACGATGAGAAAATTGCGGCTCCCGACGAGAAAAAAGAGAGCATGTTCTCTTTTTTTCTCGTCGAGATTCACGACAGTTTTCTCAACGAAAAACATACACACCACCGTTTTACTCAGCAAAAATACTCTGCCAGCAGTTTTCTTGATGGTTTTTGCTGAGGAAAACGGTCTTGTGACAAAGGAACCAGGGGCAGAGCCAAGTCCTCCTGCCTGTGTCAATGAACGCAGCAGCAGGACTCGGGAGCGTGCCCGTACAAGTGCACCTATGGAAAGCAGCTCTCCGTGGGGGCACTCGATGAAGAGGAGGAGCCAGGTGTGCCACTGGGGGACCCTAGAAAAGGAGGATCAGGGCCGCTCTGTGCAAAACCCTTGCTCAGAGCAGGTAAGTATGACAAAAGATAAATAAAAATTAACCTTTACAATCACTATAAAGTTCACTTTATTTACAGGTATATGGAGAAGTGTTTACCAAATAAATATCTAGATAAGAAAAAACTGTCCTGTAAGCTACATTAAACTAACTACATGGCACAGCTTTGCTTAAAAATTCCCAGTGCTTATAAAAGTACTGTGCAGTGATTTCCGGTCATTCTTAGATAGTACAGAAGCACGGGCAGCTCCCATTTCCAGGACCTCTGGTGGTTTCCTTCCCTGTTCTTATTTATGGAACAAAAGCTACTTCACAGCGAATGTCAGTAAAGAAATTCTAAGATTCAAGTTTTGATGAGCTGATATTATTGCTTTCAAAAACGAGGACCCATGCTTAGAATATATATTACACTGCCAGGGAAGCTATTTTTAGCTCATTCCATCTTTCCATCATTCCATCTTAAAGCTAAACTCCAGGGAAGGCAGAATACAAGTAAATTAAACTAAAGCTTTTTTTTTTTTTTTCACGATGAACACTCTTTTTAGAAAGCAGCAGTTTTTAAGTTGGAAATGTTATTAATACGGTTGCAAAGAGGCAGTAAAAAGGATTTGAGTGTATTATCTCTCTTAAATTGGTACAACCTTAACAAGAGCTTTAGGTTTGTTACCTGATACACCTTCCTCCCCCTAAAGCTGAGATACACTGTTATATCTGTAAAGTAGAAAGAGAGCTAAAATACATAAGACACGCATGTTGATGTTAACAGCAGAAATGATATGCAAATCTCGACTTTCCTAAAAAGTCAAGCTTAGCCTCCCCACCCCCTGAGCCCCTCTTTGTTGCTCAATGAAGCCATTGATTTAAAATAACAATAGGAATTTCCTGCTTTCTGGGCATCCATTCCTGAATGCATATGGCCCTAAACACAAGTACTGCTCGGGTACAGTGTCCAGCAACATGTATTTCAGCTGGTCATAGACTGACGGGCTGCTGGGAGTGGGACTGAATGCTGCACATATGTTTCCCAGGTGACTGAAAAACATAAGAATTGAATTCACTTGGGTCGAACTGCCTAGGTGCATCAAGCCAAAGAATCAGTTGTATGCAAAAAATAGAGGCTTGCGTGCTTATGCTAGCCATACAGCGGTCAAAAAATCGCTCAAGCCCATTTTTGAAGAACGAATACGCGGTCATGAGAGCAAACAATATTGCCATCATGTAATGACTGAATTTCGAACAATAAATCATTCAATAGACATAAATGAATCCGTTTCTCGTTTTGTTTTTTGCTACTGGGTCACACTCCACCAGATAAGTAAGCAGCTTAGCAGAGGGCAAGCGGTATAAACAGTTGACTATAGCCCAGTCACGGCCTTTAGTTTCCTTGTAGTTCCTTGGATGTTCCAACTATGGCCAGTTGGTTCAGGGACGTGGTAACTTTAGGCTCCAAATGGTTCAATGTAAGTGAAAGAAAGAGGCGCACATAGCGTAACTCCATATAACAGTGGATTTAATAAAGTTAAATGTTGTACTTACAGACAAACGTTAAAAAACAGCATAAAACAAGGTATTGCCGGGCGGGATGTAGGAGCCCTCCTCAGCGTGGTGACGTCACTGCGTAGCCTCCCATACGCGCTTTGTCACTATAGGACGTTATCAATGGGGGTCCTATAGTGACGAAACGCGTATGGGAGGCTACGCAGTGACGTCACCAAGCTGAGGAGGAGGGCTCCTACATGCCGGCCGGCAATACTTTGTTTTATGCTGTTTTTTAACGTTTGTCTGCAAGTACAACTTTTAACTTTATTAAATCTACTGTTATATGGAGTTACGCTATGTGCGCCTCTTTCTTTCACTTACATTGAACCATTTGGAGCCTAAAGTTACCACGTCCCTGAACCAACTGGCCATAGTTGGAACATCCAAGGAACTGCAAGGAAACTAAAGGCTGTGACTGGGCTATAGTCAACTTTTTAAAATTTTAAAATGTGTCCATTGCAATTTTGTTTAGTTTTGGCGCGGCTTTTCTTTTTTCTAGTATTATTTAACTATCTCAGCCATTTTGTAAGACAAGAGTGAGTAGCAGCAGCTCAGAGAGCAGCAGTGTACTTGTATTCAGAGTGTCACTTGCCATGTCGCCTGCCACAAGTTACGGATTGTGACTTGTAACACGCTGCGGATTGTCCATTTGCCACATCACCCGCCATAAGTTGAGGATTGTCATTTGTCACGTCACTTGCCACAAGTTGTGGATTGTCCACTTGCCACGTCAGCTGCCACAAGTTGTGGATTGTCATTTGCCACATCACCCGCCACAAGTTGTGGATTGTCATTTGCCACATCACCTGCCACAAGTTGTGGATCGTCATTTGCCACATCACCTGCCACAAGTTGTGTATTGTCTACTTGCCAACGTCACCTGCCACAAGTTGCGTATTGTCCACTTGCCATGTCACCTGCCACAAGTTGCGTATTGTCCACTTGCCATGTCACCTGCCACAAGTTGTGGATTGTCCACTTGCCACGTCACCTGCCACAAGTTGCAGATTGTCCACCTGCCACAAGTTGCAGATTGTCCACTTGCCACGTCACATGTCACAAGTTGCAGATTGTCCACTTGCCACAAGTTGCTTGTTTAAATCTACATATGGATCAAATTCCAATTATACTTCAGATAACACCAATGCTAGTGGTGTATTGTATTGGATGAAGGGCTCATTAGGGTATATAAATGGTCTATGAATCATTGCAAGCAATTAAAACAAAATTAAATATTTTTTCAATGGTTTTTCATCATTTGCCACCATTTTCGAGATTTTCAATATAAAAAAAAAAGGGCACCGTTTAAAAATGCTTATAAACAAAAACGCGGCTAAACGCCGGTACCGTGTTCAGCCGCTTTGACGTCTGAAACGTGGAAATGTTTGGCGTCCGAACTCATTTTTTTGCTTCCAAAGAAACGCTGTTAAATGCAACTACCTAAAAATGGCAGTAAACGAGACTGTGTACATGGTCACATAGGATAACATTGTATGTAAACCCTTATACCCAGAAATGTGACTAACCTCAGGTGTTACACAGAGATGAAACAGATCCTCCTACATAAATTGTACCTTTTTATCTGCTGAGATTTTTCCAGTAGAATAAAATTTGAAAAATACAAATCTGTGCTATGGAACAGTCTGAATTGTATGCAGCATATAGGCCTTGTACACTAGAGGGATATGCTTTGTTCATTTTTCATGTCTGTGGTGTACAATTATTTGCAGGCGGCATGTTGCAGGTTTAAAAAAAAAAAGACATATACAGTAGGTGTTGGCTGCTTTTTTGCATTGTACTTGAGAGAAGAGAAGCAAAGCGACGTCCCATATGTAACTTTTTGTAATGTAATTTTAATAGTAAATTATCAGACAAATCAATAGCTCTGATTAGGGTTCTAATTTACAAATGATTACGGTTTTATACTGATGACACTGTCTTTGAGTCAATTTTAGTGTTTGTTTTTGTTTGTTGTTTTTTTTTTGCTCCCCTTTTTAACGTTTTTCAACTTTGGTTCCTAACAATATGCTACATGAAGCTTTGTAAGGAGTGAATGCTTTGCAGCTACTGAAACCATTTAATAAACATAGGCCTGTATGTGGGATGGAAGAGACATTAGATATTATTAAAACAACAAGCTCCATCTGGAACTCATCCGTAGTCCCATGACCTCAAAAGTTTTGCCAGTTCCCATGATATAAAAACATTGATATCAGCACAGGAAAACTCCACTTATACCCACAAGGCAAATAAGATAATAATAATATGCAATGTGGTATGATTTCTTCATTAGATAAGCAGAGACTTAATTGCCACAATTATTTTACTACATCATTTTTAACAAAAACAAAAGATTTTGTACTTTATACTAATGTTTAGCATTTAAAAACGCACACGGACACGCGCGGTCTTGCTGAGGTTCATGTTTTTTCATGTTCATGTTTTTTTTTAATGATATCTCTATTTAAAAAGTAAAATAAGATGTGCCCTATCCCGCTGAGCTTGCATACGTAAGTAGCGCCCGCATATGAAAACGGTGTTCAAACCACACGTGAGGTATTTGCCCAGCGCGTCCATGCGAAAAGACGGCCCTGGGGCTATGCACCCGTGTGAATGAAGCCCTTGCATTGAGCTATTGTTCAGATCCTACTGAAAATTTTATAGGTGGATCTGATCAGACTTTCGGCTTTGTAAAGAGAGCTCAGATAGGTTATCAAGAAATAAACCACAAACTGAAAAACACTAATTTACTAATCCGGATAAAATTGACCTTTACGTTATTAAGTTATTGCGGATGACACCAAAGTAATTATAGACTTTGTGGAATAAAAAGAAAACCAGACTGAAAAACAATTCTTTTTTGTTGTTTTTCACATTACTGGTTCTTTTTTTATTATGGTCAGTCCGCCCCTGCCTACAGTGTGCATGCAGTAACACGCAGTAAAACATGTTTTCTGCCATGCTTCATGGCACTCATTGACCTGCACCACAAAGCAGTGCACGGTCACCCTAATGCTCAAGTGCATGTGGTCTGCTGCATTGTGGGTTCTTTAGCACCTGAACAAAAGGCGATCTCTGTAGAGGTCTATAGACTGGATTCCAAGCATTTGCATTTTCAGGAGATGCCCTGTGGATGTATACATATCTATGGGGGTCAACTCAGTGGGTGTGGCCAGTGCAAAGGTAATTTTACTGCAGAGTGTAATGATTTGGCATGCTGGAAATTTGCATAGCCCATGCTGTTTATCATGGATGGAGGAATCTGTTAGATTTCTTTTGCTCAGCCCACAAGCTAAATCAAAGAAATCCAATAGAGTACGGTGAGCTATAGATACTTTTTTTTCGAATGGGGGGGTATGCAGTTGTTCCTAATAAATGCTAAAATCAGTAATCCAATGACTTGGTTGTTTAAATACTGTATTTATTGGCATATAACACTCCCTTTTTTACCCTGAAAATAGAGGGTAAACTCTGCCTGCGTGTTACACGCAGGGGGCTGTGGAAAGTATTTTTCCTGAAACTTCCCTCTTAAAGTTAGGGTGCGTGTTATACGCCGATAAAATATGGTATTTTTCCTTTCTGTAGAGCAGTACTACTGGTACAGCTGCTAACATTACTCGACAGTATGCAAATTACCACAAATCTAGTTCTAATATGGAATACTGTACGGTATTGCGTCTCCACAATTATAAAAGTTACATTATTTTCTGGATTTTGTTCCCTGTTGTGTGGATTTTCCATTTCCCGATATACCTGCAGTCATAATAGTCTGAAGACAAAGCTGAATGTTTTTTATGGCTGCAGGTAAGCTGGGCAGTAAGCATTGAATGACCAGATTCATTTCATCCGGTTAATGAACCCTGCAGTGACAAAAGGAGTTGCTGTAGAATGTGGAGCAGCCAGTCTTGTTGATAATTGTCTGAATGAAAAAGAAAAAAAAAATTGCAACAATGCTCAAGGAAGGGCGGGATTGTTTGAGTTTTTATTAACTCCTTAGTAACAACATTTAAAAAAAATAAAATAAAATGGGTGATTATGTCTTCGTTATAATAATTTGCATAAATCTCTGTGTTCTAATAACTGCTTGTGCCAAACTGAACTCTGCATCCCTAAATGTACAGGCTAAGGTGACGCAGGGAGCTTTCCTGCATGGGCCTGCAACACTGTACCTGTCCTGGTCAATGTCATCCTTGTCTCTGTGACAATTGTTCCACCCCCCAGGACCATGTCATGTCCATTATTTCTTACAGGGCACAGCACCTTTACAAAGTCAGTAACTGGAGCCTGGCTGCGATTCACCCTCCCTATTCCTCTGTCCCTGCGTCCTTCATTACTAGGCAGTGACTTAAGTGATTTCAGAAGAAAGAACCAACATCAGATCCCCTGGCCTCCTCCTACCATCTGCACCTTCCACTGCTGTCAGGAAAGGTTCCATCCGCTGGTAATATTTATTATTATTTGGCTTGCAGTACTGTGGTCCACCAGCAGGTGTCTCCTGGCAGTTTGGAACTATCAGCGAACTTCTCCCTGCTGGTGTTATATCATCTTTGGGACGCAGTACTGGTCTCCACCAGTGTGGAGCGTACTGGTCTTTCTGCGCTCAGGTGTGACTTGAAGCCAATCATTGACTTCTTATTTATACCCGGCGAGTACACCCGGCGAGGGACTTTTAGCCTGCATCTTACCTGACCCAATCCCTATCCCATCCTGTACCTGTCCCCTAATTACCACAGATACCTGTCCTCCTGTTACCTGATTACTTTGGATCCTGACTCTGCAGCTTTTCCATCCATCCCCTTCCTGTTCTTGTTGGTTTTCCATCCTTACCCACCTGCTGATATCCCCTTGTGTATGACCTCGGCCTGGCTTTTACTACGATTCGTACATATTGTCTATAGTTATTTTTGGGTCACTGTTTATTGGTTTTGGTGTTGTTCACATATCTTAATAAATTATTATATTTTCACTTACATGCGTAACATGCGTTATTAAAGAGCATCCACTGCAGATGCACCCTGGGAACTGCTGAAGACTTTCCTGCTGAGCGAGCTGGTTGTCTGGGCCAGGCATCAAGGAAGGAAGAAACACTTGAGAGAGTCACACAATGTTCACTTTTCACTTTCCTCTCCACTTTCTTCTTCCCCAGTTTCTTTTATTTAAGCCCTTTGTTTTGTGACTGATAGGGTGTAGGTCCTCAGGCCTGCCCTGAAAGTCTTGGAAGGGGGTGGACATGGCCTTCTGACTTAGTTTGCCCTCTCTCATGGGGTCTCCCTTCGAGGGGAGTCCCACATAGTACTTGGGTGGGCCTGTTTCGGCAGACCCTCCAGAGAAAGGTGTCCATCTGATTTCAGCCAGATGGACCAAGTGTAAAGTAGCCCAGCCCACGTCTGGAGTCTAACAACCTGGGGGACCAGGGCAAGGCCCTCTGATTTTAGAGGGCTTGTGTACTCCCGTTGCACGTTTTTGTGTTTCACTCTTTGTGTGTGCACATTTTTTTGGCATCGGGTGAAGTTTTTGGGCTTTCAAAAATAAATAATAATGACGAGTAGTCTCTGAATCACGTATCCCTCAATGAACGAGAAAGAAACAGCCGTCCAGTTTAATGGTATTTTATGTGTTGTCAATTAGAGGTGCGCATCTTCAGTTGTCTCATGGTTTGATTTGATTATGATTATCATGTCAACGATTCGATTTAATTCCACAATGCATCACAATTAGAAAGATGGAGGAGTCTGGTGATGGGGAAGGAGGAGTACGTGAATGGGAAAGGAGGATGGAGGAGTCTCGAGATAGGAACTAAAGGATGGAAGAGTCCTGGGATAGAACTGAATAATGGAGGTGTCAAGGGATAAAAATTGAAAGATGGTGAAATCCATGGAGAGAGAATGGAAGAGTCCAGGGATAGGGAAGAAGGAATCCATGAATAGGAAAGAGAGGATGGAAGAATCTGAGGATAGGAATGGAAGGCTGGAAGAGTCTGGGAATATTATTCGATGGAGGAGTCTGGGAGGGTGATAGGAACCGAAGGATGGAGGAGTCAGTACAGATATAAGAATGGGTGGGACCTCAGATTGTTCAGGGTTGCATGGGGTGTGGGTTGGAGAATAGAGGTGAGGTGGTTGAGGGCAATGTGGTGGCCATTAATTTGAATGGGGAGGTGGAAGAGGAATGGGCTGGGAGCCAAGTTCGTCTGATGTGTAGTTTGGGTGATCTGAGGTTAGTGATCAGGAGTAGTTTTAGACATATATAAAGGTGGGGGAGGAAGGGGCTGTGGGGGACATTAGGCACTTTGACAGCCAGCTGTGGAACATACTGTCATATCTGCATTAAAAACAAAATAACGTGGGTGCTGTATGCTTAGTTGGCAGCTAGCACACTGTGAATATACAACCTTTAATACCTTTAATAGACCATAAAACAAAAAATTATGTGCAGTGCTTTGCAGTGATAAATGTACAAAAGAGTCTGATTAAATAGTGAACAAATCTAGTCCTGAAATAGATATATATATATATATATATATATATATTTGTATATCAAAACAATAGTATATAGATAAAACAGTCCAGTCCCTGGATTATTCAAATACTAAAACAGCACTAAAAATGAAGATAATACTGGTAAGGATAAAACCTGTGGTCAGCACCACTGATAGTGAGAACGGTTCAGAGCGTCAATAACCAGTATCCGTATTCCACCTTGTGAAGCACACTCGCCTAGGGTGTCAAACTCACCAGAAGCCTCTAATGAGAAAGCCTTAACTACCGTATTTATCGGGGTATATCGCGCTCCCACGTATAGCGCGCACCCCTAAAGTGGCCCCCATTCCTGTGGAATTTTTTTTTTTTATACTTACAGTTTTGGTGTCTTGCGCGGCGTCCATCGGCGGCTTTGGGTGCCCTCTTCGTCGGGTCCGGCGTCCTTCTGCGGCATCCTCCCCACTCGATCCTCGCTTTCCCGCGCCGATTTCGAATACTGTGCCGGCATATACGGAGCGCAGTACACTCGCGTATAGTCGGGCAGGCTCGGCTCCTTTCGCGCTCACGTCCTGTACGTCCAGGACGTCAGCGCGAGAGAAGCCGAGTCTGCCCGACTATACCCGAGTGTACTGCACTCGGTATATGCCGGCGCAGTATTCGAAAGCGGCGAGGGAAAGCGGGTATCGGCGTATACCGCGCACCCACGATTTTGCCCTGATTTTCAAGGCAAAAAAGTGCGCGGTATACGCCGATAAATATGGTAATATGTTCATCCTCACCATCAACTAAGATCCACTAGTACAGGGGCTCCAACGTGAGTCCTTCAAACCTCGACAACCCGATCCGACACAGCCAACAATCTTACATTTATTTACAATTGTAATCTTTTGCAGCGTTACGCGATATGTCATAATGGTAGTCTGCCAAAAGTTCTCTTGCCTTGCCCACGGATACTGTTTTTTGGTGGAAGGTGCACCCTCGGACAAACCGTTAATTAACGCCTATTGATGCTCTGAACTGTTCTTACTATCATTTACTGCACAAAAAACTTTTATCAGTGGTGCTGATTCACAGGTTCCAAGGAATTCCGTCGGAGTTTAGATAGAGAACATGTTCTCTTTTACGGCGATGGAATTCCATCGGAATTACGATGCGATTTTGGCCAGTCAAAAGTCCGACCGTGTGTACGGGGCATAAGTTGTTATGAACTTCTCTCTCTCTCTCTCTCTCTCTCTCTTTCTCTCTCTCTCTCTCTCTTTCTCTCTCTCTCTCTCTCTCTCTCTCTCTTTCTATCTCTCTCTCTCTCTTTCTATCTCTCTCTCTCTCTCTTTCTATCTCTCTCTCTCTCTTTCTATCTCTCTCTCTCTCTTTCTATCTCTCTCTCTCTCTTTCTATCTCTTTCTCTCTCTCTCTATCTCTCTCTCTATCTATCTATCTATCTATCTATCTATCTATCTATATATATATCCATGATCAGATTGAAAAAAATCTTCTATGTATTCAAAGTAATTCCAGTGCTGAGTGTGCTCTGCTGTGTTCAAATCATTCACCAGAAATCAGGAATCATTTTAACACAACAGAGCACACTCAGCATTGGAATTACTGGTTTAAATATATTGTGAATAAAATATGGGTTTTATGAGATTTGCAAATCATTGCATTCTATTTGTATGCAAATTTTTCTGGAATTGAGGTTGTACATGGATCATGTCATGGCAATTGGGGCAATGCTGCTGGAGAATAATCACTGAATTACATTTTTCTTTTGATTGCTGACTTGGGAATGGTTCAAGGAATGGGTCGGTGCTGGAGGATATCACTGGGTTGATGTTGTAATACCCAGAGAGTAAAACATTTAAAAATAAATAAATATATAATATAAAACATAAAAACACTACCTACAACATTGACAAGAATACAATTCTTGAATTTTAGAGACTTGAACATACAACTTTGTTAGTTTAAATATATTTCCGCTAGCATGTGGCTCCTCCTTTTGGGTCTGTGGTTGTAAATAACATTTAGCCACTAGGTGGAGCTCACAGTTAATTTTCACATGCATGAGATCATGATATGAAGACTGCTCAATTCACAAATCTCAGCTTTATCAGTATAGAAATTTGTGACTGACCACCAGGGCCCTAACATAAATTACACCATTCTTACTGCTCCTCAGGATAATGGCCCGGCAAAGAGATACGCTACGGCGGCATAAATGTGCGCCGATGTCTGTGAATCCGGGCAAATGTTTTTATTTTTTTAGTCAGTCAATTATTGATGTTAGTTTAGTCTTTGTTATTTCACTTGCAAGATGGCATCTACCCAAACCCTAGCAAACAACATTGTCAGTCCAGTCCACAAGTGAATAACTGACTGCACAAAAAATTACAGGATATAGTGTTCATTTCCAAACAATTATTCAGATTAGTTTAGGCTTTTCTGGTTCATTTACAAAACAAGATGGCTGCCAATCTAATCCCAGCAACCCAAACAGCAGATCCCCCCCAAAAAATTATACCACCAATCTCCACTGTGCAATTGATATATTTTAGTTTTTTATTCAGCTTAGTTTAGACTTTCCTTTATTCACCTAGAGAGGAACTGCAGTCTGCTCACATAAGTTGTAATTAAAAAAAAAAAAAACATCTTTGCCATTTTGAAGCTTCCCTCCAACCACTTTGCATATTATTTTATATATACTGTGATTCTGTGCTTGCCAAATATGCTGCAGAAATCTCCCTTCACTGAGTCTGGCTGCAACCATTGTAACTATGGGCAGCTAAAGCTGCTGCCTGTTCACTTCCTGGATTTACATAAACAGAGGCATACCTCCAGCTTTGAAGCTCTCATTGGCACTCTTCTGACTCACCCCCCTCCCTTCCTGGCAAACTCTGACAAAAGTGAGAGAGAGAGAGCTGTGCATGATGTCATAAGCTTAGTCTAAATACCAGACAAACAGGAAGTGGGCTGTATAAGGTACTAACTGGCAGAATTTTTTTTTTACTATTTAAAGTTAAAACAACAAGGGCAGAAGATTTAATAGATTAAAAATTGCTGAAGTTCCACTTTAAGTAGATGACCACTTTTTTCATTCAGGGTTGAACAAAAACTGTGCAAAAATGTGTTCACATCTTTGAAAGTTCGCAACCTGAAGGTCTGTATGTAAGGGACTTGCTGTATAGAGGTCATGCATCACAACTCTGGAAATTGTACATAAGTTGACGCTGTGGAAGATGTAGAGCTGATGGTATGCAGCCTGAAAGAAAATACTGTTAGGATCTCTGATACGCAAATATATTAATGTTCAAAAGGGAAGTTTTCAGTTGGTGTTCTCTGTGATGAAAATAAAAGTTCATCCTCCTCTTTAATGGTATGATGCATAGTTTTATATTGACAGTGTTTGCATGAGGCCCCATACACACAAGCAAATGAATGTGATCAAATCGGTCTGACAGACCGATTTGGTCAGATTTGTCTGCTGGCTGTTTTGGTTTGATCGCTGTACACACGAGCAAACCAAAATCCCCGCCAGCAGACAGCGTGGTGACGTGGCCGTGACGTTGACGCCACCACTTCACCGCACCAGGAAGTAAAACACTTCCGCGCATGCGTCGAATCTATTCGACGCATGTGCGGGCAGATATGTCTGCTGCTTAGCGTACTAACCAGCAGACATATCGGTCCGACGGGTTCCCAGCAGACAGATTTTAAAGCAGGCTTTAAAATCTGTCTGCTGGCCAATTCCGTCGGCTCGTCCGTACACACGATCGAATCTGTCTGCTGAGTAGGTGTACGTGGCCTAAGAGTAGTTTATGAAAATAACTCTTTGACACCAGTCTTTGGAGAAACAAACATATTTTATGGTTCAAAAATGACTGGGATTTGAAGCTACGCCGTGAAGCCGAGTTTATTAGGCAACAGTATGTAAAATATTATCGTGACACACCCACTAATAATGCAGAATATAGGATCCAAAGGTCTGCGTAAAGCATTTGAGCAGGGCGGCTACCTTTTAATAGTTGCTTGTACAATGCAGAAGATAAGGGTGTGTTAAAATGTCATTCTACAAGTTTCTTGTTGCCTTATTTGCAAGGATTTTAAATGCTTTCAATTCATTTTACTATATTGTAACAGATTGATTTGTTCAGAAATATGTTCAAAGAAAATATTTGCACTGAGGGCAGACTTCAATTTTGTGCTTCCTATTTTTTATTTTTTTACCCATGTCTAAAAAGGTAGCAAAAAAATTTAACAGGACATAGGGGCCTATTTAAGCAAAGCCCAGATACTGCTATTGAAAGGGCAATGCAGTGTTTACTTTGCTATGTTGTAAATGGGCTCTCCTGTCTGCACTTTATTTAACCAAACTCACTAAATTGACTTGTTTTAGGACCATGAAGCAAGTAATGCGGAAAAAGATTCCAGAGTTTGTGTTTTATTAAAAAGCAAGAGAGTGGTCGCAATAAGGCCATATTATTGCTTTATAGATCGACCACATAGTGCATTATAGAACATTTTGTTAATGGATTCATATGTCTTCTGTATGAGATGACAAGCTACGTTAACTACATACCAAAGCAACAAATTAGGCTGATGTTCCAGTCTGTTTACTTTCCCTTCTTTGTTTTAAGAGTCTGCTAAGAAAATTAAAAGTCCCAACAGGGTCTACGAAGTCAGAGAACAAAAAGAAAAATATTAGTTCTAATACCTTGCCATTAGGAGACGCCACCAACTGACAGATGTCCACATTGGTTAATCTCATTAATCCAAACTGATAGGTCTCGGCTTTGCTTAGCAAGGCCTTCTCGTAGCCTGAGTCATTTTTTCCTCTTACCCTTAAGGTCCATAGATCTATTAGACTCCAAACCTTTTTTTGTTTGTTTATATGCCTCCAAACTACATACAGTATATGTATTTTACAAATAAAAAAAATAACAAAACAGTAAAGTTGCCCCAATTTTTTTTGTATAATGTGAACTTTGATATTATACCGAGTAAATAGATACCCAACCAGGCCCGGACTGGGACAAAAAATAGGCCCAGGCATTTTAGACTGAGCAGCCCAGGGGGGGGGGGGGCACAGCGCGAGTTAATGATGGGATGTGGGGTGAGATAAAGAAAGATAGATTGAAAGATTAAGATAGAAAGAAAGGAAGATAGATAGAGAAAGATAGATAAAGATAGAAAGCAAGAAGGGAATATAGATAGAAGGGAAGGAAGATCGATAAAGAAATAGATAAATACAGAAAGAAGGGAAGGGAGATAGATAGATAGATAGTAAAGGAAGATATAGAAAGAAAGAAAGAAAGATAGATAAAGATAGAAAGAAGGGAAGGAAGGAAGCTAGATAAAGAAAGATAGATACAGATAGATAGAAAGAAAGAAGGGAATGAAGATGGATAAAGAAAGAATGAATAATATAGAAAGAAAGAAGGGAAGGAAGATAGATAAAGAAATATAAAGATAGAAAGAAAGAAGGGAAGGAAGAAAGATAGATAAATAAAGAAAGAAAAGATAGAAAGAAAGAAGGGAAGGGAGGGAGATAGATAAAGAAAGAAAGGTAGATAAAGAAAGGAAGGAAGATAGATAGATAGATAGATAGATAGATAGATAGATAGATAGATAGATAGATAGATAAAGATAGGAAGGAAGGAAGATAGATAAAGATAGAAAAAAAGAAGAGAAGGAAGGAAGATAGGTAGATAGATCTAGATGGATAGAAAAAAATAGATAGACAGAAAGGACGAAAGATAGAAAGAAAGAAGATAGATAGATAGACAGTGGTGGTGCATCTATAGAGGGCGCCGGAGCGCCGCCCCCTCTGGCTCAGCCACGACAATGGGCATAGTGGTGACAATGGACACAGTGGCATCTATGGGCACAGTGGCATCGATGGGCACAGTGGCGACAATGGGCACAGTGGCATCAATTGGCACAGTGGCGACAATTAAATGGCACAGTGGCTGCGTTTGATGGCATGCCACAGTGGCTGCGTTTGATGGCATGGCACAGTGGTGACAATTGATGGCACAGTGGCTATGTTTGATGGCATGGCACAGTGGTGAAAATAAATGGCACAGTGGCTGTGTTTGATGGCACAGTGGCCGCGTTTGATGGCATGGCACAGTGGTGGCAATTGATGGCACAGTGGCTGCGTTTGTTGGCATGGCACAGTGGTGACAATTGATGGCACTGTGGCTGTGTTTGATGGCATGGCACAGTGGTGACAATTGGTGGCACAGTGGCTGTGTTTGATGGCATTGCACAGTGGTGACAATTGATGGCACAGTGGCTGCGTTTGATGGCATGGCACAGTGGCTGCGTTTGATGGCATGGCACAGTGGCTGCGTTTGATGGCATGGCACAGTGATGAAAATTAGTAGCCCAGTAGCAGCATTTGATGGGCCCAGTGGCTGCATTTGATGGGCACAGTGAGGCTTAATAGCCGTGGCCCACCGGGCATTTGCCCAGTATGCCCTATGGCCAGTCCGGGCCCTGTACCCAACATGTCATGTTTTAAAAGTGCGCACACTCGTGGAATGGCACCAAACTTTGCTACTTTAAAATCTCCATAGGCAACACTTAATATTTTTTTTACAGGTTACCATTTTAGAGTTACAGAGGAGGTCTAGTGCTTGAATTGTTGCTCTTGCTCTAATGCACATGGCGATACCTCACATGTGGTTTGAACGGCGTGTACATATGTGGGCGGTACTTGCGCGTGCGTTCTTCGGGTGCATCCAGCCTCATTTTTAGCACCAGCTCCTGTCCCAGTTGGAGTGACAACAAGTACACTTCACCTGGGTCCTTTGTAGCAGCACCCCCATCCCAACCATTAGTGTAATGGTAGGGGTCGCAATGGTGACCACGTCCCTTGCCGCTCGGTGCTTCCATGACCCGCTGGAGCTCTCTTCCTCGCTGCGAGCACTGCAGAGGGGGGACTGAGATCTCTCGCTGACAGCTGGGAGAGGAGGAAGAGAGCCGCAGGAGGTCAGCTGAATGCCCAGTGGCACTGTACCAAAGGTATTTGGCACAATTATAGTACAGAAGCCCACACATTGTACATTATATACTACTGTAAAAGAGTGGATTATAGGATTTTACAAGCATTTTAGACTAGGGCTTATTTTTAGGGCTTATATTTCAGCCCTCCTGGAAAATAACAGTAGGTCTTATTTTCGAGGAAACACTGTGTATGTACAAAAAGGAGGAGAGAAAATACAAGTTGTAGTGCTTTTAATTATTATTCATCACCCTACTTCAGCCAGGTGATGAGTAGGCTTTCTTAAACTTCTCAACGCAAGTGCGTTTCACGGGTTAGAGCCCACTTCTTCAGCAGTAAAACTACAGCAAAGCTCTAAAATGAAGTATGCAATTATTTAAACAAAGGAAGCCTAGCAGTTTCCCTGAAACATAGCTAACCATTTGCCTTATCAGGGCAGTGAAAGCAGCACAGTGGCTTAGTGGTTAACACTTCTGCCTTGCAGCACTATAGTCCTCCATTTGAATCTCAACCAGGACACAACCTGTATGGAATTTGAATGTTCTTATCTTCTTGCATTTTTTTTTTTCCCCCCAAGCACTCTGATTTCCTTACACACTCCAAAGACATGCTGGTAGGTTAATCGACTCCTATGTAAATTAGCCCTAGTAGGTGTATGACTGAATTTGAGGCAGGGACCTTAGATTGTATGCTTCCCAAGGGCATGGACTGATGTGAATGTACTGCGTAAATTGTCAGCTCTTTATTAATTTTTCTCTAATATGGAAGTAATAAATACTACTTCTTCCATAAAATAAGTAGAATGAATAGTGTGGAATCACCAGGTAGAATAATGAAATTTCTAACTAATGTGGTGTTGGACTGCCTTTGGCACGCAAGACGGCCTGAATTCTCCTGGGATTAGACAAATGAGTTTTGGATGGTGGATAATGGATGACCCTTTCTCTCCAAAATAGACCATAGTGGCTCTATGATATTGAGGTCGGTGACTGTGGTGCCCAGGGAAGGTGCAAGACTTCATCTGCATGCTCATCATACTACGATTTGACAACACCAGCTTTGTGAATCTGAGAATTATGGTCTTGGTAAATGGCACTGTCTTTGGGAAACATTATCTGCAACATGGAGTGCACATGGCCAGCCAAAATCTGTTTGTAAGCTTAGGACGATGTTCGCCATACGTAAACATGTCTGGTGGTTGGGAACCGTGTGAACTCAATTCATCGGACCATATTACAGTATTTCATTGATCAATAGTCTGTTATTTTTTGCACCACTCTCTGCTCCTCTTAACAATAATATTGGTCATTAGTGGTTTGGCAATTGCAGGTCGCCTGTGAATGTTTTTCTTATGGAGTTCCCTCTGCACAGTTTTTGTGAACACGGGCTTTGGAAGACTGAGATTGAGCTCTGCAGTTACTTTTGCAGCAGTTTTCTTATTCCTGGTCACAATCCTACGCAATGTCCTTTTGTCTCTTTCGGACAGTGGATCATGGCGACCGCACTTATGCTTATCAGACAACATTTTCCCGGAAACTGTATATGCTGTCATAAACTTTGATACTGTACCTCATGACACTGAAAATTGTCAACTTCAGTCACAGAGGTACCAGTTAAGTGGGCATAAATCATTTTGGGCTTGGTAAGCTTTGACATTGCTCCATGTTACTAGCAGCGCACGTAGTGAATGATGAAAGTGAGGCTTCCCAGCTGTTAGCTAGGTGACTTTCAACTTGAAACATATCATCGCTTTCACACCTGCAAATCATGTTGTTTTCCCTATTTTTGTCCATCCTCTGTATATATTGTGTTAAAGCCCATCTCCAAAACGTATTTTACTTTGGAGGGAAGCCTTGAAGCTGTTAAGTTTTATTGCCATTAGTAGCATTGCATCAATACCGGTACTAAGCATTTCCTTGAGTACTTGTACTCATGCAAATGCTCTTATAGTAAAACTGATACCTTCAGACTCGTTTTGCAATGACATTTAAAAGCCAATATGGTGCGATTTCATTTAGCGTTTCAGGTGCGAATTTCAGTGTATGAGATTAGAAATCACACCTGAACTGTTCTAAAATCATACATGGCTCTTTCAAATCGCACTGAGGTCGGCCCGCGCAGTGAACAGGCTGTAAGAACTTACTGACAACACACATGAAAACTGATGTGAAACTGATGTCTCTGCAAGTGAAATCGGTGCAGTACTCCTATCAGTTTTCAGCGTATGGTGTGAACGAGCCTTAAAAAAAACATCAAATGACACTAAAAATAGATATCAGCAATAGGTATTTGTGAATACTTTGGAAAAAGTATCGGTACTCCTACAATGTCTTGGGTGCCTCCCTAGCTATTGGTGCCCCTGTTGGGACATTTGTGGGCAAGCAAACAAATTAAAAAACCCAACCCATTGGAATCCATGCGTTCGCCACCCTGCATGTAAATTAGAGGCCGGGCGCATGGATTAGGGGGGTGGCGCCCCTGCATCCTGTATGGACAGGCCACCACTGGTTTAATGTATTAGTCTCAAGATGGCTGTCTCCTGAAGCATGTCCACGGTCTCCCAACAGCTCCTGTAGCATATTCAGTCTTTGGCAGTCTCCTACAGCTTGTCTGTGTTCTCTAAAATTCTCCTATATCACGTGCACAATTAGTCTCCTGTATTATATCCACAGTCCATGCCCATTTCTTGTATAATGCCCATAGTCTTTGTACAACATATTCTGTTGTGTGTCTACGGTCTCTGACACTGAATATTCACTTTTCACAATTTTATGTGTGGCCCTTTGATGATATGAGGGGCCTCATGTGCAGCCCCTAACATGACTAATGTTGACACCACTGATCTAAAACAAGGTAATTAGTACTGTCCCTTCACTGGAAATTTTTATGTGATTTCAGGGAATGCCTGTGTAAACTTGAGGTCTATGGACCTCAACTCGGATAAAAGTCAGGCCAAAGTAGTGCAGGGACTACTTCGAAGTTGGTGCAACTTGAAGTTGCACAGATATGAATGGTACTCATTGGAAATCATGGGGTATGACCTGCCATGTGACTTTGCAGTACAAGGTCGCTGGACAAGTCACACAAGTGTTAAAAAGGCCTTACCCTGAGTTGAATATGATTTTTAGGAGACCTGACAATCAAGTTCATGTTTGTGTTGCCTGGGTGAATGATGTCATAAGCCATAGTCTGGAGATATTTACCCTGAAAAATCATTGTACTACACATGTGCATCATCTGTATGACGTAATTTGACATTTCCAGTCACACATTAAAATTGTGGCTTTGCTTAATAGCTCACATTAAATGCTGAATACATTACCATACAGCTTTTTAAGTACAAGTTTTTTTGAGTATTTTAACAGCTGTCTGTCTCTGTCTGTAATCTGAATGTGGAAAACATGGTTATTAAAAGCACATCTTCATTACTTTCCCACCCAGTCAGGTCTTTCTTTTTAGGCTACTATAAAAAATATAGTCCCATATTTGTGTTACAGAAAAAAAGCACAATCGGTCTCCGATATACATGTAATCCTATTTACTAAAATTGCATATATACGTGTAATTTTAAAGTCATTTTCACTATAGTGATAGTGAATAGAGCGATTTTCTTTTGCTCATGGTTAGTGTTTGGCTGAAGCCATTTATTATCGATCAACTGTGTTTACTCCTTTTAACCACTTAAGACCCGGACCTTTAGTCAGCTAAAGGACCCGGCCAGGTTTTGCGATTCGGCATTGCGTCTCTTTAACAGACAATTGTGCAGTCGTACGATGTGGCTCCCAAACAAAATTGGCGTCCTTTTTTCCCACAAATATAGCTTTCTTTTGGTGGTATTTGATCACCTCTGCAGTTTTTATTTTTTGCGCTATAAACAAAAATAGAGCGACTATTTTGAAAAAAAATGCAATATTTTTAACTTTTTGCTATAATAAATATCCCCCAAAAATATATATAAAAAAACATTCCTACGACGTGCTGAGAAAAATGAAGTTTAATTCTTCTGAGCATGCGTCGACTTGATTCTGAGCATGCATGGATTTTTGACCGATGGACTTCCACACAGACGATCGTTTTTTTCTATTTAAAACATGTTTTATTTTTTTTTCACCGATGGAAAACAAACCGATGGGGATCACACATGATCGGTTTGTCCGATGAAAACAGTTCATCGGTCGGTTTTCATCGAACAAACCGATCGTGTGTACAGGGCTTTAAAGTTGCCTTCAGAACAGGCGACTTTGGCTGTGGCCAATCACAGAATAATCAGCTCTGTGGGAGGGAGGGGTTTTCCTGGGTAAACTAATTCATTTTCCTGTAAAGTTGCTTCAGTTAAGATGGAGATCCGACTTTGGCGGCAACTTACATTGAAATCTATGGGTATAAGTTGCCTAGAAGTCACCTTGAAGTAGTACAGGAACCTTTTCTAAAGTCGGAGCGACTTCAGTAGTTTACAGTAAGGCCTCGTACACACGATAGGTTAACCAGAGGACAACAGTCTGATGGACCGTTTTCATTGGTCAAACGATCGTGTGTGGGCCCCATAGGTTATTTACCTTCGGTTTAAAAAAAAGCCAACTTGCTTTAAATTTAACCGATGGATTCCTAACCGATGGGTCAAAAACGATCATTAGTAGGCATCACCATTGGTTAAAAATCCACGCATGCTCAGAATCAAGTCGACGCATGTTTGGAAGCATTGAACTTCATTTTTTTCAGCACGTCGTTGTGTTTTACGTCACCGCCTTCTGATACAATCGGTTATTTAACCAATGGTGTGTGGGCGTGACGGAATCATCAGTCAGCTTCATCAGTTAACCGAGGACAATGGTCCTTCAGACCGTTCTCATTGGATGGACTGATCGTGTGTACGAGGCTTAAGACGTCTCTTATTGACTAACATGGGATTTCTGATATCAAGCGACTTGAGTCTGACAACTCGGATCCCAAGTCGCTGTAATTTGAACCGGCACTAACTAAATGAAATAATATTTGCTAAAATACTGTGTCTAATAAACACTTATAATTTAAAAAAAATATGAAATTTGACTCATGGCTTTAGGTAAAACAATTAATTATTTTTTGAAGCATCAAAATAGGGCCCCCCATCTTGTATTAATAATTAGGAATGAAACTGTAATGCCCAAAGTAGTCAAGCCTGATTTTATTTTTATTTTTTTCTAGTGTAGTAAATCATGCCTTTGTAAGCGCAGGCTAAAAACCAAACTTCTGAAGGTAAATTTTAATTTTTCACAGACTTTCTGCATAATATGAAATCATCCCATTGTTGATGATTGAGGCTTGATTCACACTGGAACCAGCTGCGGATCGCACAGGAACGCTGTGCGTCCCAATTCTCAGGTTCAGGGATAAATCACAGCCGAATCTTTACCTGAATTCGGCCCTGAAATGGAGCTAAAGACGCACAGTGCAGTGCACTCCGCAGCCGCCCTGGAGATATGTGAACTGGCTCCATAGAGAGGCGGTCACATTCTCGTGCTATGTGAATTGGATGTGGAAAAGCTGCATCCAGTTCGCAGGTGTGAACTCAGCCTGACTGGAATTTTTTTCTACTGCCTGAATTCAACCAATATACATTTAAATATAAAATCCTAACCAATGGGGAAAGCAGACAAGAAGAAGGAAGCTGAAATGAACGAGGTAAATTAGGTTTTTACACAGAATTTTCACAGCTTCTGTCTAGGGGTTGTTAGTGAATACTGGTTTAAAATAAGAAAAAGGGACAGCTTTTATCATAAAGTAAGTAGATGTATAACAGACTTCTGTCATGCCTCCACCTACACAAATCCTGAAGAATTCATGTACAGAAAATGACTAAACCCACAACTTGTTTTTCATGACTGCTTTTCCTGGCAGCTTTGCTAGAGAGCTGTGACATGGGAGAAGGACCAGTACAACAGAGCTTATAATAGCCTTGATGCACAGCTACCGTTAGATAGAATACCAGTGGAATGGCATTGATTTTTATGTTAGGAGTATGTAATAAAGCATCTGTTATGGATCACAGACACTTTCCTCTTTTGAGGACCAAGGCAAACCAGTATAAAACAAATGCAGCGCTTCAATACTTTAATAATACCAGCTGCGTTTAAAATGATCAAATATCATTTGCTATTAAATCTGTTTTAAGATTTGATTTAAATGAATAGAATTTTTCTATATATTGTGGTCTGTATTTCATATAGAATCACTATATATTTTGTAATGTAATATAATATTTTTTCCAGGCACAGCATAAAGACAGATTCATTGAAGAGCGTTATGGCAAATACAATATCAGTGATCCCTTGCTGGCCTTGCAGAGGGATTATGAGACCCTCAAGGAGGACAACCACGGACAGAGGCCTCCTGTGTGTTCCAACCCTCTGTTCATTTTAAAGGAAGTCATGAAGCAATGCAAGGCCATGCAGGAGAGGATGTTGGCCCAGCTGGCTGCTGCTGAGAGCAGGCATAGAAAGGTGAGTGTTTTTTATTTGTGATGTTTTATGTTTCAAAAAAAGGCCTATAAACGCAACTGCCTACAAACTACAGTAAACAAACCTGTGTACATGTACACATAAGATAACACTGAATGAGTTCAGGGGCACTTGAAAAAAGTGACCAACTGCCTCTGAACATCCTTTTAGCAGCAGCAGTGTACATGAGGGCTGAAAGGTGATTGCATTAGTTTTAGTACACTTGCAAAAGAGTTGAGTACTGTCTGTGGGACTTTTCTTTCTTTTTTTTTCCAAGAGATTGCTGTCCTTAACATTTTGCTAATCTTTCATTATCAGTACTTATCAGAACTGCTTGGACCTTTGAAGTAAGGGATATAAACCACAAGCTGAACATTTTTGTGTTAGTGCAGTTTAAGAAAAGTATCAAGAAAAGTATTCCACTTGTTACTAAGTAATAACTTCTAGGCCAATCTGGTAATATTTGGAGATTATTTATAGTGCTAGACAACTTAAATACATTTGCATAAGGAGAGCCCTCCTAAGAAAAGTCTTGTTTGTTATTTTTAACCAAAAAAATTTAAAGTCATACCTGCTCTGTGCAATGGATTTGCACAGAGCAGCCCGGATTCTCCTCTTTAGCGCTTCTGACCCCTCCCTCCTGTTGAGTGCCCCCGCGGCTAGCAGCTTGCTATGGGGCAGCCAAGCTGCAGCTACCTGTGTCCATTCAGACATGGAGCTCGGCCCCACCCCCTCTCTCTTATCATTGGCTGGCTGACTGACTTTGACAGCAGCAGGGGCCAATGCTGCTGTCTCAACCAATAAGCAAGGGAGTCATGGGCAGCTGAGACCCTCCTACAACATCATTGGATCTAGATGGGGCTCAGGTAAGTATGAGGGGGCTGTTGCACACAGAAGGCTTTTTATCTTAATGCATTAAGATAAATAAAAAACTTCTGTCTTTAAAACCCCTTTAAGATATGAACCTGGTAAGCCTGCCCACAAAATTGTGTCCTAGTGATCGCTATTGTTTTGGAAGGATGAATACAGTCATATACCATATGCTTAGTGTGTTAAGCATTGTGGTGGTTCTAAAAATAAAATGTTTGCTCATGCTTCTCTGTGTAAAAATAATGTGCTGAAATATTCCAGGTCTTTTAAATGCTACAATAAATATAATTTAAGATGTTAATCTTAAAAGTTTATTTTGTGGAACAAATAGAGTTGTTGCCTCATCTGACTTCTTACAGTTAGATGAAGGGAATAAAAGCTGTATATTTTATCACGGAGAACACTATCCCTTATTTTAGTGTTACAGATTGTAGTCTTTGCTACTAGAGCGCCCTCTGGTGTTTTACTCTTATTTCATTGCATGCACATACATACATACATACATACATACACATTTAAAAAATGTATGCATAATTGTCTACATTTGCCATTATTTTGACTGTTTATAGTAATGTTACGATGATACAAATGTGCTTTATTGCAGCAAAGTGACTGATTTCATAAATATCACTTTTTTTATTTATTTTTTACATTTTATTTAATTTAAAAAGCAAACATTGAAACAACATTTTATAAAATAACTAGAAACTGTTAATGGTATACCTCTGCGCTGGATATTGACAATGTTGAGTTGATCTCACATTATTAACAACATTGCAGATCCTACTGTTCTGACAATTTGCATTTAAAAAAAAACCCTTTTTTTGTTTTGTAGCATATGTTTGAAAATATATCTAATGCCACACTAAAGCCACGCTACATAGTGTGCTCTTTAATTCTAATCTAACAGAACTTCCAACTTGGGACATAAATAGCAATAAATTCATTAAAGCGATTTTAAACCCAATAACAAAAATGTATTTATTTCAGATCACCAATTCGTAGATGTGATGGTTGCATTCGTTTATTTTTGAGGCATTTTTTGTTTGTTTTTGCCTAGTGATCCAGCCAGCCAAGTAGTGTACAATGGTCATTGTTTATTTTATTTATGTAAAACCTTCATCCCAAAAGAAAAAATAGTTTGCTGTAACCGCTTTTAGCCCAGGTTCACACTGGGTACGATTTAGTTCGATATGAGATGCGATTTCACATGTGAAATCGCATCTCAAATCGGCGGCAATTGCCGGCAATGACACTGTCCTAATCGGTGCGACGCCGCATTTGCGGCGCTGCACCGATTTGAAAAAGTAGTTCCTGTACTACTTTTTGCGATTTCAGGACGCGATTTACATTGACATCTGTGCAGAACCCTGCACAGATGTCTCCTAGATCGTGCCGAAATCGGGACTGCCAGAGGGAGTGAAATCGCGCAAGTTCAGCTGAAATCGCGCAATTTCACTCCCGCAGCCCAGTGTGAACCAGGGCTTAAAGTGTTAAATGGAGGTCAGCTTAATTTGTTAGTCAAGTTCATCTAAATGTGCTAGTCTCATAAATTTGTGTCTTCACAATGCACAGTGCAATTCATTCTGCATTCCTGTAACCCGTTTTCAGCAGACCCACTGAAGCCCACTGTCAGCTGACATCACAGAGCCATTCCAGGCTCCGGAAAAGTCACAACAATATGGTCGGGATCAGCCCATATGCCTGAACCGACACTCGGCTCAGCCTTTCAGCGAGCCGCTGAGAGGCTGAGCTGGCCGCTCCCACACCCTCTACAGCCCAGTGCTCCAGTGAACAGGGTGGGGTCAGAGCAGAGAGCTGTTGACTGGCAGTCACCAGCTCTCTGCACAGGGAGCTCTAAGAAGCACTATATCTACGGTGTTTTAGCGTTTGGTTCTCAGTGTTAGAGCCATCGGGGGACTGATGCTGCATCCTAGGTAAGTATCAATCTTAATAAAAGTAAATCCCCCATACCTCTCTTTTAACGCTACCCTCGCCCCAGACTTAACAAGGCTGATGTCTAATGGTGTCTGCTTTACTACTTCATCCAGAATGATAAGAGAAAGTGTGGTACTGGCTGGATCATCAGGTGAAATAAAGGAAAAAGTGATAAGTTGGTAAGCTGCAATATATTGCCTTTTTGTTTTTGGGTTTAATATGGCTTTAAAGGTACAGTGACACACTGGCAGCCTAACATTGCCCAATTCAAGAAAACAGGTAACAGAAGAAGCACTACACCAAATGTCAATGAATCCAAAGCAATGTTTTATTAAATGATCTATTAAAAAAGACCCCACAGGCTGACATTGGCATAAATTAAATATGTAGCTACATTTAGAGATTATACAATGTGCTAGCTGTCATTCTATGGTTACATAGTTGTTAAGGTTGAATAAAGACTATAGTTCAACCTGTGTCCTGATGATGAGGGAGTGACTGAACCCCCCCTATTGATAATTTAATGAAAATAAAATGTGATAAAAATACCTTTTAGTCAAGTGCTCTTTCTATTTTCGTCGTTGGATTTGTCTTGGGACCCCCCTCCTTTTTAGAGGTGATTTATTTTTTATTTTTTGGGCAGCCTAATTTGAAACAATTTGTCATGATCAAACAGATGGTCTTCAACAACACCAGTTACCAATAATCAAAGATCTAAAAAACGTGAAAATAGGAAAGCAAGCAGAGAGCTCCACCTGCTTTCTCCGTATGAAAATGTTCATGTGAACTATTTTTAAAAGTTTAGCCTGGCCAAAAAAATAGGCTATCGTTTTTTATTTTTTGGTAAAAAAAAAAATGGATGCATGTAAGGATATGTAGAAATATAAGCTTAAATAAAGTTCCTTCCCTATTTCTTTAATGAGCACAGGGTCAGGAGGAATTCTGAGATGTATGAGTTATACTGCTACCTACATGGGAATTGAACATTGGCAACAAAATATCAGAATAATCCCATTCCCAACATGCTTCAATTTCTTGCTAGTGTATTAGGAAAATGTACCTATTTTCTCATTAGAGAAAAGCAACAGCCATTTTTTTCCTTTCTATCAAGACTTGGTTTTCTATAATCACATTTCTTTATTCATTGCAGAGCCAAGAGAGCTCCCTTTGTAGTTCTCCAGATCAGCTGATCCCTGGCGCTACCTTTAAAGCTGTACCTTGCTATAAAGATGTGGCCTGCAGTGTGACCCTGGGGTACTGGGTTCTGCTTGTGGTTCTGCTATCAAGGCACCTAGTGGCCTGTATTGGCTACAGAGCACTTTATAGGTCCTGCCCCATCCTTCTTTACAGTCTTTGGCTTTAATGGTATGGCTGTTAAAGTCCAGGTCCTAAGGCATAGGGGTTGTTTTTCCTACAGTATGCTCCTGAAAGCTGGGAATTCCACTTTTCGCAATGTCTACCATTGCACTTGAAAAGCGTTGTGTACTTCTCATGATGCAAAGCATGGGAATACCATCCTAGAAAATACTTTGTGGAAAGCATCCTGATTTTTCTTCAATCTTGTCTGGATCAGTGATTGGTCCTCTACAAGTAAGTTCTTGCGTGAAATGTGTTAGAGTGCAGAGATGCTGGTGGAACAGCCTCTGTACTTCATAAATCTTATAATAAATATACCTTTGTTTAACACCTTGTTGACTATACCAAAGCTGTATCAGACAGGATTGTTGTTTGTTTGTTTTGTGTCTGGTTAATATGTTTAAGTATGTATGTAATGCCTATGAAAATCATTTTTATTTGTTGGATGGTTATGATTGTGGAGCAGGTTGCAAATTGCTTGAAACCAGCACCTGTCGATCTTTTGAGCAGGGGTAGCTGCCTTAAGCTCATCAATATAGATTTTCTGCAACTATCAAGGGTCATCATTTCTCTAGCTATTTTTGTTCACCTCTTGCACCTCATTCTTTAATAAAATCCTTTTGTCTTAGGGGATTTCTCACATGGTTCCACCTATATGCCCACCTGTGTCTTAATGGGACCTCAACCTGGTTCTACCCCTCTGTCTGTTCTTACTCATAAGATGGCATTTCTTGTTGTCATCACCTCTGTGAGACAAGATTCAAAGTTGGCAGCCTTGTATTGCAAAGAACCCTTTTTTGCTTCAGAGGCAAGGTTGCCATGTGGCCTAGGGCCTCTATTCTCCTTTTCATCATAACCAGGATATCATAATTGTATCCCTCTGCCCTGCTCTGGAGATTTGTGTATGGATGGACTCCCTTTTTGTCATTCCACCAAGTGGATGTTTAGGTCTCAGTTTATGCAGGCTTCTGCCATAAAGTGCTTCTGACAGATTTTTGAGGTTACAAGCAGTCCAGTTTTTTTTTGTTTCCGTTGACCATCCCATAGGTCTCCAGAATTTCTTCCGACTTTGTGTCTCTTTTAGATAGATTGATTAAGAAAACAGAAATTTTGAATTGCCTTAAAAATTCTAGGAGTTCATTAAGGGACCCAGCTCCTTCTACTCTGCTCTGCTCTGCCTTAAGCCTCATACACACGGCCGAGAAACTCGTTGTAAAAGAAACATTGTTTTCCCCGACGAGTTCCTTGTCAGGCTTGTCGAGAATCTTGACAAGCTTTCTTTGCCTACACACTGTCAAGACAAAATCTCGTCATTCTCAAACGCGGTGACGTACAACACGTACGACGGCAAGGGGAAGTTCTATTCCATTGGCGCCACCCTTGGGGCTGCTTTTGCTAATCTCATGTTACTGCGTGTTAAGTAAAAGTTTGGTGAGAGACTCGTGCTTTTCAGTCTGTTACAGCGTGACGAATGTGACATCTCTATTATGAACGCTAATTTTACTGAAGGTGCGCTCCCATCTAATACTTGTTTTCTTTTTTTTCTCGTCGAGATCCACAACAGTTTTCTCGAAGAAAAACATACACACGACTGCTTTTCCTCTGCAAAAAAGCTCTGCCACCAAGTTTCTTGATGGATTTTGTCGAGGAAAGCGGTCGTGTGTACGAGGCCTGATGATCACTCCTGCTAATTTTGCATGAAATTGAAGCATGATGTGTATGAAAGGAGTTATACAGGCAAACTTTTTATTTTTTTTGTTTATGGATTGCAGAACAGACTGATATGTGGGTTATACTGCTGCTTATAAGAGGTTTGGACATTGGCAGACCAAAACAGTTGAAGAGAAATTCCAGGCATGGATATTTTATACATAGTTACAGTTTGGATCAAATCAACTATGCATGTACCATATTTGGTCGATGCCCCTGAAAGCTGGAAATCAAGTAGACTACAGTACTACTCCAGTAATCTCCACTTGCTTCTTTGCCAAACAGCTGCCCTGCTAAACTGTGAACACCGGAGGTCGGCCTCCCAGCACAAGTTTAATTCAGAGAATGCTTTGCATCTTTCAATGAATGCAAAGCATTCTCTGATTAGATGAGGTGGAACGTGTGATCACCACCACACCACACACAAGTGTGAAATATTCTAACAACTCTTCCAAACAGAGAACACTTTGCATTCATTCAGAAGATGCAAAGCATTCCCTAAATGGCACCTGTGTCAAGCTGTCAACCTCCTGTGTTCAAAATACAGATTGGCAGCCACTCGGCATGGAACCAAAAGCTTCCATCTTCCAGGGGTATCAACCAGGTATGGTATATGCATAGTTGCATTGGTCCAGCTTGGACTAATGTAACTATGTATAAAATATCCATTAATGGAATTACTCTGTAAGCCATTCCCCCATATACCACCCCCAGCCATTTTGCTTCTGTTTTTTTGCTAGTGTACTAAGAGGTCAGGCACCTTTTTACCATCTCTGCTGTGGAAAAACCCTAATTAAAAAAAAATAAAAAAAAATTGGACATTTTATTTCCTCTTCAGTCAAGATACTGTATTTGTTACCATGTGGGTAATACCGATTTCTTCATTGCAGCTAGCTTGATTGGCATATCCTTAACAGTAGCTTTGGAGGCTGTACCTAGACACTTCAGGATTGGACGATTGTGGGGCTAGCCTTCTACTGTATCTCAGAAAAGGGAATACACCCCTCACATTTTTTTAAATATTTTATTATAACTTTTCATGTGACAACACTGAAGAAATTACACTTTGCTACAATGTAAAGTAGTGAGTATACAGCTTTTAGAACAGTGTACATTTGCTGTCCCCTCAAAATAACTCAACACACCAATAAGCCAATAATGTCTAAACCACTGGCAACAGTGAGTACACCTCTAAGTGAAAATTTCCAAATTGGGCCCAATTAGCAATTTTCCCTCCCCATTGTTATGTGACTCATTAGTGTTACAAGGTTTCAGGTGTGAATGGGAAGCAGGTGTGTTACATTTGGTGTTATTACTCTCATCATGGCATAGAACTCCCTGAGGATCTGAAAAAATTGTCCTTTCAGAGGTTGTCTTTTGGAAAAAGATGTATGAGTGCTGGCAGCATTGCTGCAGAGGTTGAAGGGGTGGGGTGTCAGCCTGTCAGTGCTCAGACCATACGCCGCACACGGCATCAAATTGGTCTGCATGACTGTCATCCCAGAAGGAAGCCTCTTCTAAAGATGATGCACAAGAAAGCCTGCAAACAGTTTGCTGAAGACAAGTAGACTAGGGACATTGTTTACTGGAATCATGTCCTGAGGTCTGATAAGACCAAGATAAACTTATTTGGTTCAAATGGTGTCAAGTGTGTGTGGTGGCAACCAGGTGAGGAGTACAAAGACAAATGTGTCTTGCCTTCAGTCAAGCATGGTGGTGGGAGTGTCATGGTCTGGGGCTGCATGAGTGCTGCCAACACTAGGAAGCTACAGTTCATTGAGGAAACCATAAATGCCAACATTTACTGTGACATATTGAAGCAGAGCATGATCCCCTCCCTTCCGAGACTGGGCTGCAGGGCAGATGACCACTGCCTTGCTAAGGAAGCTGTGGGTAAAGGTGATTGACTGGCCAAGCATGTCTCCAGACCTAAACCCTATTGAGCATCTGTGGGGCATCCTCAAATGGGAGGTGGATGAGTGCAAAGTCTCTAACATCCACCAGCTCCGTGATGTCATCATTGAGGAGTTGAACACAACTCCAGTGGCAACCTGTGAAGCTCTGGTGAACTCTATCCCCAAAAGGGTTAAGGCAGTGCTGGAAAATAAGGGTGGCTACCCAAAATATTGACACTTTGGGCGCAATTTTGTTGCCAGTGGTTTAGACATTAATGGCTGTGTTAGTTATTTTGAGGGGACAGCACATTTCCACTGTTATAAAAGCTGTACACTCACTACTTTACATTGTAGCAAGGTGTAATTTCTTCAGTGTTGTCCTGTGAAAAAATATAATACAATATTTACAAAAATGTGAGCGGTGTACTCACTTTTGTGAAATACTGAATGTGACTCTCAGGCAGTGGCACTTTCCAGACCTTAGGGTACTGTGTTGGTTAGCCATAGATCGCTTTCCAGATACAAATCCGTGGCACATTCTCTTGTGCAACTCAGTCTCTAAAACACTTACTTGTAAGTGAATCTATGGTAGGTAATGTTCAAGTACTGAGCTCTATATTATGTAATTTTCAATATGGTGAGTTATGTGTCAGTTTGCTGCAGAGCGTAGTCTCCAGGTCCTGAGCCATGGTATAACTGTTGGGTTGACCCAGCCTCTGAAAACTCACTTTGTGAGACAGCCCTTCAGACTTAAACATATTTGATAAAGTGGAAGTTTTTATGGGGGACTTTAACCACTTAAGGTCCGAGGGTGTTTTTCAGAATTTGTGTTTACGAGACTAAAACATTTTTTTTGCTAGAAAATTACTTAAAACCCCCAAACATTATATATATTTTTTCTAACACCCTAGAGAATAAAATGGCAGTCATTGCAATACTTTTTGTTACACCGTATTTGCGCAGTGGTCTTACAAGCGCACTTTTTTTGGAAAAAATTCACTTTTTTTAATTAAAAAATAAGATAACAATAAATGTGGCCCAATTTTTTTACATATTGTGAAAGATAATGTTACGCTGAGTAAAATGATACCCAACATGTCACGCTTAAAAATTGCGCCCGCTCGTGGCATGGCGTCAAACTTTTACCCTTAAAAATCTCAATAGGCGACGTTTAAAAAATTCTATAGATTGCATTTTTTGAGATACAGAGGAGGTCTAGGGCTAAAATTATTGCTCTTGCTCTAACGATCGCGGCGATACCTCACTTGTGTGGTTTGAACGCCGTTTTCATATGCGGGCGCTACTAGCGTATGCGTTCGCTTCTGCGCGCAAGCTCGTCAGGACGGGGAGCTTTAAAAAACATTTTTTTTTCGGGTTTCGGATTTATTTTTATTTATTTTATCATTTTTAACACTGAAATAAAAAATAATAATAATAATTATCACTTTTATTCCTTTTACAAGGATTGTAAACATCCCTTGTAATAGAAAAAAGCATGACAGGTCCTCTTAAATATGAGATCTGGGGTCAAAAAGACCTCAGATCTCATATTTAGACTTAAATGAAAAAAAAAGAAGGTAAACAAAGAAATTGTCTCTTTAAAACGCTGGGTGGGACTGACGTTTTGACGTCACTTCCGCCCAGCAGAGCTATGGGGATGGGTGGGGCCGATTTTTCCCTCACTCGCTTCCCCGCTGAGGAGCCGAACAGACCCGATCGCATCCGCCGCTACCGACGGCAACGGTAAGCGGCGGAGGGCGCGGGAGGGGGGGCCCCTCTCCCGCCACCGATAACGACGATCTCGCGGCGAATCCGCCGCGGAGACCGTCGTTATGGTTGACAGAACCGCCCACTGTAAAGATGGATATCTTGGTTGTGGCAGCAGCATCCTCTTTTTTGGAGAACCGTGTGAAGTGAAGTTAGGACCTTTCACTTCTGAGAAACGCACGGTGTCATGCGGAGTCCCTCAAGGATCGCCTCTGTCACCGGTGCTGTTTAACATCTATCTTCGTCCTCTTTTTGAGATTATCAGCAGCCAAAAACTGCTTTATCACTCCTATGCAGATGACGCGCAACTGTATTTCCGCATTGGCAACAAAGGATCACCACCTCAATCTAGAGACATGCCTCTCGTTGATAGAGGACTGGATGACAAAGAGTTATCTTAAACTCAACGGAGCGAAAACAGAACTTCTCCTGTTTCACGCCAAGCATAGGAATCAACCTGCAACAACATGGACACCCCCACCCATTCTGGGCAAAATCATCACCCCTAGCGCCAAAGTCAAAAGTCTAGGGGTCATTTTTGACTCCTATATGACAATGGACGCACAAATAGGGTCAGTAGTCAGCGGATCTTACCATCTGCTGCGCCTACTGCGCAAACTTAGGCCTCGTACACACGAGGGGATATGTCCGCTGAAAACGGTCCGATGGACCGTTTCAGCAGACATCTCCGCTCGTGTGTATGGGCTAGCGGACAGATTTCTCCACCCGACAGATTTCAAAGCATGCTTTGAAATCTATCCGGTGGGAATCTGTCCGCCCGACATGTCTGCTGGTTAGTACACTTACCAGCAGACATGTCGTCCCCCACCGCCGCCGCCGAATGGATTCGGCGCATGCGCGGAAGTGTTTAACTTCCTGGTGCGGTGACGTGGCGGTGACGTGGCGACGTCAACGTCATCGTCACGTCACCGCGCCGTCCGGCGGCGGGGAATTTGATCCGATGGTGTGTACACGCCATCGGATCAAACTCCTGATCGGACATATCCGATGGAAATGGTCCGCGGACCGTTTTCATCGGATATGTCCGATCGTGTGTACGAGGCCTTACTTCTTTCATCCCCAAAGAAGATTTAGCGGTCGTGGTGGGAGCAGTTGTTAACTCCAGATTGGACTATGCAAATGCCCTTTACCTCGGACTCCCCAAGTACCAAATCGCTCATCTGCAAGTTGTTCAGAACACGGCCGCCAGACTTGTGATGGGGGAAAAACCCTGGGAATCAATCTCACCTTCACTGAGAGCCCTTTACTGGCTGCCACTAAAAGACAGAATTGCTTTTAAAGCACTCTGTCTGACGCATAGATGTATCCATGGGAATGAAGCTCACAATCCCAATCGCGTTCTGCGATCCACCAATCAAAATCTACTCCAGACACCGAAAGCCAACTACAAGTCCAAAGGAGAAAGAAGATTTGCGATCCAGGGTCCCAGACTATGGAACGCTTTACCAACCAGCATTCGGTTGGAGGAGAATCACTTAGTGTTCAGGAGAAAGATCAAGACTCATCTCTTTTGATATCAAAGGAGACAGGGACAAGCAGCGCCCAGAGGCGATTTAGTTTGCATGTGCCGCGCTATATAAGTTTTCATTCATTCATAAACATACATATAATGCTGATCTCAATGGTACATGATGAGCATGGAAATAACAATAAACATGGTAATGGCAATAGTATCATGATAAAACCACAATAAAATTCCATAGTTCACCAAAAAAAAGATTATATAAAACCATAAATATGAAGAAATGCCTGCAGGACCTATGGCCTCATTGGACCTGTGGAGGTGGATATTGCATAATAACTTGTAAGTATTAATAGAAACACGGCATATAGGCATTTCCTGGATTTTGCGCCACTCGTCAGGAGAAAGCACTTAATGTATATAAAATGAAATTATTATTCTATATAAATAATCAAGTATATGTAAAGACATGGACAATGGTAGGGTAAGGAAGACCCCACACTAGGTGCATGCTTACTTACTGAGGTTTGTATATTGATGGTATGGTGGTCGGGCACCGCAAGCCATTAGAGGGCACCTCTAACCGTGAGCTGTGGTGGACAGCTCGGCAGAGACCAACAAAATGATTTACAAAAGTACAAAAACAAAAATTTTGTGTATGTGTAGTTTTTTTGTTTTGTGTTCAAGGAAAACTAAAAAACATTAACAGTTCTGGCCATGAAGATTTATGTATCCATGGAGGGTGGGAGAATTGGGAACCTCATCTTTACATTACATAAATTGATGATTGACTGAACTAACTTGTGTTGTATAGGTCATCCTGGACCTGGAAGAAGAAAGGAGACGACATGCTCAAGATGCTGCTGATGGTGATGATGTCACATACATGCTAGAGAAAGAGCGGGAGAGACTGGCTCAGCAGGTGAGAGTACCTTTGTAAAATTTTAGTGACTTGCTTTATGTCAGGTTGCATCTGCTCTTAGGTTTTTTGTTTTGAGAGCTCATTAAAGCAGAGTTCCAGGTTTAAAGCAGATACAAAAAGTGTAGTTTCTGGCTTTTAATCAACAGACACTCACCTGTCCCACGGTCCAGCGATGCAGCTGCACGAGCCCCGCTCCTCTCCCCCTCCTCTCCGAGGCGCCTTCAATATAACTGTGGCCACCCGGCTTTGACAGCTTGCGGCTTCACGGCCACGTACGCACTGCGCGAGTTGCACTGCACTCCGAGTGGACAATCAATCTTCTGGGACCTGTGACGTGTCCCAGAAGATTGGTAGCTGGGAGGGCCGCCTAAGCAGCCCATAGTAGAAAGTGGGACAGAAAGTCCTACTCAAAACTAGTCACCCACTCCCCCCCCAAAGAAAAATATATGCCAAATGTGGCATGTAAGGGGGCAAGGAGTACTTAAAGTGGAAGTTCCACTTTTGGGTGGAACTCCGCTTTAAGAGACTATGCTTTGTGTTACATTGAAAAAATTGGCTTTTGATTTTGATCTAGTTATATGTAATTCCTCCAAATATATGTAATCCTTTTTAACAATTATATGTACAGTAAATATTACAGTATTGTTTTTAACATACCAGCACAATTCAGTATCCAGTCAGTTTTGCAGGTGAAGCTGCAGAGGTCACATAATTTTGTATGTGGGCCAAATAGGGCTTACAAGAACCCTCACTCATTATGGGGTCACTAAATGCCTGGATACAAATGGGTAGCAGACCTCAGGGTTCCCATTGCTGTGTTTCCTGTCAGATACTCCCCATACCTTCATTATTGATGTAGTGGGATAAACACACCTTTTTTCAATACAAATTTTGACTTTGAAAATGCTAAACTTGTCTTCTCTGTACATTTGAAAACACATAGTAATCTGGTCATGCTCATGCAGTATATACTGTCAACAATGTCTCTCTTCCAAAACTATCAACGACGAGAAAAATGCAATTTTTTAAATTGGTCATTAAAAACGATTGTGTGTAGGCTCCAGAGCATTTTTCTCGACGTGAAAAAATGGGCATTAAAAAATTAGAACATGCTCTATTTTTTCTCATCGTTCTTCACGACGTGAAAAACGGTCACGTGCAGGCTCTAACGACGGGGAAAAAAAATGCACATGCTCAGAAGCAGGCTATGAGAAGGGAGCACTCGTTCTGGTAAAACTAGCATTTGTAATGGAGATAGCCCATTCGTCACGCTGTAACAGACTGAAAAGCACGAATCGTCTCTCACCAAACTTTTAATAACACAAAATCAGCAAAAGTAGCCCAAAGGATGCCGCGCATTCCAAATGGAACTTCCCCTTTATAGTGCCGTTGTACGTGTTGTACGTCACCGCACTTTGCCTGAGCATTTTTTTTTTTTTCACGATCGTGTGTAGGTAAGGCAGGCTTGACAAGAATCACATCAAGAAAAACTTTTTCTCCATGACAATAAAAACGGTTGTGTGTACGCGGCATAAGTATTTATATGTCAGCTCCAACTTCAGTTTGCAAAGAGAATGGAGACTGTGAAACTCAGGTGTTAGCTATAGTTACAATAATGCAAACTTCTTTTTTTTATAATTTTTTTTATAAAATGAAAGGATTTTTTTAATATTCTTTTCTCAATTTTCTTTAACAAAGGGTTTAAATAAAAAAAATATTTGAACAGACAGATTAGGTAATTTATGAGACGTTACATTATATATGGCAAAACAGGAGCAACCCCAACAAAGGGATACAACAAGAAAATTGTATAGCTTCCAAGTTCAACGTATCATAGTAATTTAAAAGTCAATAAGTCCCTGGTTGAGAGATCTTCATTCTTTTCTCAATTTTAATGCTAAATGGTTTTTTTTGTTCTTTTTCAGGAACACGGAGTCTATAAACTAAACAATTTTTTGTTGCTCTTATGATTTACAGCTGGAATTTGAAAAATCACAAGTTAAAAAACTTGAGAAAGAACAGAAGAGACTTTCTGCTCAGTTAGAAGAGGAGAAAGCGCGACACAAGAAACTGTCTACGGTTTTAATGAAAGAATGTACAAAGGCCAACAACAGAGCAGTGGAAGAAGGACAGAGGGTTGAAGATGTTAACTTGAAACTGGAAAAAGTGAGGTGCAAGGTTACTCAGTTTGAAGAAGAACTAGCCCAAGAAAAGAAGCGTAGCTTACAGATGGAAGCTCAGGTGGAAAAACAGCTTTCAGAGTTTGACATTGAAAGGGAACAGCTCAAAGCCAAGCTGAATCGAGAAGAAAATCGGACCAAAGCCCTGAAAGAAGAGCTTGAGTCGTTAAAGAAAACCTTAAAAAACCTGAAGGCTGATGGTGAAGTCATAGAATCTGTTTCCCAGGATACTGAGTCAATGTCTATTGGTGTATCAACAGAAAAGCTACAGCTCACATCAGTATCCTGCCAGACAGGGAGTGTAGCACATGAAAAAAGTGTTACTGATGGTCCAGCAAAAGCCCATATTTCTCTGTCAACACCTAGTAAAATTCCTCAGCCATATTCAAAATTAAATGGACATTCTAACACAACTGGCCAAAACAGTGAGCATAGTTTAAAGTTGAATGTAGGGGATAGCCTGAAAGAGAAAGTGGCAAGTCATGATAATTTGTCTGAAAACGGAAGTTCACCTGTCAGAGTAGAATCTCCCTTACATATGTTAGGACATGCTCCTTCTAGCGGAGCTTCCTCTTCCCCTAGCAGTACAGCAGCCTCCTCCTTAACATCTTCCCCTTGCTCTTCACCTGTTCTCTCAAGGCGTCTCATTGGAGGCTCTAGTAGTCCTGGCTATCAGTCATCATATCAAGTAGGAATCAATCAGCGATTTCATGCTGCTCGCCACAAGTTTCAGTCTCAATCTGAGCAAGAGCAGCATGTTTCTGGACTACAGAGTCCTCCTTCTAGAGATTTGTCCCCAACATTGGCAGATAATTCTGCTGCCAAGCAACTTGCCCGCAATACCGTGACCCAGGTGTTGTCTCGTTTCACCAGCCAGCAGACCTCCAGCAAACCTGTACCTCCCAACAGCTCACCATTTGGCACAGATTACAGAACCCTTGCCAATGCCTCCAATCAGAAGAATGATGGTAGCCACTCTCCAAACCCTGTAAAAGTGTCTGGTCCTCTCAGTCCGGTATCTCCAGGGATAAAGTCGCCTACATTTTCCAGAGTGGAAAGGGGAAACCCTCCACCTATTCCTCCCAAAAAGCCAGGTCTAGCCCAGTCTCCAGCATCTCCTGTTCCACCAACCAAAGTACCCAACCAAACCTCCTCCCTAGCAGCTTCAGTGGATGTGCCCAGTAACCATTGCTCCAACAATGGAATTATTATAAATGGCAAAGAATTTGATGTAATGTTGCCATCTGGTAGCTAGTTGTACTGCAACTTTCTATGAACTTCAACTACTCTTAATCATGTCAGTTCCATGCTTGAGTGGTATATACAGTCAAGCTGATCAAATGTATTATTTATTTAGGTAGCAGAAGAAATGTTATTATATGCAGCATATATTTTTTCTTATATTCTGTGTAAGTATTTCATTTTGCGGCCTCTTTCCTAAACTGTCAGAGGAAAAAAAATCTAAAACTGTCTTAATGCTTAATTATAGGATAATGAAAACCATTTAAAATTTCCTTTCATTATTTTAATAACCAAGTCCAAAAAGGCAAAGTGGAGAAATGCGATATCATAGGAGTTGTTGTAACTATCTGGTATGTGTGCAAGATCTGCAGACTTCTATACTCATTGATGAAACTATGGACTAGAAAATGTTGAGTGGATAACTCTAAATAATAATTCAATTTTTACATTTTCATTTTAACAGGGTGAATATGTTATCCACTGTGTTTAAAACACTTATTTTGTTTCATTAGTGCTGTAAGGTAACTGTGCTTTAATGAAATCTGTTACATTAATGGAGTTTAAACAGAGTGTCCACAAGATGGCAACACACACTGAGAAACGGACCGTGGCAAACTTTCCTGTACAATAGAAATGAGAGGAGACGTTCATGATAAGCAAGCACAATAGCACCTCTAACTCTTTCTTAATACCAATTCATAAAATCACAATATCCATCTCACGTATACATACCATTTGTACAAAGCTACAGTATTCTTTATTTTTTTAAGGGGCAGATTAAATAATGATGAATAGTGGCTATTAATCTTAATTACAAAGTGTCTGTAGTTGGAGCCTCTAAAGATATTTTAGATCACGTTATGTCACTATATTTCTCCTCACTAAACATGTAGTCTACTGTATCTTAATGCTCCAGTAAGATAAGCACTAAAATAATTTACACAATTTCAAAACAAGCACCATGCAAAAGTGATTGAGAAATTTACAAGGACTTGTCTGTGTTTGCTCACAAAATTGCTTGAAGCTGCAGTTTGCTTTTCATTCAAAGTAAAACCATTAGGAATTTTACTAGCTGTCATTATTGCATCTTGCAATTTAGATCTAGATTTGAAAATGAATATGGTGTACAGTATTAAAAACTCCAATCAAGAATGAATAAAGATTACAATATTATTAAATCCAATACCTGACAAAAAAATCCATCTGCATGTAACAATTTTTCTGAGCCTTTCTAATGTTGTGTTTCAAGATTTTAAAGCTGAACTTCGGGCTGATGTAAAAGACATACATTAATCTGTATTTAACACCTCTCTAAATGCATTTTTTGAATGCAAACAGTGTAATTACCAGAATTTGATCTGGTATTAGCCTCTTGCATCCCCCGGTACAGTTAAAGTGGAGGTCCACACAAAAAGTGAACCTCCTCTTTTCGGAATTCTCCCCCCTTCGATGTAACTTTTGGCACCTTTCAGGGGGAGGGGCTGCAGATACCTTTATAATACAGGTATTTGCACCCACTTCTGGGCATAGACACCCCCTCCTGTCTTCTGAGAAACACACAGGTCCCAGGAGACAGTACAGCGCTTCACTTTCTGATTCCCTCACAGAGGATGGCGGAAGGGGCAGCCGAGAGCCGAGCTATTGATCGACTTCGGGTGCCGTCATCGTGGGCAGGTAAATGTCCATTTATTAAAAGTCAGCAGCTGCAGTATTTGTAGCTGCTGGCTTTTCATATATTTTTTTTTGGTAGACCTCCACTTTAAGCTTAGACTAAGGGAAGGTGAAGCAACACAGGAGCCAGTCAGTTGTACTGCAATACAAGGAGAATGTTAATAGAAGGCAAGAGCAAAGTAGTGAGAGAGAAATAAGTTTATCAGTCTGCTGCTTCTCCTTTTACTGTCAGAGAGTGGGAAGAGAAGACCTGTAATGATTTCTGATCTGGAGTTGAGAACAATAAGGTCTTCTATATTTAAAAAGATGGTAAACACTAAGCAATGTAGGCTACATATAACGGTGTGTGTCTTCACCTATACTAAGGCCAGCCATGCGCTGTTCAAACCATTAATAGGCAGGCTGAATGTACCAAGTTGATCAACTTGGTACATTCAATCAGCCTGCCAGATTTAAAATGATTGCTAGTTGCTGCTATAGCTTCTAGCAATAATCACAGTATTCCCCCGACAGAGGGATTCCCCTGTCAGCACTGTCTGTGTTAGCGCCTTGTATGGCCGGCCTAACTGCTATATTGTAATTTTTTTTTTCTTTAAATAAATTGTGAAATAACCTGCCTACACCGATGAAATATTTTAATTTTTTTTTTTTTTTTTGTGTTTACAGGAATTTTTTCCCAGTTGTCATATTGACTAGCACTTACAATATTAACTCACTAAGCCCAACAGACAGATATAAGGCTTTAAGACAAAAGTAAAAAAAAAAAAAACGCTATGTACAAACCTAAAGCCAATTTTAGCTTTTGGATTTGCTGATCAGCAAAGTTGTGCATATTTTCAGTAGTATTTATCAAATCGGCAGTAATTGACGTTCCCCTATCATTGCACTACAAGGAATGGCACTAAAATGACTAATTTAACTATACAGTGTTCTAATTGATACCTCCAAGTGCCTTAAAATGATGATGTTGTTCAACGAGTGATTAGTGCAGAAACTATTTTGGATATTCTGGTCTTAAGATCTGCCATCGATGCATTTAACAATACCTGAATGCTCACCCTACATATGTATTAGTTTTATTATTATTATTTTTTGGTAAGGCATTAATTGTGTGCTAGATATCCATATTGTGGCATTGATTATCAAGATTCCCCATAATTGTTTTTTGTATTAAGTTTAAAATGTAATTAAACATTACTTGTCTATACACAAATAATATTTATCACAATTAGGCCATATGCAAATGACCTTCTTCACACCCACTGAGCTGTCTCCAATGTGGAGGCTGAAATTGTATTTTAGGCTCAACAGTTAAGGAACCATAAGTGCTCAGCTAACCATTCCCATATTTTGCAGTTATTAATGCTGTACCCATTACAGCATAATTTGTTTTAAAATGTTCTCCATCTACAGTGCATTCCCCTGCATTTTAAAGAATCTGCTGAATGAAAACAATCTTGGATTTTTTGAACTGATGAGCATTGTGAAAACCCTGATTGATTCTACTGTATAGGGTGGAAATTCAGTGTAAATTGTAGTAATTGTAGTGAAATTAAAATATTTTAGGCTGCCACATTGTGGAACACTTGCCTCTTCCGACATAAAGAAATGTCAGTCACATGGCTGTAATGATAATCCTTTAATGTTTCAATATTTATACACTGAGGCCGCGTACACACGACCAAATAAATCCGTTCAGACCGATTTGAACGGATTTGTCTGCTGGGCTATTTTGGTTTGATCGCTGTACACACGTCACCGCCACGTCACCGCACCAGGAAGTTAAACACTTCCGCGCATGCGTCGAATCCATTCTGCGTACTAACCAGCAGACATGACGGACGGGTTCCCAGCAGACAGATTTTAAAGCATGCTTTAAAATCTGTCTGCTGGAAAAACCTGTCTGTCCACCCCGTACACACGATCGAATTTGTCTGCTGAAACGGTCCGTCGGACCGTTTCCAGCAGATAGATTCGATCGTGTGTACGCGGCCTCACACAGGAAAAACCCACCTACTGCTAACATTATGGTTGGCCTGCATCATAAGGATAGTGCTGGTCGCCTCAGTAATGCCCTGCCAAAAAATGCTCTTTCATGATTTTTTTTATTTGTTTCTATAAAAAGTCATAGAGCAAGCAAGGCTTTGTTAAGGAAATGGTTTATTTCCTTGCCTGGGGTTCAGATTTAAAAAAAAATGTTCTCCAAAAAATTAACAGTTATATGTTTAGTCTTTTAAACAAAATTAAAAAAAAAACTTTTGCATTCCATAATTTCTGCTGTAGTTTAAGGTAGGAGGGATTTGTTAGGGTTAAATACCAATCAATATGTTGTAAAATAGCTGTTCAAATGTTGGAGAGTGTCAATGTTAGTCAACATTTTTGTTTTAATTACTTTAAAACGTAAGTTTTATTTGAAGTATGAGTATTTTAGAAATATCTTACAGCAACTTTATCATTCCGATGAGCCCTGTATAGCTGTAACCTGGAGTCAAAATCACTGCTAGTGTAAACCAAAAAGGTAATTAAGTAAAATGTTGTATTAGCGGTGATTAAATTAGGACTTATTTTGGTAATGCAAGGAGCAATGGCACAGAAATCCATAGTAACCAGATTTGGATTTCATACTAACAAGCTCTGATTTCAGTTCACTGATGTCTTCTTACCAATTCATTTTGATTGGTTGCTGAGATTTTGAAATCTATAGTAACTTAAGAATAGTTTATTTAGAACACTGCCTTTTTTGCAAATACACTAATCTAGCTTATCCATACTTTTAAAAAAAATAGATTTTTTTGTATAACGGCATTGACCGTGGCTAGTGGTGACTTACCTCTGTTCTGCCAAAAGAACCAGTGAAAACTTTTTCAAGATTGCTGATCCCCCTCTGTCTTGACTAGAACTAGAGAAGAGTTGACCCTTAAAGTGGAATTTCAGCCTAACACGATCTATGCTTAAAAATCTTCCCACCTCCTCCTGCTACCTATCCTGCTAACCTCTCTCTAAAAAAAGAAAAAAAAGCAGTACTGCATACAGAAACTTTGGTGTGTTTTCCTGTATCCGTCCCACCATCTGCAAGGGAGCACCCTACCCCATTTCCTTTCCCCCACCCACACTTGGACAATCTTCCAGGACAACGCATCCTCAACCTATAGTTCCTCAGACCTTCCTGGGGATACTCCACAATAGCTGGAGAGTCCTCCCACCGGAGCTAGATTTGGTACAATTTTTAGGGCATCCCCATACGTCATCTTATAAAGGGTGAGGTCTGCATTCACTAGTTTTTCCCACATTGCAAGAGTAAAAGTCTCTGTATAAATCCATCTTCTAGCAATTAGCTTTCACTCGTAGAAATGGAGGAGTCTGATAAACAGTTTTGTTGAATGTTTAATTTTCTCATGACCAATCGCCCCTAAGAGGCACAGATGTTTAGAAATCCAAAGTGATCTGCCATAAACTACGTCACCTGAGACCAAAGTGGCCTGATTGTTGGTCTTTCGCAAATAAAAAGAGTGTAAAAAGGTGCCCTCAAACAACTGGCATATATGACATAGTGCTGACCCCTTTTCTATATGCATTTAACCATAAAGGTGTATATTAAACAAAGATGTGTATACTTGGCAAAGTTTTGTCAGTTCTGGCCTGGTCTCGTGATCCCTCCGCTCATCCTCCCTAGTGAGCAAAGGTTGCAGGGGATAGGAGGGAGCGTCGACAACAGCTGAGCCATGGGAGCCTATGAGTCACATCACTAATTTCGGAATTCCCAGCTGTTGTTGAGCACTTGTTCCTCTCCCCTACAGCCGCTGCTCACTAACGCACGGAATCAGGTGACTGGAAGGGGGGCATTTCAAGCATGTTAGACTGGAATTCCACCTTGTGTTTAGGTATCACACAGCAAACCATTTTTAATGGGCTTTTTCCATTTTGCATGCATTTTTATCTATTCTTGGACCAGTGAAAAACAGACACAACCTGTTAGGGGTACTTGAGGGCTGGAGTTAGCAAAACTTGGGTTAACACTGCAGGTGGCACAGGGGAAACATGATTGTACTAAGAGGAGAAACAGAGTAGCTGTGCACATCTAATGCTCTCCTGTTTTTTTTTTTCTAATTTATTCTAGATTATTATCTGACATGCATAGATGCTTATTAAAGGCTCTTTAATAATTCATAGATTTGATGTCATCCCTAGTGTAAAAAGCTATAATTTTTAGTTTGTAGTGAACATTGTTATGCAAGCATGCCCAATCACTGTAAAAAAAAAAGGGATGGACATTTTCACTGTACATGCACCACTCTATGCCAACCTCTGCCTGACTTGATGCCATTAAACTATGTTTTTTAGTATGAGTTGACGATCAAGATATAAATATTCCTGTGTACTGTAGCTTAAAAAGATTTGGAACTTAAACTTAACTTAAAAAAAAAAATGCTTTTTTTTTTTTCATGCTAAGTTTTTTTTTAAGGTTAGCGTGCTGCTCCATCATTGCATGTGCATGGCAACCTTTTGCAGTAAAACAAGATTATTATTTTTTTATAATCCAGTGGTAGTTAAAATTTTCAAATAGGCATGCTTAAGCCGATTCACATTCAGTTGTACAGGAGCACAGTATCATCAATTTGCTTAACGAGTCCTTTTTTTCTTTTTAATTTGAGCTCAATCAGACACGTTTTGCAGTGGCTCCGCTGAGCTGTCGGGCGGACAGGGCGGTCCCCGCACACTGTGCAGGGACCGCCCCGTCTCTCCTCCGCTCTCCCCTATGGGGAGTCGGATGGAAACGGACCGTCTGTCCGTTTGCATCCGATCCGTTTGGCCGGACGGAAGAAAAATAGGACATTCTTCCGTCCGCAAAAACGGATGCGGATCTGCTGGACGTTAGCGGATGCATCATCCGCTAACGGATCCGCTCCCATAGGGGTTCATTACAAGTCCGTAAACGGACTTGTAATGAACGGATCAACCGTCCGCTAGTGTGAAAGGACTGTAAAAGTGGATTTACTGGGACTGTTTGTTTTATTGTTTTCCTTATTGTTGCCATTGATTGAGGCTAAGGCCTCTTCTGTCTGGCAAGAAAAAACCAAATTGTGTATAAAAATGTGTTTGTATATATTAGAATATTATAAGTATAAAAATAGGATTATTTTACAGTAAATTTGTTAGCGTATGCACTGAATCTTCATAATTTCTTATTATGCAGAATATAAAATGTAATGGGTGTTTAAGTATTTTTTGAAATATTGGATGTAAATGACATTTTTACTATTATATTTCTGTAAATACATGATCATTTCCCCTATAGAAAACACTAAATTCATAGTGTAGGTATATACTAATGTAGTTTAATGGAATGTATTTTTGTTTTTATTGTCGATACAGCAAAATTGACAAACCGTATTGTAACACATAGAAGTTGTCAGTGTAATATGCAAGATGGCTATGGCTTAAAAATTATTAAAGGGACACTAACAATATTTATTTTTTTAATTCATGATGCCAAGATATGACTTTGTATTTAGCACTGAATATTAAAAAATTCTGTATTCATTGAAATTGTTAATTTTGTGTCTTATAAGGAGGCTTGTACAGCTCACACCATGTCTATTTGGCTCACCTCAAATTGGGGATGATCTCTCTCGCCACAGTCAATATTTATAATAGCATGAATAAGACTTACTTCTGTTTAGATAATTAGACTAAGATAAAAACTATGCAGCTGTAGCATCCAAAGTTTATTGGCACAACACTGACATTCTTGAAATGGATCTGTGACCAAAATAACTTTAAAAAGTAGAACTCCCCACCAGAGTGTTAATTTTTGCTTGTGGCAAATATAACTGCACACAGCAGGAACCTTCCTCCTTCCCCAAACCGGATGAATAGTTTACATAGAGGGCCAGATCCACAGACATTTATGGCGGAGTATCTCCAGATACGCCGCCATAAATTCAAATCTGCACCGGTGTATCTTTGTTTTGTATCCACAAAAGAAGATACGCATTTTTTTTGCTTAGATACGTACGTACGGCGTACGTATTGTTAAGTATGGACGTCGGGCCAGCGTCGAAATTTTTCGGTGTGTTCACGTCGTTTGCGAATAGGGTTTTGCGTAAGTTACGCTCACGTCATTTTCATTGACTATTTGACGTGATTTCGCGCATGCGCACTGGGAAATCTCCACGGACGGCGCATGCGCCGTTCAAAAAAAAACGTCAAATACGTGGGCTCAAGCTGATTTACATTAAATCACGCCCACATCTAGCTTATTTGAATTGCGCGGCTTTACGCCGCAACAATTACACTACGACGCAGGAATTGTTTGAGGATATGGATACGTGTAACTCATTTAAGCTACGCCAGCTGGAGATCTTTGTGGATCTGGCCCTAAGTTCACACATTTTCTTAATAAGACTGGTAGGAAAGCTTTGGAAACCAAGTATAATATTTAATAACCACTTCAGCCCCAGAAGATTTGGCTGCTCAATGACAATTGCCCGGTCGTGCGATTTTTTTCTTCCACAAATAGAGCTTTCTTTTGGTGGTATTTGATCATCTCTGCGGTTTTTATTTTTTGTGAAAAAATACATACTTTGTACTTTTTGCTATAATAAATAGCCCCAATTAAAAAAAAAAAAAAAAGGCACATTTTTCCCTCTTTTTAGGCCGATATGTATTCTTCTACATTTTTTTGGTTAAAATCGCAATAGGTGTATATTGATTGGTTTGCGCAAAAGTAATATCGTCTACAAAATAGGGGAAAGATTTATGGCATTTATATTATTGAAATTTTATTTACTAGTAATGGCGGTGATCAGCGATTTTTATCAGCACTGCAACATTATGACAGATCGGACACTTTTGACAAGTTTTTGGTACCATTGTCTTTTTTACAGCGATCAGTGCTATAAAAATGCATTGATTACATTGTAAATGTCACTGGCAGGGAAGGGGTTAACAGTAGGGGGCGATCAAAGGGTTAACTGTGTTACATAGGGTCTGATTCTAACTGTGGGGGGATGGGACTGCCTGGGTGAGGAGAGAGATCTTTAGTATGAACAACATATCGCTCTCCTCACCCCTGACAGCACGAATCTGTCTGTTTACATTGACAGATCTCCACTGCGATGTATAGCTACAATGGTTCACCCAGGGGAGCCAACCTGCCGCTGTATAACTACGGCGGCTGGTCAAAAGAAAAAACTGTGTCAGATTACCTTAATCTGTGTGGAAACTTTTTTGTGATTGAAGCTGGTTACAAGTGGCTGAAGTTGCACAACCTGACAAAATGAATAGTTGCGCCATGTAATCAAAATAGAACACTGTTTCATTTAATGGTATTGTGCTGAACAGTAAACTGAATCATCATAAATGTAGACGTATGTAGGTTAGAACGTGGCTCTCAACCTCGGCCCTCAAGTACCCCCAACAGGCCATGTTTTGGGTATTTCTCTTAGATAAAATAGCTGTCCAAACTACCAATCCATTGACTCTAATTTAAAGCACCTGTGCAAGATAAAGGAAAACCTGCAAACATGGCCTGTTGTGGGTACTTGAGGATTAGGGTTGAGAACCACTGGGTTAGAACACCCTCCAAACAATTTTTTTGACATTGCAAGGAGCAAAGTGAGGTAATCCATATCAAATAATTGACTGTTACCTTTCGTTGGCTGCTCTAAACTGATGAAAGGTGAAATCTGGTTGCTCTGTTACTAAACGTTAAATATCATCATTGTTTTTAGCTGTTTCTCGAAAATCAAGCTTTATCCTACATAAAAGTTTTACTCCATTAAGGCCTCTTACACTCCACTGCCTAAAAACTCAGTGTTTTTAAGGTATACTTTAGGTTTCTTTTTACTGGTCTAAATGGAGCCCATTGTTTTCATTGTGCCTGTACTCGCAGGCGCATACATGCAAGAAATATGTGCAGGAGTAATGATGTTGAAACCTCAGCACCTTGTGCAAATACCCTCAAACTCTCTGCTGCTGTTTGATACCAGAGATAATGAAAAGCGTGTTTCCAGCAGTTATACCTGTTTAGGGCATTCCTAGCTGTTGTAGCTTAGCTTTGTGCTTTAATGGAGTTTACAAAACTTTGTAGAGGTCCCTTTAAAAAAAAAAAGCCCCAAAGATTTGGGGAAATGTTTTATTCAGTTTAAAGACCGGCCACCAGAAGTAGAGTATTGCACACTTAAAACTTAAAACCAATACAGGAACATTTAACATTCAAAATATGCATTAAAGGTAAAATCATTGTGTACATATAACAGACTGTGTTTCTTGTATATTTATGTTTTTATACAAATAAATGTAACTAAAAATATTTAAAGAATCTTTTGGTCATGCACAATTTTTAGCATATAGAAAACTAAAACACCTTTACTATGCCAAAATCTTACAATAGCAAAGTCAAACTATCATGGCACTTTCATACTATATGCTCGTTTATTTGCAGGTCTGTTTTCTGATGTGTGTATACCTTGTAATCCATAGCATTCTTACACTTTTCCAACTGTGTCACTGATGTTAATGATGGTTAGCCTGCCCAAATAAAAAGGGAATGCCTAATGCCCTGTACACACGAAAACGGTCTGATGTTTTTTTTTTATCAGATATCCGATGAAGCTGACTTTCATCAGTCTTGCCTACACACCATCAGTTAAAAAAACGATTGTGTCAGAACGTGGTGACGTAAAACACAACAACGTGCTGAGAAAAATGAAGTTCAATGCTTCCGAGCATGCGTTGACTTGATTCTGAGCATGCATTGATTTTTAACCGATGGATTTCCCCACAGACAATCGTTTTTTTCAATCGGTTTTTTAACCATCAGATCATTTTAAAACAATGGGAAAAAAACTGATGGGGCCCACATACGAACAGTTCGGCTGATGAAAACGGTCCATCAGACCGTTTTCATCAGACGAACCAATCGTGTGTATGCGGCATAACAGATTAAACATAACTCTGAGTTGTATGTTTGTTTTTGATTAGACTGTCACTTTTTCCATTTGGCACAAAGTAATAGTGTCTATAAAAGTATGCTCCCCTAATCCACTGATTACCTCTTTAGCACTCCCCCTTTCTTCCATCAAAGGTGCCACCAAAATAACCATTTCTGGCTGATGTCAGAGTCTAGAAAGTGATGACATTACCCCCTCCATAACGTGACAGTTCCTGGGCCCTAGAGGTTGCACCCTAGACCTGAGAAACATAGGAGGAAGCCACATACTCCCCAAGTGCTCCATTCAGGGCAAAGTGACAGTGTTTCTTTAAAGTCAAATCTAAATATGCCAGCATATGCTTCACCACTGAAATTAGTAGAATAGTGCAGCAGACAGATGGGCTGAGTAGGTGGAAATATATTGCCCATAATGTCTATTCAGATCCTACAGAGGGAATGAGTTAGTGGAGAAAATACATTGCCCATAATGTCTATTCAGATCCTCTTTGACTTTCCAACCAGCATTAAAATATTGGTCGTGGAATCTGAGTAGTTGCTCTGGAAAACATCACTTTCCTGCTACATTTTTCTTTTAAGAAGCATACCTGTGAGTTCTAGTCATCCACACCAGCCTATGACAAAATACAGGGTATTTTTCAGAGAAATTATTTTTAGTATAAGTTCTTCAAAACTTAAAATCCCTTAAAAAAATCTACCCACAGGCCTGTAAATGTGATGTGGTGTTTTTATCTCCATGGTTTGAAAATTGCTTAAATGCTGTGAGATGGAAGTGTAACCATAAAATGACTCTGTTGTGCTGGCTTTTGTGCATTTATATTGAGATGAATTATGTTAAGTGCCTTTTGTAATGGCCAAGATGTAAATATAACATTTATAAAGATGGAAATTGTTCTTAGCAATACGTCAAACTTTACTTAATAAAGTTTTCTTTTCCTTCCACTTTGGGTTTGTTTCCCTTATTTTGCAAACTTTAATGCTAAGCTGTTTTATGACATTCTGTATCAAGCAAAATAGCTCTCCAGTGAGTTCCTACCCTTGGGCACCCACACCTACGCTGGTCTTCATTTGGCGCTGTAATTCTGTGTCTTCCTTTCATCTGGATGGAGGGGACATAAAGATTAAAGTTTATGTGAACAAATACCCATTCAGTTTAAAGTTGAAATGAAAGTCAAAACATTTATGTGTGTGTGTGTATAAATACCCTTTCCCAGTGAATGGCTGTACTGGGTGTCAGCATAACTGCCCATTGGAGGACAGGCAGGCTATTCTCCCAGCATGCCCAGAAAACTGACTACGCTGGAATGGATGTGCTCTCATGCAGAGCTTGGCCAGTTTGAAACAGGAAAGCAGGGGAGCTGGCAGGAATACCAAGTACTGTATTTATTGGCATATAACACTATGCAAGGAAGCATACACACGGCCAGGATTCCCGGCCAAGCTGTCCCCACAGTTTTCCTGGCAGGAAAAGCGGTCGTGTGTACGGGACTTGACATACGCATATCTGGAATATGAAATGTCAGGATAGCATATTAATTAAGTGCACTTTGTCACAAAATGCACTTAGTCTTTAAAATGTTAAACCTTGTATGAGATTTTAATAGAGTTTACATACACTTTAACTACATGTAAGTTTTTGTCCCCCATACACAAGTGCCAACAGGTACCACCTGACCCACTAGAATGAACTGCTAAAGAGCAAATCCAGGTAATAAGTGAAATGCTAATGCAATTCATTAAAAGCTGTAACTGTGCTAAATAGCCTAGAAAAACAACCTATGGCTTTGTTCAGTCTATGCATCCCAACATAGGCTCAGTGCTAAGGCACATAGAAAACGGTTTGTATTTAATGTGCCCTGTTCACACCACAGCACACATTCCTATGCTCCATGTCACTGCAGTGTTTTGCAACACGCTACAGGGGCACAAACCTTAAGAAAGTATAATTTTGTTACTCAAAGAAAAAAAGATACAGCGCTCTATCATGTGGGTTGGTGTGAATGGGCCCTAAATCTGAGCTTTTCTTTACTGATTGCAGGCAAACTTTAGAGCTTCTCATGTGTTGGGTTGGGGAGTCTTCATCCCAAAGAACGGGCTCGGTAAGGTCTTCTCCCTCTGATATTTCAATAATCATTTTAAAGCCCAAGTGCAGTCAAAATAAAATAAAAAATCAGTACAAGGGTTATAACTTAGGCCTCAAGCACACTAGATGTTTTTACAGCTGCTGTTTTTGTTTTCTTGTGTGTCCATGCACACAGTTGTTATGTATTTCAGCTGTAAAAACACTCCAACTTTGATAAAAACTTAAAACCATCTAAAAACGCTGCTTTTCTGTGTTTTTCAGCATGTTTGAGCCATAAGTTTTTGTGGGAGCATCCTCTCCCATCCCATCCTCTGGAACTCCCTGCCCCGGTATGTCCGATCAGCCCCTAACCTCTCCACCTTTAGGAGATCCCTGAAAACTCATTTATTCAGGGAAGCCTGTGGGACCTATAGGCGTGCGCACAAGGTGTGCCTGGGCACACCCTAATGCTCAGGCACATCTGGCACACCCCAGGGCTTATTTTCTGACAGTATGTGCGGGATCTCCATTTTGGCATCTCTGCTATGTGACAATGTCAGTGCTGCTAATGGGACTATGTTTTATTTGGCTATGTAACTCCTGTGTGTGCAAGCCACGGGCCGCGGAGTAAGCCAACAGACGACCGCATTATCCGATGCTACCTCTATAGTTCCGGCTCCCTGGCAGCTGAATATCACTCCGCTACCTGCTTACACCGCGGCCAGTACTCACAGGAGCAAGCCGGTTTTAGCAACACGTCCTGCCACTGCGGGGGCTCTCGCAGCCATCACTGCCCTGTGTACACTGCCGAGACAATGACTGGCTCAGCTGCCAGGACCGATGCCAGCAGACTCGGCCTACCAAGAGGTTGGTCACCTCACATGCTTCAGATGCTTGTCTCCCGTCCTGCAGCCCATCTCACCCACCCACACAGAACGAAACTGTCTCCTCCCCCTTCTCCTCATTCAGCTCTGTATACACAGAAGAGGAGGGGAGGAGGAACACCGCTGGCTTCAGGTCTACAAACTTTCCTATGCTTTATTGATAGACAGGGAGGAGGGGGAGGGAGTGGCTGGGATTGGGAAGGGGGAAACCAAAACGATGTATAGCCTGGGATAGAACTACAGGTCCCAGCATGTCTTGACTACAAGTACCTGCTTGCTCTGCACTTTAATTGCAGCCTGTGATAGGACTACAAGTACCAGCTTTCTCTGCGCTTTAATTGCAGCCTGTGATAGAACTAAAAGTCCCACTATGCTCTGCAGGAGCATTACAGCCTGTGATAGGGCTACAAGTCCCAGCATGCTTTACAGAGGTGGGGCTGAAGACCAGGGGGGGTACAGTGGTGGGGCAGGAGGGGGGATACAGTGGAGGGGCAGGAGGGGGGATACAGTGGTGGGGCAGGAGGGGGGTTACAGTGGTGGGGCAGGTGAGCAGGGGGTTACAGTGGTGGGGCAGGTGAGCAGGGGGGTTACAGTTGTGGGGCAGGGGGGGGGGGTTACAGTGGTGGGGCAGGTGAGCAGGGCCAACAGTGGTGGGGCAGGTGAGCAGGGGGGGTTACAGTGGTGGGGCAGGTAAGCAGGGGGGTAACAGTCTATTATGGATTGTTTGGCAACTGTGACACTAATACTCATACCCTGTTAAGAGAATATAAACTGGCGATGGTTCAATAACAGTCACAGGTTTTATGGTGCTGCTGATTGTATAGAACACGGGACATTCCTAGGAACCTATTTTGTTTAAATAGAACATTTATTCTAGATCGACATCTATGTGTGCTGGGAAAGCCCACAAAATCGCATGCTTTCCCAACACACAGGGAAATGCACTGCACTTAAGTGGGGGTCCCACTAACTGTCAATGACACCCCCATGCATCTGCAAACACACATCCCAAACTGAATGGTGCTGCATCAGAATGCGGTTCTATGCAGGATGTTTTTAGAAAAGAGCCAGGGACTTCTTTTCACATGTAGGGGAGTGCATTAAAATGAATGGGCTTTCCTATGTGCATAAGCATGTAGAGAGGCACCCACGCATACAGTGCCAACCAAGCCCATTCACACCACCCTGCATTGAGCTGTGAGGTGTAGTGGATAGACAGGGCAATTTAAAAATGAAAGGAAATTTATGTAAAAAAAACAAATTCTTTAATGAAGGGAGGGTAAAATTGCAGGTGAGGCATGTGAACATGCCCAGTCGCTGCCTCTACAGCTAAAAAGATGGTAGCGGTTGAGGGGTGGTAAAAGCATGGCTCAACCACAGAGTTTTACTGCCCCTAACCACTAGTGTGAACAATAAATTGTTAAAATCTAAAAATGAAGTGTTAAAAAATGTTTTAATACATTTTAAAATGTTTGTTCACATTTATTTATAAGAGTGTTTGTGTTTGTGTGTACAATGTGTGTGTGTATGTATGTGTGTTTTATATATATATATAATATATAAATTTATTTTTCACGCACACACACGTGTGTTTGAGCTTTGGGGTGCACACCCTAATGCAATAGGCTGCGCACGCCAGTGCCCACACCCACCTAACAACTGTGCCCGAACCACCCACATCAAATCATTCTCTGCAGCTATTACCTTTTGTACCACCCCCCCTCCATTTAGAATGTAAGCTCTACGAGCAGGGCCCTCCTGTACCTTCTGTATTGAACTGTACTGTAATTGTGCTGTCTCCCCTCTACATTGTAAAGCTCTGCGTAAACTGTTGACGTTATATACTGTAAGTCGTGTATAATAATAATATAATAATAAAGCCTTCCCCTCCATTCTAAGGCCCTGTACACATGATCAGACATGTCTGATGAGACTTGTCCGACGGACCGTTTTCATCAGACAACTCTGAACTTGTCTGATGGTCTGATGTGCGTACACACCATCAGACCAAAATCCGATCAGACCAGAACGTGGTGACATAGAACACAACGACGTGATGAAAAAACGCTTCAATGCTTCCAAGCATGCGTCGACTTGATTCTGAGCATGCGTAGGTTTTTGGTTCGATGCTTTTGTGTACTAACCATCGAACCTGTCTGACGGACAGGTTTTAAAGCATGTTTTAAAACTTTGGTCTGATGGAAAACGGTCTGATAGGCCGTACACACGATCGAACAGGTCCGATGAAACCGGTCTGCGGACCGGTTTCAGCGGACATGTTCGATCGTGTGTAAGAGACCTTAGATTGTGCTTTATTCATCAAAGCTGTACTACTGGCTTCTATGAATGGAGGAGCTGGGTGTAAAAAGGCAGGCACAGTCTGGCACTTTAAGAGACTGTGACTGCCCCCACAGTTAAACTAGCCCCTGTTGCACTGGAAGATTGCACGGTGGGGCATCAATGGAAACTTTTACCAACAGAAAAGACATCAGCAAAAGGAACACATTATACCAACTGTATGTTAATATCCCTTGCGATGATTTTTGTATTTTGATGGCAGTTAGGCTATTTTAAGTTTGATTGCAAATCACTAAGAATGATGTCTACCCTGCCTACTTGTCTTTTGCCAAAATAAAGAAACCCTCCTCCTGTCCTTATCTTCAAAAGTTAGAGGGTATGTGTTTTTTAGTCCAGGATAAGAACTTGAAGAGCTGAATCTTCACAACTGAGGCCGCCTACACACGATCGAATTTATCTGCTGAAACCGGTCCGACGGACCGCTTCAGCAGACAAATCCGATTGTGTGTACAGGCGAGCAGACAGGTTAGTCCATCGGACAAATTTCAAAGCATGCTTTGAAATTTGTCCGCTACAAACCTGTCCGTCGGATATGTCCGTTGGTAGTACACTAACCAGCGGACCGAACTGTCCGCGCATGCGTCGAATGGATTCGACGCATGCGCGGAAGGATTTCACTTCCTCGTTTGGTGATGTGGCGGCGTCAACGTCACCGCAACGTCACCGCGTTCCCTGGCCGAGGGGATTTTCATCCGATGGTGTGTACACGCCGTCGGATGAAAATCCGGAGGAGACGTGTCTGCTGGAAACGGTCCGTCGAACAGTTTCAGCGGACATGTCCCTCTGTGTGTACGCGGCCTTAAAGACTTAGTTTGTGTCACCTTTAAAATGATTAATGCTGTGATAGCGGTGTTGCTATTGCTGCAATATCCACTTATAAAAGGCAGCAGATGTCGGGAAGGAGTTTTAGGATATTTACTGATGGATACATTTTAAAAACTCACACTGGCTTCTATGCTACAGGCTCATAAAGTGGAATGTGGTATGGCAAGGCTTCACCATTCGTGTATGATATGGAGGACTAATAGGTCTGCATGGCAAAGTGATACCAAGAAAGCTTAGAGGATGTGAGAGTTCATGAAGATCTGCCAGAGCCTCTCTTCAAACTGTTTCTTTACTGACCTGCTTTTCATAACATACTGACATCAATTCTCATCATCATTGAGGTTGCTTTCAATTACCGTAGATCGTTTTTCAGCCAGCCTAATTTAAAATCTCAGTACGCTTGTAGGGGAACCACATTTAAATGAGTGTTTTTGTATTTATTTATTTTTTTCCTAAGGAGCTACCCTGAAGTTTCATGAGTGAGCTAAACGTTATTACAGAACCTCGAATATCCTGTATATAAGCATCCTCACAATATGTTTGAAAGTACTGAAACTTTCTGTACCAAACCTTTCCTCTTTAGCAATTCTTACTTCCCCTTCCCCTTAGTTCACAATTTTGTTTTATTTCTTGTGTGCATTTTCCCCACTCCTTTTTAACTTGCCCCCTCTATTTTGTGACTGCTGTGATGTCGGTTAGTAGCTGATGGGAGAAAGTGCTTTCCTTTCTGATATAGAGCTTGGTATAGTGGGAGGACATTCTGTGTCAGGGCTTGCCTTTGTGGGGTAAGTGAAAGCAAGCTCCAAACATGCGAAAAGAGAGAAAAAAGGCGCCTCTGAGTTAAAACTGTAAATGTATTTATTGATACATATGTGCATTATAAACTCCCATGGAGGTTAGGGAGAATAGGCACATGTTAAGTCAAGGAAGATGCTGTCTTCTGTCCCAGCTGTAAAGACGTTCCCGTGGCTCTCTCAACCTTTGGTGATGGCTTTCCCAGCCCGCAGGATGCTAGGTAATCGTGTAGAACCAAGAGCCTTTACATGCACATGAACTTTAATGGCATCCCAGTCTTGGTCTGTAGGGTTCAATAGCAAGGTCCATAAAGACATGGATGAGTGAGTTTGGGGTGGAGGAATTTGCACAGAGTCCAGACCTCAAGCCAATAGAATACCTTTGGGATGATTTACAGTGGAGACTGCAAGCCAGGCCTTCTCGTCCAACATCGGTGCCTGACCTCACAAATTCGATTCTGGAAGAATGGTCAAAAATTCACATAGACACACTCCTAAACCTTGTGGACAGCCTTCCCAGAAGAGTTGAAGCTGTTATAGCTGCAAAGGGTGTGGCTGCACTTCTGCTGTTCTCCTGAGCTCCAGTGAGGCCTACTGATCCAGGGAGCTTGATTACTCCCTATACCCAGAGTGGATGCAGGAACCTGGGGTGGACCCAGGGGAAGATCCCCCGGATGGCCAGAGTACCGATCCTCCCATACCAGTGTTTGAGGACCTGGGAAATGGCCCAGCTAAAGGGGAAAGCCTGGCAACCTACAGAAAGAAGGTTTGTGCCAGGATTGCGAGAATCGCCAAGGAGGAGGAAGTACTGGCAAAGTTGAAGTTCAAGCAAAAAAAAATCGCAAGTGATCGGCTGCATAGTTCCAAGAGGAGACAGATGCGGCCTGAGTTAATGGCTTTGGAGGCCAAAGTGGAAAAGCAGAGTCTGCTGGTGGCTACATTGAAAGAAACCAGCGGTGCTTTCAAGGAGAAATATGGCAACGATGATCGCTTCCGTGCAATGCGCAGAGGGGCTATAGAGGCCAGTGGAGGACAGGGATCACCAGAGTGCGAGAAGCCAAGGTCAGTGCAAAGTAAAAAAGTTTCTGTGGGCTCGGATTGTGTTTCTGGCCAGCACGCTGGAAAATCTTTGCATTCCAAGCCAAGTACCAGTATGCCTGAAGACAGTGGTGAAAGCTCTGGCACACAGGCTGCAGGTTCTGTGCCCTTACCACCGCAGCAGGAGGCTATGGAGCAAGATGATCCATCTGAGCCTGTTAAGGGAGCAGGTATGATGAACTTCATTGCAGAAATGGAATCACCTTTGCATGGTCGCAAGCTTGCAGTGTCTGGATCATCTGAGGATGAAGAGGAGGATAATGATGTCCCCCCAAAACCTTTGAAACATGAGGTGAAAGTAAAAGCAGGTTTTGTTCAGAACTTGCCTATACAACACAATGGAGGTGTAGTTCCTATGGATTGTGCAGTAGAGAGCGGCGCAGAGCAAACGTATCCCCTGGCTGAGACTTCCATCTGTGTACAGCCAGCCAGTGAAGGGTGTGTGGACTCTGCTGTGAAGAGTAATGATAAAGACATCACTGTTGGTAACCCTTCAGTTACTGGTAATGAAGGTAGAATTACCAAGGGCAATGTAAATGACATTTCTGTGTCAGAAGTCTCTGCTCCTGACAATATTGTTGTTGCTGCTTTATCTAAAGAGGGGTCTGTACCTAAGAGTGATGTTGCAAGGAGTGTGGTTATTTCCTATGCTGCAGCAGTGGCTGCAGCTGTGCCAGGGGTGAGTAGGGCCAATTATTCTGCGGTTGCTAGGAGTGATATGACTGAAGGTCAGGCCAATATGACACCATCTGGTAGCTCCTTTAAATGCCGCAATGTGGTCCAATTGAGGTGGATGGGAGAAGGCCCCCCCCCAAATAGGAGAGATGTGGGGGACCGCATTCTGGGGATGGGTTTTAAAGCGGAGGAGATTTTTGCACTTATCAGCCCAGTTGGGTCATATGAGTATGACCTCTCCTTTGTCAAGGCAGAAGGATTAGATGTCTTTTGGGAGAGGTATGAGCAGAAGTGCAAGAAGTCCCCAAGATGGGCAGGTTTGTCACCTAAAGTAGTCTCCCGCCAGCCATTATACGTATAAAAACGTCACCATTCTAGTGCGTAAAGAGTCCATTCCTGCTGCGGATCTGGGGGTGTGGTTGGGGAGGTAAGCGGATGTCCAAGCCCCCTTGAGGACGGTTGTAGATGACAGGGGGATATGGACAGGAGGATGGACAGTATTAGTAAAACTGTATGTCACCGGTAATGTTGTTAAGCACATCCCTTCCTCTGCCTTTATAGGTCGTGACAGGATCATTACCTTTTATGCAGGACAACCAAAGTTATGTCACCGCTGTGGTGACAAAGGCCATTTTTCAAGCTCATGTACTATGCAGAAATCTTCCCTTTGTCAGGGCTTAGACCATGTTGCAAAGGACTGCAATAATATTCGTTGTAATCTTTGTAACAAGTTAGGTCATCCCTATAGCCTTTGCCCTGAAGCCCTCCATAATCAGCCGGGGTTGGTGGAAGAACTGCTAAGAATGGAGGAACGTGGGCAGCAGCAAGGGGTTGGTGGAGCTGTTTCAGCTAGTCCTGAGGGGTCCCCCCAGGTGTCAGTTTCCCAATCTGAAGGTGTGACCCCTCCTGTGTCTGCTTCCCAGTCTGTGCTTCCTACTGTGTCAGTGTCTACTTCTGTTGTGTGTTCTTCCCCAGTGTTTCAGATACCCAGTGTTCCTGATGTATCCAAGTCATCCAGATTGGCTGAGGCTGCCAAAGGGGCGGATTCATGCCGATCTGAGGTGGCGGCTTCGTCGGGACCTTCCCTGGGGAAACGTAAGACCTCTAGTGGAGGTTTTAAGGGGAAGAAGGGGGAAGTTGCCACTGCTAATGATATAGATGAGGCCTTTAAGGGTAATGTTTTAGAGGAGGAGGGAGAGTGGACCAAGGTCAGCAGAAGGAGGAATAAAGTAGTCCTGACCTCTGCCTCCTCGGCTTCATCTTTAGAGGTAGAAGATCTACCTCTGGGGAAACAAGTTTGGGTCCTTATCTGATGGGGAAGAGGAGTCTTCTAATTCCGTGTCTCAGATGGAGGAGGATGAGGGAGAAGGTTCCCTAAAGAGGCCAGGGTCTCCAGTAAAGGAGGAGGGTGCTCAGGCTAAGAAACGCCTACCTCAATCATCCTAATGGCAGTTCCCACTCCGATAAAGGTGGCAACGATTAATGTTGCCAGCATAAAATCTGTAGGGGCTCGCAATATGGCCTTATTTTTGCTCAGCGAGATGGATGCTGATGTTTTATTTTTGCAAGAGACTCGGCTAAATTGCCTTGCCGAGTCCACCTGGCAAAGAGGGAGTGGAGACGTGGGCCCTCCTTCTGGTCTCTTGCGGCCAAGCCTTACAGTGGAGTTGCGGTACTTTTTACTGGCATGGTAACGTGTCGGCGGGTTATCGAGGTAGAGATTAGAAGGTGTATGGTCCTGGACGTCTCTGTGAAGGGGCATGATCTACGTCTGGTAAATATTTATAAACCACAAACTAGATGAGAGAGGAAATGCCTCTTTACAAAGATTAAGCCTTTCCTTTTTACATCTCGGCAAGTTGTCTTTGGAGGTGATTTTAACACCGTCACTAGGCCCAAAGACAGGAAAGGCTCCACTGACAGCCTGAGATATGATAGCCTCTTTCTTAATATGATAGCCAGGGAAGCAGGTCTGGAAGATGCGCATATTAAGCGTTGCCCAGACAGCACGGGGTACACATTTAAGAGAGGCAGTTGTGAGAGCAGGATAGACAGGTTTTTTTTTAAGGGGGACTCTGCCTTTTCGGCTCCTGAGTGTCGTATGGTGGAGTTCTCTGATCACCTTATGCTGTCTGTTATTCTTAATGCTTCAGATATGCCACCTAAAGGAAAGGGTATTTGGAGGATGAATTTGGCTCTGCTGGATGACGAGGAAGTAAGACAATCTTTTGAGGATTTTTTTCAGGCTCAGGTAACCATCCTGGATTTCTGCAGCAGTAAGTCGGAGTGGTGGGAGCTTACCAAAAGCCGGATCAGTGGGTTTTTCAAGGCCATAGGAAAAAGGAAACAGCTTGGTAAGTATATTGCCTACCAGCAGCTGCGGAGAAAACTTGATCGCCTTGTCTCGAATGGTGGAGATTCAGGGGCAATCTCTGAGGTGAAACTTCTCCTTAGGAAGTATCAGTATGACCGGCACGCTTCTTTGGTTCTGGAAAGGGACTACGGGAAATATCACTCGCCCGACCCTTATCAGAGCTGCAAACCTAGCGCAGCAGTTAAGACGGTTGTTGGGCTAAGGCATAGTACGGGCTCTTTGACGAAATCCAGGCCAGGGATCCTGGAGTTCTCGAGGTCTTTTCATGTGGAACTTCTGGGGGAGAAGTACCTCGATCGGGCAAAGATGTCAAGTTTTCTGGATTCTACACCAGATCTGGGAAATAACATTCCGCTGGCAAGTTTTTCACAGCAGAAGAGGTAGTCAAAGCTATAGACGGTCTGGCCATTAAGAAAACACCTGGGCCAGACGGATTGACAGCTGAATTTTATAAGACTTTCAAATCCAGCTTGGTACCTTATCTTGTGGAGGTATTTAATGGCTGTCTGCAAGAGGGTCCGCTCCCTCCCTCCATGAGACAATCTGCTGTTATTCTGTTGTCAAAAGGTGAGGATCCCTCGATGATTGAGAATTGGCGCCCCATTAGCCTTCTCAATGTCGATAGAAAGATTCTGGCAAAGATAATTTTCTGCCGCTTGTCGTCAGTAGCAGACAGATTGCTTTCTCGTCAGCAGCACTGTTTGATCCAGGGCAGGAGCACTTTTTCAGCGGTGTTAGCTGTCTGGGAGGCTCTGGAGCGTTGCAGGGCTGAGGGCTGGGGGAAAGTACTTGCTGGCATTGGATCAGGCGAAGGCTTTTGATCGTGTCAATCATGAGTACCTCTGGCTTCTCCTTGACAAGTATGGCCTGGAGGGTGGGTTTATTGGATGGCTTAAGACTTTATACAGAGAGGCAGAGAGCTTCATGCTTGTTAACGGTTGGGTTGGACGGCCCTTCAGGGTTGGATCAGGGGTGCGCCAGGGGTGTCCGCTGAGCCCTTTGCTATACGTTTTCGCAATAGACCCCTTCATCAGAAGGCTAGAGAGCGGACCGTTGTGCGGAGTGCCGGTGGGCACTGCTGGTGAGCCGCCCTTGAGGGTTGTAGCCTATGCTGATGATGTTTCTGTTTTTATCTCTGGGACAGAGGAGGCGCAAGAGGTGGTCTCAGTTATAGAGCAGTATTCCGAGGCATCAGGCTCCAAGGTCAACAGTGATAAAAGTGAAGTTTTTTTGGATGAGCGAGGGAGATGAGAGCTTTGCACTTCCGGACATCTTCCCAAGGCCTCAGCAGAAAGTCAAAGTATTAGGCATCGAGTTTGGCCCTGATGATTACAGTAAGTTAAATTGGGAAGCCAGGCTAAATGATGCTGATGTCAAGGTGAAAAACTGGAAAGGGTGGCGGCTCTCCTTGAGGGAAAGGGTGGACTTGATCAAGACCTACCTGATTCCTACCTTTCTGTATGTCAGCTTCGTTTGCATCTTGCCGGAATCCTTCTATACCAGGATTTATAGTTGTTTCTTCCAATTACTATGGGGGAACAGGCTGAATCTTGTGAAGCGGAATGTAACTTACCTATCTAGGCAGAAGGGTGGCTTAGGGATGGTCAACCCGGTTGTATTCTTCTCTCTGATGTTTTTAAAACACAATTTTGGTAACATGCTGGCAGAGAGACCGCCTGGATGGGTCAGTATTTTCCAGATCTGGTTTAGACCTTTTCTGGGCTGTTGGGAGAGTGGCGGGCCAGTGAAAAGCCTAAGGATCAAGCATGGTAAGCTCCCGGCTTATGTTGCCCCGTGCCTGAAAATTCTTAAACGGTGGTATGTGACAGCAGAGGATATCAGGTCCCTCCCTAGGAGACTCCTGGGTGAGAGGATCGTGGGTACTGTCTTTCATGCGCCACTGGCCTTAAGAGATTGCCCAGGTCATATTATGAGGGAGGGTTTACGTTTAATAAATTCTGAGCGGATTCCCTTGAAATTTGGGGACCAGGCCTGGCTCGCTTTCCACAGTAGGCTCTATGTGAGGGGGAACGTGAAGTGCCACTCTTTGGACAATCGTGGTTGTCCAAGAGCGGAGTGTCAGGGTGAAGTGAAAACCATGGACCACTTTTTGCTTCAGTGCCCTTTCAATATAGAAGTCTATAAAAAGGTGGTGAGGGCTCTGAATATTCCTTTCTTGTCTAGCATGTCTTATGCTGAGTGGGTGTATGGAGCATTGCAGAATCGCAAGGGATTTAATTTGCACACTCTTTTTCTAGTCAGCTTAGTAGTCCGATATTACACCTGGAATGCACGGTGTCAGGTATCCCTTCGGCAGAAAGTCCTTCCTGGTGGTGTGTGAGATTCTTGGTGAGGTAGGGAAAATTCGGGGTCTCGAGAAAGACAGATGGCAGCAAAGGGTCTGGATAAAGGCGTGGAGGAATATCAGGCCTGTAGCTGATGTTTGTTGATCTCTGGGTGTTGGGTTCTTTCCCTGGTTTCTCTCTGGACACTCAGTTGGATTTTCAAGGATACCATTTTTGAAGAAAGGCTACATACACATGATAATCTGTTTCTTGGTCTGAATGTTATTCAAGTTGAGTGTAGTAGAGATGTGTAGAATTTTTGAAGATGTCTGCTTTAGTGATGTGTTCATGTATTATTGGTTGAAGTAAGCCTTTATTATGTATATAATATGTTATGGATAAAAAATAAAAAAAAGGAAAAAAATATCAATAATATTTATTTTTTGTATTTTTGTATAAAAAAAAGTTGGAATGTGTTTCTTGTTTGCAAGATTCTCAAAATAAAAAAATGCCAACTTAATATTGAACCCGACAGACTAAGACTGTGATACCAATAAAGTTCATGTGCATGTAAAGGCAGGTGTCCCAATACTTTTGACAATATAGTGTATGTCCGGATTTTTTTTCACCCCAATTATATGGAGAGTAGGACAATTGATAGATTACAGAAGATAGCTAGGAAGGAATATAATCTTCTGTGTAGCGCTATATGAATTTATATCAATTGAACTCAGAAGTTCAAAATCTGCTTTTTGTGAGGTGCAAACATCTATCAGGATCTCCTATCCTTAAAATGGTAGCTAGCCTCAGATACTGAGAACAATATGACAACAGCTATTATACACTAAAATAAAATAATATAATACAATATTAAGTGTATATGACACACGTATGTCAATGGGGTGCTTTCTTTTTAAAAAATACAAACAAAAATAAAAATAAAAATAAAACACATAGGGGCAGATTCACAAAACAATTACGCCTGTCTAACTGGGGTTAGACAGGAGTAATTTCAAATTTCGCGCGGCGTATCACTAGTTTGAATCCTCAAACCATGATACGCCGGCTTCGGGCTTCGATCCGAGAGGCTTACGTCTTCGTAAGCCTTCGGATCTACGCTGGCATCTATTTGCGGCCGCTGGGAGGAGTTCGCGTCGTTTTGGTGCGTCGGGATATGCAAATGTGTTTTTACGGGGATTCACGAACAAACAAGCGGGCGTCGCAATCGTTTTCGTCTATTTTTTTATACGTAATGTTAGAGCAGCTTTTTGCTGCTCTAACTTTACGTAGCCCATGTTAAGTATGGCCGTCGTTCCCGCTTCGAATTTATTTAAAATTTTATTTTGTTTACGTAACTCGTCGGGACGTGGATCGCCCGTAAAGTACGCTACATAAACAACGAATGACGTCACGACGTGATTTCGCGCAATGCACGGCGGGAAATTTGCGAACGGAGCATGCGCAGATCGATCGCCGCGGGAACGCGCCTAATTTAAATGTTTCACGCCCCCTACTCGCGCAGATGGATTGCGACGGGAGAAATACACTACGCCGCCGTCGTTTACCGTAGAAAATCTACCTGAATTCCACGTAGAGCAAGGTAAAAAACGGCGGCGTAGTGTATTTCTGATACGCTACGATAATCCATTTCTCTGTGAATCTGCCCCATAGTCTGTATATCTATAATGTTCTTTGTGGGAAATAATCTTGAAATTGGTTGAAAAAACACAAATCCAGGCTTTCCTTCACTTGTAGTCCCCCTCACGGTTTTGTACTCACCAGATAGACATGGTGTTAATTGCCTTCAGATATTGGGATCTCCCCCCTGTGGAGTTCAGCCCAGCCCAGCAGCAGTGTTTCTCCTCCAAATAGATATGGATGGGGTTAAGTGCGTGTGTGCAGCATGAGCGATCATGTGGACAAAAACATAGGGAGAGAGGACATAGCGTAATACTGTCTTTATTATATGAAAAAAACCCTGTTTAAAAGTTATGCTTACAAAAGTAATAACAAAGGTGTGCACATCGGTTGCAATGTTACTGCTCACTCTGCTAGCCTGGCGTCTCCGCTCCGTCTCCAGCTGATGTGTCCCGGGTGTAACTTGCTCCGTCTGTACGATACGTCGTGTAGCCCCGCCCTGACGCGTTTCGTGATTGGCTCACGTCTTCAGAGGGCGTGGCTACACGGCACGACTGATCGTATTTATAGGTGGATGCTGACCATTCGGCTCCTCCCCTCTCCCATTGTCAACAGCTTGCAGAGGGTGGAATATTACACTCCCCTCTGCCCGAAATCCCGCCCTGCTGCCAATAGGACTTAGGGTGTCCGGGTCGCCCCTCCTCTGTGATACTAGTCTGCTGTTTAACACAGCCTAGAGCGTCCTCCATGTTGTCGTAGCGCAGGACAGTATGATTACCCGATGCGCTACTCTACATTGTGGATCTATTAGGTACTGCTCCAGGAAGTTTATTGTCTGCTCGCGCGGCTCACTACACGCACAACTTAGAGCACCTCGCTGCTGACATAAACGGAGGACTATAGATTAAAGACTCAGACTAACAGCAGCTGTATCTTTTTGACATACATAATATATAATACTAATAATGTTCATACCTGGCTAACCCTTATTAAAGGTGGTAATACCAGTACTACTCATACCCAGTTGTGGATTACATCTTAATACGTTTCATCAGCAGTATATACTTATTACCACTAAAAAGGTGAATGTAACATAGTCACTTGTACCATGATAAAAACTGTTGACATACACATGAATATGTCCTTAAAATTCAACATATAAAATACACTATGATTTTTCAACATATAAAATACACTATAATTTTTCATATAATATTCATCCTGTATATTATACTGTTAAAAATGTCACATAAGCCAATACTCTTATTGTACTCCAATTTGCTATAAATATGACCTTTGATCTACCTTAATTCTATGTGTCCAATAGGGATAGATACATGGTCATTAGTGGACTAAAAAAGATAAATAAAATAAAATAAAAAGTAAAACATTGAATAGAATAAAAATAGAATAGAATAGGATAAAATAAATAACAGTGAAACCAGAAGTAAGAATGTCCTTAGATGGTCCCCTCATACGTTGATATATATGATATAGCATTACTATGACCTAATGCTAAATTAAATATGTTCAATGGTTTGAAAATTAGGTACAGCCTCCCCATATAGTCAATAATGTACATATTATTAATGATTGCTTATAAAGCAATTTATATCTAGATCAATATTGAGGCCATTCGGACTTAGGGTATTGGTAAGAAATATCCATTCAGTTTCTCTCTTGGATATTTCTCTTACCCTATTACTTCCTCTCCAATTGGGGTCTATTTTGTCTATCCCCCAGAACTTGAGTCCTATGGGGTTCTTATCATGTTTTTCTAAAAAATGTAAAGAGACGCTATGATCTTCATACCCTGTAGTGATGTTGTATATGTGTTCTCCTACTCTTTTAGACAGTTTTCTCTTTGTCCGTCCTATATACATTAACCCACAGGGGCATTCAAGGGCGTAAACCACATGGGTCGACATGCACGTTATACATTCTTTAATGGGGAAGTTCTTGCCATTGGCTGTCGAGGTAAATTGAGTGAGGCCGATCGCAAACAGTGAAGTTAGGCCCTTTTATGTCTGAAAAACGCACAATAACATGCGGAGTCCCTCAAGGATCGCCTCTGTCACCAGTGCTGTTTAACATTTATCTCCGTCCTCTTTTTGAGATTATCAGCAGCCAAAAACTGCTCTATCACTCATACGCAGACGACACGCAACTTTATTTCCGCATTTGCAACAGACAGGATCACCACCTCAATCTAGAGACATGCCTCTCTTTGATAGAAGACTGGATGACAAAGAGTTATCTTAAACTCAACGGAGCGAAAACAGAACTTCTTCTGTTTCACGCCAAGCACAGGAATCAACTTTCAACAGTGTGGACCCCCCCGCCTATTTTGGGCAAAACCATCACCCCTAGCGCCAAAGTCAAAAGCCTAGGGGTCATTTTTGACTCCTTTATGACAATGGACGCACAAATAGGATCAGTAGTCAGCGGATCTCACCATCTACTGCGCCTACTACGTAGACTCACTCCGTTCATCCCCAAAGAAGATTTAGCGGTCGTGGTGGGAGCTATTGTAAACTCCAGGCTGGATTATGCAAATGCCCTTTACCTCGGCCTCCCCAAGTACCAAATCGCTCGTCTGCAAGTCGTTCAGAATACGGCCGCCAGACTTGTGACTGGGAAAAAACCCTGGGAATCTATCTCACCTTCACTGAGAGCCCTTCATTGGCTGCCAGTTAAAGACAGAATTGCTTTCAAAGCTCTATGTCTTACGCATAGATGTGTCCATGGGAATGCCCCCCAATATCTATGCGAAATAATAAAAGCTCATAACCCCAATCGCGTTTTGCGATCCACGAATCAGAACCTGCTCCAGGTTCCGAAAGCCAACTTCAAGTCCAAAGGAGAAAGAAGATTCGCGATCCAAGGTCCCAGACTATGGAACGCTTTACCAACCAGCATTCGGTTGGAGGAGAACCACCTAGCATTTAGGAAAAAGGTCAAGACTTTTCTCTTTTGATATCAAAGGAGACAGGAACAACAAGCGCCCAGAGGCGATTCAGTTCGCATGTGCCGCGCTATACAAGTTTTCATTCATTCATTCATTCAAGTGGGTGGAGACCTGGCGGCATGCCTTACAACGCTGTGAATCCAGATCTTTCCCAGAACATCTTTAGTTTTTTTGGAGGGTCCAAAACTCTTTTCACTATTTGATCTCCAAAGGATGGACATTTTCTATATATAAATGGGGGAATTGATGGTAACTGTTGATTTAAAACCTTATCCATTAATAATATGCCCCAATGTTTCTTAATTATAGTTTCAATATCCTTGTATTGCTCATTATACTCTGAAATGAACCCCCATTCATGTTGGTTGTTCACAGGTCGTGTTCTTGGTTCCAATAATTGTTCTTGTGTGGAGTTGCCTATTGCTTCAATGAGTGAGTTCAATTCAGGTTTCTTATAGCCCTTTTCCGTGAATCTCTCTCTGATCACACTGGCCTGGTTCAGGTAGTCTGTGTCATTGGTGCAATTGCGTCTGATACGCATAAACTGCCCTTTTGGAATATTGCGCAGCCAGCGTGGATGATGGCCACTTTGGATAGGAATGTAGCTGTTCCTATCAGACGCCTTAAAGTATGCTTTTGTGTGATAGTAATTGGGTCCCCTCATTACTGTGACATCCAGATAATTAATTTCCTGTTGGTCCCATTTAAATTCCAATTTGATGTTATTTTTGTTGGAATTTAATTCGTCAGCATACAGTTGCAGTGATTCCTCTGAACCTTCCCAAATAACAAACAGGTCGTCAATATAACTCTGGTAAAATACCAGTTCCTTGCGTCTGTCTTTAAAAATCCACTTTCCAAGTGGAAATCCAAGTGGATTTTTAAAGACAGACGCAAGGAACTGGTATTTTACCAGCGTTATATTGACGACCTGTTTATTATTTGGGAAGGCTCAGAGGAATCACTGCAACTGTATGCTGACAAATTAAATTCCAACAAAAATAACATCAAATTGGAATTTAAATGGGACCAACAGGAAATTAATTATCTGGATGTCACAGTAATGAGGGGACCCAATTACTATCACACAAAAGCATACTTTAAGGCGTCTGATAGGAACAGCTACATTCCTATCCAAAGTGGCCATCATCCACGCTGGCTGCGCAATATTCCAAAAGGGCAGTTTATGCGTATCAGACGCAATTGCACCAATGACACAGACTACCTGAACCAGGCCAGTGTGATCAGAGAGAGATTCACGGAAAAGGGCTATAAAAAACCTGAATTGAACTCACTCATTGAAGCAATAGGCAACTCCACACAAGAACAATTATTGGAACCAAGAACACGACCTGTGAACAACCAACATGAATGGGGGTTCATTTCAGAGTATAATGAGCAATACAAGGATATTGAAACTATAATTAAGAAACATTGGGGCATATTATTAATGGATAAGGTTTTAAATCAACAGTTACCATCAATTCCCCCATTTATATATAGAAAATGTCCATCCTTTGGAGATCAAATAGTGAAAAGAGTTTTGGACCCTCCAAAAAAACTAAAGATGTTCTGGGAAAGATCTGTATTCACAGCGTGCAGACGTTGTAAGGCATGCCGCCAGGTCTCCACCCACTTGAGAGGCCTCACTCAATTTACCTCGACAGCCAATGGCAAGAACTTCCCCATTAAAGAATGTATAACGTGCATGTCGACCCATGTGGTTTACGCCCTTGAATGCCCCTGTGGGTTAATGTATATAGGACGGACAAAGAGAAAACTGTCTAAAAGAGTAGGAGAACACATATACAACATCACTACAGGGTATGAAGATCATAGCGTCTCTTTACATTTTTTAGAAAAACATGATAAGAACCCCATAGGACTCAAGTTCTGGGGGATAGACAAAATAGACCCCAATTGGAGAGGAAGTAATAGGGTAAGAGAAATATCCAAGAGAGAAACTGAATGGATATTTCTTACCAATACCCTAAGTCCGAATGGCCTCAATATTGATCTAGATATAAATTGCTTTATAAGCAATCATTAATAATATGTACATTATTGACTATATGGGGAGGCTATACCTAATTTTCAAACCATTGAACATATTTAATTTAGCATTAGGTCATAGTAATGCTATATCATATATATCAACGTATGAGGGGACCATCTAAGGACATTCTTACTTCTGGTTTCACTGTTATTTTTTTTATCCTATTCTATTCTATTTTTATTCTATTCAATGTTTTACTTTTTATTTTATTTTATTTATCTTTTTTAGTCCACTAATGACCATGTATCTATCCCTATTGGACACATAGGCCCAGATTCACAGAGCGATTACGCGTGCGCAACTGCTGTTACGCGTGCGTAAGTGTAAATGTGCGCGTGCGTATAGTTGCACGCGATTCACAAAACAATATACGCCAGAAATCTACGTTTTTTGGTCCGGCGTAATTGAGTTAGACCTTCGCTTCCCTTCGCGCAAAACTGCGCTAGACACACCATTGATTTGCTAGTCAAATATGCTAATGAGGGAGTTACGGGGATTCACAAAAAAACGCAGTTGCTGCGCAGGCTACGCGATGTGCGCAACAGCAAAATGTCCTGTCTAAAGTTAGAGCACCTAAAAGCTGGTCTAAATTTTGAAAAAAAGTCTACTTGTCAGATAAAGCAACACTGTTAGTGAGGAGTTCAGCAGTCACACGTGTTGCCCAACAATCTGTATGCCAACATGCCAGGGGCATCGTCGCGCATAGCTATACTACTGACTTTAGATGAACAAAGAAGGAGGAGGGCACGGAGGATGGCACTAAGGAGGGCACGGGAGATGTTTTTTTTTTTTTTTTATTTGCTTATATAAAATTTACAATTTAAATTAATCTAATACAATATTCTTATCTGATACAAGCCCCTCACTCTTCACTTGATATATCACACACGCATAGACATCTTTGGCATGAGTGATTCTGAGGTGTCTCGCATCTTCAGATTCACCCCTCATGCCATCATGAAATTACCACAACCTTGCAGGAGGACATCAGCAGCCCAACACATGGCACCACCCATGACACCCATGACAGCTACATATACAATCAGAGCCCCATCCCCACAGATTTCGAACAGAACATGTATGGGGACAGCTGGCTGGTTGGTGAGTGACATGGGAGTCAGGCATGACTATCCCCTCCCGTGATGCACACCTCACAAGTGGCACATGCATGACTAACATCCTCCTGTCTTTTCCCTTCAAGGTGACTCTGCATATGAACTGGAACCCCATCTCATGACCCCATCTCATGCCAGCTCACATTATGCATCTTTGCACGTTAAACACACACATTAATCATGGCACAATGAGAATGCATGCATGCACACCACTATGGTCCCTAGCACACACACCCCACATCCTCATCAAATTGGATTGGCACCAGTCCACCATGCAAGACTGGTGAGCAGTAACGCCACGTCAAGGCTCCAATTATGTCACTGTACATTCATACACCATTCACACGGACCTGGGAATCACTTCTCCCTGGTCCTGGGGAACCCTTCTCCACCCAAATTGAGGATGACACCCCTTTTCCAGCAGGAATGTCACCCCCACATTCAAACATCATTCACAACCCAAAAAATGCCAAAAATGTCAGCAAAAAAAAACAAAAAATGCATAGAAAAAAAAAAAAGGCAGAGAACAAAAATAAAAATGCTTTCAAACCAAAAAAAGGGGGGGGAAAAAAATTAATGCCCTCTGCCTGAGCCACGCCTGGGGCGCCCCCGGCCACGGCCCCGGACCCTCAGGGGAGACGCATGGGGGAGGGGAAAAGCCGGGGAAGGAGGAGCAGCCCCTGAGATCTGCCCTCCAAGGCCACGGCTATTCTGTCCAGGGCAGCACCAAGTGTTGCCGTGTTGCCCTGGATAGCCTGGGTAAGGGCCCTCACATCCTGCCCAACGCCTGCTGCTGTAGTTTGCAGGTCATTTAGGCAGGTTGTGGAGGCCCGGGAGTGGGAGTCCAGGTTACCCAGCCTATCGTTGATGGAGGACAGGCTCTGATCCACCCGCCCCATAGTCTGGCAGAGCTGTCTCAGAAGGCGGGTCTGGGTGGCCAGGTTCCTTCTCAGACAGGCGGGCAGGAGATTGGGCGCCCCCCTGGTGCTCTGGGATGACCTCCTGGCTCCAGCTGATGGTTGTGGCCGGGGAGAAGGGGAGGCCCTTGTGAGGGGAGCCATGTTGGGGGAGGAGGGGGGGGGCTCCCCCTTAGGGAGGGCAGGCTTCTTGCAGCCAGAGGGGAAGAGTCCGCAGAAACCAAACGTCCAGTGCCTGCCATGGACTCCTCCTCCTCATGATTCTCCTCCTCCTCATGATCGTCCTCCGCATGATCATCCTCCTCCTCTTGTTCCTCCTCCGCGGACTCTGGCCTTGTTGGGGGGGCCTCATTAGGCTGCTGTCCTGGCGTTGGAGCGGTCAGGCCAGATGGCCCTGCACCCTCCTGCACAGCTGTGGATGACACAAACCATTCACAGGTTGGAGGATCCACACACTTGCCACATATTCCCTTTCACCCCCTCCCCCACACATGCTACACACCTGAGAGAAATAAAAACCTTACCTGGCACCGCGGGGACCGGACTTGTGTCAAAGCCTGGCAGGCCCTCCACTTCATGCCGGTGAAAGGTCAGGGCCACCACACGCTCCGTCGCTGTAAATCTAATCCGGCATGGTGGGCCCCCTCCTGTGCCCCTGGCATGGGCATTTATTGCGGCCAGTTTTTTTTTCACCTCACGCCGGAGGTCATTTATTTTCTTTTCAATCCCAGACCGGGTCCGTGTCTCCCCCTCCCCCGATGAATTGACCTGCTCCGTGATCATATCCAATATCTCCCTCCTCCTGGCCGGGGTGGTGGTGGCACTCTGCGGGCCGTGGAGAAAACGCCCATACTCGCTAATGGCCCGGGCAAGAATTCTTTTTTCCCCCACTGTAAAATTAAGCTTTCTTTTTCTCTCAGTCATACTTCCAAACAAACTCACTAGCAGTCACCAAAAATCTGTCACAAATACAAGCACAACCAATCAGACAAGAACACACACAAAGAGAAAAAGAACACCCAAAAATCACACTAGCACTCAGCAAGAAACAGACACAAAAAAATCAGATGAAAAAATAAAGCAAGAAAACAAACGCTCAGAAATCTATCAATCAAACAAACAGTCTCAAACACTTATCAAAACTCACTTTCACAAAACTACCAACAAGCACTAGATCACACAGAACACTAATCTGACAACTACAAAACACACTCTAACGAACAACAGAGCAAAAGCACTTGATTCAATGGGAAGGGACACAAAGGGATGTACTTTTGCAATGGAAGTGCGTTTGTGTGTGTCTATTTATGCTGTCTGCGTAGTTCACAACGTTGCCCTAGTCCATTTCCAATTTCACTGATTGCGCCGCTCCCGAGTTGTGAGCATGCGCACAACGGAGCTGACATGGTTTCCTTCACGCGCGCATGCGCGAGTCGGCCGGCCCTTCATTTGCATGGGGTCACGGCTCATTTCAATGTAACACGCCCACGTCCCTCCCAATTTGTATTACTCCTCCTTACGCCTCAGGAAAAAACCTTATGCTTGCGCAATCTCTTGCGCAAAAGCTACGTGAATCGCGGGATTACGCGGCTAGATTGCGCAAGTCTAACGGAAAAGTGGTGCGCTACGCCGGACCGATAATGCGCCGATCTACGTGAATCTGGGCCATAGAATTAAGGTAGATCAAAGGTCATATTTATAGCAAATTGGAGTACAATAAGAGTATTGGCTTATGTGACATTTTTAACAGTATAATATACAGGATGAATATTATATGAAAAATTATAGTGTATTTTATATGTTGAAAAATCATAGTGTATTTTATATGTTGAATTTTAAGGACATATTCATGTGTATGTCAACAGTTTTTATCATGGTACAAGTGACTATGTTACATTCACCTTTTTAGTGGTAATAAGTATATACTGCTGATGAAACGTATTAAGATGTAATCCACAACTGGGTATGAGTAGTACTGGTATTACCACCTTTAATAAGGGTTAGCCAGGTATGAACATTATTAGTATTATATATTATGTATGTCAAAAAGATACAGCTGCTGTTAGTCTGAGTCTTTAATCTATAGTCCTCCGTTTATGTCAGCAGCGAGGTGCTCTAAGTTGTGCGTGTAGTGAGCCGCGCGAGCAGACAATAAACTTCCTGGAGCAGTACCTAATAGATCCACAATGTAGAGTAGCGCATCGGGTAATCATATTGTCCTGCGCTACGACAACATGGAGGACGCTCTAGGCTGTGTTAAACAGCAGACTAGTATTACAGAGGAGGGGCGACCCGGACACCCTAAGTCCTATTGGCAGCAGGGCGGGATTTCGGGCAGAGGGGAGTGTAATATTCCACCCTCTGCAAGCTGTTGACAATGGGAGAGGGGAGGAGCCGAATGGTCAGCATCCACCTATAAATACGATCAGTCGTGCCGTGTAGCCACGCCCTCTGAAGACGTGAGCCAATCAGGAAACGCGTCAGGGCGTGGCTACACGACGTATCGTACAGACGGAGCAAGTTACACCCGGGACACATCAGCTGGAGACGGAGCGGAGACGCCAGGCTAGCAGAGTGAGCAGTAACATTGCAACCGATGTGCACACCTTTGTTATTACTTTTGTAAGCATAACTTTTAAACAGGGTTTTTTTCATATAATAAAGACAGTATTACGCTATGTCCTCTCCCCCTATGTTTTTGTCCACATGATCGCTCATGCTGCACACACGCACTTAACCCCATCCATATCTATTTGGAGGAGAAACACTGCTGCTGGGCTGGGCTGAACTCCACAGGAGGGAGATCCCAATATCTGAAGGCAATTAACACCATGTCTATCTGGTGAGTACAAAACCGTGAGGGGGACTACAAGTGAAGGAAAGCCTGGATTTGTGTTTTTTCAACCAATTTCAAGATTATTTCCCACAAAGAACATTATAGATATACAGACTATGTGTTTTATTTTTATTTTTGTTTGTATTTTTTAAAAAGAAAGCACCCCATTGACATACGTGTGTCATATACACTTAATATTGTATTATATTATTTTATTTTAGTGTATAATAGCTGTTGTCATATTGTTCTCAGTATCTGAGGCTAGCTACCATTTTAAGGATAGGAGATCCTGATAGATGTTTGCACCTCACAAAAAGCAGATTTTGAACTTCTGAGTTCAATTGATATAAATTCATATAGCGCTGTTAATGCCTCATAGAGACATATTTCTTCCATACACTTTTTTCTCATTATAATAGCTGCTTTTTCTGCATATATACTTATATAATCTATTAAATTAGAAGATTTGTCCACTGAGCGCTAGGACCAGCCTTTATCCTAGGATATATCCTGCTACATTTTCTCTATAATCTTCTGTGTAGGTCACAGGAACTGACAAGGACACTGAATTTCCTGCAGGATCAACAGGTATCTTCTGTATTTTATGAAAATGTTCTTAGCATAAAAACAAAAAGAAAACAAATGCAGCCACCACATTTAAGGACTGTAAGCTGCAATATATTATATTTTTGTTCTTGGGTTTAGTTATTAAAGGTAGGGCATCATACAGTATACCTCTCTATCTGATGTTATAGCATCACATCTAAGCAAATATCTACAGCACCTCCCAAAAGTGAGTACACCCCTCACATTTTTATAAATATTTTATTATATCTTTTCATGTGACAACACTGAAATAATTAGTATGACACTTTGCTTCAATGTAAAGTAGTGAGTGTACAGATTGTATAACAGTGTAAATTTGCTGTCCCCTAAAAATAACTCAACACAGCCAATAATGTCTAAATCGCTGGCAACAAAAGTGAGTACACCACTAAGTGAACATGTCCAAATTGGGCCCAATTAGCCATTTCCCCTCCCTGGTGTTATGTGACTCATTCGTGTTACAAGGCCTCAGGAGTGAATGGGGAGCAGGTGTGTTAAATTTGGTGTTATTACTTTCACTCTCTCATACTGGTCACTGGAAGTTCAACATGGCACCTCATGGCAAAGAACTTTCTAAAGATCTAAAAAAAAAGAATTGTTGCTCCACATAAAGATGGTCCAGGCTATAAGAAGATTGCCAAGACCCTGAAACTGAGCTGCACCACGTTCGCAAAGACCATACAGAGGTTTAACAGGACAGGTTCCACTCAGAACAAGCCTCGCCATGATCGACCAAAGAAGTTGAGTGCACATGCTCAGCGTCATATCTAGAGGTTGTCTTCAGGAAATAGACGTATGAGTGCTACCAGCATTTCTGCAGAGTTTGAAGGGGTGGGGGGTCAGCCTGTCAGTGCTCAGACCATACACCGCACACTGCATTTAATTGGCCTGCATGGCTGTCCTCCCAGAAGGAGGCCTCTTCTAAAGATGATGCACAAGAAAGCCTGCAGTTTGCTGAAGACAAGTAGACTAAGGACATGGATTACTGGAACCTGTGGTCGGATAAGACCAAGATAAACTTATTTGATTCAGATGGTGTCAATTGTGTGTGGGGGCAACCAGGTGAGGAGTGCAAAGACAAGTGTGTCTCGCCCAGTGGCATTGCTAGGGGGGGTGTGGGCTACACCGGGTGATGCCTCACAGTCCTCACCCCTACACTGATCTCTCACGTCTTGCTGGCTGTCTCACACAGTGGAGCGGACCAAAGCCACCTCAATCCACTCCACTGTGTGAGAGGGAGAAGGAAGTCCAAGGAACACACTGATGTATCCTGTACTGTTTTGGGGTCTGTAAAGATTAATGTAATGCAAATAGACATGTTTTGGGGGGTGCTATGGAAGGGGAGAGGGGGAACTGCACTGAGGGGAGTCTGCACTGATGGAGGGGGGATCTGCACTGAGGGGGGTCTGCACTGAGGGGGGTCAGCACTGATGGAGGGAGGGGATCTGCACTGATGGAGGGGGGTCAGCACTGAGGGATGTCAGCACTGATGAAGGGGGGTCTTCACTGAGGGGGGTCTATACTGATTGAGGGGAGTCTGTACTTGTTGAGGGAGGTCTATACTGAGGGAGGGATCTATACTGTGGGAGGGGGGTCTGTACTTAGTGTGGAGGGTCTGTACTGAGGGAGGGGATCTATAATGCAGGAGGGGGGTCTGTATTTAGTGGGGATCTATACTGAGAGAGGGGGGTCTGTACTTAATGGAGGGGGGTCTGTAGTTAGTGGAGGGGGTCCATACTGAGGGGGGTCTGTAATGAGGGGGGACTATAGTTGGTGAAGGGGGGTGACACAATTTTATTCCGAACCGGGTGACACCAACCCTAATGACGCCACTGGTCTTGCCTACAGTCAAGCATGGTGATGGGATTGTCATGGTCAGGGGCTGCATGAGTGCTTCCGGCACTGTGGAGATACACTTCATTGAGGGAACCATGAATGCCAACATGTACTGTGACATACTGAAGCAGAGCATGATCCCCTTCTTTCGAAGATTGGGCCACAGCGCAGTATTCCAACATGATAACAATGAAGGTGGAGGAGTGCAAGGTTTTTAACATCCATCAGCTCCGTGATGTTGTTATGGAAGAGGACTCCAGTGGTAACCTGTGAAGCTCTGGCGAACTCCATGCCCAAGAGGGTTAAGGAAGTGCTAGAAAATAATGGTGGCCACACAAAATATTGACACTTTGTGCACAATTTTGACATTTTCCCTTAGGGGTGTACTCACTTATGTTGCCAGCGGTTTATACCTTAATGGTGTGTTAAGTTATTTTAAGGAAACAGCAAATGTACACTTACACAAGCTGTACACTCTCATTCCTTCAGTGTTGTCACATGAAAAGATATAATAAAATATTTACAAAAATGTTCTTTTGTGAAATACTGTACAGTGGAACCTCAGATTGTAACGCGAGTAACATGGTTAACGAGCGTTTCGCAATACGAGCACTTTATTTTTTTTAAATCCTAAATCGGTTCACAAGCAGGATTCAAGCCAAAGCAGTGTGCAGTACCGTGTTTGGCCTGAGGTGGGGGGTCGCGGAAGCCGAGCAGAGCCACTTGGAGCAGTTTGTAAATGATCAGAAAGACTTGGAAATACACCATTCCCGAGCCTTTCCGTGGGTAGCCAAGCTGTCCTCGGGCCTTTTTGTGTGTTCCTAAGGCGCTTCGGCGCCCCCCACCTCTGGCTGCATGCGGTATTGCATGCCATTGAAGTCAAAGTGGAGCAAATTATTTTCATTTCCATTGACTTTAATGGGGAAACTCACTTTGATATGCGAGTACTTTGGATTACGAGCATTCTCCTGGAGCGGATTATGCTCATAATCCGAGGTTCCGCTGTATTTAATTTTTTGCAGAAAAATGTTTTTTGATTTACAAAATAGTTTTGTCACTCAAGCACTACAGCCATAATTGGTTTCACTTTTTTAGATTCTTTCATAATTCTTGTCATAATAACATTTTTAAAATGTTTACATTTTTTTGTTTTTTTCATTCTTAAGAGCACAGTTTTGGTCCGTCTTATGTTAATTTCCTTTATTTCCACAAGAGGTCAGTGTAGACTGAATGATTATCTTTCACTGTTTCAATCACAACCTAGAATGAGATAGTGTCTGTTATTATCAGTAACTATGAATGAAATGTAAATCATAAGTAGAATGCTTATATCTTCAGAAAACATGTTTTATGCTCATCTCTATTCTTATCACATCTGTAGCATATACTTTTCAGTAAGCCAACATTTCTGTATTCATTTTTTTTTTTTATTGGTCTTGAGGCGATTTAGTTCATGTTTGTAGCGCTATACAAGTTACTCATTCATTCAATATTCAAATTTTCTGAGATACTTAATTTTTGGGTTTTCACTAACTGTAAGTCATAATCATCAAATTTAAGAAATGCTTGAAATATATCACTCTGTGTGTAACGCATCTATAAAAAGGGGACAGAGTTCCTAGTCTTTAACCACTTAAGCCCCGGACCAATATGCTGCTAAATGCCCAGAGGCGTTTTTACAATTCGTCGCTTTAACAGACAATTGCACAGTCGTGCGACGTGGCTCCCAAACAAAATTTGCATCCTTTTCTTCCCACAAATAGAGCTTTCTTTTGATGGTATTTGATTGCCTCTGCGATTTTTATTTTTTGCGCTATAAATAAAAATAGAACGACATTTTTGAAAATAAAACAATATTTTTTACTTTTTGTTATAAGAAAAATTGAATAAACTAAATTTTAGTCAAACATTTAGGCCAAAATGTATTCAGCCACATGTCTTTAGTAAAAAAAAAAAAATCGCAATAAAAAAAATTAGCTACCTAGCGCCAACAGCGACACTAATACAGCGATCAGAAAAATGATCGCTTAGTGACGCTGGCAATAGGGGGTGAAAGGGTTAACTAGGGCTTGGTTAGGAAGGGGGTACATTTTAGGTTAAAAACAAAAAACAATAAGCATTTAATATAACTTTAAGCTCTGTGCTACTAGAGTCTGTAGCGGTATTTCCACGTGTGCGACTTGGGGTGAATTTTCACTACCAAAAGCAGTAACCCTGAGCCACACTCTGGACTGCATTGCAGGATCCAGGCAAAGTTACTTACCTTGCCCCCAGGATCCTGCAATGTCTCCCCGCTGTGTGTGCGAGCTGTCTCATGCTCCGCTTGATTCATCACTGTGCCGGGCTCCATTCCCTGCGAGCGTCGCAGTCAAGCCAAGTCAAATGACCTTTTACAGTTTAACAAACTGTCCATGAATCAGTGTAGCATATTCTTCCTTTTTTTTAATTCTCTGTTTTTATTTTTAAAAAGAAAGATATACAAAGATAAAGGAACAGACAAAATCCAATAGTAGTACAAACATCCTATATAAACTTTACATCTTCCTCTTCAACTATTTCCTTTCATATATTACATCAGAGGAAAAAAAATATAGATATATAACTACTTAAAGTTCAATATAGTGGGGAAAAAAGGCAAAGACAAAATAATCATTCCTTCTTTAACATACAACCATTTTTCCCCCGTTATTTCATTTCCTACCCTAATTAATCCATATATTCCATACTTTTTAATGTGGCTCCCTCACTAACTCCGCACATCTTCCTTCCTTCCCCCTTTCTTTTTCCTAATACCCTCCCCCCTTATCCCCTCCTCAAGACCCCCATCTCCTCATCTTCCCATCTCTGCCCCGTACCTGAGCAACGGCGCAGAGAGGAAAAAAAAAGGGAAGATAACTAGTGTTGAGCAGAATATGCCATATTCGATTTCGCGACATATCTCGAATATATAGTCGAATATTCGAGATATATTCGCTAAATACGAATATTCGTGATATTTTTTGGAAATGAAATGATTGCGAATTTTCGCTATTGCGAATGCGAATTTTCGAGAAATGCGAAATGGAGCACTCTGATTGGCTCAGAATATTCGTGATATTTTATAATACCAAATAATTGCGAAATTTTGAGAAATGCGGAATGGAGCACTCTGATTGGCTCAGAATATTCGTGATATATTACAATACAAAATAATTGCGAATATTCGGCAAATGCGGAAGGAGCACTCTGATTGGCTCAGAATATTCTTGATATATTACAATACAAAATAATTGCGAATATTTTATCGTAATTTCGCAAAAATGCGAATGAGAAATTGATTGCGGAATTTCGACAGTAACACTCTGAAATCGAATATATGTGTTATTTTAGCTAAAAACAATATTGCGAATTTCTTGAAAATAATCGCGCGATATCGCTATTGCCGAATAATCGCATTGCGATTTTTCGGCAATATAAAATGATCGCTGCAGCTACTCGGCCCAAGGTCTCTAATCATACCAGCAATGCTTTTAGACGTCGATGGAGATCTCTACGATGTGATCTGTTCTAAAAAAAAATTGAAAAAATATGAATATTCGAAATAGCGAATATTCACCGCGAAATTCGGAATATATCGCGAATACTCGAATATGCCATATTCGAGCCGAATATTCGCAATACGAATATTCGTGAGCAACACTAAAGATAACCCCCCTCCGCTGTCTTCTCCGATGGACGATTTCCAAACAAGCTTCCTATTTTCTCTATCTCCCTAAATGCCTCATTCTTATTCTTACTCCCCTAATACGTTTTTACCTTCCTCTGATTGACTCCCAAGGCGTCCATATCATTCTTATTTGTTCTTTTTTAGCTATCGTCATTGGCAAAAGTTTCTCCATTATTCCTATTTTCCTTACTTTTCTAAGCCACATTGAAATTGAAGGTGCTTTAGGATCTTTCCAGTTTATTGCAATACAGCTTTTGGCCGCATTTATCAAATTACATATTACTGACTCCATATATCTTTTTGGTGTAATTTGTATATGATGTAACAGACAGAAAGCAGGATCATCTGGAATCTGAAATTGCGTAAGTAATCGGTTAATTCTCTGAACTGTTTGCCAGAATTGTCTTATTAATGGGCAGCCCCAGATTATGTGTATTATTGTCCCTTTCTCCCCGCAACCTCTCCAGCATCTATCTGAGACTTCTGAGAAAAATGTGTTTAGACGCGCTGGCGTATAGTACCAACGTGTTAATATTTTATAATTTAATTATTGTATTTTCCAGGGCTTTTTTTCTGGGGGAACTTGGTGGAACTCAGTTCCACCACCTTTGGCTCAGACCCTTTGGTGCCCGCTCACCACAATCACTTGTGAACACAGAAGTCTGGTTTCTGTGTTTACACGTGACTGCTTTGTAACCCCCTGAACTCTGCACACTGTATGTAATGCAATTCTGGTATTTAATGCCCCTTTAAGACCCTTCTACTGTTTGTGAAATCTGAACGGGTCGTGGTTGAGTTCCTGCACCTATTTTTTGAGAAAAAAAGCTCTGGTATTTTCGTACACCTTGAAGATTTTAACGTCAGGTCTATGATATTCTGGCATTGTACTGGGGAGAATGTTTGTCCTAAATCTCTTTCCCATTTGGCCAGGCATGTCATTGTAAAGTCTTCTGGTGGTGCAGTCAGCAATGTATACATTTTAGAAACCACGTGGTGGAGTGGGTTATCCCCCCCCCACAATATTCCCCAAATTTTGTTAATGCCCAATTGTAATTTTCTGCATCACCCAGAGTTTCCAAAAAATGTCATACCTGCCGTGCTTGCCATATCGGTATTTCACAACACCCCCCCCCCCCCTTTGTGTTAATTCCCCTATTGATAGCCATCCCCTTTCTCCCAGAAAGAAATCTACCTTTCTCTCTTAATTTTTTAAATATCTGAGATTCCATGCCTGGTTTAAACTCTGGATTCCCTACAATCGGATAGAGGGGAGAACTTTTAGTAGAGAATTTTGGATTTTGACATACTTTGTTGCCAGTGCATAGAGTTGGACCTATTGTAGGGTGAGTTTTAACTATATGGGGTAGTGCCGTATAACACCATAGTGCCCTATTTAAAGGTATAGGGCAGATTTGTTGCTCAATGGTAATCCACAATTTATGATCCTCATGTCTACTCCAATTAACTATCCTACCCAACTGGGCGGCCTGGTAATATTTTAACATATCAGGTGCTAATATTCCTCCAGCCCCCTTGGGTAGGGTCAATAATTTCCTGCCAATCCTTGGCCGTTTACATGCCCAGATAAATGTTGTAAATATCATCCGGACTTGTTCGAAGTACGACATGGGGATCTGAATTAGTAGAGCTTGAAAGAGAAAGAGAAATGTTGGTACTACACTCATTTTTAAAATATTACATCTCCCGAACCACGAATGCAACCCTCTACTCCAGCCTTCTAACAATGTTCTGATTGTACCAAGTATTGGTTTGAAATTCAACTCAAAAATGTCCTTTAAATCTGGGGGCATTCCTGTTCCCAGATAGTTTAATGCTCTAGTCGTCCATTTAAACTTAAAGCTATATTCCAGGCCACTTTTAATAGACTCAGGGAGTGCCACCCCCATCGCCTCCGATTTACTATAATTGATTTTTAAGTAAATCGAAGTAAAGTTCTACTTCTTTCATTAAATTTGGTAACACAATTTGTGGTTTTGCTAAAGAGAAAAGCATATCTTCTGTTTAATACCCACAATATCTTTATTCTGTCAAATCTTATTTAACAATGGTTCTAGTGTCAATGCAAATAACAGAGGCGACAGGGGGCAGCCCTGCCTAGTACCATTTGTAATTACCAGAGGCATAGAGTACACCCTATTTACTTTTACCAAGGCTCTGGGTCCCGCATACACTCCCGTAATCCACTGTACCATTCGCTCTCCCAGACCCATTTGTTTTAAGGTCTCCAGCATAAATTTACAAATAACTCTATCAAATGCTTTCTCTGCGTCCATATTTAGGAAAACACTCAATATCTTTTTTTTATTTACTTGATATATTAAATTTAGCACTTTAATAGTACTGTCTCTCGCTTCTCTAGTTGGTATAAACCCTACTTGATCTAAGTGAGCAAGTCTTGACAGCAGGGGCTGTATGCAGGATGCCAGAATCGTTGTCATTATTTTTAGGTCGACTTTCAATAAGGATATTGGTCTGTAACTGCTACATATCCCTGGGTCTTTCCTTTCTTTCGGGATAATCGTTATATGCCCCATTACAGCCTTCGGTGGTAGAGGCCCTGTTTAACCCACTGTAATAAATACCTTGGTCATATATGTCCCCAATTGTGTACTGAAACTTTTGTAATATTGTATAGTGAACCCGTCTGGGCCTGGCGCCTTACCATGTTTTATTGTTTTTATTATTGTTTGCACTTCTTCCAGAGTAATTGTTTTTTCTAGATTTCTTCATTCTGGAGATGTTAATCTAGTTAAACATGAGGAAGATACATATTTCTCCACAGTCCCAGGGGGGTTCACTATCTCTTGGAGATTATATAAAGAGGCATAGTATTTCCTATATTCTTGCGCTATTTCTTTTGAGAGATAACGTTTTTGATCTGCTTTTGTTTTAATAAATGGGACATATGATCGTGTCTGCAATTTTTTTTGCCAGTAGCTTCCCACATTTGTCTCCTGAATTATACAACGTCCTTTCTGCATATTGTAGAACCGATTCGGCCTTATATCGGAGGAGATCTTCTGCTTGTCTTCTTAAATGTGTTAATTCAATTCCTATGCCTATTTCTGTCTTTTTTTTATGCTGTATCTCTAGTCTCTGTATCTTTTCTAACAGTTCTTTTATTTGTTCCTCTCTTGCCTTTTTAACTCGGGAACTATGTTTAATTAGGACCCCTCGAATTACGGATTTATGGGCTTCCCAAATTATTCCTGGATCGCATTCTTCATTATCATTTGTCTGGAAGTACCATATTATTATTTGTTTTACATCTTCCTTTATTTGGGGGTTCTGCAATAGGCTCTCATTTAACCTCCATCTCCACTCTAGCACCTGGGTCCCCCCTCCTAAAGTAACCTCCATCGTAACTGGTGCGTGGTCTGTCCATGTTATGTTCCCTATTGAGATTTCTTGTACTAGATGTTACATCTGATGGGGTACCAAAAAAAGATCTATCTTTGAATATGTTTGATGTGGATTCGAATAATACGTATAGTCCTTTTCTCCTGCGTGTAAGATACGCCAGCCATCTATTAGTTGTAATTCATGTAATTTCCGTATAATACGTTTTCTGATTCCACTAGATACCGATGAGAGCCCCCCAGAGGTATCTGCTTTAGGATATAAGGGGATATTTAAATCTCCACCACATATCAACTTTCCCTCTCTGAAATTCATCAATTTGGAGAGCACCCTAACTAAGAAACTATCTTGATGTACATTCGGTGCATATATAGTAGCTAATGTTACCTTCTCTCTGCCTATTGCACCTTTTAAGTGAATAAATCTTCCTCCAGTGTCTACATATTTATCTGTTAAAGACCAAGGTATTCTGTTTTATATTAGGATAGCCACTCCTTTACTTTTAGCTTCCTGATTTGAGGCATGATATACATTTGGGAAATACCTATTTTGAAGATAGGGATATACCCCCTCTTTAAAATGTGTTTCCTGGATAAATCCTATATCTGTGTTAAAAGATTTTAACTAATTTAATAGTATCTTACATTTTTCGGGGATATTAAGCCCTTTCACATTTAAAGAAGTGACCCGTATTTTATCCATCTATCTTATCACGGTAGGACAACAGCAGAGGAGAGAGAGAGAGAAAGAGAGAAAAAAGGGGAGGGGCCCAGGTCTCCTCTATAGGGGTCTCAGGAGGTTATATATTACAGCTCCTACTTGGGACTTCTATTTTACCGTAGGTGCCGAAAATTGGGGTACTGGCCTCCAATAGCAAGAGCGGCTGAGCTCCCGTCCCCTCCCCTCCCCTTATTTATTTCCCATTTTTAACCCTTTATGTCTTAGGCCGCGTACACACGGCAGAGAACATCGACGGGCAGAACACATCGTTCCGCCCGTCGAGGTTCTCTGCCGGCCGTCGAAATCGGCGACCCGCCCGTCGGGAATGGCAACCAGCCATTCATCCAGGCGGGCCGTCGAGCAAAAAGAGAGCGTCGATTCCCGACGGGCGGGGCGAGCGCTCCGTGCACACACTGCAGCTTCCAGCGAGGTTCTCGCTGGTTTCCAGCGAGAAACTCGGTCGTGTGTACGCCGCCTTACTTACCTTCCCTTTCTGATCTCTATCCAGATATTTGACATACTTTTATTCTACACTATCTATTCCCTTCCTACCCTCCGCCCCCCTCCCCCTTCCCACTCCCCTTCTCCACCACCCCTCAAAATCTCATCCTTATACTTACAAGTATACACACTTCTACCCTCTTCCTATATAGATTCTCTCCATATATGTTACGAGCTATTCACTCATTAAAATAATTCATACATAGTCACACTAATAATATTACTTGAACAACTATTTCATATAACTCATTTACATTTTATTCCTGTTTGATTCTTCTCCTGTCCCGCTTTCCACTTCCCCACCCCCTTTCACTAAGTACCAAGTCTCCATACTTTCTTTAATTCCTCATTATGCTTTAGCTACAGGATCTGCGTATAAGCTCTCTTAACCACCTTATAACCCTAAAAACGTTACCCTCTTCCCAAATGTGTATAGATGTATTTATTTTCCTATAAAACCCCACCCGCTACCCCTAAATATATGATTTTATTTCCTGGTGAATCTTGTGTAATACATGTATTCTGTATTTTATTTTAACGTTTTTATCTATATTTTGTGTGAAGTGTTGTTTGTCAAATTATAGTGGATTATAGCAAATATTTCCGTATATTTAACCCCCTCCCCCCTAACCCTCATACCTCCCTCCCCGTTCACCCTTTTAATTCCTACCACCCCTCCTCCCTTCTCCCTCCCCCGTGAGAAAAAAAAAGTGGGGGGAACCCCTGTGATCATATTGTGCATATTGTTCAATCTAGTGACACACCCCTCTTAACCCCCAAAAAAGGAAGAGTTACATATCCTAGACTTATTGCCTATTTACACATTCCTGTCCTAATTATGTTATATTATATTATATTCCTTCAAAACGGGACAATCCTATAAGGTGGGTAACACAGATATTTAAATATTAAAAAAAAAGGAAAAAAAAAAGAAAAAGATTCTTCTCCTTTCCTTTTCTTTTCCCTAAATAGTATATGTCAATCCTACCAAGAAGGAAAAAAAAAGAAAAAGATCTGGAACACGGGACTGGACATCCCCTTAATTGACCATGAGATATAGCTCCTTCAAAGGACAGAGGAAAAAAAAAAAAAGGGGGGATGGTGGATTCCATCCATATCTCCCCCTTCTATCCTCCCCTTAACTCCTTGTATCCGACACTCCTAAAAAAAAACATATAGGATACAGGAGAAAGGCGGAAAAAAAGAGAGAAAGAAAAAGGGGAAAGAGGGGGACGGCATATTCTTCCAATAAGAGAGAAGCTGTGGAACATGCATTAGTCAAAACCAGTCCTTTTGGGGCAGAGGAATTTAAGACAAACACGAGAAACACTTCTACTTCTGATGTAGGTAAAGCAATTACAAACAGTTTGGAGCAACTGGAGATATTCTGCATGCACCATTGATTCTAGTGAGACATTTACAAACGTTTGGTATGTACTACCACCACACAAGCAAAAATACATAGGCTTCCATATTTACAGGGGAGCATACTATCTACTTATCCTACAGCAAAAATCCAAGCACACATGTCTACAAAGTATCAAAAAAATTAGCCAAAACAGTTTTCTGGTTAAAAATGTTAAAACAGCGCATAACATGAAAAGTCCAATATAGATAAAGATGTTGGAAGAAAGTCCATAGATCAGTGTATTTAGGCAAAGTTCAAAGTGACTTGAAGGAAACTTCATGGAATACTAGCACACCCTCCACCGGTTTCCAATCTCCACCAAACGTGAGGCACACTTCCCCGCAGGGGTTCAAACTCACCAGAAACTCAAAGAAACAGGCCTTAAGTATAAAACGTCCTGATCAAACCTCCAACATCATTCCAGAAGCGGCAAGGGTTAATGAGTCAAACTCCAATATATGGATCATAGAAAAAAGCAAAGAGCACCAAAATAGTGTAATATTGCTTTTAATAAAAGATATTCCCGTATAACAACACCCCGCTTCCTATCTACATACATTTAAAACATTGAAAATGAACAATAAACATAAAGAGTGTAATTCACCGCTCTCCTCCGCACACAGGGGGTCGCGCTTGTACCACAATGCTACGACGGCGTATCCAGGAAATACTAGGAGTGCGTTCCACCGCTGCATCATCGCCACTAAGACAGGAGTCTTTAGCAGCGTGCATTGTGGCACAAGCGCGACCCCCTGTGTGCGGAGTAGAGCGGTGAATTACACTCTTTATGTTTATTGTTCATTTTCAATGTTTTAAATGTACGTAGATAGGAAGCGGGGTGTTGTTATACGGGAATATCTTTTATTAAAAGCAATATTACACTATTTTGGTGCTCTTTGCTTTTTTCTATGATCCATATATTGGAGTTTGACTCATTAACCCTTGCCGCTTCTGGAATGATGTTGGAGGTTTGATCAGGACGTTTTATACTTGAGGCCTGTTTCTTTGAGTTTCTGGTGAGTTTGAACCCCTGCGGGGAAGTGTGCCTCACGTTTGGTGGAGATTGGAAACCGGTGGAGGGTGTGCTAGTATTCCATGAAGTTTCCTTCAAGTCACTTTGAACTTTGCCTAAATACACTGATCTATGGACTTTCTTCCAACATCTTTATCTATATTGGACTTTTCATGTTATGCGCTGTTTTATAATTTTTAACCAGAAAACTGTTTTGGCTAATTTTTTTGATACTTTGTTTTATACCTTGAATAGATGAATTTATTTCTTTTATTTTTAAACAGCTGCTCATATATATATATATATATATATTGCTTAATTGCTCTCAGTGGGATTAATATTTAATTTAATTTAATTCTGAGATTTTATATATATTATTTTAATTAATTTATCTATTCCTCTGATTAAGTAATCTTTGTCCTTGGCGCCGAGAAGTGCACTACCTATCCCCTCTGACTGTGGCCCCCCCTTTTTTGTGCACTCTTCTCTACACACATGTCTACAAGCATATTTCAAAATTGTGAAGAAAAACCAGGGCATAAAAAAAAAAAACATTTGTCTTGGTGAGAATTGTGTTGGGTTCCCAGCACTGCAATACAATAGACCAACAACAACAAACAATCAATAACTTATTTCTGTCTATATATGCAGATTTTTGAAGTAGCAAAATATCATTAGGATGGGTCAATAACCTCATGTTTAAAAGCTGGATGCATGCAATGCTTTATGGTGAACTGCTAATACATCAGGCCATTTGGTATGAATATGCTGCCAAGATGTTGCAGTTAAATGAGTGTGGCCCCCACATAAAATCCTTGTAAAATGTATTCAGGAACAAAAAGATGAGGGGGCTTTGAACTAGACACTGCAAGATACTGTATGTCCCAGGAACATAGATTTAATATATCGCAGGTGGATTCCAGATGAAAATAAAGTCACAGAATCTTTTTTTTTTTTTTTACATATATTCTGCATTGTAAATACGTTAGTAAGACTTGTCTAAATCTTTGCTCTGTTGGTCTCTGTCATAAAACCCACACAGGCTGGAAATTTTTATGGTTTGTTAAAAGTGCACAGGTTTTTTTTTTTTTTAATTTACACTACAAAATAGTATGATGTACAAAATTACGTTATGTAAAATGGTTAATGTATTATACAAACCTACCCAAAAAGAAAACTCTCATTTTAAAATATACTTTAGCATTTTCTATTTTTTTGGAGGAAATATGTAATTTTAAAAATGCTATTTGGTATTTTACTGAGTTACTAGCATGCAGATAAGGACTTCTTACTTTTCTACACATTTAGTGGTATGTACATTTGTTCCAAGCCATTGAAAAACTACTGAAGCCAGATAAACAAGTAAAATTGTAGCATGAGATCAGCAACATACTCCAAACTTTATTGTTCTGACTCAACTACAAGGCCATAAACTTTATCTCCTGCTGCATATAGGGCTTACATGACCTGGTGTTCTATTTATCCCTTGCATCAATTCAGACAGCTTAACTGAATGAATAAACTCACTGTTAGAGAGACAGAAGATTAATCCTTGCTGAACCATGAACCATGCTTCCTGACGACGTGTTAATCACGAAACGTACGTCGAAGCGCCTGGATACGTAAAAACAACGCACTTCCGGTCCCGCTGGTCCCCTGGCCTGGAACGCACGCCAGCTCCCTAGCGAGGAACTCGTATCCGGCCTGGACTTCACCCCAGTTCCCCAGCGAGGAACACTCATCATAGCCCATCTTGCCATGCTGACTAGCCTCAGTGCCGGGTCCTAGGCACTACTAAAGTAAGAGGCCATTTGGCTATGCTATTTTATCTGTGACATATTTTAAATAAACTGTACTTCACTATGGTGGTTTCCCCTCTCCCTCCTTCATGAGAGTGTTTGATTCCGGGAAACATAGAGCTGTGCAGCTGAATCATTCAACTGGTTTAGTGACCAACTGCTGTATTTGACCTTTTCTAAACAATCAGGTCAACACCGTGCGGTAAGGAGCCATCAATTAGTGCACATTTGGGGGATCTTCTTGGTGAAGGTGGACACCTTTTACAATTCATTTTCTACAATTTGCATCTGAGAAAGATTAGCCTTGATTGGACTTTATCTAACACTCTTTGAATGGACTTGAGTTTATTTATTTATTCATCTTTTTTTTTGTACAATCTATTTCTATTTCACCATTTTCAGTGTGTTGCTGCTCACTAAGTCTGCTATTGTTGGTTCAGACGGACCATTTATTAGATTTCACTTTATTGTTTATTCTCCTATTATTCATTATTAGCGCCCCCTCCATATATCATTACTGTTCAGTTCAGACCTTTGATGAGGCCTCTATCTTAGGGGAGCTGCTTATTCACTATAATTATATGTTGTTGTCACATTAATTTTTATTGGCGCGAGATACCACACCTTTTAATAAGTCCAATACTGATAAATGTCCTGGAACCTGTAATGAAAAACATGCAACGGGGGACGTGACCGGAAGCCGACTCGGATGCAAGCCTAGTCTAAAAGCTCTCTCTCTGCCCACAGCTTACCGGCTATTTCGGGGACTTTCCACCCACCATCCATGGGTCGCTCCAGGACGACCAGGTCCTCCACATCCAGGGGATCATCCCAGCCCCCTCCGGGTCATCCACGGACCTCAGGGACTTTTTTAGGAGGGCTGGAGATCTGGGAGCCCTATCTGGGGGCCCCCACAGCAGCCTCGCACACAGCCTCCCTTACATCCTGCCTATCCCCCACAAGCACCAGATATAACTACAGGCCCATCCATTCCCCCACAATGGCTTGTCTACCTCCAAGCGATGCCTACTAAGGAGGATTTTAAACAGCTCATAATGGACGTGAAATCCACCTGCAGGTCTGAGATCCAAACCCTCCAATCGGGCCTCAAACATCTGGCTGATCGAGTGGAAATGGCAGAAGAGGAAATCCAGGAAACGAAACTGGCAATCCATAGAACACAAACGCAAGGTACGGAACACCGCACATTGCTTAGAGACATGCAACGGCACTTAGAAGACCTGGACAACAGGGGGCGTAGGAACAACATTCGCGTCCGGGGGATACCGGAACCGGAGGGTCCCGAAGATGTACGTTCTACTCTACACACCCTATTCAACAACCTGATCGGGGCCCCCCTGACTAAACCCATAGAAATGGACCGAGCTCACTGGGCGTTGCGCCCCAAAGAAGCCACCTCCAAACCTAGAGACATAATATGCAGGCTAAACTCCTACCCCCTGAAGGAGGAAATAATGCGTCAGGCCCGCCTCGCCCGCAGAGTGACCCTGGCAGACGTCCCAGTCCAGCTCTTCCCAGATCTGTCGTGGATCACCTTGCAAAAGCGTAGGCTGCTACAACCATTACTACGTACCCTGCAAGACGAAAATATCCCGTACCGATGGGGTTTTCCGTTTAGCCTTACAGCGAACACTCAAGGCAAGTCGGCTGTCCTGAGATATCCAGAGGACCTTCAAGCATTTTGTGAAACCTTGGACATTCCGATTCCCCAGCTACCAGAATGGGACCTAGTGGCCACGCCACCCCCGCCACCCTTGGTATGGCAAAAAGTCCCGCCACCCAAACGCTCCAGAGGCTCGGAGGGATCCAAGAGAAGCCCACATAGGCACCACAGGAAGAACTGATCCGATCCCCCTGGCATGGGTTCCGGCCCGCGAGATGCCCCACCCTTCTCCGGCAACCAAGGACCTGGCCCTGGACACCCCACTAGTAGCATTACCCACTCCCCAAGCCCAAGCTTTTAGTCTAGTTTAACATTAAGGGCAAGTCTCGGCTGAGACTTTAGAGAGAGACCCTTCACCCCCCTTCTCCCATTTCCCTATTTAGATCCCAGATCTTCTGGACTTTGATACATGCAGTTCTATTGTTCAGCATGGTCGCTTCAGGGTTCCCCTGGCACGACCCCTCTGGGCCGGGCTGGTGGGGCCAGGGGGAAGCCGCTCAGACCTGGGCCTCTTGGCCCTGACAGGTCGATACTTAGAGTTGTTGCTCTGTTTTTGTTGCCTTGTTCTCATGTTTTTTTTCTCTCTCTTCTTTATTCTAGACTCCTCTCTCCCTCCCTCCGGCACCCGTCATCATGTGGCTCTGTATTGTGCCTCGGGGCTGGTCTCGGTTCTCCTCCTGCGGTGTCTGGCCCCTGACCTCTGGCATCCATGTCTCCTCCATCCGTATCAGGTAAGTACAGCTCCCTTCACCACCACACTTCCCCATGGCTAAGATACTATCCCTGAATGTCCACGGTTAAACTCCAATAAAAAAAGACACCTGGCCTTGTCAGAATTTAAGCAGTCAGGGGCAGATATAATTATGGTCCAGGAAACACATCTAGATAAAGAGGGCTCTTTTGCTTTCGCGTCACGGTACTACTCCCAGATATACCTCTCCTCAGGGCCCCGCAAAAAGTCCGGAGTGGCCATACTTATTAAGAAAGGATCCCCCTTTATCAGATCGCATCACTACAGTGACCCACAGGGTCACTACATCATCCTACAGGGAATGTGGCAGGACCAAAGGGTGACTTTCTGCACTATATACGCTCCAAACGTCCGGCAACTTGGGTTCCTCTCCAAGGTCTATGCACGCCTCTTCCGAACTGACAATGGGATTCTAGTAATCGGGGGAGACTTTAACCTGGTCCAATCTATCAATTTGGATCGCCATGTGGTGAGCCCCAGGGCACCCTCAGACCGAGTACTTAGAGACTCGAGGCTGTTCCGGCAAATAACCAGACGTTACGCACTTTTTGATGCCTGGCGGGTTCTCCACCCTGGCGATCACCAATTTACATATTTCTCGGCCCCGCACCGCACACATTCCCGTATCGACTATTTCTTTGTAAACAACCCTGCCCTGCATCTGGTCAGGACAGTGCAGATCCGACCGATCTCCTGGTCGGACCATGCACCAGTCCTGCTGACCTTAGCATTAGGCTCCCCGGTGGCCAAACCCTGCACATGGCGCCTGAACACATTTCTCCTCCAGCACCTCCCCTCAAAATGTTGGAATCTACCTTGAGGAATTACTTCGAGGACAATGATACCCCAGATGTAACCCTCTCCACTTTGTGGGAGGCTCATAAGGCGGTGCTGAGGGGGAAGTGCATAGGCCTGTCCTCAGCCATGAAAAAAAGTGCTCAGGCATTGAAACAGCGCACAGAGGCAGAACTTAAGGTTCTGGAAAGACGGCTGCAGGAATCCCCTACTTTATCACTCCTGAAAAAAATCTCTACACTGAGGGCCACCCTGGGAGATAGCGCTGGGCAAAGTGGAGAAAGCACTACTTAGGCTTAGACAAAAGTACTACGATAGGGGTAACAAAGCCCACTCCCTCCTAGCCAGAAAACTACGCGACAGCACCCAAGCCTCAACCCCGCATCAGGTCCGCAACACCACAGGAGACCTGGTCTCTCACCCCAAAGATGTAGTCCAGACCGTTGCAGACTTTTATACAACTCTATACAATAACCCTGACATCCCCAGTAACCCTCCTTCTCCTGACCTCACTCAACGCATGACTTGTTATCTGGAGCAGAGTGGTGTCTCCAAGCTTAAACCCTCGGATCTAGCCCCTCTGAATGCTTCTATCTCGGAGGAGGAGCTAGAACAGACCATTAAATCCCTACCCTCACACAAAGCCCCGGGACCCGACGGATTTCCCTACGAATACTATAAAACATTCCTCCCCTACTATTGCCTCGCATGTGTAAACTATTTAACGCATTCCTCAGGGACACTCCTATTCCAGGGGACATGAAACGCTCCTTTATTACGGTGATCCCAAAGCCGGATAAGGACCCCTCCCTGTGTGCCAACTACAGACCCATCGCCCTTCTGAACTCCGATTTGAAGATCTTCACTAAATTACTGTCCATCCGACTGAATTCGGTTCTCCCCTCCCTCATACACAAAGACCAGGTGGGATTTGTCCCGCTTCGTCAAGCTGGGGACAACACAAGGAAAATTATTGACCTAGTAGAGGTGGCGAACAAGGAAGGCCAGAGGTCCATATTACTGGGCCTAGATGCCGAGAAGGCCTTTGACCGCTTGGGTTGGCCTTTTTTGTTTGCTACGCTGCAACATGTAGGGTTTAAGGGACCATTTCTGCGGGCTCTCCATCATCTATACTCCGATCCATCCTCCCAGGTCAAGACCCCCTTTGACCTCTCCTCCGCATTTCAAATAACTAACGGCACCAGACAGGGGTGCCCTCTGTCCCCCCTGCTGTTTGCGCTCTGTGTAGAACCCTTAGCCGCCACCATCCGTCAAAACCCAGATATCAAAGGGATCTTAGTCAGGGACCAAGAGTTCAAAATATCATTATTTGCAGACGACATCATCCTCACACTCACCCGGCCCAGGATCTCCCTCCCGAACCTGCACGCGGAGCTTGACCTCTTTGGAGCGCTATCGGGATACAAAATAAATGCGTCCAAATCGGAAGCGCTCCCGCTAAACATCCCCGACGGTGAGGTGGCCCACTTACACTCCACTTTCCCTTATAGCTGGAAATCCTCCTCACTGAAATATCTGGGGATCCACATCACCCCCACCTACACTACCCTCTATCAGCAGAACTTCCCCCCCCCTTTTCCGCACTATTAGGACCCTTCTACAACAATGGAAAAAGCCTCACATCTCCCTCTTGGGGAGAGTAGCAGCAGTAAAAATGGCGATCCTCCCAAAACTACTATACCTGTTTCAAACCCTACCTATCCCAGTGCCCTACGCCCATTTGAGAAAACTCCAGACTGACCTGCTCCAGTATACATGGAACTACAAGCGCCACAGAGTCCCCCGGTCGGTGCTGCTGGCGGCAAGATCGGAGGGGGGTCTAGCGTACCCTGATCTCGGCAGTAGCCTCCTGGTTCACGTTACGCTCGTACAATAAATGGACACAAATAGAAAAGCTCTGGCTGGCCCCAGTGCATCCGAACAACTTGCTGTGGAATGCAGATGTGGAGGTTGATCCCGGCAGCATGCTGGGTCCAATGATCCAGCTTAGACGTACATGGCGCAAGCTGATACGCCAACATAAACTATCCTCCGACAGCTCCCTTCTGACCTCCTTCGCCAGCAATCCCAAAATCCCTGATAGCCTCACCCACAGAATGTCAGCCCCGTGGACGGCACAAAACCTTTTCCACTTCAGGGATCTAGTGGATCCCCTGACTCGTAAACTGCGCACATTTGTGGACATCCAGACCAAATATGATCTGCCGCACCAGGAGTTCTATGGATATCTCCAGATTCGCCACTATGCGCTGACCTTCGCCCCAAACCTGCAGTTTCCCCCCCCCCAACAGCTTTTGAGAAGCTGATATTTGTGGGCACGGCACAGGAGGGCTTGATCTCTAACATATATAAAATATTGAACTCCCGGCCTGTAGACACTATGGGCAAACACGCGTACATGCTTAAGTGGGATAAGGCCCTAGGCGAGGAGATATCCGTGGAACAATGGCGGGTGATCTGGTTCCAAGCAGCAAAAAGCTTGATCTGTACGTTGTACAAGGAGAACATATATAAAATCCTTTACTACTGGTACATGACACCTGACGTTCTTCACCCCATTTACCCGACCACTTCAGACCGCTGCTGGCGTTGTCGACAGGACAAGGGAACACTTATCCATGTTTACTGGAGTTGCCCGATGATTGTCCCCTTCTGGAACTCGGTCCAGCAATTATTGGACAGACTTCTGGATCGGACGCTCCCCTTGACCCCGAAAGTTTACCTATTAGGATTACCCCCACCGAATCTCCCAGCACCCTACAAAAAACTGACCAGACATATCCTCACAGCAGCGCGCTGTCTGGTAGCTCTACATTGGAAGCGCTCCGCTCCTCTCCCCCCCCCCCGAGGCCCTATATACTAGGATCAAAGATGTGGAACTAATGGAGAAGATGACAGCCAGAATGACGGACAGATTGGAGGCCCACGACGAGGTCTGGGGGCTTTGGCACCGTCGGGAGGAGATATCGTGATCAGGAACGTGGGCCACACTGGTGACTTCCCTTCCCATCCCCCCCTCCTTCCCCTCCTCCCTCCCTCACCCTTCCCACCTTCTTCTTGTTGCTATTCCTTTTCTCCTCTTCTTATCTATACCCGTAAAACCACGGGTGCTTCTAGATGGTTCAAAACGAGGTTGATGCACGCACGTGTTTTTTTTTCTCTATCCTTGTATCTTGCACTTAACTGATTTATGTAGCTGCACTTTAGCACGACCTTCCAGCTGCCCTGTGAGAGGGTACATAACAGGTCAGATGCAACGGTGAAAGCTGTCACGTAGAGTATAGACCACTCCATTAGATGTTGTTTATGTAAATAATCTTATTTGTGTAAGTGTACTGAAACCTTCTAAATAAAACTATTACTGATAAAAAGAAAAAAAAAGAAAAACATACAACAAAACAAGCATAAACATAAAGTTCAACGGGATTGACGAACATGAAGTCCAAGGTATGACACCTTCAAAGAATTCCAAAGTTCTGAGTAGAACCTGAAGATAGCACAGCGTGGCTTGTCCTTGCACAAGTCACTCACCTGGCAAAAGGAGCATCAACTCTGTAATTGGTCGACTAAAGGTTTGTGTCGATCCTCCCTTTGTTACCTTGACTTCTATCTTCCCGACTTTGTTATCATCACTGGGCATAACTTTAGTAATAAGACTCAAACTTCCTTGTCTTTTAGAAGGATGAGGTCTCCAACCTTAAGATTTGGCTTTAGATGTTTGCCATGTGTTACGACCTTGAAGGTGATGAAGATACTCCTTCCTCCAGAAATGCCAAAACACATTGGCTAGATGCTGCACCTGCTTTCATTGACGCCTGTAGATATCCTTGGGTTTGTTCTCACTTCAAGATATTACAGCAGTCCAAATCTTTTGAGTAAGAAGCAAAGCTGGAGTAAGGATCACTGAAGCATCAGGATCTGAAGATACCGGCACTAAAGGTCTTGTGTTCTCTATGGCAGACACTTCAGCAAGAAAGGTAGACAAAGTATCAAGGGTGAGTGGTAATCACTTGTGAGTCTACAACATGGAGTCAAGAATTATTGGTGCTACACCAATCATTCATTCCCAGGATCCTCCCATGTGTGAAGAATGTGGAGAATTAAACAACCAAGTACATCCATTGTGGAAATTGTCCAATTGTAGCTCCTTACATGCTCCAACGAAGTTGGTACCACAGTCAGATTGGTTGAGTTCAGTGGGAACGTGATGCCATTGACTTGGTAGAGAGAATCTCGTAATACATTCAACCCTGTTGCTGACGTACACATAAAATTGTTTTGTTGTATATTTAAGCAAGTACTACCTTACTGTCTGTATAGAAAATAATCAATTCTAGTGTCCATTTCACTTTGTATGACTTCTGCAATTTCTACTGCTAGCACAGCTGCACAAAGTTCAAGTTTTGGTATGGTATGTGCAGGATTGGAAGTGAGCTTGCCTAGGACAAAACTACAGTGTGATTCTCCATTAATTTCAGAGGTATTCAAATAGGCTACTGTAGCAATAGCTTTAACTGATGCATTGGAGAAAATAAGAATCTCTCTCTTATTAGCAGTTGAAGTGGAACCTGGAACATAACAATGGGAGATCTGACTTTTTTCTAGTGACTTACCACTGGTGTTGATTCTTACTAGGCAAGGGAGTATCCCAGTCCATGTTCTCAGTAGATACCTGTCTTAGCAAAATCTTACCTTGAATGGCAACTGGAGCAAGGAAACTCAGTGGGTCATAGATGCTATTCACCACCGCCAGGACTCTTAGTGAAGGGTTTGTCACAAGTTGACACTCGGAAGGTGAATGTGTCTTGTTTGATGTTCCACAACAAACCCGGACTTCGCTGTAGAGGAGGAACATCTGTACCTAAATCAAGGTTTTTCAGACTAGTGGCATAGTCCTCAGAGTGAAAAGGCATTCATAAGTTCCTGGCTGTTGAATATAATCTTGTGCAGTCTAAGGTTTGCTACAGACAGCATCTCCTTTGTTCTGGTGAGAAGATTAATTGCTTCTTTAGCGGTTGAAAAAGACTTGAGTGCGTCGTCAACGTAGAAGTTTCTTTCAACAAAATTGACCAGCATCAGATCCATATTCTTCTTCTCCAGTCGGAGCTGTTCTCCTTAGCCCATAAGTTGCCACTGCTGGGGAAGGACTGTTACCAAAGACATGTACCTTCATTCGATAATCTATAACTTCCTTGTTAATATCATTGTCTTTGTACCATAGAAACCTGAGGTAGTTTCTGTGAACTTCTCTGATGATGAAGCAGTGAAACATCTGTTGAATGTCAGCCATTACTGCTACAAGATCTTGTTTGAAGCGAATCAAGACTCCTATTAGACTGTTGTTCAAGTTGGGCCCCGTAAGGAGCATGTTGTTAAGAGAAACACCTTCATGCTGAGCACTGGAATCAAAGATGACTCTGATTTGGTCTGGTTTGCACGGGTGATACACGCCAAAGGATGGAAGGTACCAGCATTCTTCTCCCTCCTTTAGTGGGGGTACAGGCTCTTCATGATCTCTGTCAAATATATTTTGCATAAAGTCCACAAAGTGCTTTTGCATCTCTGGTTTACTGCTTAGGTTACGCTTTAAGGAGGAGAATCTACCAATGGCCTGCTGCAAGTTTTTGGGCAATCTCTCCCTTGGAAGACGAAAAGGTAATGGTACTACCCAGTTATTGAAGTCGTCTTGGAAAATCTTATTGTCCATTACGTTGATGAATTATTTGACTTCCATTAAAGGAGCCAGTATGTCATCTTCACTGGTTGCATTAAACACTGTAGAGCCAAAGTCGTCATTGTGGCAAGAGAAGGGGTTTGTGTTACCTGAGATACCATGTTGCCAATCGTGGCTGGCTATCTTCTCTTTCAGTCCAGGCTTACTTGTCAGTCCAGCCTTACCACTGTCTCTTTGTCCATCTCTGGAAAAACATGAACTCCCTCCCACCCATCTGTAACCCATCCTGCACATTTTTTGCTTACCTTGTAAAGCAAGATATACTCACCTAAGTCTACTGTCCGAAGCTCTTGTCAGTATTGTTCCCAGGTGCGTAAGACCACTAATTCAGATGTACCCATGTCAGCCAGTCCCCAATAGTCCCTTCATGATCCTAAATGGATTTCACCAATAGGAAAGCCAATAGGAAGTATCTACATTATGCAGCCAGTGATGTGGACACCCAAAGAAGGACCCAACCTCTTGTAAACTGAAGAGGAGAGAAGACCACTGTAAGAATAAAAAAAAAGATATGGGGTTTAGATATACTTTAATTCCAGAAGAGACAGAGGTTTGAAGAATAAATAATGTATTAAGTCTCTGCAAATTCACATGGATCTATTATCTCTATAAATACCTGTATTATGAACATATGCATGTAAAGAAAAATTGAAGAGGGGTAAGACAAGAAAATCTATTATCCTTGTTTAAAGAGTCCAAGGTACACAAAGGCAGTGCCAAATGTAGAAATACATTACAATAATGAGACACATCATCTCCTGAAATATTACTAAAAATTGCAGTAAATTATAAACCCTCTGGCTCTTTTTGCTCATTTAAAAATGATTGCAAAGTAACAGATTTTACATTCCAAATTTTGTACAAAGGCTGCTTTTCCTCACTCCTGCCTCCTCCTTGAATTCCTGTGGCCACCTTTTGCATCCACTGTGATGTCTTGAGAGGTAGGTGAGGTTTGAGAAATGGGAGACTATGAGCAGTTTTAACGAACAGAGCAAGTGGAATATTGGTGCAGCATTGTGTGCAATATTGTGAATGTTGCTTTTTGTCTAAGATTCCATATGTGTTAGTGAGGGATACGTTGTATTAGGTGTGCGTATATTTATGCAGATAATTTGATTAAGCATTGCATGATAGTGGGAGTGTGCATAGTAGATGGGGTTAAATTGTTTTAAAGCCGTAGGCAGAGGAGTGTGGTGGCTATTGAAGCCACAAACAGTGTAAAATGGATACAGCTAGGTCCCCAACCACCAGGCCACAACCTCTCTGCAGCCTGGCCATGAGAGTGGCAGGCCATTGAGCGAGCCTGTGGACGAGCAAGCAAGCTATTTAAGTCACAAACAGTGTAAAATGGATAAAGCTAGGTCCCCAACCACCAGGCCACGACCTCTCTGCAGCCGGGCCATGAGAGTGGCAGGCCAGTGAGCGAGCCTGTAGACAAGCAAGCAAGCTGGTGGGCAGAGAGATTACATCATCTCTCATCGCCTACCCTGAATCACTGCAGTTCTGCCCTCACCCTGCAGCCGCATAGGCAGCAGAGAGATTACATAATCTCTTACTGCCCGCCCTAACTTGCACCCAGCAAATGTGCATGTGCTGAAAAGCTGTGCATGACAGAAGCCTTTTTTTCTGTGCTGTCACTGTTGCCTGTCACCAAATGTATTTTACATTAAAAAAGTGACAAGTTCCATCTTTTATTTTTTGGCCTTGTGGCAATCATCTGGTGGCAAGTAATGTGGCAAGTGAAAAGCTGCATATGGTGGCAAGTGACATGGCAAGTGACAATCCACATCTGGTGGCAAGTGGCAATCTGCACATCTGGTAACAGGCAATGTTGGTGGCAGGCGACAGGGCAAGTGACATGCTGCATCTGGTGGCAAGTGATGTGGCAAGTGACAATCTGCATCTGGTGGCATTGACATGGCAAATGACAACCAGCATCTGGTGGCAGGAGACGTGGCAAGTGACAATCCCCATTTCATGGCATGCCATGTGGCAAGTGACAATCTGCATCTGGTAGCATGGCAAGTGACAATATGCATCTGTTGGCTAGCTGCATCTGGTTGCCTGACATGACAAGTGATAACCTGCATCTGGTTGCAGGCAACATAGCAAGTGACAAGCTGCGTCTGGTGGCAGGCAATGTGATGAGTGACAAACTGAGTCTTTTGGCTAGCAATGTGGCAAGTGACCAGCTGCATCTGGTGGCAGGAGATGTGGCAAGTAACAAGCTGCATCTGGTGGCAGGCAATGGTGGCAAGTGCATCTGCTGGCAGGTGACATGGAATGTAACAAGCTGCATCTGGTGGCAGGCAACGTGGCAAGTGATAAGCTGCATCTGGTGGCAGGCGACATTGCAAGTGACCAGCTGCATATGGTGGCAGGCAATGTGGCAAGTCCATCTGGTGGCAGGTGACGTGGGAAGTGACAAGCTTCATCTGATGGCAGGTGACGTGGAAAGTGACAAGCTGCATCTGGTGGCAGGCAACATTGCAAGTGACAAGCTGCGTCTGATGGCATGCGACGTGGCAAGTGACAAGCTGCATCTGGTGACAGGCGACGTAGGTGGTGGCAGGTGACAGTGACAAGTGACACGCTCAGGGCTCCCACTGATTCTGCATTATGGTGAGTTTAAATATTAAATTTGATATTACATTGTAATAATAAAAATAATGCGCTTCAATCATCCTGACACCATATCAACCATGGTGGCATGATGATTGAATCTTCAACACCAAATTGCCTGTGAAAAAACGCATTACCCCCTCCCCCTGGGCCTTGGCATAATTTTCTTCCACACAGACGGTCCCCAGTGCCAAAAAGGTTGGGGACCGCTGGTATACAGGATTGCAAATATGCAGAGTTATTAGAGCTGTGTAAAGAGGATTATGAACGTGCTGCTGTAATGTCAACAAGTTATTCCCCACTCCTTAAAGGGGAGCAACTTATAGTAATCACTATTCTAAAGTATAATTGAATGCAAACATTTTTTGCTTGTACAAAAAACTGAAGGATTATAACAATTGTAATTTTTGTTATTTTTTTTATTGCTGTCTTCTTTTAAAATCTGGATTAGTCGCTCTCTCTATTTTTCCTTATCGCTAATATATAACAGACTAACTGACAGTAATTCTGATAATTTCCCTGTGGATCTTGTACTATTTACTTAAAATTTCAGATTTAAACTTGTTCCCATGACAAATGTCTAAGGCCCCGTACACACGAGCAGACAGATTTGTTCAAATCGGTCGGAAAGACCGATTTGAACAAATCTGTCTGCTGGGATGTATTGGTTTGATCATGTACACACGATCAAACCAAAATCCCCGCCGGCAGATGGCACGCTGATGTGTCGGTTACGTTGACGCCGCCACGTCACCGCACCAGGAAGTAAATTACTTCCGCGCATGCGTCAAATCTATTCGACGCATGTGCGAGAAGATATGTCTGCTGGTTAGCGTACTAACCAGCAGACATATCGGGCAGACGGATTCCCAGCCGACAGATTTTAAAGCATGCTTTAAAATCTGTCGGCTGGCCAAATCCGTCGGCTCGCCCGTACACACGATCAAATCTGTCTGCTGGGACGGTCGGGCCGACCGTTTCCAGCAGATAGATTTTATTGTGTGTACGTGGCCTAAGATGGGATATGACTTAGATTGGAAAGATATGTCACTTTTAGGTGAGTCTACAAGGAAATGTTTGTAGACCCTTCAAATTCTGATTTAAAATATTTCCCTGCCACAGAGTCCATTAAAAAATGTGTTTTGTGTTTGAAAATAAAGTTTTTGGTATTAAAAAGTTCCTAAACCACTTAAGGACCTTGGGTGTTTTTCATATTTGGCGTTTACAAGACTAAAACATTTTTTTTTGCTAGAAAATTACTTAAAACCAAGAAACATTATATATTTTTTATTTCTAACACCCTAGAGAATAAAATGGCGGTCATTGCAATACTTTTTGTCACATCGTATTTGCGCAGCGGTCTTAGAAGCGCACTTTTTTTGGAACAAAATTCACTTTTTTGAATTAAAAAAATAAGACAACAATAAATTTGGCCCAATTTTTTGTATATACTGTGAAAGATAATGTTACGCCGAGTAAAATGATACCCAACATGTCACGGTTAAAAATTGCGCCCGCTCGTGGAATGGCGTTAAACTTTTACCCTTAAAAATCTCGATAGGCGATGTTTAAAAAATTCTATAAGTTGCATCTTTTAAACTACAGAGGAGGTCTAGGGCTAGAATTATTGCTCTCACTCTAACGATCGCGGTGATATCTCACTTGTGTGGTTTGAACACCGTTTTCATATGCGGGCGCTACTCACGTATGCGTTCGCTTCTGCGCGCAAGCTCGTCGTGACGGGGCGCTTTAAAAAAAGAAAATTTTGTGTTTTCTTATTTATTTTTATTTATTGTATTATTTTTTTATACTGGAAAAAAAATGGATCACTTTTATTCCTATTACAAGGAATGTAAACATCCCTTGTAATAGAAAAAAGCATGACAGGTCCTCTTAAATATGAGATCTGGGGTCAAAAAAAAACAGATCTCATATTTCGACTAAAATGTAAAGAAAAAAAGAAAAGAAAATGTTGTTGTTCGCAAAAATGACAACAAAAAATTTGCCTTTAAGACGCATGGGCCCTGCTATGCTATGGGGATGGGTGGGGGCTATCTTGCCCTCACTCGCATCCCCACACATCAGGACACAGGACCCGATCGCCTCCGCCGCTACCAACGGCTCCGGTAAGCGGCGGAGGGCGCAGGAGAGCGTCGGGAGGGGGGCCCTCTCCCGCCGCCGATAACGGTGATCTCGCGGCGAATCCGCCGCGGAGACCACCGTTATCGTTAACAGGACCGCTTATGCTAAATATAGATACCTCGGTTGTGGCAGCAGCTGCTGCCGTTACCAAGATATCCATCTTTAAAAAAAGGACGTATATCTGCGTGAGGAGGTCCTTAAGTGGTTAAATTAACTTCTGTGGATTTCCAGGTGCAACAATGCCCTGGCAAAATTGCAATAATAAAAATAAATATTGTATTTTAACAATATACTGTAAATAATTGTTCCAGTGAAGCTTACAGTTTACTAAAGTGTGAAATTAGGAGGAATGATTCAGAACAGGTTTAATATGCCAAAGAACATCAGTATTCTTGTCATTAATATCTGGGTCAATATGGTAGGGGTGGTAGGTTGCCTATTTCCTGCGGAATAGTACTACTTGGAACTGCTGTAACACCACTCCTATCTCCATTGTTTGAAATGGTCAAACATGTTCACAGACATTTACAGAATAGGTAATTAGCCAAATTATTGGCCAGGTAGTACATTTTATAGAGGATTTTATAATATCTTTTCATGTGACAACACTGAAGAAATTACACTTTGCTACAATTTAAAGTAGTAAGTGTACAGCTTGTATAATAGTGTCAATATGCTGTACCCACAAAATAACTCAACACACAGCCATTAACCACTTGCTTATTGGGCACATATACCCCCTTCCTGCCCAGGCGAAATTTCAGCTTTCAGCACTGCGTCGCTTTAAATTAAAATTGCGCGGTCGTGCGACGTGGCTCCCAAACAAAATTGGCGTCCTTTTTTTCCCACAAATAGAGATTTCTTTTGGTGGTATTTGATCATCTCTGCGGTTTTTATTTTTTGCACTATAAACAAAAAAGTGCAAAAATTTTGAAAAAAAAACCACAATATTATTTTGTTTTTGCTATAATAAATATAATTTTTTTGGAAAAAAAATATCTTTTTTTTCTCAGTTTAGGCCGATATGTATTCTACATATTTTTGGTAAAAAAAAAAATCGCAATAAGCGTAAAGTAATTGGTTTGCGCAAAGGTTATAGTGACTACAAAATAGGGGATAGAATTCTGACAATTTTTTTTTACTAGTAATACGGCAATTCGCAAATTTTGGCAGGACTGCGATATTGCGACGGACATATCGGACACTTTTGACACATTTTGGGACCATTCACATTAATACAGCGATCAGTGCTATAAAACGCACTAATTACTGTATAAATGTGACTGGCAGTGAAGGGGTTAACACTAGGGGGTGAGGAAGGGGTTAAATGTGAGTCCTGGGTGTGTTCTAACTGTGTGGGGGGAGGGGGGTGACTGGGGGAGGTGACCGATGCTGTCTCCCTATGTACAAGGGACACAGCATCTGTCACCTCTCCCTGACAGGACGTGGAACTCTGTGTTTACACACAGAGCTCCACGTCCCTGCTCTAAAACTGCCGATCGGCGGGTACCTGGCGGACATCGCGACCGCCAGTAAGGCGCATCAGCATCTCGGGGATGCGCCGGGTGCGCGCGCGCCCCCCAGTGGCCGGAGAACACGATGCCGTCAATTGACGGCGGCTTGGATATTCAGATTCACCTTGCCGCCGTCATTTGACGATAGGCAGGGAACCAATTGGTAATGTCTAAACTGCTGGCAACAAAAGAGAGTACACCCCTAAGTGAAAATGTCCAAACTGGGCCCAACTAGCCATTTTCCCTCCCATGGTCATGTGACTCGTTAGTGTTACAAGGTCTCAGGTGTGAATAGGGAGCAGGTGTGTTAAATTTGGTGTTATCGCTTTCACTCTCTCATACTGTTCACTTGAAGTTCAACATGGCACCTCATGGCAAAGAACTCTGAGGATCTGAAAAAAATTATTGTTGCTCTACATAAAGATGGCCTAAGCTATAAGAAGATTGCCAAGACCCTAAACCTGAAACTAAATGAGGAGGTTGCAGATCTGCTGGGAGTAAAGATGGCTGAAAAGTTAGAGGGGTTTTTAAACTAGTTGACGAGGGGGAGGGTCCAGAGGTATAGATAGCAATGAACATATTCCAGAGGGTAGTCTTGGGGGCATTAGTGGTAGGTTGACTAAGCACATAAACCTGAGGTAAGTATAGTAACAAGTCCTATTTACAATCTCGGAATACCTAATAAAAGAACTGTATGCGACCGGTCTAAACTACATGGCATGTTTACCAATGCCAGGAGCCTGGCAGACAAGATGGATGAACTAGAGATACTGTTGAACGAGCAGGATTGAGATTTTGTGGGGATTTCAGAGACCTGGTTTAACAGCTCTCATGATTGGCTGGCAACCATTCAAAGGTATTCCCTTTATCGCAGGGATAGAGAGGGTATAAAAGGGGGAGGGGTATTCCTGTATATCAAAAATAATGTACAAGTGAATGTGAGAGATGACATTAATAAGGGAGCTAGGGAGGAGGTGGAACACTTATGGGTAGAGCTCCAAAAGGATGAAGCTAAGGCAAAAATAATACTGGGAGTATGCTTTAGACCCCCTAACCAGAGGGAGGAGGGGGAGACAGACCTCCTATCACAATCTGGATTAGCAGCAAGGATGGGAAGTGTTATCATAATGGGGGATTTTAATTATCCAGACATAGACTAGGCGGAGGGAACCATGCATTTGTCTAAGGCTCGCCAGTTCCTAAATGTCTTGCAGGACAGTTTCATGGGTCAGATGGTAGACCCACCAACTAGAAACAAGGCGGTACTAGATCTACTGATTACCAACAATACAGACCTGATCAAGAACGGGGCAATTTAGGAAACAGCGATCACAGGTCACTTGGCTTCAGTATAAATTACACAAATAAGAAACACAAGGGGAACACAAAGACAATGAATTTCAAAAGAGCCAACTTCCCTATACTACGAACCTATCTAGAAGATATAAATTGGGATAAAATCTTAGAAACCAAGAACACGGAGGAGAGATGGGTTTGCTTTAGGAGCATATTAAATAGGGGCATTAGCCAGTGCATCCCATTGGGAACTACATTTAAAAGAGTGAACAAAAGTCCTGGACGGCTTAACTCCAATGAAAAATGCATATAAAAGAAGGCCTTCAAAAAAAACAAGGCTGAGGGTTAATCATCACCATTCAGACTTTACAAAGAATGCAACAAGATATGTAAGGGTGCAATTAGGGTGGCTAAGATAGAACACAAAAAACACATAGCGTAGGAGAGCAAAAAAAATCCCAATCATTTTTTTAAGTATATAAACAGTAAAAAAGGGAGGACAGGACATATTGGCACCATAAATAATCAGGAAGGACATCTGGTTACAAAGGATGGGGAGATGGTGAAGATATTGAATTTATTCTTCTCCTCAGTCCTCACAAAGGAATCTGGGGGTTTTTAGTAGCCAAAATGGCAGTGTTTATCCTCATGACACATCACAGGAAGCACCCTCATGGCTAACAGAGGAGAGAATTAGAAATAGGCTTGGGAAACTTAACATTATTAAATCATGGGCACCAGATGGCTTGCACTTGAGGGTACTTAGGGAACTCAGTCAAGAAATTGCCAGACCATTGTTCCTATTTTTTACTGACCGTCTACTGACTGGATTGGTACCAGCTGGAGAAAAGCCAGTGTAGCACCAATATTTAAAAAAGGGCCAAAATAAATCCCTTGGAATTACAGACCAGTTAGCCTAACATCAATAGTATGTGCAAAAACAGTGTAGCGCTGAAAAATGTGCAAAAACAGTGTAGCGCTGTGAAAAATGTGCAAAAACAGTGTAGCGCACTTTATATCTAAGTTGTAGTGTTTAGCAGCAGGACGTCCTTCCAAGGACCTTTCTTAATTATTTTATTAACATTATCTTTTTCACTAAGCGCAAATTCCCCCATCCCCCCTCTTTTCCTTTCTTTTAACATCAATAGTATGCAAGCTCTTGGAGGGGATGATAAGGGACCATAAACAAGATTTTAGTAAGGAAAACTATATCATTAGCAGTAATCAGCATGGATTCATGAAGAATCATTATTAACCTTCCATGAGGAGGTGAGCTGCCATTTAGATAAAGTAAGGCCCATAGACATGGTGTATCTGAATTTTGCAAATGCATTTGACACAGTTCCCCATAAACATTTAGGGCCAGATTCTTATACCTGGCGGCGTAGCGTAGCGTATGCTATGCTAAGCTGCTGCTAACAAAGCAAACAGAATATTGGCATGCATTGAAAAGGGGATTAACTCCAGAGATAAAACGATAATCCTTAGACATGTGCACAGCTGAAAAATGTGTTCATTTTTTATTTATTTTCATTCTTTTTTTTTTTTAAATTGGAATTCGTAAATTTGAAAATTCAAAATGCGGAAATTCAAAAAATTCAGTATATGAAAATTTGAAAAATCCCAAAAATCTTTGAATTCAAACTTCCAATTTAGATTTTTCACATTTTCAGGTTTCGAATTTTGTATTTTTTAATTTCCAAATTTCGAATTTTTGAATTTCAACATTTCAAAATTTCAAATGTTCAAATTTCCAATTTTCTAATTTTCTAATTTCAAAATTTTCGAAGATTCGGGATTAGAATTTTTGAAATTTCCAATTTACTATTTTTGAATTTTCGAATTTGGAATTTTCGAATGTTCAATTTTTGAAAATTCAGAAATTCAGTAATTCAAAATTTCGAAAATTCAAAAATTCAAAAATGTGTAAATGAAAAAATTCAGAAATTTGGAAATTTTGGAATTAACTAATTTGTCAAAATTTGTTAAACAACGAATCCGGGAACTAAACTAATTGCACATGTCTAATAATTCTTCCACTCTTGACTTTGGTATGGCCTCACCTGGAGTATGCTGTCCAGTAGTGATGGACGAACATCCGACGGGACGGTTCGCAAACACTAACCGTGAATGTCCCTGAACCGCAAGTTCGCGGCGGGCCCCATTGACTTTAATGGCAGGCGAATATTAAAAACCTGCAGGTCATATTTGAGCTACTAAGCATGGGCGCATTATAACATGCGACCAAGGCTTAGCGTTAAAATTAGTTCAAGGTCAATATTCCAATACACCACTTAATGCAGGTGATTATCAGTAAGGGACCCCAGGCGTCACTCTTAGCAACAGGAGTTTGGGGGTTCTCTACATCATATCAACCTTAGCATGTAGCAGTGTTTTTCAACTCCAGTCCTCAAGGCACACCAACAGGTCAAGTTTTCAGGATTTCCCTCAGATGAAATGGCTGTGGTGATTACTAAGGCAGTGAAACTGATCGAATCACCTGTGCAAAATAATGGAAAGCCCGAAAACATGACCTGTTGGTGTGCCTTGAGGACTGGAGTTGAAAAACACTGGCATGTAGAGTTGTATTTAGGCCACTAGGGGAGATGCTATGAAATAGAATCAGCCCCTAGCATAGAAAAGGTAGAGCGAACATGTTTAACAATTAGGACAAGACCTATAAGTATTTTATACTTCTGTCAAGCACGTAGTAAATTGTATTTGTAGTAACAAGTATTAATTGCATATAAGAGATAGTGTAGCTCAGGTGCTTTAAGGATACACGTATAATACACAAGTTGTACTGACAACTAATAGAAAGGTATGAGAGGAAATATAGCTCAGGTACTTTGAGAGTACATATAGTATTAGTAGTAACAAGTATTAATTGCATATGAAAGGCAATATATCTCAGGTACTTTGAGAGTACATATAATAATTGTAGTAACAATTATTAATTGCATACGAGAGGCAATATAGCTCAGGTACTTTGAGAGTACATATAGTATTAGTAGTGACAAGTATTAATTACATATGAGAGGCAATATAGCTCAGGTAGTTTGAGAGTAGGGATGAGCTTCGAGTTCGAGTAGAACTCATGGTCGACTCGAACATTGCCTGTTTGCCGAACAGCGAACTATTTGCGGTGTTCGCGGCAAGTTTGTGTGAACTTTAGAACCCTGTTAAAGTCTATGGGACTCGAATGTTTGAAATCTAAGGTGCTAATTTTAAAGGCTAATATGCAAGTTATTGTAATAAAAAGTGTTTGGGGACCTGGATCCTGCCCCAGGGGACATGTATCAATGCAAAAAAAAGTTTTAAAACTGCATTTTTTTTGGCAGCAGTAATTTTAATAATTCCTTTAAGTGAAACAATAAAAGTGAAATATTCCTTTTGTGCAGGGACAGGGAAATTACATTTTGTGCAGGGACAGTTCTAAGCACAGGAAACAAGTGCTACTTTACAGGCATACTATACACCCCCCTAGGTACGAAATTTAAAGGAATATTTCAATTTTATTGTTTCACTTTAAGCATTATTAAAATCACTGCACCTGAAAAAATGGCAGTTTTTTTAAAACTATTTTTGCACTGATACATGTCCCCTGGGGCAGGACCCGGGTCCCCAAACACTTTTTAGGACAATAACTTGCATATTAGCCTTTAAAATTAGTACTTTAGATTTCAAACGTTCGAGTCCCATAGAACAGGGTTCTAAAGTTCACACAAACTTTTGGTCTGTTCGCAGGTTCTGGTGCGAACCGAACCCGGGGGTGTTCGGCTCATCCCTATTTGAGAGTACATATAGTATTTGTAGTATTAATTGCGTATGAGAGGCAATATAGCTCAGGTACTTCAACCACTTCAGACCCGCGGTACAGCTGAATGACGGCTACAGCGTGGGTCTGAATATCCAACATGCCGTCAAAAGACGGCCGCCCCTTTGGGCGTTCCCAGCGCGCTCTCTAGAGCGCGCTGCGGGGAAGCCCTGTGTTGGCCGTGTCCCTTGGACACAGCCAATCACAGATCGCGGCGAACGGCCAATCAGAGTGGCTATTTGCGATGCGATCTGTGCGGTGAATGAGAGATGATCTCACAGATCATCTCTCATTGCCGTTTTTACACAGAGACAGCGTCCTGTCTCTGGAGAGGAGGAGACCGATCTGTGTTCCTTGTACAAAGGGACACAGATCGGTCACCCCCCCAGTCACCCCCCCTCCCCCACAGTTAGAACACACCTAGGATACATTTAACCCCTTCCTCACCCCCTAGTGTTAACCCCTTCAATGCCAGTCACATGTATACAGTAATTAGTGCATATTTATAGCACTGATCGCAGTATAAATGTGAATGGCGCCAAAAATGTGTCAAAAGTGTCCGATGTGTCCGCCATAATGTCGCAGTACCAATAAAAATCGCAGTTCGCCGCCATTTCTAGTAAAAAAAATAATAATAACAAATAATAATTCTGTCCCCTATTTTGTAAGCGCTATAACTTTTGCGCAAACCAGTCGCGTATTGCGATTTTTTTTTACCAAAAATATGTAGAAGAATACATATCGCCTTAAACTGAGAAAAAAATATGTTTTTTTTTTTTTAAATTGGGATATTTATTATAGCAACAAGTAAAAAATATTGTATTTTTTTTCAAAATTGTCGCACTTTTTTGTTTATGGCGCAAAAAATAAAAACCGCACAGGCGATCAAATACCACCAAAAAAAAGCTCTACTTGTGGGGAAAAAAGGACGTCAATTTTGTTTGGGAGCCACGTCGCACGACCGCGCAATTGTCAGTTAAAGCGACGCAGTGCCGGAAGCTAAAATTTCACCTGGGCAGGAGGGGGGTATATGTGCCCAGTAAGCAAGTGGTTAAGAGTACATATAGTATTAGTAGTAACTCGTATTAATTGCATATGAGAGGCAATATAGCTCAGGTACTTTGATAGTATATATAGTATTTGTAGTAACAAGTATTAATTGCATATGAGAGGCAATATAGCGCAGGTACTTTGAGAGTACATATAGTATTAGCCCACGGCCACAGGCATTCACCTGACGGCAAACGACTTTGTATTCCGTGGCTGGTGGTACAATAGGCATTCACCGGATACAGAAGTAAGTGCCGCCCATTACAAGCCCCAAAAATTAGCCCACGGCCACAGACGTTCACCGGACAGCAAACAACTTTGTATTCTCTGGCTGGTGGTACATGAGGCATTCAATGGATACAGAAGTAAGTGTCGGCCATTACAGGCCCCAAAAATTAGCCCACAGCCACAGGCGTTCACCGGACAGCAAACAACTTTGTATTCTGTGGCTGGTGGTACATTAGGCATTCACCGGATACAAAAGTAAGTGTTGGCCATTACAGTCCTCAAAAATTAGCCCACGGCCACAGGTGTTCACCTGACAGCAAACAACCTTGTATTCTGTGGCTGGTGGTACATTAGGCATTCACCGGATACAGAAAAAAGTGTCGGCCATTACAGGTCCAAAAATTAGCCCACAGGCTTTCACCTGAATTTGAATGAAACACGGTCTACTGGTCACATGTGTTGAATTTACTCTGAGATCCATGATTCATTAATTTTTATAAATGTGAGGTAGTCAACACTGTTGTAAGCTATGCGAGTGCGCTTATCGGTCACGACCCCCCCCTGCTGCGCTGAACGTCCTTTCGGACAGGACACTGGATGAAGGGCAAGCCAACAGTTCCATTGCAAATTGTGCAAGCTCTGGCCAGAAGTCAAGCCTGCCTACCCAGTAGTCCAGGGGTTCATTACTTCTCAGTGCATCCACATCGACCGTTAACCTGATGTAATCGGACACCTGTCGGTCTAGGCGTTCCCTGATGCTGGAACCCGGAGAAAAGCTGTCGATGGGTCGCTGAAAGAATGATCTCATATCATTAGCGACCAAGACATCTTCAAACCGCCCTCTTCTTGCTGACGCTGTTGGATGGTACCCGCAACTGTTTCTCTGTGAGTGGAAATTCCACTGCCAGCGGACGCAAAAGCAGAATGCAGCATTTCTCGAAGCAAGGCCTGGAAGTTCTGCATTCTGATAGCCCTCTGTGATGGTGGTACCGTTTTGTTTGGTACCGGGTAGGCATGTGCAAAAGTGAAAAATTTGTTTTGTTTTGTTTCAATTCGTCATTTAATTAATTTAATTTATTTTGTTAAGTTAGGTTAGTTACATGTGTTGAATTTGTTTTCGGAATTCGTTCGTTTTCGACCGAATTTAAAAAAAAATGCAGTCGAAATCGAAAATATTTCAACCGGATTAGAAAACCGGATTAGAAAACAAATAGTCGATTTTCAAATAGAATTTTTTTCAAATTCAATTCGAATAGAATTTTTTTTTTCAAATTTCGATCGAATTTAGTCCGCTGGTTTTCGATTCAGAATCGAAAACGTTCGTTCGGATTCGGTAAATTCGCTAATATTGCAATTCCGGAATTCGTATGCATCCGAATGTCCGAATAATCGAAAATTCGTCCGAATTTCGATTCGGAATGAAACGAAATGCACATGCCTAGTACCGGGGGTCTAAGTACGTTGCCACCCAGTACTGGTCCTTGCCCTTTATGCTTTTTATACGGGGGTCCCTCTTAAAACACTGGAGCATGAAGGCCCCCATTTGCACTAAAATGGAAGCACTTTACTGGCCTGGCTCGTGCTCATCATCCAGGATAATGTTGTCCTCGTTCTCCTCCCCCATCCACGGACAAAACCAGGGATCCCAGAAAGGTTTAAAGCATGCTTTTCTTGCTCCTCCTCCTCTGCCCCAGCACCATCCACCTCTGACTCCTCTTCAGACTCCCGTTGTTGATTTGTCTCAGGTGAAGTAGCGCCCCCCTGGGAATTCATCTAACATTGCGACTTCCTCATCTTCCTGCTCCTGCTCCTCGATGGCTTGATCAATGACACGACGGAATGCACACTCCAGAAAGAAGGCGTAAGGTACGATGTCACTGATAGCGCCCTGGCTGCGACTGACCAGCTTGGTGATCTCATCAAATGGCCACTAAAGTCTCCATGAGTTACGCATGAGCAGCCACTCGCGCGGTGAAAAAAACAAGCTTCTCAGAACCTGTCCTGCTGCAGATTTCGTACAGGTAGTCACAAATAAGACGTCTGATCGGCAGGTTGTGTCGCCGCTGAATGTCAGCAAGGCGACCATGGCCGTGTAAGATCTTCTGAAATGGGCTGAGATTTTCCTGGCCTGCCGCAAGACGTCCTGGACCCCAGGGTATTTGGCAACAAATCGCTGCACGACCAAGTTCAGGACGTGTGCCATGCATGACACGTATGTAATTTTGCCCTGTTTCAGTGCGCTCAGCAGATTGGCACCGTTGTTGCACACCGCTTTACCAACTGTCAAATTCAGCGGCGTTAGCCACTGATCTGTCTGTGAATGCAAAGCTGAAAGGAGTGCAGGACCAGTGTGTCTCTTGTCTTCCAGGCACAACAGATGCAGCACAGCACGGCAACGTCTCACCTGGCATGTTGAAAAGGTTCTGGGGATCTTGGGCGGCGCAGCGGATGAGACAGTATCATAGGAAAATGAGAAGTCAGCCGAAGAGGAGAGGGAGGATGGAGTAGGAGGAGGAGGAGAAGAAGAGGCAGGTCTGCATGTAATCCATGGCGGTAAAACCAAATCTACATGGGTGCCACGGGTTATATGCTTGACGGCCGTCATAAGGTTCACCCCGACACTGTGTACCAGAGATACATTCACTTGCCGCTGAACATGGCCATATAGCACTGGAATGCCCTTCTGTGAAAAAAAATCCTTTCTGGGACCTTCCATTGTGGTGTTCCAATGGCCACAAATTTTCGAAAGGCCTCTGAGTCCACCAGTATATATGGCAGTAGTTGGCAGGCTATCAGTTCCGACAGGCCAGCGGTCAACCGTTGGGCAAGAGGGTTATCCGGCGTCATCGTTTATTTTACGATCGAACATTTGGGCCACGGAAGCCTGCTTTTTTGCAGAAAAATTTGAGGAAGGCATGATGGAAGGTGGAGTGGAGGACAATTGTGAGCATAGAAGGGAAGGAGAAGAGGCTGGACAGTGAGAGCCTGGAGTGTGGCTTTGTGGGTTCTGATGGCGTTGCTCCCACTGGGCTCGGTGATGGGAGGCCAGGTGCCTTCTTAAGGCGGTCGTCCCTAGGTGAGTGTTGGGCTTACCGCAACTTATGCGTTGACTGCAAAGGCTGCAGATGGCAACACTATTGTCTGCAGCAGATACGTTAAAAAAAGCCCACAGGGAGCTGTGGTGGCTCAACGTGATTGGCACTGCGCTGACAAGCCATTCACCTCTGCAGCCAAGGGTTCGGATCCCGGTCTCGGCTACATGTGAATTGAGTTTGGTGGTCTCAGCCTGGCTCCCGGTTGGTGTGCTATGCAAGGTATGCCTGTGCTTAGTACGCCCACTCCCCCCCCACAAAAACCACCACACTTGCACGCACACGAAATTGGTTTAAAACACATGCACTTTGGCCATGCGGTCTCCTAAAATAAAGAGAGGCGAACGACCTACGGGGCTGGCTGTGTGGGCTAGGCCCCCTCACTCCCTCATAGGGGGAGTCCCTCTGCCCCATTGGGGTCCCGTTGGGCCCCAGTTGGGCTCCCAAGAGGAGCAGGTAGGGCGGGGTGAGTGGGAGGCCCCCCTTCACACCCGCCATTGCCACCAGGGGCATGGAGAAGGATGGCGATTGCCTCCGGGGGGAGGGTCTGCCTACTCCCAACTCCTGCAGTCCGGCTCCTCTCTCTCGAGTTCACGCACAAAAATACACTTTAAAAAAAAAAAAAAAGCCCACACTGTGGAGTCATGGGCTGGCGTCCTGGGAGCGCCAGATGTGACCGTACATGGTTGATGGCTCGCTCCTGATACATTAGGAGTCTGGTTTGTCCCTCCTGTGCAATGTAAGTTCAGCCTGCTTCTCCTCCCTATCTGCTGGTCCATCTCTCCCTCTGAACTCCCCTCCTCATCCTCTCTTGTGGGCACCTACGTGACATCTGTAGACACGTAATCATCGATGTCACCTTCCCCATCACTAACAATAGAGATCTCGGAGTAGGCAGCAACAGCGAGCACCAACCTTCTTGGGCTGATCTGAGTACTGTCATCAGATTGCTGAGTGTCGGCTGTTGCTACCTCCTTTTCCTGATCCAATGCCAAGAATGGCTGCGCATCCGAAATGTCTTCTGATGGATCAGAAATGAATTCCTGTGACTCAAGCGGAGGGCATATGGTGGTGTTGGTGGCGAGCCACTCAACCAAGTCTGATGCGTCCTTTGACGTAATAGAACGAACATTGTGTCACTTCCCACTTTGGCTCCGGCCTGGTGCTCCTGCCCTATCCCTACCACCCCTACGGAAGGGCCTGCCTCTTCCACTGCCTGTCATTTTTTTAATGACCCTGTGACAGTATATGTGGAAGAAGGTATATAACAAAATCTGTCATTTTGGGGGGCCACTGGTTTATCGCTCCAGTTCTGAAACTTTTTTTCAGGATTTTTTTTAATGTGCGTAGCAGAGGTAATGCAGCGAAAGAGGCAAAAATTCAGCAGTAACCAAATACACCGCCAGTCACAATGCTGCACAATGCAAATCCACTATAATATGCTTTTTATATTCAAAAGTATATTATAAGTGTATATTACACCTATGTACTGCAGAGCAAGTAGCACACATATACCAGTGCTTGAAAGGACATTTGTGGACCTGTTAGGTAGCGATTTGTGTCGCTAAAGTCTGTCCCTGCTGGAAACGCCAACCTCTCCCTGAACTGACAAACAATATATAAATGTATTACACACTATCATGTACTGCAGAGCAAGTAGCACACCTATACCAGTGCTTGAAAGGACTTTTGTGGACCTGTTAGGTAGCGATTTGTGTCGCTAAAGTCTGTCTCTGCTGGAAATGCCAACCTCTCCCTACACTGACAAAAAGTATATGAATGTATTTCACACCTATGTACTGCAGAGAAAGTAGCACACCTATACCAGTGCTTGAAAGGACTTTTGTGGACCTGTTAGGTAGCGATTTGTGTCGCTAAAGTCTGTCCCTGCTGGAAACGCCAACCTCTCCCTACACTGACAAAAAGTATATGAATGTATTACACACCTATGTACTGCACAGCAAGTAGCACACCTATACCAGTGCTTGAAAGGACTTTTGTGGACCTGTTAGGTAGCGATTTGTGTCGCTACAGTCTGTCCCTGCTGGAAACGCCAACCTCTCCCTACACTGACAAAAGGTATATGAATGAATTACACACCTATGTACTGCACAGCAAGTAGCAGACCTATACCAGTGCTTGAAAGGACTTTTGTGGACCTGCTAGGTAGCGATTTGTGTCACTAAAGTCTGTGCCTGCTGGAAACGCCAACCTCTCCCTACACTGACAAAAAGTATATGAATGTATTAGACACCTATATACTAGAGCAAGTAGCACACCTATACTAGTCCTTAAAAATAATTTTGTGGACCTTTTAGATAGCTTTTTGATTGAATACAGCCTGTCCCTGCCCCAAAACAGCACCCTCTCCCTACACTGACAAAAAGTAGAATGTAAGATGGCCACCAGATCAGGTCTATTTATAAGGTAGTGGGTATGTCCATGTGCTGAAATGTCTCAATTGGCTGTCCTGCACCACCTGATGGATGTGTCATAGGTCAAAGTTCTTAACCATGTAACATTGCGGACCGCCACGAACATCGCCAGATGTCCGCCGGTTTGGCGAACCGCGAACGAGCAAAGTTTGCCGTGAAACGACCGCCGGGCAAACCGGCAGGCCATCTCTACTGTCCAGTTCTAGGCACCAGTCTTCAGGAAGGATGTAATGAAAATGGAATTAACAGGACAGGTTCCACTCAGAACAGACCTCTCCATTGGTCGACCAAAGAAGTGCTTAGTGTCATATCCAGAGGTTGTCTTTGGGAAATAGAAGTATGAGTGCTGTCAGCATTTCTGCAGAGGTTGAAGGGGTGGGGGTGGGGGGGGGGTCAGCCTGTCAGTGCTCAGACCATAAGCAGCACACTGCATAAAATTGGTCTACACGGCTGTCGTTCCAGAAGGAAATCTCTTCTAAAGATGATGCACAAGAAAGCCTGCAAACAGGAGTGCAAACAGAAGTGTGCCTACATTCAAGCATGGTGGTCTGGGGCTGCACGAGTGCTGAAAGCACTGTTGAGCTACAGTTCATTGAGGGAACCATGAATGCCAACATGTACAGTACTGTGACATACTGAAGCAGAGCATGATCCCCTCCCTTCAAAGACTAGGACGCAGGACAGTATTCCAACATTATAACAACCCCAAACACACCTCCAAGACGACCACTGCCTTGCTAAAGAAGCTGAGGGTAAAGGTGATGAACTGGCCAAGCATGTCTCCAGACCTAAACCCTATTGAGCATCTGTCAGGCATCTTCAAATGGAAGGTGGAGGAGCGCAAGGTCTCAAACATCCACCAGCTCTGTTATGTCGTCATGGAGGAGTGGAAGAGGACTCCAGTGGCAACCTGTGAAACTCTGGTGAACTCCATGCCCAAGAGGGTAATGGTGGCCACACATAACATTTACACTTTGGGCCCAATGTGGAAATATTCACTTAGGGGTGTACTCACTTTTGTTGCTAGTGGTTTAGACATTAATGGCTGTGTGTTGAGTTATTTTGAGGGGGCAGAAAATGTACACTGTTATAACAAGCTGTACACTCACTACTTTACATTGTAGTAATGTGTCATTTCTTCAGTGTTGTCACATGAAAAGATATAACAAAATATTTGCAAAAATGTGAGGGGTGTACTCACTTTTGTGAGATACTGTATATTGATCCCCAAGGCAGATCTCCATTCTAAAAGGGGGAAGGGATAGATTTTGTGTTCCCCTTCCCAGCCAGTGTCATTAGTACAGCGACAGTACATATTAGCGCTTACTAGCGCATACTAGCTCATCATAAAATACTTACCTTATAACAAGGCCTCGACATCTGATCCCAGTCCACACCGAGGACGCTCATATGTTCCCTCTGTGTTTCTTCCGGGTTTGCGGCTCCGGTGCTGTGAGTGGCGCTTAATTCATTCACGTACGTGGAGTTTTCTTCTTGGCCAGACCTTCAGCCGGGCCTTCACAGTGCATGTGCCGCTGGAGTCAGCGGCTACATGCAAAGTCAATATCTCCTAAACCATACAGGTTTAGGAGATATTCATTTTACCTACAGGTAGGCCTTATTATAGACTTGCCTGTAGGTAAAAAATAAAAAATAACGTATACAACCACTTTAAGTCTCACAAGAATCCAGTATCAGGAGGCGTTCTCCACTGAAGCATTTGTGAAAGCTGGACACCATGCAACCATAAAAAAAGCCATTAAACACAGGGTAACTATAATGCAAAATGGAAGGATGCAGACTCGGTCCAGGACTACATGTTTTGGGATTTAACCCCTTCTTCAGGTCTCATGGTCATGTAGTCCTGGACCAAGTAGGCAAGTAGGCAGCCTTCCAGCTTGGATTACAGTTATCCTGGGTCTTATGGCTTTTTTTCTTGCTGGATGGTCTCCAGCTTTCCGGTGCCCTCACTGTGTGTATCTTTTATAGAGCCTGTGCGGGTCTCCTCCGGCCTGTGAGCGTGTCTTCTTTTGGGTCTTCCTGGCTGTCACCGCCTCCATCCCTTGTCAAGACCCCTTTAGAAGATCCAGGGGCTAAGCCATCATCCATTCGACCTGCCAGTGTGCACCTTACCATCTATCTGAGTTATTTGTGCCATTTGCTCCAAGCACCTATTGTTAACATGTACACAATTAACTACAGTAACTGGGATAATGATTTTTAACAATGAACTGTTTATCTGCTTTGGATTTCATGGATTTGTCCTTGAAACAGCAACCCCCTTTTTGTGTTTTAGTCCCTTCTCATTGGTCTTTTGAGTTGGGGAACAGCAGCCAGTGTTGTATGGACTGCAGGAGGAGAGGGACATGGGATGAAAGAGATAGGACTGGAGAAAGAGTAGGGCTTAGGATGACAGCATGCTCCTCCTATATGTGGGGAAGCAGTGCTAAGTGTTGGGAGTACTGTGTTTCTTCATCAATTGGTCTTATCCAGGTGGTAATATTACACAGCACACTATTATATGATAGAGACCCCCCTCTCTGTTCCTCCTCCTCCTTATCATGACCTTACTAAATGCCGAAAATAGGTATTGGTAATTGGTATTTGGTGAGTACTTAAGAAAGGTATCGGTACTCGTTGCTAAAACAAAGTGGTATTGGTGCTTCCCTAATGCCCAGTATCACCTGAGTAGCTGCCCTCTCCTGGACACATGTTAATTTTTACACCCTTCTGGCTCAAGTCTTCCCCTACAATTCCACTGACATCCAGTCTCAATTACTTCTATGGGGAACGTCTATGGGTTTAGCCAATCCAGGCTAATACTCATGAAATTATTGCTTAGGCACACAGGTTCAGGTTAGTGACTTGCTGGTATTGATCTGTGGGACAGTCAATTACCCAATCTTCGGCAGGTCAAGGTTGTTGGTAAGCTTACTGCTGACAAGACCAGTGCTTGTAATCACAAGAAATAACATCAAATGTTAAGTTCACTTCTAGCCTATTTATATTACTTTCAATCTCAAAGCTTGATAAATGGGGCCATTTTGGTCCATTGGTTACTCAATTTTTTTTATAACCTTTATTGGAATAAACTTGTATTTGGACCTTTTAGCCGTGGTGTGCTGCTTCAATTTACATTTTTGTGACATTACACTACAAGCCAAGGAGACCATAGAGATTTTTTAGCGGCGCTTTACCGTTGTTTGTGCTTTGCAATTCATTCGCTAGCGGGGTGCTTTTAACCCCCGCTAGCGACTTAAAAAGGGTGAAAACCACCCGCCAAACGCTGCTGCCGGTAACCATTACGTGTGGTGTTGCCATAAAGGCAAAATTTATGCCCAGTATGGCTAATCCTATATACTGCAGCACCAAAAGTGAGAATGCTACAATCGCGGGAATGACACACAGCCCAAAATTCGTCCAAAATTAGTCTATGCAATCATCAGTGCCCATCAGCTCAGACTCACCAATGCCCATCAATGCAATTTCCAACATGTGACACCACACATACGTAATCAATATATGCTCACCCCTCCTGAAACCTGTATAACCTACATCATAGGAGGTCAATATGCACGTGATGTTAAATGGCTCCTCTTTACGACAAGAGTCCCCCTACCATGGGTTTCCCATACCGCATTGTGGTGTGAATGAGTCCTTAGGGACAATGAATTCAGTAACAATTGCATTTAAAAATGGTTTGGGTGGTCTTCCCCTGTGTGGCAGGATGTTTTCCTTTCCTTGATGACCCTGTGCTTCCCTGGATTTGTTAACAGGTAGTACATGCTGGGACAGTTACCTCCTATGAAGGAACATCGTAAGTAGGGTTGAGGTTTGAATTAGGAGCAACACAGAGTTTCCAATAAACTCTGGCTGTTCACCAAACAAGTGAACTAAATAGCCTGTTCGCCTGCCTGCCAATCTGAACTGTATAGGAAGTCATTCACTTTGTGGTGATAATAATACCACCACTAAATATGGTGCTTCCTGGTTGGTGGCTAAGATGCTAAGCTAAATATGGACATGGCCTTAGCCAGAATACTCCTTTGTTAATATCCAGCTGCCAGGTAGAAATCTGTCAGAAGATTGTCAACTTGGGTTATCATTTTTGTGTTGGCAGGTCAGCAGGATCAGCATTCCTTGTGATTGATGATGAGTCTTCTTTGCTCCATGATGTAATTGACAATGAATTCACACCATTCGTCCTTAATTTTTTTATATATATTTTTCTTATAAAGAATTTTGTAGTGTGTGGTTCTTTACTTTGTAATATTTTTGAAAATCAGTAACCAGGGGTACTATGCACCCCTTACTCATTCACGCAGGGAGCCCTCTTATCTTAAAGGAGACTTTCAGGTTTTGGGCAAAGGATGTGAGAAAGACAGAGTTGAGCAAAAGACAGCCCATGTGTTTTAAAGGCCAAAAAAACTTCATCAGGGCTACAAAAATACACAAAATAAAAATAAATGTAAAGAAATGAGAACAACTAAACAAGACCAACAAAATTAGTCACAATAAAATATTAATATCTGTAACAGAATGGCCCGTGACACCCAGAGACGTTGGAAGGATGAGAGATACTCCTGTGCCAGCAGCAACAATAACTCTTGGGTCGAAATCCACCCTGTGCCCTTTTGGGTGTAGGGTGGCTAATAGGGAATCATAATTCCTTTACTAACAGATGGGACATTATCATAGTTCAGGACTGAGATATCACAAGGAGTTCATGATGACTTGACCAGGTCAACCAGACAGTGACTCATACCTCTAATAGGCTGTTGAAATATCTTGAGGTGTTGGCTATTCATGTGAAAGACATTCCGTTGAAAAGGTGTTGATTGCGCCCACTCTCACTAGACTCTGCCATTGTGTGATAAAGCTGTCTAGATAATTTATTCAACTAGATGTCTGTGTTATGTTAAAGGTTAATTGAACTCTATTGATGATTCGGTGCCCAGATGTCTAGCTACGGGTTACATAATTAGCCCCCATGGAGTGAATAGGGGGGTGGGGACTGCATTGTCCTGTGATGAACTGTATTATGCTGTACTGGATATATTAGCAAGCTAAGAAAACCAATAAAGTCATTCATACATTTTGGAAACTAGAGAACGGAGCGCAGTCTCGTTTATTCTGGGAAATGGAATGGATCATGTCTGCCTGGTTGTTGGTGTGTAGGATAAGCTTGTCGTGGTTGGATGGAAGGTCGTAAGCGGTGGTGACCGTTACATTGGTTGGCAGCGGTGGGATGATTCCATCACCAGAAGGATGGCTACAAGGACACATGACAATGGAGACGGTGTATGAACGGATGAAGCTCTCTTCCCTCAAGGAGTTACTGGAGAGCCAGGGCAGACCGGCCAGCAACCGTAAGAAAAGGGACATTATCGCAGAACTGGTCGAAATGGATAGAGCTAAAAGACCCGCCGTAACAGACAGGACACCCGAAGAAGCAAGTTTTGATCGGGCGGTTAACATAAGACTGACACATTATGGTCTTAACCCTCCACCGGAGATCAGGGACCGGGTTATAGCGGCTCTGAATGCCACCTTGCTACAGCGAAGAAGTGCTGCAGGAGCTGAAGTCACAGCAGCACCAACTAAAGAGAGAGGAGAGGTGCAGATACCAGTCTCCATGGAAGAGGAATTCCAAAGAAGGTTACAAGAGATGCCGATACAGCATAGAGGACCAGTATCAGAGGAGGTCCTGTTGGGATGGACGGATGTGATTCGGTGCCAACTCTGGAAGGAAACGTTAGCTCGGGAGCAGCAAAACCAAGGAAAGGTCCTGCCCTCCATCTATGCAAGGTACTGGCCACAGTATGACGTACGAATGCTGTTGTTGGGGAAACAACCGAAGCAGGAGTGGACAGCAGGCTGATCCGGGCAGAGATGCAGCTGGATGAAAGCTACAGAGCCCTCCAGTAATATGTAGCTCAAGAGTGCCCGTGGCCAGCAGATGACAGCCCCACAGAAGGCCATGACTATGATGGCCTGGGATTATTGTATTGGAGGATGTCCAGTGATCCAGACTTCGGGGATGATCGGGAGTGGCGCTTGGAGGACATAATGGAGCACAGAGAGGAAAAATTGAATATCTTGGGAGGCCACTGGTCACAGGAAGATTTAGAATTTCTGGCCATTCAAGAATGGGAGCTGGAGGTCGCCTACAGACAGCTGCTAGACTCCGCTCAGCAGCAGGGTGGGGCTCCCGTTGCCTGGGACTATGAGCAAAGTTCATATGACAACTGTGAACTCCTGGCTGATGAATCGGCAGTGGAAAAAATGGAGATTGCCATCCCTAAAGCCGAAGCGGATGGTGTGGAGTTCCAGAAAGCCGGGGCGGTTGGCCCCTTTCTCCAGCAACAAGCTGAGGTGGTAAAGCTTTTACCCCCAGCTGAATCACTGGCAACAGAGCAGGGTGCCCCAGGCCTCTGCTCCCAACTAGCAGAAGAGGGGGACCCTATGGTAGTGGATGGGACTGTGGTCTCCACTCACAGCAACCCAGCGGAAGAGCTGGCAACAGAACAGAGTGTCATAGGCCTCTGCTCCTCACTAACAGAAAAGGGGCACCCTGTGGTAGTGGATGGGACTGTGGTCTCCACTCACAGCAACCCAGCGGAAGAGCTGGCAACAGAACAGAGTGTCATAGGCCTCTGCTCCTCACTAACAGAAGAGGGGGACCCTGTGGTAGTGGATGGGACTGTGGTCTCCACTCACAGCAACCCAGCGGAAGAGCTGGCAACAGAACAGAGTGTCATAGGCCTCTGCTCCTCACTAACAGAAGAGGGGGACCCTGTGGTAGTGGATGGGACTGTGGTCTCCACTCACAGCAACCCAGCGGAAGAGCTGGCAACAGAGCAGAGTGTCCTAGGCCTCTGCTCCTCACTAACAGAAGAGGGGGTTCCTGGGGTAGTGGATGGGACTTCAGTCTTCACTGGCACAACCCCAGAAAATGGTACAGGACTGGGACAGGAGGATGTCGGCTTTGCTTTGCAAGCACCGGGGGGTTTTCACCTAGCACCAGTGGATGGGACTTCAGTCTCCACTGGTATACCCCAGGAAGGGGGGGCAGTTCGCCCAGACCCCCAACAGCATGATGGACTGAGCCCAGCCACCCTGCCTTCTCCCCAGCGGCAGGCGTGTTCTCTGAGAGAGGCAGAGGTTGGCGGGGTGAGTAATGCTCAGTTTGGAGCCATTTATTTGGGGTACAGTATGGATACCAGCATTGGAGGACTGGAACTACTGACGGAATTCGGAGTCAACCCGTTTGGGGTTCCCTCCTGTGTCCGTCTCCCACCGAAAGGGGAGAGATGTAACAGAATGGCCCGTGACACCCAGAGACGTTGGAAGGATGAGAGATACTCCTGTGCCAGCAGCAACAATAACTCTTGGGTCGAAATCCACCCTGTGCCCTTTGGGTGTAGGGTGGCTAATAGGGAATCATAATTCCTTTACTAACAGATGGGACATTATTAATACTTCATATTTCAGGACTGAGATATCACAAGGAGTTCATGATGACTTGACCAGGTCAACCAGACAGTGACTCATACCTCTAATAGGCTGTTGAAATATCTTGAGGTGTTGGCTATTCATGTGAAAGACATTCTGTTGAAAAGGTGTTGATTGCACCCACTCTCACTAGACTCTGCCATTGTGTGATAAAGCTGTCTAGATAACTTATTCAACTAGATGTCTGTGTTATGTTAAAGGTTAATTGAACTCTATTGATGATGCGGTGCCCAGATATCTAGCTACGGGTTAGATAATTAGCCCATGGTGGGGACTGCATTGTCCTGTGATGAACTGTATTATGCTGTACTGGATATAAAGGCAAGCTAAGAAAACCAATAAAGTCATTCATACATTTTGGAAACTAGAGAACGGAGCACAGTCTCGTTTATTCTGGGAAATGGAATGGATCATGTCTGCCTGGTTGTTGGTGTGTCGGATAAGCTTGTCGTGGTTGGATGGAAGGTCGTAAGCGGTGGTGACCGTTACAATAGCGATTTAGCCAATGGCTGCAGCGCTGGTCAATGTATTCTGACAGGGGGGAGTCCCTGTTGTCAGAATTCAATAGCACAATGGGGGAGATTCCTGTATCAACATTGCTTGGGTGATTGCGGGAATATGTGATTTTTTTTTCATTCAGCTTGCTGATTGAACGAATAAAAAACCCTCAAATGCCGTGTACACACGGTTGGAATTTCCGACAACAAATCTTCTATGCGATCTTGTTGTCAGGAAAATCCGACCATGTGTATGCTCCATCGGACATTTGCTGTCGGAATTTCCGACAACAAAAATTTGAGAGCTGGTTCTCAAATTTTCCAACAACAAAAAGTGTACACAATTCAACACACAAAATCCTATGCATGCTTGAAATCAATTTGACTCATGCTTAGAATCTCGACTTGTCGTAGTGTTGTACGTCACCACCTTCTTGACTTTCAGAATTTCCGACAACAATTATGTGACCATGTGTATGCAAGACAAGTTTGAGCCAGCATCCGTCGGAAATGTATCCACGGTTTTGTTGTCGGAATGTCCGATCGTCTGTATGCGGCAAAAGTGTATACAGGCATACCCCACTTTTAAGTACACAATTGTGTTTATTTACTAAAGCTGGAAAGCGCAAAATAAGGCTCACTTCTGCACAGAAACCAATGAGCTTCCAGGTTTTTTTACCAGGCTTAATTGAACAAGCTGGAGTTAGAAGCTCATTGGTTTCTATGCAGAAATTAGCCTGATATTGCGATTTCCAGCTTTAGTAAATAAACCCCATTGTGTACTTAAAAGCGGGGTATGCCTGTACTCCACTTAAGGTTAAAACAGTCAGTATTCTTATTTCATCATGTCATCAAGTATTTAATTGGTTAGTGTCCTCTTCCTTTAAGGACTGTTTCAATGGTCAACTAATAGTTCTTGGCAAAATAGTATAACCTCTGTATATAGTTTAGTATATCCTAACACTGGCCACCTTGGTTCCTGGAGAGTTTGTCTGTTTTTGCTAAATTTTCTGAAGGGTCATGGATTATAGGGGGCAATTTTAATGTCTCCATGGACCCACTTCTTAGTGATGGTTCACACTACAGCGACATGAAAGTCGGCACGACTTTGCGAGGCAACTTGAGGCAACTTTGAGGCAACTTCAAGGCAACTTCAAGTCGCCTCCAGGACAGGCAACTTTGCCAGTGGCCAATCAAACAATAATCAGCTCTGTGGGAGGGGTTTGCCTGAGAAAACTATTTTCTCTTCCTGTAAAGTTGCTTTAGTTAAGACAGTGATCCAACACTGGATGCAACTTCCATTGAAATCAATGGGTACAAGTCGCCTTGAAGTAGTACAGTAACCTTTTCTGGAGTCAGAGCAACTTCAGTAGTGTGCATTAAGACAGCTCTCATTAACTTTAATGTAATTTCTCATGTTGCGCGACTTGGCACAACTTGGGATGACACAAGTCGGATCCCAAGTCGCGGTAGTGTGAACGGGCACTTAGTGTCTCTTATGGAACTTCTCAGTTGTTATTTTGGTTCCCAAGCATTTAAAAAAACTTGCAAGGCCTTGTATATGTTTGGAGACCTGCACATAGAATTTACATAATTTTCTCCCCAGCACTTAATTATTATTTAAACTGAGTCTTCATTAACTGCTCAGTCTTGCCCTGGGTTGTAGATTTCACAACTAAAACCATGTTTATTTCTGACCATGCCCTTTTCACACTTTCTCTCACCTTGGGAGCCATGGTTTGAAAGGTTGTTCAATGACAATTGAAAGAGAGCCTGATACAAGAGCACCAAATAAGTAGGAAATTGAGTGAGACCTTACCGATTACTACGATTTCCCACTTTTCTCTTATGATAGTCTGGGAAGCATATAAATGGGTAATGTATGACTATCTTATACAGATCATCTGCAGATGCAAAAAGGAGATAACTGCTACTGTCTTTTCTTTTAGCCCAAATCAGCTCCTTGCTGCAAAAATTACTTGCTGCAGTTGACCGTAGACCTGAAACCTCTGGACCATAGACTGAACTCAAAACAAAACTACTGTACTCTGAAAGATTTTTTTTTTTATAATTGACAATTTTTATTGGATGTTAACATACATCATACAATGGTTTAAAACATAAACAAAAGAACAAAACAATAAAGAAATAAAAGAGAATTAGTAGTCACCAGCAGCTCTGGAATGGGCACAGAGGTTTACGTATTACAAAATTAACACACTAACCACAGACATGGATCAACAAGGAAAAGCGCTGCGTATCAGACAGAGGTAGCTCTAAAGTAATTACAGCACAGGCTTCTCTCACAAAACAGACCATCAATAGGGTCCGCGATTTACATTTGCGTGTCCCGCTATTCCAAAAAAAAAAGGAGAAGAGCAAAAGAAAAGTAATAAGAAGAAGAAAGAGAGGAAAGGAGGGGGGGAGAGGATAAGAGCAAGGAAAGGGTATAAGAAAGTCCTAAACAGAAGTGCGCGTCTCTCCTGGGCTCCAAGCGATTGTGTTGTATAGAACAGGGGGAGGGGTCTTGTGAGATCATGGGGGGTCTATTTGGTGATGCCGCGGTTCCCACGTTGCTGAATGTCAGTCCACCTGGTCCGCCAGCCTAGCTGTCATGGACTCCATGACCTCCACATCCTTAATTCTGGAATAAAGATCAGATAGGGACAGAGGGTTTTGTTGCTTCCATTAAAGGGCTACTAGACATCTGGCTGCTGTTAAAATATGTGTGGGCAATTTTTAAGCTAGTGTGGAAAGTTTAGGAGGGGGAGGCCCTGTAAAAAGAACTTAGGGGAGAGAGGGATATCTACCTCGAACAGCCTGTGAAGCAGTCCCTGGACCAAATCCCAATAGGGCTGGAGGAATGGGCAGCTCCAGTAAACATGAAGTAGCGTGGCCTTGTCCTGGAGACATCTCCAGCAGCGATCCGAGGCCGATGGAAAAATAGCATGCAGGTGTGATGGAGTCAGTTACCAATGGAAAAGTACCTTATATGTGTTCGTTTTTTAGAGAGTACACATAGAACTCTTGGCTTCCCAAGACCATATGGTGGCCCATTGTTCAATGGTTAGCTCCTCTCCAATGTGTTCCTCCCATTTACACATATAGCTATGTTTCCCCGGGCGACCATATCATAGGAATTTAAAAGCTTATATATGTCCGAAGTAAGCCCTTTCTGTGTAGGTCCTGATAATATTCCTCTAGTGCCGTTCTATGGAAGCAGTAGGTTTAAAGAGCACACTAAATGCTTAAAATAACTTCTTTAATAACTTTTCTTCATATATAATACTGCTGCTTTGCAGCAGACAGTCCATGTACAAAAACACGTGATGAATAAGTATAACAGAAAATGGTGGTTGAAAGATTCAATCTTGTCATCTAACATAAGATAGTGGATATATTTCTTTCTTCAGTATTTATACTCTCTCTCTCTGTAAGTTATCAAAGCATTCTCTGATTTCTCTGAAAGGTATAACTGTGGTTTGCAACTTGGTTTGCAGGGTTCGTTTTTGCAGGGTTAGCTTAGTTGGGTTTGGTTTCTGAATTAGGTTAGGAGGTATGATTTGGTATGTTATGAAGGTATGAAGGTATGTTATGGTGGAACTACAAGTGAACACACAACTAGATCAGTATACCTTTCTAACCACACTATTTACAATAAGAACATATATATAACTGTGTCACATACCTATTTTTATCCCCTGGCTTCCATAAAACACAAATTTGGCCTTGTGTCTGTTCTGCTCTCTGCCTCTGTCTCCATGTGACTTTCTGTCTCTGTGTGGAATAATCTAGTAGCACATGGAGTAGTAGGAACCTCCCAGACAGAGTGTTTGTAAAGCTGGCTGTGACTGGACAAGACTCTGCTCAATGTGAGATTGGCTGTGATTGGGCCAGGGCTTATGATGAGTCACAAAAGCTTAACTCTATGCTTTCTGGCATGAATTTTACTGTGAATAACTCTACTTTTGTCTCTCACATATAAACATGTGCACTACATTAGGTTCTTAGCAGGTTTAGCTGTATATACATGTAGGTTATATTAGCTACCTAGGACAGGTTCTAGCTGGCCAGCTACAGAGGGGACATTCGACGTTCGTATTCCACAGTACCTTGTTTGGGTGGATGGGGGCTAGCCAAATTGTATCTATTTGAGTCCAGCGATTATAGGCCGGAAGGGTAACCCATGAAGCTATAGCCCTTAGTTGTGCTGCATAATGGAGGTGTGGGAAGGCCATACCCCCATCCTTTCGGGAGGCACACATTATGGAGCGGGCTATTCTGTGCTGTTTATAATTCCACATAACATTTTGGAGGTCAGTCTGGAGCTTCCTAAGCTGGGCGGACAGGATAGGCACCGGAAGGGTCATAAAGTGGTACAAGAGTTTAGGTAATACATTCATCTTGACCGAGGCAATGCGTCCAAACCGTGACATTGGGTAATGTCTCCATTTGGTCAATAGGGATCATATAGATGCAAACAGGGGTCTGAACTTCGCATCATATAGAGATTCATGTCGGGGAGTGAGTAATACCCTCAGATATTTAATGGCACGGGACTTCCACGTGTATGAAAAGTTTTCCGATAGGCGGTGCACTTCCGCGGGGGAGATTAAGTGGAAGGGCTTCCGTATTAGCTGGATTAACCTTATATCCTGATAGGGACCCATATTCCTTAAGACGTTTGTGGAGGTTAGGGAGGGTGATATGCGGGCGAGTTAGGGTGAGGAGAACGTCATCCGCAAACAATGATATTTTAAATTTGCGTCCTCTGACCATTACGCCACTGATGTTGGAGTCTCGTCGGATCTGGGCCGCCAGGGGTTCGATACACAGGGCGAAGAGCAATGGAGAAAGCAGACAATCTTGCCTAGTCCCATTCGAAATGGGAAAGGAAGTAGAGGCCACAAAACGTGTTTTAATGGAGGCAGATGGAGTTGCGTATAAATGCCTAATCGCCCCAAGGAACGGCCCCCCGGGAGCCCAGATATTCGAGGGTGGCAAACATAAAAGGCCAGCTGAGCCTATCAAAGGCTTTCTCAGCATCTAAGCTGAGCAAGAGTGCCTCGTCTTTTTGTCTATTAATGATGTCAATTAAGTTGATGACTTTTCTGGTGTTGTCCTCCACTTGGCGCCCAGGAACAAAGCCCACCTGATCCTTATGGATCAGGGAGGGGAGAATCTCATTCACTCGGAGGGATAATAATTTTGTAAAAATTTTCAGGTCCAAATTTAATAAAGCTATGGGCCTGGAGGTCTGCATATCCCGTGGAATTCCGTCATTGCCCATAAACCCATTGAACAGACGGACCATATGTGGGAGCAGGGTGGGTAGGAACGTTTTATAATACTCATACGGAAGGCCATCAGGGCCCAGGGCCTTATTGTTAGGAAGAAGCTTCAAAGTTTCTGAGATCTCCTCGTCGGTGATCAGGGAATTAAGGGAGTGTAGAGCCGCGGTCAGTGTAAGTCGTTTGGGTGGATAAATGCGTTATAGAGGGACTGATATAAAGGTCCGAGTAGTAGTCTCGAAGTAATTGGGCAATATGTTTGGGGTGGGAGTGAAGGGTCCCAGCTGGATCACGCAGAGCTTGGGGAGCCGAGGCCTGAGTATGATCTCGGAGTTTACGCGGTAGTAGGGTATAGGCTTTGTTACCTTTACCTTTATCATAGTATAACTGACGGAGCCTCTGAAGGGCCTTTTCAACCTTGCCTATGTCTATACTTTTAAGGACTGCCCGGAGACATATCATTTCTCTTAAGAGACGGATTGAAGACGAGGTCGTAAGTCTGGATTCTAATTGGAAGATTATTTTTTGTAAATTTGGAGGCACCTCTTTCTCCATCGCTTAGAGAAAAATGTCTTCACTCCTGCATTCCCCTCATAATTCTCCCCCAGTGTAAAAAAGTACTCAAATCAGCAGACATTGCTAACTGCTTTGGAGGCCTACATGATAACCTATATAATCTTTTTAGACAGAAGAAACAGACGAGAATGTAAGGAGAGAAGTTATAGATAAGTTTTTATCTAATTTGGGCCTGCCTCAACTATCTTAACACGAAAGGGACTCCCTCAACTCCTCTATCACTGAAACCAAAATAGCAGAGGCCCTTAAGTCTATGCAAATGGGTAAAACCTCATGCCCTAAAGATCTGCCCCCTTTTATCATCATATGCTATTTTCTATTTTATTGTCCAGATTAATTACAGCCTAAAATTCACTTTTGAAGGGACATCCTCTACCCACAGACCCTCAGGATTCACAGTATATCATCTTGCTTTGAAAGGAAGATTAGGATGTATCCTGCTGTGAAGATTATAACCATATTTTCCTCCTAAATATTGATCTGGAATTGTTCCCAAAAAATCTGGCTAATTGTCTCCTGCCCCATATCACTGCTATTTTATGCCATGACCAGATGGGCTTTATGCCCATACAGGAGGCCAGAGATAATGCTTTTTTTTTTTATCAAAAAGGTTTTTATTGCCAAAGGACAGACAACCAACAAGAAAATAAAATAAACATTACAATACAATCTAGTTAAACTTGTTGTAATCAGATCCATTACATTGTCATGCATTTCTTATCAAAAGAGAAAAGAAAGCAGAATAAAGTCACAGGGATGCTTAGCCTTCATTATAGACCTTCAGTCATGAGATGCTGCAATTAGAGCAAGTGTACAGATGCTACATCACACCACATAATTCTGAGACTTGCTGATACCCTCCGTTCAGTCAGTGCCCCTTTGAATCTTTGGCCTCACAGACATTGCAAAAGTCTTATCTTTACAAACTCATTCAGACTCAGTCCCAGGGTATTAAGACAGGGGGCCCACAGTTTTTCACATTTTCCAGGCCTACCCTATGCTGATATATTCAATTATCTTTAAAGGAGGAGGGTATTCCCCATGTGTTGTATACAGGATTTGATTAATGGTGAGACGACTGGTTTCCAACCCATAAGGATAATTTTCCTAGCTTAAAATAAGGCCGGGATCACCTCCTACAGAGCACCAAAGTATACAACATGTCGGGTCTAGGGGGATAGATGTCTGAAAAACATGAATGATTGTGGTGAGAATCCCACTTCAATATCTACGGAGCTTTAGGGCAGGGCCAGAGAAGATGAATGAGGTTACCGGGTACACGTTTACATTTACTACAAAGCGAGTCAGGTAGTCTACCCATATTGTGCAGTTTTACAGCTGTATAATGTGTCCTGTACACAATAGACATGTGCATTCATTTTCATTGGAATGCATTTTCGTCCGAAAATCAGGTTTTCTCGTTATCGTTTTACCAAACGATAACGAAAGCACAAGAAACGAAAACCGAAAGATCCGACATAAAAAATGCTTTGTTTTCGTTGCGGTAAAAATTAGATATATTCGACATTACAGGGAGTGCAGAATTATTAGGCAAATTAGTATTTTGACCACATCATCCTCTTTATGCATGTTGTCTTACTCCAAGCTGTATAGGCTCGAAAGCCTACTACCAATTAAGCATATTGGGTGATGTGCATCTCTGTAATGAGAAGGGGTGTGGTCTAATGACATCAACACCCTATATCAGGTGTGCATAATTATTAGGCAACTTCCTTTCCTTTGGCAAAATAGGTCAAAAGAAGGACTTGACAGGCTCAGAAAAGTCAAAAATAGTGAGAAATCTTGCAGAGGGATGCAGCACTCTTAAAATAGCAAAGCTTCTGAAGCGTGATCATCGAACAATCAAGCGTTTCATTCAAAATAGTCAACAGGGTCGCAAGAAGCGTGTGGAAAAACCAAGGCCCAAAATAACTGCCCATGAACTGAGAAAAGTCAAGCGTGCAGCTGCCAAGATGCCACTTGCCACCAGTTTGGTCATATTTCAGAGCTGCAACTTCACTGGAGTGCCCAAAAGCACAAGGTGTGCAATACTCAGAGACATGGCCAATGTAAGAAAGGCTGAAAGACGACCACCACTGAACAAGACACACAAGCTGAAACGTCAAGACTGGGCCAAGAAATATCTCAAGAATGATTTTTCTAAGGTTTTATGGACTGATGAAATGAGAGTGAGTCTTGATGGGCCAGATGGATGGGCCCGTGGCTGGATTGGTAAAGGGCAGAGAGCTCCAGTCCGACTCAGACGCCAGCAAGGTGGAGGTGGAGTACTGGTTTGGGCTGGTATCCTCAAAGATGAGCTTGTGGGGCCTTTTCGGGTTGAGGATGGAGTCAAGCTCAACTCCTAATCCTACTGCCAGTTTCTGGAAGACACCTTCTTCAAGCAGTGGTACAGGAAGAAGTCTGCATCCTTCAAGAAAAACATGATTTTCATGCAGGACAATGCTCCATCACACGCGTCCAAGTACTCCACAGCGTGGCTGGCAAGAAAGGGTAACAAAAGAAGAAAAACGAATGACATGGCCTCCTTGTTCACCTGATCTGAACCCCATTGAGAACCTGTGGTCCATCATCAAATGTGAGATTTACAAGGAGGGAAACCAGTACACCTCTCTGAACAGTGGCTGGGAGGCTGTGGTTGCTGCTGCACGCAATGTTGATGGTGAACAGATCAAAACACTGACAGAATCCATGGATGGCAGGCTTTTGAGTGTCCTTGCAAAGAAAGGTGGCTATATTGGTCACTGATTTGTTTTTGTTTTGTTTTTGAATGTCAGAAATGTATTATTTGTGAATGTTGAGATGTTATATTGGTTTGACTGGTAAAAATAAATAATTGAAATGGGTATATATTTGTTTTTTGTTAAGTTGCCTAATAATTATGCACAGTAATAGTCACCTGTACACACAGATATCCCCCTAAAATATCTAAAACTAAAAACAAACTAAAAACTACTTCCAAAAATATTCAGCTTTGATATTAATGAGTTTTTTGGGTTCATTGAGAACATGGTTGTTGTTCAATAATAACATTAATCCTCAAAAATACAACTTGCCTAATAATTCTGCACTCCCTGTATAGGGAAAAGATTCGACATTATAGGGAAAAGATTTGCCATTATAGAGAAAAGATTTGACACTATAGAAATAATGGATTCGACATTACAGAGATTAAATTTCGATTTATGAGAAAATAGATTAGACATTATTACTAGTCATACAACATTAGAATTCTTGTAGGCGGAATATTCGAACGGAAATGTACGATTCAACGTAAAGATTCAACGTTCCGTTGAGTATTCTTTTGACCATTCAACAGAAACCAAGTATTATTGGATTTTCGGACGAAAGCAATTCCCCAAGAAAAACAAAATAAATCAAAATGATTTTCGGGGGTGTAACTAAATAAATGTATTTACCAAACGAAAATGAAAAAACAAAACAAAATATTCCAGTCTGCACATGTCTAGTACACAATATACAATTGGGATCCTTTTTGCGAAACATTTAGTAAGCATTTAGTAACAGACTGGAGGACATCCTCCCACTCGTAGCCTGACACAGGTCCTAGGTCTTCCTCCCACTGCAAAAATGCTCTTATGTTATAGCCACCCAGGAATGCCATTAAAAGCATATGGTAGCATTGTGAAATAAAGCCTTTAGTCTCCGTGGCCATTTGAAGCAGATGGAAAATCTGAGTTGATGCTTGAGCCCATTCTACTAACACCTCTAACAGCATTTTGTAGTTCCAAATAATAGAATTTTATATTAGAGGGCACTGCGAATCTGCTTTGTAATTCTAGGAAGGATTGGTAGTTTCCCATTGTGAAAATTTTGCGAGGAAAGGGTGATCCCTAAAGATCGCCATCTAGGCCCCAGTTGGAGTTTAGCAAGCTCCTCGTATGTTTTATTTCCCCAGATCGGGCTAAATGATGTGAACCCTCGTACACGCTGTAGTTGTTCAGACTTGTTCCACACCTTGATTCAGCACATATGTGGAAATTTGTTTATTAGATTTCTGGAACATCTGAGCCTCCAGACCCTCCGAGATAAATTCCACCTTGGTCCCCATTAGCAGAACCTCTTTTCTTCTAATTTTAATAAGTGGCCCCATGTCTTATTAAACTCACTTCCACAGAAAAGTTGTATCCCTATTGTGGGGTCACCAATATGGTATTTGTAAATTGAAGTCATATCCCCTCTCAAGCATCTCTTCTGTAGAGAGAATAAGTTCAGTGCTTGTAACCTTTCCTCATAACTAATGTCCTCCACTCCCTTTATTTGTTTTGTTGCCCTTTTCTGTACTGTCTATTTATAGCACATCCTTCCTGAGGACTGGTGTCCAGAACTGGACAGCATACTCCAGGTGAGGGTGGACCAGAGTCTTGTAGAGTGGGAGAATTATTGTTTTATCTCTTGAGTTAATCCCTTTTATAACCACTTAAGACCCGGACAATTATGCAGGTTAAGGACCTTGCCCCTTTTCGCAATTCGGCACTGCGTCGCTTTAACTGACAATTGCGCAGTCGCGCAACGTGGCACCCAAACAAAATTGGCGTCCTTTTTTCCCCACAAATAGAGCTTTATTTTGGTGGTATTTGATCACCTCTGCGGTTTTTATTTTTTGCGCTATAAACAAAAATAGAGAGACAATTTTGAAAAAAAAAAACAATGGGCCAGATCTACAGAGGCAGTACGCCGGTGTATCTCCTGATACGCCAGCGTACTTTCAAATTACCCACGTTGTATCATTAGTTTGAATCCTTAAACCATGATACGACGGCTTCAGGCTTCGATCCGACAGGCTTACGTCTTCGTACGCATTCGGATCTATGCAGCAATCTTTTTCCGCCCGCTGGGTGGAGTTTGCGTCGTTTTCCGCGTCGGGTATGCAAATTAGAATTTAACGGCGATCCATGAAGTTACGATCGGCCGTCGCATTCTCTAATGTCATCGCTAGTCGGCTTTTTCCGGCGTAAAGTTAAAGCTGCTATTATTCGATCTATAGTTAGACTGCCCATGTTAAGTATGGTCGTCATTCCTGGGTCGAATTTTCAATTTTTTTTTTCCGTAAGTCGTCCGTGAATAGGAATGTACGTAAATTACGCTACAAAAAAAATGACGTTTCGACGTAAATTCGCGCAATGCACGGCGGGAAATTTCAGAACGGAGCATGCGCAGTTCGATCGCCGCGGGGACGCGCCTAATTTAAATGCTTCACGCCCCCTAATCGCGTATTTTGATTCCGCCGCGAGAAATATACTACGCCGCTGTATCTTATGGGCCGAAATCTTCCTGGATTCGACTTAGAGCCAGGTAAAATACAGCGGCGTAGTGTATCTCTGATACTCTACGCCGATCTATTTGTATGTGGATCTGGCCCAATATTTTTTACTTTTTGCTATAATAAATATCCCCCAAAAATATATATAAAAAAACTTTTTTTCCCCTCAGTTTAGGCCGATACGTATTTTTCTACATATTTTTGGTTAAAAAAATCGCAATAAGCGTTTATCGATCGGTTTGCGCAAAAAAATGTTTATACTACTAATCAGCGATTTTTTTAATGACTGTGACATTATGGCGGACACATTGAACAATTTTGACACATTTCTGGGACCATTGTCATTTTCACAGCAAAAAGTGCTATAAAACTGCATTGATTACTGTGAGAATGACAATTGCAGTTTAGAAGTTAACCACTAGGGGCACTGTAAGGGTTAAGTGTGACCTCATATGTATTTCTAACTGTAGGGGATGGGGCTGGGCGTGTGACCTCAGTGATCATCTTTCCCTATATCTGGGAACAGACGATCACTGTCACTGCCACAATGAAGAACAGGGAAGGTGTGTTTACACACACCTCTCCCCGTTCTTCAGCTCCGATCGCAGAACACCGGTGGCGATCGGGTCCATGGGCACGGTCACGGAGCTTTGGATCGGGTCGCGAGCGCACCCACGGCTGTGCCTTAAAGAGACAGGTACAGGTACGTGAATGTGCCCAGCCGTGCATTGCAAGCCTATCATCTACTAGGACCCCCAGGTCCTTTTTCATCCTTCATTCCCCCAAAGGTTCTCCCCAGTGTGAATAGATTGCACTCATATTTTTGCCACCCAAATTCATTATTTGAAAAATTTTCCACATTAAACCTCACTGGTTTGTTCAGATCTTGCTAGGTTTCCACATCCTGCGGATAAGTTATTGCCCTGCTTAACTGAGTATCATCCACAAATATAGAGATTGAACTGTTTACCTCATTCTCCAGGTCATTTATGAACAAATTAAATAGGATTGGTCCCAGGACAGAACAATGGGGGACCCCACTCTCCACCCCTAACCATTCCGAGTGCTCCCTATTTATCACCACCCTCTGAACTCTGCCTTGTAGCCTTCTCCGGCAGGATGTGGAACCCTTGTAAGAAGATCTAAACAAATGAATGTGGTGGGAAACTACATGGCAAATGAGGTTTAACCACTTAAGGACCGGAAAAACATTTTTTTTGCTAGAAAATTACTTAGAACCCCAAACATTATAATTTTTTTCTAACACCCTAAATAATAAAATGGCGGTCATTGCAATACTTTTTGTCACACTGTATTGGGGCGGTGGTCTTACAAGCGCCCTTTTTTTGAAAAAAATACACTTTTTTGAATTAAAAAAATAATACAACAGTAAAGTTATCCCATGTTCTTTGTGAAAGATAATGTTACACCGAGTAAATTGATACCAAACATGTCACGCTTCAAAATTGCGCCCACTTGTGGAATGGCAACAAACTTTTACCCTTAAAAATCTCCATTGGCGACATTGGCGAAAAATTCTATAGGTTGCATGTTTTAAGTTACAGAGGATGTCTAGAACTAGAATTATTGTTCTCGTTCGCGACCGTGGCTATACCTCACATGTGTGTTTGAACACAGTTTTCATATGCAGGCACTGCTCACGTATGCGTTTGCTTCTGCGCGCGAGCTCGTCGGGACGGGGCGCTTTCAAATATATATATATTTTTTTCTAATTTGGTTTACTTTATTTTATTTATTTTTACACTCTTTTAACCACTTGCCTACTGTGCACCTACACCCCCTTCCGGCCCAGACAAAATTTTAGCTTCCGGCACTGCGTCGCTTTAACTGACAATTGCGCGGTCGTGCGATGTGGCTCCCAAACAAAATTGACGTCCTTTTTTTCCCCACAAATAGAGCTTTCTTTTGGTGGTATTTGATCGCCCGTGCGTTTTTTTTTTTGCGCTATAAACAAAAAAAGAGCGACAATTTTGAAAAAAGACACAATATTTTTTGCTTGTTGCTATAATAAATATCCCATTTAAAAAAATAAATAAAAATGATCTCAGTTTAGACAGATACGTATTCTTCTACATATTTTTGGTTAAAAAAATCGCAATAACCGTATAGTGACTGGTTTGCGCAAAAGTTATATTGCCTACAAAATAGGGGACATAATTATGATTTATTTTTTTATTTATTTTTTATTAGGAATGGCGGCGATCTGTGATTTTTTTTCGGGACTGGGACATTATAGCGGACACATCGGACACTTTTGATACTTTTTTGGGACAATTTACATTTATACAGTGAACAATGCTATAAATATGCATTGATAACTGTATAAATGTAACTGGCAGGGAAGGGGTTAACCACTAGGGGCGGGGAAGGGGTTAAATGTATATCCTAGGTGTGTTCTAACTGTAGGGGGAGGGGGGGTTGACTGGGGGAGGTGACCGATTGTGTCCCTATGTACAAGGGACACAATCGGTCTCCTCTCTCCCTGACAGGAATGTGCAGCTCTGTGTTTACACACAGAGCTCCACGTCCCAGCTCAATTGTCGGCAATCGCGTGTGCCCGGCGGCACACGCACGGGCTTCTCAGTGACGCGACGGGTGCGCGATTTAAATGACATGACGTCATATGACGTGCAGTCAGGAACAGAATGTTGGTTAAAAAAAAAATTGGGGTCACTTTTATTTCTATTACAAGGAATGTAAACATCCCTTGTAATAGAAAAAAGCATGACAGGTCCTCTTAAATATGAGATCTGGGGTCAAAAAGACCACAAATATGCAATAAAAATAAATAAATTGTCATTTGAAAAAATGACAAAAAAATGGCCCTTTGAGGCCGCGTACACACGAGTAGACAGATTTGTTCACACGATCAAACCAAAATCCCCGCCACCAGACGGCGCGGTGCCACCGCCACGTCACCGCACCAGGAAGTAAAACACTTCCACGCATGCGTCGAAACCATTCGGCGCGTGTGCGAGAAGACATGTCTGCTGGTTAGCGTACTAACCAGCAGACATGTCGGGCGGATGGGTTCCCAGCCGACAGATTTCAAAGCATGCTTTGAAATCTGTCGGGTGGCCAAATTCGTCGGCTCGCCCGTACACACGGTCGAATCTGTCTGCTGGGACGATCGGGCCGACCGTTTCCAGCAGATAGATTTGATCGTGTATACGCGGCCTTAGAGCTATGGCTAGTGACATTTTAACGTTGCTTCCACCCTGCTATGGTATGGAGACAGGTGGGGGCCATCTTCCCCTCACTCGTATCCATACCAAGCAGGAGAGAGGACCCAATCGCCTCCGCAGCTACCGATGGCTCTGGTAAGTGGCGGAGGGCACGGGAGAGCGGCGGGAGGGGAGGGCCTTCTGCCACTTACCGGAGCCATCGGTAGTGGCGGAGGTGATTGAGTCCTCTCTCCTGCATTCTGATTGTTGAGATGCACCAGATTTTGCACTTTCCAGTTTTTTGTAAATCAACCCCTTTTTGTCTAATTGCAAGTCTCACACACAAATCAATATTCCTCCAACAAACTGAAAAACTCTGCATATTTTTGGATCACTTTGCATCATACCTTGTCAACTGTGTATGGTTTTCTTGCCCATCCTGTGGATGATTTTGTACTTCCTTCTCTAACAGGCTGGGAATAGGATCTTGTTCTTACTTTCACAGTAAGAATTCATGTTTTTCTTCTTTTTTTTTTAACTCAATACAATTTTATCTTTTAGGTTTAGCACAAATTTAATTTTTATTATGTTAGGCTTGTGTTATTTTTTTTTTTGTGAAAACATTGTTTGATATCTTTGGGGCTGTCAGGTAGGCAGTATGGGCCCCTGTGATTTCGAACAGCAGTCCTGGTACTGTTAATGATCCTTCCCACCTCCACACACACACAAGACTGGTAAATGATAGTAGTAAACAAACACTTAAGCCCCATACACACTATCAGTTTTCCCGTCTAATTTTACATTGTGTACGCCGTTTACGTAGTACGTGAATAGGGCTGGGCGTAGGTTACATTCACGTCGTAGGCAATGTTTCGACGTATCTTAGGCAGTTATTTTGATGTGACTGTGAGCATGCGCACTGGGATGCATCCAAGAGACGATGCATGCGCAGTTCATTTTTTGAAGCTCAGCCCATCATTTGCATGGGGTCACGCTTCATTTTAATATATCACGCCCACTTCCAGTCCACTTCCACCTACTTTGACTTACGTCGGCTTACGCCGACAACTATACGCTACGCCGGCGCAACGTTGAGCGCATTTTCTTTGTGAATACCATGCTTGCCTCTCAACGTTGCGCCAGCGTTGTGTGAAGAAGATACGCTACGCCCGCACAAAGATGAGCGGATGTACGTGAATCTACCCCATAGTGTGTATGGGGCTTTACACACTGCACTGAGGATTATTGACAGTGCACCTAACTACACCCATACACACGTTGGTGGCCATTGGATGTGTTAATTAATCCTTTCCACCTTGTCACCTTGTGTTGATGGTCAGTGACAGTGCATTTATACACCATGCACACACATTGGTAACCGCTGTCAGTGCAAACTTACCCCTTTCCCCCATCACTTGTGGTCAGTGGCACAGAGCTGGGAAAAGGGGTGGGCAGGAGGAGAGGCTGCTCTGGGCGCAATGTGTTTTTGCAGGAATGTGGGGAGTGCCCTGACCCTATCCCTAACCCTAAGGAAAGGGGGGGCACAGTTTGTCATCCTTGCCCTGGGCGCTGGATGACCTTGTCCTGGCACTGAGTGGCAGTGCAGTTAACCTCCCCAGCCTATATACAATGGTGTTCAGTGGTAGCGTTAATTAACCTTTGCCTATTGTATTAGTGAACAGTGACAATGCAGTTAACATCCATCCCTCTCATACACACACACACATTGGTGGTCAATGGCATTCTAAACTCACCCCTTCCTCTTGGCATTGGTCCTCAGTGGCAGTGCAGTTAATCAGCTTGTATGCGCAGAAAGTTACTAGCCCCCCCCCCCCCTACATTGTTGGTCAATGCATCACCCTTCAATCTCAAAGCTTCCATATGATCCTCCTGTCCATCACCCAACGTATGACTATTTACAATTTAGGAACTATGCACACAACCACCAATATCCCCCTTGCTATAAAACAAAACATCATTACATTTAAGTTAAACAGAAATAACAATGTTGATCATCTCTTCACATGAGCACATCACCCAACCCTTCACATCCTATAGACTTTGACAGCTATAATGGGAAGTACAAATATTAAAAGTGTTATAATGCAGTGCAATCATATATATATATATATATATATATATATATAAAAAGAAAGTCCATAATATATTGCAGCTAGAGTCTGTATTAGTTCCCGGAGGAGCCAACTTAAACAACAAACAAAGGAGGGAAATGGAGTAGTGGGTATATTTATATATAATTTAAGTAAAGTAGATTTCACCCACAAAGAGATGAATATACTGAATTTGGGACTTAAAAAAGGCGATAAATAAACTTGATATGTATATGGATGTATGTATGATATTTGATATGTATATGGATGCGTCGGGCGAAGCCAGGTGATATCACTTCTGGTCACGGCCGAGACCGGAAGTATCTGCTGCTGATAGTTGTAATTTTAAACTGTGAGTTACTATAAATTGATCTTTTACTTGACTACTACACAATGGAGGTTTTCTTTCTTCCCACATAATGCCTGTTACCAGAAGGTGATCTGGAAAAAGGTTTTAAAAAATGTGGATTACACAGGAAATTATCTTCTTTTATAATAGCTGCTGTCTCCCTGTTCCTATGTGCCACCTCCAAAATGGAGAAAAAGGTGATTGGATATTTCCATTAAGGAGTATTTGGATGTGGGACTAGACATATTGTGGTCTTGAATTGAGGGGAGAGGATGGAGCACACTGGTTAAGGATTATCAAAGGGGTCCACTATTCGGATAATGTTCACCTTTTAAATCTTTTTATACCTGGACACTTTTTTCTTCACCCTTTTCTCTTCCTTTTTGCACATTTTTGAGAGACAATTTTTGGTTTATTTTTCATTATACTGTGTATTTTCACACTGAATTATTTGAATACTGTTTTTTTTTTTTTATTCACCTTATTGCATTTGCACTTTATTCATCATTATCTAATTTTGGCACTGAATCAATTGAATATATTATTATTTTTCAATTGCACTTTGATGTTTTTTTTGAACATATATGAATTTTGCATTTGCACTTTGATGATTCTTATGTATTTTAATGAGCTGTTTTTGAGGAGATATTACATTTTATTTCATCTTTATTATTATAATGATAAATACATTTAGCGCTACTCCATTTTGATTAATACTAACACATGTGTTGTATGTCCTACAATGTCCATATAATCTGATATATGTGGGACGCACCAAAAGAACCGTAAAAAAAAAAAAAAAAACGGATATCGGAATACTTACAGGCATACCCCGCTTTTAAGTACCCAATAGAGTTTCTTTACTAATGCTGGAAATTGCAATATCAGTCTCACTTCTGCATAGAAACCAATGAGCTTCTAACTCCAGCTTGTTCAATTAACCACTTAAAGACCCCCGCACGCACATATACGGCCACAACATGGCTCGTACAGGCACAAGGGCGTAAATTTACGTCCCCGCCTGAGTGCGGTTCGGGGGTCCCATCGGGACCCCCTCCGCGGCGTGCGGGGGTCTCCCTACCTCTGGGAGCGATCCGGGATCTGCGGGCGGATGTCCGTGTTTTCCGCCCCCCCCGCGATCGCTCCCAGCCAATGGGAGCGCGCTCCCAGCCTGTCACTTCCTCCTCCTGTGTTTACACAGGAAGGAGGAAATGATGTATTCTCTCATCGCAGCGCTGTTTCCCAGCGCTGCTGATGAGAGAAGACATCACAAGTAAGTGTGCACCAACACAACACTGACACACACTCACATAGGCATATTAACCCCTTGTGATCGCCCCCCCCACCCCCCTGTCACAGTGTTACTGAATGCAGTGATTTAATCACTGCATTTAGTGTCAGTGTGACAGGCACTGTAAAAAACAGTTAGTGTTAGGTTCAGGATAGCCCCCCCACCCCCCCTAATAAAGTTTTAACCCCCTGATCACCGCCCTAGTTAACCCTTTCACTCCCTATTGCCAGCGTCACTAAGCGATCATTTTTCTGATCGCTGTATTAGTGTCGCTGTTCCCGCTAGGTAGCTATTTTTTTTTTATTGCAATTTTTTTTTTTACTAAAGACATGTGGCTAAATAAATTTTGGCCTAAATGTTTGACTAAAATTTAGTTTATTTGATTTTTTTTTAACAAAAAGTAAAAAATAGTGTTTTTTTTTCAAAAATGTCGCTCTATTTTTGTATATAGCGCAAAAAATAAAAATCGCAGAGGTGATCAAATACCACCAAAAGAAAGCTCTATTTGTGGGAAGAAAAGGACGCAAATTTTGTTTGGGAGCCACGTCGCACGACCGCGCAATTGTCTGTTAAAGCGACGCAGTGCCGAATCGCAAAAACACCTTGGGTCATTTACCAGCGTATTGGTCCGGGTCTTAAGTGGTTAAACCTGGTAATAAAACCTGGAAGCTCATTGGTTTCTGTGCAGAAGTGAGCCTTATTTTGCGCTTTCCAGCTTTAGTAAATAAACACAATTGTGTACTTAAAAGTGGGGTATGCCTGCATATAATATATTGATTGGTTTTAAATACCATATTATTTCTTTACTTTTTAAAAACTACCATAACCAAGACGCATCTGGCTTAAAATTTTGGGGCGTGCATTGCATTCACCCAGCCTGCAGGGGGTCTAATCTGTTCCATGAGATATCCAAGCAAGAAACACGCTGAATATTTCTCATGAACACACTAATGCCCAATGTTATGAATATAGAATTGGACGTCAACTGCTTTATTAGCGACTATTAAGCCGAATACATGACCATTTTTAATGTCCTAAAAACATGCTATGTCATTCTTGTCAAGCCTGCCTTGCATACACACTACTGTATTGTGCAAAAAAATGCTCAAGCAGAGCATGGTGACGTACAACGCGTACGATGGCACTATAAAGGGGAAGTTCCATTCAGATGGCGCCACCCTTTGGGCTGCTTTTTCTGATTTTGTGTTAGTAAAAGTTTGGTGAGAGACGATTTGCGCTTTTCAGTCTTCGTGCTTTTCAGTCTGTTACGGCGTGATGAATGTGCTATCTCCATTACAAATGCTATTTTTACCAGAACGAGTGCTCCCATCTCATAACTTGCTTCTGAGCATGCCCTTTTTTTTCATGTTGTTAAAGCCTACACACGACCGTTTTTCATAACGTGAAAAACGACACGAAAATTTAGAGCATGTTCTAAATTTTTAATGCCCATTTTTCAAGTCGAGAAAAATGCTCTGGAGCCTACACACGGTCGTTTTTAATGACTATTTAAAAAAATTGCATTTTTCACGTCATGAAAAATGGTCGTGTGTACACGGCATTAGAGTTAATTTAGATAAATGTGTGTGACTACCTGTGATCTCTTTATAAAATCATCTTGATAATATTATAATGTTTTTTTTTTTTTTTAGGGAACATCATGCTCATAACTAGCCCTGCAATAATAACCTCATCAGAATTTATATAACTAGTTATTTAATTTAATAATTTTCAGAATAGTTATACCTCACTTGGCGTCTGTTCATATAGGGATACAAGGAAGAGGCATGTTTTATCTTACTAGTATAGAGCTGTTAGCACAATTACATTATTTGGTTAAATGGGGTTTATTTTTTATTTATTTTTTCCACTTCAGATTCCACCATAGCGAGAGACCCACTCATGGTTTCGTTCAGTAGTTCTGGCTCTACTTTGGTTTCACATCATGTGTGGAGTTCGTATTATTTTTTTAATTTTTTTTTATTATACGCTTATATATAATTTCCCCATTCACGTTAGAAAAACCTCACAACCTCCCTCCCCCCCCCCACCGCTCCCCTACCCCCCAGCCTCCCTTTCAGCCTTTCAATTTGGAAAGTTAACTTTCTTTGATTCTCTATTAGTACTATCCTCACAATGTAATTATAAACAGGTTGGGTTAAGCCTCCATCATCTCTGCAAATCCCATTTTGATCTTGAATCCTTTCCATTTTTCCCATTTCGCTTCAAATTCTTCCATTTTATCCTCGTCTCTAGAGCTTAAATATTCGTTGTTGTAAATTTCATCTATTTTGTAAGACCACTCTCTCAAGGTGGGGCTGTCAGGTTGTTGCCAGCAGCCAGATATTTGGCACTTTGCAGCATTCAAGAACTCCGGGATTAGCGTACTAAGATATTTTTTTGTTGGCATTCGGGCCCCATGTAGGACGCAGACCCATGGATCATCTGGGAGGGACAACTCTATAATTTCTCTGATTTTTTGTCTAATTTTTGTCCAAAATGTTCTAATTTTTGGGCAAGTCCACCAGATATGGATCATTGTACCAGTTTCGTTGCACCCTCTCCAGCATAACTGCGTTCTAGTTACTGATGGCGTCCGTAGTTTATCCGGTGTAAGGTACCAACGTACCAGACACTTATAATTATGTTCCATTATCTTATTATTAACCAACGTCACATGCACCCTATTTATTATCTGTTTAATCTCATATTCATTTAAAGTTGATCCAATTTCCTCCTCCCATTTCTTGACGAACGGGGGTGCGCCCTGTAATTTTGAAACATTCAAGATTTTATATATCTTTGAAGTTGTTCCTTTTTCGATCTTCCCTATACACAGTCTTTCCAGCGGTTGGAGATTTGTTTCAGATCTCATCGGTTGTGGAAGACTCTCGAAAATATGCTTCAACTGAGCGTACCTCCATTCGTCAATCAAAACAATTTCTTTCCTGTTTTTTAATTCTTTGAAACTTACTAACTTATTTTGCTCCATTAAGTCTTTTAGTTGGATGTTATCCTTCCTTAACCATTTACCAAATCCTTTTTCTACACCTGGTGGGAAAAATTGTGTGTCTTTTAAGGGGATAAGAGGTGAATTATATACCCAGTTTTCTTTTTTATGAATCTGATCCCAAAGTTTTAGTGCATGTTTTGTGATAAAGTCTTCGTGCTTTTCAGTCTGTTACGGCGTGATGAATGTGCTATCTCCATTACAAATGCTATTTTTACCAGAACGAGTGCTCCCGTCTCATAACTTGCTTCTGAGCATGCCCTTTTTTTTCACGTTGTTAAAGCCTACACACGACCGTTTTTCATGACGTGAAAAACGACAACGTGAAAAACGACACGAAAATTTAGAGCATGTTCTTAATTTTTAATGCCCATTTTTCAAGTCGAGAAAAATGCTCTGGAGCCTACACACGGTCGTTTTTAATGACTATTTTAAAAAATTGCATTTTTCACGTCATGAAAAACGGTCGTGTGTACACGGCATTAGAGTTAATTTCGATAAATGTGTGTGACTACCTGTGATCTTTTTTTTAGGGAACATCATGCTCATAAGCCCTGCAATAATAACCTATATATAATTTTGAGCCTATGATTGCTTTTTTTAAAGATATAGTAATATATATATATTATTATTATTAGTATATATAAAATACATATATATATAAAAGTATATATAAAATCAGACAAATAATCCCCCCAAGAAAAAGTTGATTTTGGTAAGCGTTTAACTTGAAGGGGGATGTGAGTACCCCCCTGCTTCTGCACGTGTGGCGGAGTCGGTGATAGCTTATCATCTTGCAAGCAGAAATTGAACTTCTTTCGGAACAGCCTCACAGAATTGATACAGAATCTAGCTGCAATATATTATAGATTTTCTTTATACATATATATGATTGCACTGCATGATAACACTTTTGATACTTTTAATATATGTACTTTTTTTTATTTCTGTACTATATTATCTGAGTTTATAGCACTGCCTGTGTTTGTGTATATATTAGTTTATTGGACCCTTATTGGGCTTTATGATAGTAGCTTTAGCTTTAATTGGCCACAAATTATTCTCATTGAGAAATAAATTATTTTCACCTAATCCCGGAGCGCTTGTTTGAGTAGGAATAGGCACCGTTTTCTACACATTTTTTTTATAATGGGAAGTGTTAGAAACTTAGGCCCAGATTCAGAGACAATTGGATTCTCGTAGCGTATCAGAAATACACTACGCCGCCGTTTTTTACCTGGCTCTACGTGGAATCCAGGTAGATTTTGTCCAGTAAACGACGGCGGTGTAGTGTATTTCTCCCGTCGCAATCCATCTGCGCGAGTAGGGGGCGTGAATCATTTAAAATAGGCGCGTTCCCGCGGCGATCGAACTGCGCATTCTCCGTTCGCAAATTTCCAACCGTGCATTGCGCGAAATCACGTCTCCACGGCGATCGAACTGCGCATGCTCCATTCAGAAATTTCCCGCCATACATTGCGAGAAATCACGTCGTTACGTCATTCGTTGTTTGAGTAGCGGCGTTTACGAACATTCCAGTTAGACAGGCGTAATTGCTTTATGAATCTGGGCCTTAGATTGCAAAAATGATGGGGTTAATGAAAAATATGCATCGGGATATGAATTTATACTGCAGAATGCCATGACTCTGCATGGATTTCATACTATTCAATATGAAATTTAGAAATACCTAGCATAACATTTGCTACATGATGTTACATATTTAATTAATTTCTTACATGAATAAGCCTGTGTAAATATACAATATATCTATATATATATATATATGTGTATATATATATATATATATATATATATATATATATGTTAATGACTTTGGGGTAGATTCACATACACTTAATATTTCACTGCGTAATCAAAATACTCTGCGCTGCCGTATTTTACCAGGCTCTACACCGAATTCTGGTAGATTTTTGCCCGTACGCTACGGCGGCGTAGTCTATTTCTCGCCGCGTAATCGAAATATACGCCATTTGGGGGGCGTGAAGCATTTAAATTAAGCGCGTCCCCGCGGCGATCGAACTGCGCATGCTCCGTTCAGAAATTTCCTGCCATGCATTGCGAGAAATCACGTCGTTACGTCATTCGTTGTTTGAGTAGCGGCGTTTACGAACATTCCTATTCCCGGACGACTTACGTTAAAAATAATAAAAGACGTCGGAAAACGTAGAAATTCGACGCGGGAACGACGGCCATACTTAACATGGGCTGTCTAATATTAGAGCAGCAAAAAGCTGGTATAGTGTTACGCAAATAAAAGATGACTAAAGGTGCCGTAAGAGATTGCGATTGAAGATCGTAATTTCGGGGATCGTCTGCAAAAGCTCATTTGCATACCCCGACGCGGAAAACGACGGGAAGTCCACCCAGTGGCCGCAATTTTATTGCAGCGTAGATCCGAAGGCGTACAAACACTTAATCCAGTCGAATTGAAGCCCGCAGCCGTCTATTTATGGTTTGAGGTTCTCGACTAGTTAGAAAACGCGCGTAATTTGAAATTACTCCAGTCTAACACCAGTTAGACAGGCATAATGGCTCTCTGAATCTGGCCCTTTGTGTTTAGTTCATTAAGTATCACATTTAAATTACATAAAATTCATTTTTAGCCTTGCTATGCTGCCTGTTTGGAAAGTATTGTCAGTGTCTGGTTAGCTTATCCCAAAAGTGAAATGATTGTCTCTAACAGCAAATTAGTCAATGCCAACCAAGCCTCTTCCCATCTCTTAGGGGCATCCTAAGGTCTGAGAGCATACAATCATCCTGTGTTTGTTTAGTCTAAGGATTAGAAGGCCAGTAATGGGAAGTAATGATTTGAGGATGGTAACGTGAGAGTGGCAGCAGAACTTAGCTATGTCACCTTGCGGTGTGCGAAGGATGAGTGATTGAGTGTTACATTGGGGATCGCTACAGATAAGATGTTCTGTGCAAAAGGGTGTTAGGTGGTCCAACCGGGGGGGGGGGGGGGGGGGGGGGAATGATGAGAAAATTACTTAAGTGGTTGCTTTGGAAGCTAAATGAATTAAAAGGCTTCAGCCAATGAACTTGGATTTTGTTTCTAAATATGTATCATCATAGCAACTTAGTTTATGTTTCAATAAGCGCAAACATTGCTTATCCCAGCGTACATCATATATAAATTGTAATTACACATTTATGGAAACCACTGCAGTGATTTCAGTGATGTAGAAAGAGTTCTAGACAACTCAGAGATTTGTTTGACATTTAGGAATTCTGGATTAAGCACAAAAACATTTCTAGCCTGACTAACCACAATGAGTAATAATCACAATTCTGCCAGATGTGCATCAAGTATGTACAAGAAGTGCGCACACAAGAGCCCTATCTCTAGCATCAACAGGGTTAAAGGCACTAGTGTTTTTTTTTTTTTCTCTCTGACGAAAGTGGAATTTGTTTTATAGAAAAGTAAAAGCCTTTTCCCACAAGAGTACCTTAAGTGCAAAGCACTGATGTTTGTTTGAACAGAGTGACGATGACACACTGGATTTAATGTCATCCTTTTGCAGTAAACACTTTTGGCCTGTGAAGTATGTAAACCCAAAGTGTTGTTGTGAAAAGGCTTCATATAACAGGCTTAGCATGAGCAAACACACACAGATTGCCTGTCTCTTCTTCCCAGTGAGGGCCCGCTCTATGTCAGCACTGATAACCTTCACAGTGCGACTGCCTAAAGTGAGAGTGACTGATGGCAGACATCGAACATTTGTTCTTCCCATGCTGCTTTCTGGCCACAAAGACAAATCAGCCTGGTTTTTAACGATTTTACTGATAGTTTTCTGACTGAGTCATAATTACTGGAAACACTCAACTATAAAATACACCCTATGGAAAATGTTTCAATTATATTTATCATAATATATTATATTGTATATATTTTTGTAAAATATACATATACTGTATATACTTTTTAAATCTTCAGGACTTATAATAATGTTTACTAGAGTGCACTAGAATATTAAATAGGTCGGTACCTATTCATATTAGTCATGCTGATGCCCAGAAACTCCATGCAAAACAAACAAACCTAGTGTAGATTTTGGATTATGAGATTATGCACAAATGCATTTAATTTACTGTTCTTCTTTATACTGTTTAGCTCTGAAATTAAATGTACACTACCTGCCATCTCCCTGCAGATAGTTTGCTGCTAGAAATTAAAGGGGTTGTAAAGGATAATTTCTTTAAAATAACAAACATGTTATACTTACCTCCACTGTGCAGCTTTTTGCACAGAGTGACCCCGAATCTGGTCTTCTGGGGTCCCTTGGTGGCTGTCTACCTGAAAGAACTAACCCCCTTCTTGGGAGATCTCTCCCATGGGGGTTAGTTCTTGCAGGTGCACTCCCGTGATACAGCCAGCGGCCAAAGCCACTCACTGTATCACTTTGCCCCACCCCCGGTGTACCGCGTCATTGGATGTGATTGACAGCAGCGTGAGCCAATGGCTGCACTGCTATCAATCCATCCACTCTAGCCAATTAACGGCCAGACTGAGTGGAGAAGAGGACATTGGGGGTGAGCGCAGAAGGTGAATGGGATCAGGTAAGTTAAACCGGGGGCTGGGGGAGCCATAACTGTCAGATGTTTTTTCACCTTAATGCATAGGATGCATTAAGGTGAAAAAACATGAACCTTTACAACCCCTTTAAAACAGGATTGTAGTGCTGTAATAAAAAGGGGTGTGTTTACAAAAATAATTGTCAGAGCTGTTCTTCCTGTGAAACGACATGTACACTGTGTGAATGGGGTCCAAAAAAGTTTTTATTATGTTATTTTCTCTCCAGAAAAAAAGTTTTTTCATTCATGCAGAATATAGTGAATCAGGAAGATACCACATTACAGCCACCTAGATCGATCTGATAATCATAGGAACTGAATGCTTATTCATTTCCATTCACACAGAACAAATGTGCATGCAATTTCATAGGAGGAATAGCTTTGCAAATTTATGATAAATACACTCCTAAGAGTCGGTTCACACAGGGGCGACTCGTCAGGTGACTTAGCCGCCTGACAAGTTAAGCTCCGCTCTGTAATATGGAACTGTTCTAAGTCGGAGCGACTTAAGTTGCTCCGACTTAGAAAAAGGTTCCTGTACGACTTTAGGACAACTTCAGGGCGACTTGCATTGACTTCAATACAGAAGTCATTTTGTAAGTCGCCTCTGAAGTCGTGTGCAGATCGCCTTGCCGAGTCGCTCGGCAAGTCGTGCTGCCCCTGTGTGAACCAGCTCTCAGTCTCTATGATGCTATATTTAAAATATAAACGCTAACTGAAGAACATTTAAAGCTCTCTGTATCAAACAAGTGCATTTTGTAGACAAAATACAGATTTTAATCTTTTTTTCCATTCTTTTTTGTATTGCTGTGCTTCTGGTTCCCTGCAGTCTCTTTGCAGCAACTTCCTATTTGCACACACACTATATTGTCAAAAGTATTATGATACCTGCCTTTACACACACATAAACTTTAATGTCTTCCTAATAATGTGTGTTGAAATGACCCCTTGCAATTGTCTTACAATGGAATTGCAAATCACAGGGTGAAATCACAGAAGAACATTTAGGAGACAGGGCAGAGTGTTGTTACTCTATAACTGGAAGAGCCTTCATTGTAGCACCATCAGGTTTTATTTTAATAAAAGCTAGATATTTAAATATATTGAAAATTACTTTTTCAATTAGGTTAACATGTTAAAACAAAAGGCCCAGATTCACAGAGCAATTACGCCTGTCTAACAGGTGTTAGACAGGAGTAATTTCAAATTTTGCACGCCGTATCACTAGTTTGAATCCTCAAACCATGATACGGCGGCTTCGGGCTTTGATCCGAGAGGCTTACGTCTTCGTAAGCCTTCGGATCTACGCTGCGATATTTTTGCGGCCGCTGGGAGGAGTCCGTGTCGTTTTCATCGTCGGGATATGCAAATGACTTTTTACGGCGATCCACGAAGATACGAGTGGTCTTCGCAATCGCTTACATCATTTTTTGGCTACGTACTGTTAGATCAGCTATTTGCTGGTCTAACAGTGCGTAGCCCATGTTAAGTATGGCCGTCGTTCCCGCGTCAAATTAATTTTTTTTTTTTTACGTAACTCGTTCGGGAATAGGAATGTCCGTAAACGACGCTACTCAAACAACGAATGACGTAACGACTTGATTTCGCACAATGCACGGCGGGAAATTTCTGAACGGAGCATGCGCAGTTCGATCGCTGCGGGAACGCGCCTATTTTAAATGATTCACGCCCCCTACTCGCGTAGATGGCTTGCGCCGGGAGAAATACACTACGCCGCCGTAGTTTACTGGACAAAATCTACCGGGATTCCACGTAGAGCCAGGTAAAATACGGCGGCGTAGTGTATTTCTGATACTCTACGCCAGGGGTGTCAAACTGGCGGCCCTCCAGCTGTTCCGAAACTACAAGTCCCATCATGCCTCTGCCTGTGGGAGTCATGCTTGTAACTGTTAGCCTTGCAATGCCTCATGGGACTTGTAGTTTTGCAACATCTGGAGGGCCGCCTGTTTGACACCCCTGCTCTACGCGAATCTAATTGTATGTGAATCTGGGCCAAAGTGTTTAGTGACATCAGTATATCATGCCGTGCCGGTTTACTGCATCCCCAAAGCTTGATATCTAAAGGATGTGTATAATTTTTAGGTCGCTATTTAAAGTGATTCTAAAAACAAACTTTTAATTAAAAAAATAAAATCAACTTTATGTTTGACAATGGTGATCATGGTTTTGCACCACTTCTCGGGTTCCCGACTGGTGCTTCTGGCTCCTCCCGCCTGACTAGTGACCCCAAAGCAAGCCACTTTCTATGGGGGGTACTTGTGCATGCTCGCTCCTGAGCAGGCTTTGTGTGTCCATAAGACACACAGAGCACATCCCCGCCTCCTACTCCCTACTCACTGGCTATGATTGACAACAGTGAGAGCCAATGGCTTCTGCCTTTAGAACTACTTTAAGCTGCTTTGAATGGACCTTCTCTCCTTTAAACAGTGTTATTTATTTGTTTCTTTTTTGCCTTGGTACATGTGCTGCTATGCAGTATCTAACTACCAGTGCCTTTTTTAGCAAAACTTTCAAATTGGCCTTAAGGCTACTTTCACACTGAAGCACTGCGTCGGTGCTAAAGTGCCGCAATTTTTAGCAGCGCCTTACTGTAGTTTTTTCCGCAATTTTTGGCTGCTAGCATTGCAGTTTTAACCCCTGCTAGCGGCTGTAAAAGCGTAAAACCTGCCCGCAAAGCACTGCATTGTGGGTGGGTTTAACCCTTTTTCAGGGTTAAACCCGGAAATCGCAAAAAAAAACTATGGTAAAATGCTGCTAAAAATAGTGGCATTTTAGCACCGATGTACCCAGTGCTTCAGTGTGAAAGTAGCCTTGAGGCCAATTTGAAAGTTTCGATTTCAATAGGCAGGGGCGCTGTAGGAGCAGTATATTCACCGCTCCTACAGTGCCTCAAAGATGCGTTGCGCTGGCAGGACGGTAAAAAAGTCCTCGCAGCGCTCAAGTGTAAAAGCCCTCAGGCTTTCACACTGGATGCAAAACGCTCTTTCAGGGCGCTTTGCAGGTGCTTTTTTTAGCGCAATGCCTGCAAACCGCCTTAGTGTGAAAGCAGACTTAAGGGGTTGCAAAGGTTCTTTTTTTAAAACAAACATGTCATACTTACCTTCACTGTGTAGTTAGTTTTGCCCAGAGTGGCCCTGGTCCTCCTGTTCTGGGGTCCCACAGCGGCTTTTTCGGCTCCTCCCTGCAATAGATAACCCCCTCTGTAAGCTCTCCTCCGAGGGGGTTACCATGCGTGCGCGCTCCCGTCTCATACACTCTGCATCCATAGACACAGAGTGTATGTCTCGGTCCCGCACCCCGACGGCCTTGTCATTGAATTTGATTGAGAGCAGCGGGAGCCAATGGCTACGCTGCTATCAATCTATCCAATCAACGCCCAGAAGCAGTGGAGAAGAAGACGCCGTGTTTGAGCCGAGCAGGTAACGGGCTCAGGTATCTAAAACGGGGTCTGCCAGGTGTTTTTTCACCTCCATGCATAGGATGCATGAAGGTGAAAAAACACAAACTTTTACAACCACTTTAAGGTAAGAAAAAAAAAGTTTCAGCTCTAGTAGTCTTCAATGGAGCTTGGACTATGTTCGGGTTTAGCAATTTTTTTCCTGGGCTTGCTGAACCTCCTTCAAACCAAACTTTGTCATCCCAAGTCTGAGTTAGAACTATTAAAATCTGCCATCTTTATGCCACAAGACAAAGCTTTACGTGAGTTGGCAAGACTCCTATTCTGTATTTTTCATTGAAATAAAAATAGCAATTTCTTTTCTGTGCAGTTTCATTCAAGACACAAGTTGAAGGTTAATTACAACATGCCATGTGCTTCCAATAATATATATCATAGCTTGCACATAGAAGCCTGCCAACTTCTAAAGTTTCCCTGCAGGGAAAGTTCTGTTAATGCAGAATGAGGAACGGCCTAGGGAACTGAACTTGCAAAACTGGAATATACGCTGCTGACAACCCCCATCAAACTTTGTTTCACATATAATCTACATCTTCCAATCCAGTCACTATAAGTAGACTCTAGGGAGATCAGTAATGAAGGTTTACCTTGTACCACAATGTTTCTTGCTTTGTTCCACTGTCACAATATGTAATCACTGTCATTATCTTCTCTGACTGCTTAATGTTCATCTATGGTTCGGTTTCCTTAAATGTTTTCTGGTACACATGTTCTAAGATTGTGTTTCAAGCTGGCTATGGTCCTGAAATAATGAATGCTGAATCAAGCTATCCTTTGACATCCAGACAAGAGTAATGGCAGAATTGCTATCTGGCTATGTGCCAAAGGTGCAGAGTATTTGTGTTGTAATCCATTTTTTATTATCATTCCCAGATACCCATTCAACACACACGTTATACGAACATTGGCCATTAAAGTAACAAGAAAACAATTAAGTGAACCATTTTATTTTATTTTTTTAAAGTGTATTTTTGTGCGTGAACTCGAGAGAGAGGAGCCGGACTGCAGGAGTTGGGAGTAGGCAGACCCTCCCCCCGGAGGCGATCGCCATCCTTCTCCATGCCCCCAGGGGCACTCACCCCGCCCTACCTGCTTCACTTGGGAACCCAACTGGGGCCCAACGGGACCCCAACGGGGCAGAGGGACTCCCCCTATGAGGGAGTGAGGAGGTCTAGCCCACCCAGCCAGCCCCGTAGGTCCTTCGCCTCTCTTTATTTTAGGAGACCGCATGGCCAAAGTGCGTGCGTGTTAAACCAATTTTGTGTGCGTGCAAGTGTGGTGGTTTTTGTGTGTGGGGGGGGGGGGGGTGGGCGTACTAAGCACAGGCATACCTTGAATAGCACACCCACCGGGAGCCGGGCTGAGACCACCAAACTCAATTCACATGTAGCCAAGACCGGGATCTGAATCTGAAGATTTTGAAATGGTTATATTTCAGTTTTTTTCCCTCATCGTGTGTTATATTAGGTGAATTTTTTATTTATTTATCTGCAAACAAATAAATGAATGACATTTTAACCACTTAAGACCCGGACCAAAATGCAGGTAAAGGACCTTGCCCCTTTTTGCGATTCGGCACTGCGTTGTTTTAACTGACAATTGCGCGGTCGTGCGACGTGGCTCCCAAACAAAATTGGCGTCCTTTTTTCCCCACAAATAGAGCTTTCTTTTGGTGGTATTTGATCACCTCTGCGGTTTTTATTTTTTGCGCTATAAACAAAAATAGGGCGACAATTTTAAAAAAAATTCAATATTTTTTACTTTTTGCTATAATAAATATCCCCCAAAAATATATAAAAAAAACATTTTTTTTCCTCAGTTTAGGCCGATACGTATTCTTCTACGTATTTTTGGTAAAAAAAATCACAATAAGCGTTTATCGGTTGGTTTTCGCAAAATTTATAGCGTTTACAAAATAAGGGATAGTTTTATTGCATTTTTATTAATTATTTTTTTTTTACTACTAATAGCGACGATCAGCGATTTTTTTCGTGACTGCGACAATATGGCGGACACTTCGGACAATTTTGACACATTTTTGGGACAATTGTAATTTTCACAGCAAAAAATGCATTTAAATTGCATTGTTTACTGTGGAAATGACAGTTGCAGTTTGGGAGTTAACCACAGGTGGCGCTGTAGGGGATGTGTGACCTAATGTGTGTGTTTACAACTGTAGGGGGTGTGGCTGTAGGTGTGACGTCATCAATCGCGTCCCCCTATTACAGGGATGACGCGATCGATGCTACGGCCACAGAGAAGCACGGGGAAGCCGTGTGTACACACGGCTCTCCCCGTTCTTCCGCTCCAGGGACGGATCGCCGCACTCCAGCGGCGATCGGGTCCGCGAATCCCGCGGTCCCGGTCCTGGAGCTTCGGACCGGGTCACGGGCGCACGCCCGCGACCCACGGCTGGGTACTAAAATCAACGTATATATACGTTGATGTGCCCAGCCGTGCCATTCTGCCAACGTAAATGTGCAGTAGGCGGTCCTTAAGTGGTTAAACACCTTTCAATTAAAGACACAAATATTTTTTTTTTCATGCCTACAATTTCATACCTTTCACCCAGTCACATTACACAAGCTACAGTTCAAATTGTATCTGATTGTTTCCTATTAATATTTACATTGTGATGATGCAGTGATCACCCATTGAATGTTCACAGTCTGATTTTCATTTAAATTTCGAATTACCAAAAATGTCCAATACATTGACGTAAAGGTACCATAGTATGTATACCGTCACACTTCAATTGCTGTGTAACATTATTTTTCACATTTTTACTGCACTGATTCCATTTAAAGTCTAATATAGAACAAATGTTATTGATGTCAGTAAGAGCATAGTACCCGGACCCCATTGAATTCGATAGGAGCCAAACCTTGAGATTTTTTTCTTTCCTTTGTCAAGGCTGTTTTGCAAGCTTTAGGTACAAAATGACATGGATAGCTGGGCAATGCCATGAGTGACATGTACCAATTCTATATATATTTTTTTTAATACCCTTTATCAGTGAGTGGGTCTTTAAATTCAGCTGAAAGGGCAACAATAAAAATACCCAATTTTAATGTCATGCTTCGGACTTGTCCAAAACCTGCACATGAAGTGGTGCACCTGTAGGATGTTCTCCAGGAAAAGCAAGTATTGCTGCTAAATGACAGTTCCTTCCCTGTTAGCTTCTATTTGTAAACAAAGCTGCCAGAGGATACAAGATGACATCATTGACGCCATATGCTGTCAACGACGTTAGCCAGAATTCCTAGCCAATTTATTATTCAGCTTTATGGAGAACTGTCATTTGTGGTGGGAAGGATCTTATCCATAAGTCATTGTGGAGCCGCTCATTATAAATAACATTGGATCTACATAACTGGACAAAGTGACTGACATTGGATTTACATTGGGGTGAAATGTTTATTTATTTATTTTTAATTAAATACTTTGTCACAGTGTGTGTGTGCATTTATTTGCTTTTTTTGTGAATGATTAACAAGAGGTACTAAGTATCCCTTAGTTATTCATGTAGCGGGTAGGGCAACATAACTGCTGACCTTCTTACTTAAAGGGTTTTTTAGAGTTGGATGTGTTCCCCACCACAGTCACCCACATTTTTAGGGTCAGGGATGTGGGCACAAGGTCCTTTTCCCCAGCAACCTAGCAAGGTACCCTTACATTATTGAGGGCATGTGACCTTAGGAGGATGAAGGGGTTTGCTTTCCCCCTACCCTTTATATCTAGCCAGGCCGCATACTATTTTCTGGTTTGGATTTTGGAGGACCCCTTTGAAATTCACACTAAACCCTTATTCAGACATGCAGCCATGGAGGGGGCAGCAAGCCCAGCATGCTGTGTATTTGTGAAGTGAATTGCGCTAACTTATATTGTTATAAACATTTTACCACAACTGGTCCTGTGAACTTGTTACTCAAAAAAACAAAAAAGTATGTACATGTGTCTATGGTTGTTAGTTAATGTGCAAACAAACAATCAACAAATAATGTGCAATAGATACTAATACAGTGCCCTGTGCCAAACTATAACGTATGGATTTCTCAATCCATCAAAAAACTGTGAAATAAATCCCCAATTTTTTAAAATATACTGCTATTACAATCCACAGATTGAATGTGCTCCAAGAAAGCAAGAAAATATATATTATATACGAAAACAATATATATAAAAAGTAAAAAATATATATATATGTGCTAAGAAAGTCCTTAATAGATATTTCTTGCAATGATGCCCAGCTGAGTTTCCACCTTCACTGCAAATAGTGTCTACACCGTCACCGGATAAAATGGCCACTCACCAGATGGACCCAGAAATCTGCCTTTGGTTCATATGGATAACCACTCCCTCTCTCAGGTTTATCAGCAGTCACTCCCAATGCTTTGGCTGTAGTCTCGTTTTATATCCGCTCATGTAACATATAAAAGACTATCATGGTGTAGTAAATCAAATAATTTATTATGATTAAAACATATAGTTGTTCCACTCACATATAAAAGTGCCTAGGAGCCAGCACTGAGCTAATCCAGCCGTAAATAGGAGTATGCAAATGTACGAGTGTGTCCTGGTCCGCACGTGTGATGCCTCACTTTGTCGCTTGCGTTCCCAGCCTCGTTATACTCAGGCTGGACATGACGAGCTGGCAATGGTCCCGCAGCCTCTATGCATTTCGCAACTTAATGCGTCATCAGGAAGCCCAGCATGCTGAATGCCCTGCAGGATATAAATCAAAAATCAAAAAAGAAAGTCCATTCCAGAACCTTATACTAGATAGGTAGTAATTCTAAAAAGGATCCTATGCAAAAAACAAATATGTGTGGGGTCACTAAAAAATCCAGACAAGACCCATACTGAGGCATGCAAGGGAAACTAAGGGGTAGTGAGCATGCAACCCCTTCCCTATGCCATACTAGGCCATATGCCCTCAATGTTGGGAGGGTCTATGTTGATGGGGACAAAGAACATCATGCCCACATCCTTGCCCTGTGTATGTCGGGATCTACATGGAGGATATATCAGAATTTGGAAGCCCCCTTCAAAATAACAGAGCTCTCTGCTCCAACTCTGTCAGTGAGTAAGGGTTATACAGTACCCATTGTTAGTCCCCCAAAAAATATCATCCAGTGACATGGATCCAGCATCAGTCTCAGTGAACAAAGCTCTGACATAACATAACAGAAAAATCCTCTCCCACCATACTCACATTTCTAAATGACAGCTCCTCAGCCAGCTACTGAATCCCAGCAAACTATTTAGTGGTGCTGGCTAACATCAGTGACCATATTTGTTCTATAACATCGCCTCGGATGATTACAGTTTAAGACACAATTTAATTAAAATTTGGACAATCCAGCGGGCAAGCAGTGAGGAAGTGGCACTTAGTGGTCGTAGTAATGCTGTTACTAAATGTATGACTTCTGGGTGCAGCAGCTGGAAGTTGAATTAGGTGGGCAACCTACAAACAGCTCAAGTTCAGGTTGAACTCGCAGGTCTGACCTTAACCAGAATTTCATCCCTTTTGCCAACAAATCTTCATTTTAAAACAATATTGTGGTAAACACCCCCCCCCCCCCCTCTTGCAAGCAGGTAAATAGCTAAGCTAGAAGAAACAAAAAAAAATAAAAAATACTGAGTCTATGATTGTTTGCAGATAAGTCCTAATTTACAATGTAAACGTTAAGAAGATGAGATGTAGTAGATCAGAACATTTTTTTTTAAAACTTGAGTAAACCCATACTTGCCAAAAACGACTATTCAGGTAAATGTATTCTTGGTTTATAGTGTGGTCCAACTATAGCGAAGGTGCACAGAGGTGCTGAAAACTACCAATTTTTAGCAGTGGGTAGATGTTGAGAAACAAGGAATGAAATGGATAGACATAATATGGACTTTTATCAGTCACGTAAGTTATGTTATTGATAACTGCTATTTTTAATCTTAGAATAAACATGTGTAAATGAAATTTAGTTGATTCCCCTTCGTCTGTAAAAGTACACCTGTTATGAGAGGAATACAGATGAATGACATTGTTGACCACCTTCTGAAGATTCTAGTTGACTGGTTGTTATCCTGACCTTCTGGTTTCACTACTGAGCCACTCATCCAGAATATATAGTATGCTTATATGGCAAGTTCTTACCTGTATAACTGTTACAGGTCAGTGACTCAATGTATAAATCAAAAGGGTTAGCATTTAGAAACTACCATTATCAGAAGTTGAGGTCAGCTTTGGCAGCAACAATTTTACTAACATTTTTCCTTTAAAGTTGAACGATAGTCAGATATAAAAAGCACATAAAAAACCCAGCTCTGTATTCATTTAAATATTATGGTACAGATTGGGCCAGATTCACGTATTCCAGAGCATCTTTGCTCTGGAGTAACGCTTCTGATTTGCGTTGCGCTGCCGAATTTTTAGGAGCAAGTGCTGTCATTCACGAAGCACTTGCTCCTAAAGTTGCGGCAGCGCATCGCAAATGAGCCGGCGGAATTCAAATGTCGCGGGTACGGGGCGTGTAGTATGCTAACTACGCGCGATCCCGCCGCCGACGTACTGCGCATGCGTCGAGTGTCAAAACATCCCCGTGCGCATGCTCCAAAATCTGTGAATGAACGTCAATGACGTCACATTCCCATTCATGACCGTTTTACGCAAGCGACGTTTTTTTTTTTTTTCCCGACGCGATGACGACGCCTATACCTAACATAGGATACTCCAGCCCCATGTAGGTATATCTATGCGCCGCGTATCCCGTCCGGAAACGTCGTAACGTCACTGCGTCGCGCCGGATTTCGATCGTGAATTGCCGATTTCCGCTCATTAACATATTTTTTGAGCGTAAATCGGCGGGAACGCCCCCGGCGCCATTTTTAAGTTGAAGTAACGATGCGATGGCGAAACTCAGTTACGCTGCTCGCATCGGAACTTCAACCCGGCGTTTCTTGTTTTCTGGTTACAGAAAACAGAAACGCCGGCTCAAAGCCACTGTTACGCTGGCGGATCACTCGATCCGCCAGCGTAACCTTTCATGAATCTGGCCCTATGTATTTTTTAAATGCAAGTTATATGAGTACCTACTTTTAGTTACAAAAAAAAAAAAAAAGAGTGAAACACCTGCAAGAGAACAACATTACTGGGTGGTATTGATATATAAACTGTACCCATTGTATAAAAGCAGTGAAGTTTTACCCAGTTTTTTTTTAAAACATACTTTGTAGGTGTTGAGCACAGTACAGCTGCAGACAGCAGTGAGAGCTTCTTTTAAATTATTATTTGAATTTATTGTTTTTTTAAGATGATGTATCTCCTTAGCCTGGCAATAGTTTTATTTTTTTTCTGTTAGAGTAGTTCTGTTTTTTTGTGTAGCTTATGTTGTTTTGGTGAAACTGAAAATTGTCTTGAAGGAGTACCCTAAAGCCATGAGAATGGCAAGTGTTTTATTTTATTTATTTATTTTTGGATGGGAACACGGTAGAGGAGAGAAGCAGTAGTAGCTGTGAGCAAATCAAAAACTTGTTTATAAGGCAGTTGGTCTACACACCATTCTTCTAATACAGTTATTTGCATAGTTCCCACCCACACAATTGCTGACAACATGGCCAGCATCTTGAGGAATGAAGGGTCTCCAGTTTAAGATGGAAGTGTGATTCAAAGTCTGACTTTTTGCCACAGGCGAACTAAGATCGTTCACCACAAACAAATATAGGCAATGTATACTGTACTAGATTTTCAATGTGTAAAAAAAAGGGGGGGGATAAGGTTGGGACTTTACATGAGGCATATGATAAACTACCATAGGCCTCCATCCCTGTAAATGGATAGAAGGGGGGGGGGGAGGTTTTGGGACTTTAAATTAGATGCGTTTTTAGCAATATGCAATTAAATATATATATGGAATATAAAAAATGTTTCCATAATAACCAGGCTCAAAGTTACCAACCAAAAAAGCAACAAACCAAATTAACCTGTCTAGCTGTATGCATTAAAAACAGAGGTTTAGTTGCACACATTTGCAAATACCTGTGTGAGCTGCAGACCCCGTCAAGGCACTCTGTGTACTGCAGTCCTAACTATGAATTTTAAAGTCTCCTCAATAGGAGTACAGGAGTGCTAATCAATAGATAAGGGGCAGGTGATCACCTGACCATGCCCCTACCTATAGCTGATCTAGCAAAAAAGAACACTGTAAAAAACAAAAGAAATACAAGAGTGGAACTAATCATGCCTACCAAACCAAAACACCACCAAACCAAAAGCGGGTCAGCTAGTCAAAAAATGACAATTCATAATTAACTGTCAGTGGTAAATCTGTGCAGGCACTTTATTCCACCCCTGAAACGCATCTCCATCCCTTGATAATGTAAAAAAAAAAAAATCAATGTGTAGCTGTATGGCCTGAGGAGCAAGACTGAGCCCTACCAAGAATCACATCCAAGTATCAGGGTCAGGTGGTTGCAGAAAATTCTCCCCTAGGTTGTGTTCTCAATAAGTTGAGTTGACTCTTGTGGTTAATGTCATGGGAGCATGAATCAGACATACATAAACAGATAAATGAATATGAAGATTTTATTGAAAATCAAACAGCAAGGTCAAAGTCCAAACTGACGATCAAACAGCCAGAAGAGTCGTCCACCAGTGCCAGGGTCGGTAGCCAGGGATGAGAGTCAGCCAAGCCGGAGTCCGTAGCCAGAGAAGTCGTGAAACGAAGCCGGGAATCAGGAACCAGAAGGAACGTCTGTGGAGCCGGGTCGGTGACCAAGAGCAAGCAGCACATTAACAGAAGAGGTATCCCAAGCGAAGAAATGCTGCAGCTGCCGTCTATATATATGCTGAGCAGCCAGCTCCTCCCAGTGGGAAGGAGGAGCCGCAGGGTGTGGCAGGTTACAAGAACCCCATGAAGCAAGATGGCTGCTAGCACATGTCAGTGATGAGAAGCCTGCAAGGAGGTAAGACCATGACAGTTAATGAGCTTCTTGAAATACTTTGAAAAAAATAAAAGCTGCTGTCAATATGCACAATTTTGATTTTGAACGGATGGTGCACTGACATCACCCCTGCTGCCTTGGCATTCAACATGCACATTCTGGCATAGTGATGTGCAATAATCAAAGGAGCATTAATCCTTACCAAACCTAAGCAGAAATGTCGAACCAGCACTGCAATGTCTGACCAGAGAACTAGACAGGCAATGTATTGTACAAATAGGGTACTCTAGCCTATAAAGGCCATAATATTTGTGGTAGTTGCAATATGATTCTCAAATAGTTAAATAATGCATTAATATTTTCAACCTGAATCCCTTACTGTGCTTATATGACCTAAAGGTGATTTGCTCTAAAGAATGGTTTGGAGCAACTCATGTGATGAAGTCTAGATGTCTATAAGCCTGTTGTGCATTTGGCTCGCATTGTTAAACTGGCAGCTGTTTTGAATTTTTGAGCAGTGGTAGGTAAGCCCTCCACTGAGGGAGCTCAATCAATCTTTACTGCTTTGTGAAAACATTCAGGTCAATGCATAAATGGTCTTCTCGGAAATATGCATTAGAAAATGCTGAATATTTCACTTTTCTATTACTGCCTATATTAGTAATCATAATATCTCATTTGTAAGTTTTTATTCCAAACAATGTTTCAAGTTGGTGAGTGCATGCCATACACCTGTAGTTAGAACTCTTTGAGCATAACAGCTGGAAAAGGAGACACAACAGTAGGACTGAGCAAGGTGAGTAGTAAATGGGGGGGGGGGGGGGGGAATTATCAGGATAATTTGTTTGTATTTTGTACACAAATCTGTCAGCTAAGATATACTATCACTTGTCGCTATTCCATTCTATTACACAATGCAGACAGCTAAAACCAATTATCGCTTGTTGCTATACTCCACTATTGTTTAACCACTTAAGACCCGACCAAAATGCAGGTAAAGGACCTTGCCCCAATTTTGCGATTCGGCACTGCGTCGTTTTAACTGACAATTGCGCGGTCGTGTGACGTGGCTTCCAAACAAAATTGGCGTCCTTTTTTCCCCACAAATAGAGCTTTCTTTTGGTGGTATTTGATCACCTCTGCGGTTTTTATTTTTTGCGCTATAAACAAAAATAGAGTGACAATTAAAAAAAAAAGCAATATTTTTTACTTTTTGCTATAATAAATATCCCACAAAAATATATAAAAAAACATTTTTTTTCCTCAGTTTAGGCCGATACGTATTCTTCTACATATTTTTGGTAAAAAAAATCGCAATAAGCGTTTATCGGTTGGTTTTCGCAAAATTTATAGCGTTTACAAAATAAGGGATAGTTTTATTGCATTTTTTTTTTTACTACTAATAGTGGCGATCAGCAATTTTTTTCGTGACTGCGACATTATGGCGGACACTTCGGACAATTTTGACACATTTTTGGTACAATTGTTATTTTCACAGCAAAAAATGCATTTAAATTGCATTGTTTACTGTGGAAATGACAGTTGCAGTTTGGGAGTTAACCACAAGGGGGCGCTGTGACGTTGAGTGTTCCCTGTGTGTGTTTACAACTGTAGGGGGGTGTGGCTGTAGGTGTGACGTCATCGATCGCGTCCCCCTATAACAGGGATGACGCGATCGATGCTGCGGCCAAAGAGAAGCATGGGGAAGCCGTGTTTGCACACGGCTCTCCTCGTTCTTCAGCTCCAGGGACAGATCGCCGCACTGCAGCGGCGATCGGGTCTGCGAGTCCCGCGGTCCCGGTCCTGGAGCTTTGGACCGGGTCACGGAAGCGCGCCGCGGGCGCGCGTCCGTGACCCACGGCTGGGTACTAAAACCAACGTATATATACGTTGATGTGCCCAGCCGTGCCATTCTGCCGACGTATATGTGCAGTAGGCGGTCCTTAAGAGGTTGTAATACAATTAGATTACATAGACTATATAGCAGTTTTGTAGATTCTTTACATTTTAAAATAAAAATCTTTTTTTCCTTGATTTAAATATATATTAGTGTATTTCATTTTGTATTTCATTTTGGAGCTTTAAGCTCAGTTTCACATTTTAACCACTTCAATAACGCACATAGTCATATGATGTCCACAGAGGGGATCTCCCATCCAGGGTGGACGTCATATGACGTCCTGGACTTTGTGTGGTGATATCAGTGTGTTCCGGCGGCGATCCTGCGCACCATAGGAACGATCATAGCGGCAGTTACGCCACTTGATCATTCTTATAGGTAGCAGGAGGGGACAATCCCGCCCTCCTGCCGCCATCCGGTGCTTCTCCAGGCTCTTCCCGTGCCATCGGGGGCCCGAAGAATGGATCGCCCAGGTCCGGATAGTAAGCATAGAGATGACTGGAGAACAGATGGTCACCAGTCATCTCTATGACCATCGGAGGCCCGGGCACAATGTGATAATGTCACGCCTGGGTACCTGCAAGTAAACAAAGCCGCAATTGTGGCTAGTAAGCATGAGATCGGTGACATTTTTTTCACAATCTCATGCTTTCCAGCCTGGAGGAGAGATGCAGGGTCTTATTGACCCCGCATATCTCTCCTTAAAGCGGAGCTTCACCCGCATTTTTTTTTTTCAAAGTCGGCAGCTACTAACAGTGTAGCTGCTGACTTTGAATAAGGACACTTACCTGTCCTAGGCGCCCGCGCTGACGGCCCCCGCCGATGCCGATCCTCGATCCTGGCACCGCCATCCACAGTCAGGGAAACAGGCAGTGAAGCCGTGCGGCTTCACTGCCCGTTTCCTACTGCGCATGTGCGAGCAGCGCAGCGCTTTGTGAATGGTCCGGCTGCTTTCTGGGATACACACAGTTCCCAGAATGCAGTGCGGCCTATTCACAAGAAGACACCAAGAAGAGAAGGAAGAAAACCACACCGCGGATCATGAGGGCAGATTCGGGACTTCCGCATAGCAACAGCCTATTTAGGGTGAGTATTTTTTTATTTTTTTCCATTTACTTATTTTTTATTTTTTTTAGATTAAAAAAAAAAAAAATCAGGGTGGAGCTCCGCTTTAAAGAGGACCTGTCACACACTATTCCTATTACTAGAGATGTTTACATTCCTTGTAATAGGAATAAAAGTGATAAAAAAAAAAAAAAAAGTTTAAAAAATAAATAAGTAAAAAAAAAAAAAAAAACGCCCCTGTCCCCGGTAGCTCTTAATTGGTAACCTGTAAACATTTTCAAAGCGTCGCCTATGGAGATTTTTAAGTAACGAATTTTGGCGCCATTCCATGAGTATGCGCATTTTTAAAGCATGACATGTTAGGTATCTATTTACTCGGCGTAACGTCATCTTTTATATTTTACAAAAAAATTGGGCTAACTTTACTGTTTTGTTATTTTTTAATTCATGAAACTATCTTTTTTCCAAAAAAAAGGCGTTTGAAAAATGATTGCACAAATACCATGCAAGATAAAAAGTTGCAATGACCGCCATTTTATTCCCTAGGGTGTCTGCCAAAAAAAACATATATAATGTGTGGGGGTTCTGAGTAATGTTCTAGGAAAATAATGATGATTTGTACATGTAGGAGAGAAGTGCCAGAATAGGCCCGGTATAGAGGTGGGAATAAAAGCCCTGTGTTGAAGGTGTTAAAGTTTTTCTATAGACGATTAGAATCTCAACCGGTTCAGAAGGACCATGTATGAGCAGGCTGAATGTACCAAGTTGATCGATCGATCAACGTGGGTACAACCACCCTACCAAATTTTACATGTGATTATTGTAAGCAGCTCTAATCTTCTCCTCCCCCTGCTCCCCCACAAAGAGAAGACAATGGTTCAGCAAGAGGGGGTTCCCACATCAAAATGGTCTGTGTTGATAGGTGAATCAAAGGAATTTCATTTTTGAAGGACAAAAAAATGACTCTACCTTTAACCTTACTTTGCTGAAAAAGCCTGTTGCTTACAGAGATCAATAGGTCAGGATGAAATTGGCTCACCTAAATGCAAAGACCCTTCTCCTGCCCAGGCCATTTTTCAGATTTCAGAGCTGTCACACGTTGAATTACGCCATTACTCCAAATCACCTGGAGTACCCAGATTTATTTTATATAACGTGTTAGGCCGCGTACACACGATCAAATCTGTCTGCTGGAAACTGTCTGCCAGACCGTTTCAGCAGACAGATTCGATCTTGTGTACGGGCAAACAGACGGATTTGGCCAGCCGACAGATTTGAAAGCATGCTTTCAAATCTGTCGGCTGGGAACCCGTCCGCCCGACATGTCTGCTGGTTAGTATGCTAACCAGCAGACATATCTTCTCGCACACGTGTCGAATGGTTTCGACGCATGCGCGGAATTGTTTTACTTCCTGGTGCGGTGACGTGGCGGCGTCAACGTCACCGCCACATCAGCTCGCTGTCTGCTGGCGGGGATTTTGGTTTGATCACGTGTACACGATCAAACCAATATGTCCCCAGCAGACAGATCTGTTCAAATCGGTCTGTCTGACCGATTTGAACAGATACATTTACTCGTCTGTACGGGGCCTTAGAGTCAGATAGAGCTTTCTTTATTTAGTATTTACTCACCACTAGGTTTTAAACATTTTTGCTACATAAGGCCCCTTTCACACTGGGGCGGGAGGTGCGGTGGCGGTAAAGCGCCAATTTTTTTTAGCGATGCTTTACCATTGGAATTGTGTCAGTATTTGGTTTTACCCCCGCTAGAGGCCGAAAAAGGGTTAATACCGCGGGTAATGCACCTCTACAGAGGCGCATTGCCGGCGGTATAGCCGCAGAGTCCCATTGCTTTCAATGGGCAGGAGCTGTGGAGGAGCAGTGAACACACCGCTCCTTTACCGCTCCAAAGATGTGGCTAGCAGGACTTTTGGAGCGGTCCTGCTAGCGCACCACTCCAGTTTGGAAACCCGAGAAACAGCAGCTGCTGTTTCAGGTTGGTTTGCAGGCGCTATTTTTAGCGCAATATCGCCTGCAAACCGCCCCAGTGTGAAAGGGGTCTAAGAGAAAACAGACTGAAATATGTTTTTCTTATTTGCAAAATTATATATAAAAAAACGACGCTTTTAGTTAGGCCAACATTTATTCTGATACATTTATTGGTAAAAATAACCCAAATCAGTGTGTATTATTTAGTTGTAGAGTCTACAAATGATGGTATATACAGTACTGTATATGTAAAAATTGATCAGTCATGGTGTACTGATTAAAAATAGAGATATAAACTTGTGGTACAAACAATATTGATGAGAATGCAGCACCTAAAAATGTCTAAATACCAGACATTAAACAAATCTATGTGAAAAGACAGGTGTGCATATCTCTTTAAACCCACTATCAACAAGTAAATAAATGAAAAAAAAAAATACTATAATTATATATTTTTTTTTTACCGCTTCCTACACTTTTAGAATCTTTTAGTGGCAGGGGTGTTTAAAGCAGGAAAACACCACTAGGGCCAGTGTGTAGAGGAGAAGCAGCATTTTGGCAGAAAAAATAAATGCTTGACATGTGTAAATGTGATGCTTGTAAAAGTGTCTAATGCCTTTACAAGCGTTTAGGCACGTTTAGAGGTGTTTAGCGCTTGAGCGTTAATTCATTTCTAGGACCAGAATAAATTATTATTATGGCCAATGAAATTAATTAACGGTCACATGCTTGACACCTGTAAAAGCGTTGGACACTTTTACAAGTGTCAGGCATTTTTTCTGCCATGAGGCTACTGCCAAGAGGAGGAGCATTTTTTTAAACATAAGGGGCCAGATTCAGAACGTATTTCCGTTGGCGTATCTAGAGATACGCTGCGTAAATACTAAGAAGAAGAAACAAGATACGCCGGAATTCAGCTAAGATACGAGCGGCGTAAGTCTGTTACACCATCGTATATTAGTTGCATATTTACGCTGGCCAATAGGCGGCGCTTCCGTCGATTTACGCGTCGAATATGTAAATTAGGGAGATACGCCGATTCACGAACGTACTTGCGGCCGGGTGTCATAGTTTACGTTGTTTGCGTAAGCGTTAGTCTGGCGTAAAGTTACCCCTGCTATATGAGGCGCAGCCAATGTTAACTATGGACGTCGGGACAGCGTCAAATTGTACGTCGTTTGCGTAAATCGTTCAGGAATGGGGCTGTACGTAAGTTACGTTCACGTCGTTTACACTGACTACCTGCGACGTGATTTCACGCATGCGCACTGGGATACGTCCACGGACGGTGCATGCACCGTTCAGAAAATACATAAATTGCGTGGGGTCATGATTCATTTACATGAATCACACCCCCTATATGACTAATTTGAATTCGGCACCCTTACGCCGGCCACTTTACGCTACGCCGTCGCAAATTACGGAGCAAGTACTTTCTGAATAAGGCACTCGCCCATAAAACTTGCGGAGGCGTAGCGTAAAGAGCATACGCTATGCCGCCGGATAGATACACAATTGTATCTGAATCTGGCCCCCTGTGTGCATTAGGTTTTATAGCTTTAGGAGATAATGATCCACATAGGACAGTAGGTTCTCTCAGTTTAATGGTTTAATTACAAGCTCCAAATAAGCACTTTATGAGATTATGGTAATAAGATCCCAAATATGTTAAACATTTATTGAAAATACCATACAAGTATGGAATCTCCACTTCACCTTATGGCCCATACACACGATCCGAATATCGGCCGACGGATCGTACGACTTTTTTCGCTTAATAATCGCGAGTAAAATAAAATAGGTTTTTAAACTCACGAAAATTATCGTACGATAGAAAAAAACGATCGGAAGTGATGTCACGTGTTGAAATGTATTTGTATTGTATTATCGGACGACGGCTGTACTGACTAAACGAAAATCGGACGATCGGACATCGTACGAGGAAAATTTTCGCGCTTGTCCGATCGAATTTAATCGGATGAACGGTCGTGATCGGCTGTCGAAAGTAGTGTACACACAATCCGAAAATCGTATGATCCATCATCGGACTATCGTTTTCGTCCGATATTCGGATCGTGTGTATGGGCCATTAGACTGCCAGAATATCATAAGAGAAACAGCTGCAAAAAAACACACATGTAAGTCATTTGCAATCAGCATTAAATATGGAGGTAAAAATTACGAACAAATAAATCCCTGCTGTAACATAAATTACAACACAACATTCCCATCATACTTGATTTCAACAATAAGTTTATTTTTTTCTTAGGCAACAATCAGTAGGATGTGTATTAATTTTCTTATCTCTGATGATGCAGTGTATATCTAAATTTTGCTAAGCCACCCCACCTCCAAATACTAAACTACACTAACCCCCCACCCATTCACAGCTGCTTACTCCTTGGTTCCAGGACCGTAGCTTATTCTGTTGTTTAAAGCCTGTCTAATGAAAACCCCTTTAATCTTAGCCGTGCCTGTCACCATAGGGTTAAATGGAGCAATATACTGAATCTCAATATGCAGGAGGAGGAGGGTTAACATAGTTTAGATTGTAGTTCGGTGTTAGCTTAGTTAGGCAGAAGTACAGCTGTAGTTCAAAGTATACCTCCATCCAGTGGCGGCTGGTGCTGAAATTTTTTGGGGGGCGCAAACAAACTGAATAAAAAAAAAAGCCACTGTGCCATCAATTGCGGCCACTGTGACATCAAACGCAGCCACTGTGCCCATCAAATGGAGCCACTGTGCCCATCAAATGGAGCCACTGTGCCCATCATATGCTGCCACTGTGCCCATCATATGCTGCCACTGTGCCCATCATATGCTGCCAGTGTGCCCATCAAACACTGCCAGTGTGCCCATCAAATGCTGCCATTGTTTCCATAATATGCTGCCAGTGTGCCCATTAAATGCTGCCAGTGTGCGCCCCGCCCGCTCGACATCTCCCCGGCCCTTACCCTGTCTCTGTGGGGCAGCAGGTGACGGCGGACGAGCGGGGTCCTGCATGCGTTTCCTGCCTCATCTCCAGTCCTCTCCTCCCACCTGGTGTCCAATAGCGGTGCCTGTTGTTTCAGCCAATCAGGTGACAGGTAACAGACTTGAGCACCTGATTGGCGGAGAGGTAGTTTAGTGTTAAGAAAGTGAATAGTCATTCTCTTTCCTAACACAGCTGAGTGTTAAAGTGTTACTGAACCAAGAACCTGCATTCACTATATCTGGTCCCCCACAGTACACAGAACATGAAAATGCAATTATTTTAGTAAATATGAACTGCTAAATAACTTTTCTCATCAGCAGTATATAGCAGCCTTGTGATCACATGCTTTCGCAAGGAATCAGGGATCAGCGTAGTGTGCCCACATTATTTTGCAGATTGCCCGGGACAGTCCTGCAATTAGCAGGTCTGTCCTGGGCCCCAGGCACCTTCATTCCAGAGGAGCAAACCCATCTATTGTCATGTTGTTTACTCCGCCTCCCCACTTTCACCTGAGAGACTCTTCTACTGGCCAGGCTACTGGTTGCTAGAGCCGCCACCAGCCACCATGACAAAGTAGATATTTGCCAGCACACCATGGATCGACACAAAGTAGGGTCCAAACGGATTTATTTATTGCATGATCACAAAACAAGGAGAATGCAAGATTCCGGAGTCACTTCGGGCAACTGTCAAAATGACAGAGCAGGTATTCAACGGTTAGCCTACATTGCAGGCAGAGCAGGCCCCAAAGGGGCTGGTATTGATTGGGGGGGGGGACCCTGATGCCGTTTTTAAATATGTTTGTATTGCCAGCAATGGTATTGTATTGCCTGCAATTTAAATATATATATATATATTTTTTTTTTCTTTAGAAATGTCAGTTTTTCTACAGCTGTTTCTATACACAGTACAGATGTGCAACTTTACAGGCAGACTAAGGGCACCCCCCATGTACTATATTTTAATGAATTTTTCATTTTTATTGTTTTACTTTAAGCATCATTAAAATTACTGCTCCTTTCCTGATCAAACAACCATCCCTTTAAAAGCAAAATTGTATTGATACATGTCCCCCAGGACACTAACACGGCCCCCATACCTTTTTTAATGGCCATTAACTTGCATATAAGCATTCAAAATGGGGAATTTTGATGCTTTAAATTCGGGTCCCATAGTCTTTAATAGGGTTGGTGGTTTGCATCTAAACTTTTGTGATGTTTGAGGGGGATGTTGGGTTCAACTCTACTAGCAATTTAACATTCTCTGAATCCTACCAATTTAAAGGGTTATTCTGATGTATAAAGATCATTACTCATTTTAGCTAAGCAAAAGGTTAAAAACATTGGGCCAGATTCACAGAGCCCTTACTCCGGTCTATCTCGCGTTAGACCGGAGTACTTTCAAATTACGCGTGTTGTTCCATTAGTCTGAATCCTCAAACCATGAAACGACGGCTTCGGGCTTCAATCCGACTGGCTTACGTGTTCGTACGCCTTCAGATCTACGCTGCAATAAATTTGCGGCTGCTGGGTGGAGTTCCCGTCGTTTTCCGCATCAGGGTATGCAAATGAGCTTTTTCCGATGATCCACGAAGTTACGAGCGTCATTCGCAATCTCTTACGCCATCTGTAGTCATCTTTTTGCCGCGTAAAGTTATTCCAGCTTTTATCTGGTCTAATATTAGACAGCCCATGTTAAGTATGGCCGTCGTTCCCGCGTCAAATTTCAACGTTTGTTTTTATTTTTTACGTAAGTCGTCCGGGAATAGGAATGTACGTAAATGACGCTACTCAAACAAAAAATGACGTATCGACGTTATTTCGCGCAATGCACGGCGGGAAATTTCTGAACGGATCATGCGCAGTTTGATCGCCGCGGGGACGCGCCTAATTTAAATGCTTTACGCCCCCTAATCGCGTATTTCGATTCCGCCACGAGAAATACACTACGCCGCCGTACCTTACGGGCCAAAATCTACTGATGAATTCGTCGTAGAGCCAGGTAAAATACGGCGGCGTAGTGTATCTCTAATACGCCAATGTAATTGTATCTGAATCTGGCCCATTATATTTGGACGACAACAACAACATCCATTTTAAGTGATGTAGAAAAAGTCCAAAATACACAAAGGAAAATCTCCACAAAACAATACAGAGCATACTGTATAATATTGTCTAAGTACAGTATGTTTTGGTATATTTTACCTTTTAAAAGAAGAGGGATAGTTTCTGTAGAATTGTATGGGTATGGCTTACATAAATGGATAATGAACTTTTCATCCAAGTTGCAGCTGGAAAAAAACCCATCATAAAATAAAACCAGTGTTACATTTTACTTGCCTTTACCCTCAAAGTGGGTGCTATCCAATCCTACAAGATATGTAATGACATAATACCAGCTCAGAAGGACTGTACAATGTTATATTTTTTATTTGCATATCTGGCTGATAAACTCTACTTACCTGTCAGCTCGTTTCGCACAAGCTGTGACACAGCTGTGTGAGTAATACTTATTGGCAAAGTCCAATAACACTTACATAAAACAGTGGTCCTTGTCTTGGCCAATGATCCATGAGTCATTAGAGCAACAGTCTACTGGTGTCCTGCTGGAAGATAATTGATATTTTTTGTATTACATGGAAAGTACACGTTTATCCCAATGTATGTGGTATAGGAGCCAAATATATAGAATATATTACCATGCAGCAGTTCTAATGTATATTTTGCTGTACAAACAGCCTCAACACATCTGAGCAATCAATCATATAAATTCAAAAATCATTCATAATGACCTTGAAATAAAGTTCAATTGCTGTTTTGATTGCAAATCCCACACTGTAATGAACCAGCCGTGTTATGATTGTTTCTGTTTTTTCCTGCCACCCTTTTTGGGACATATCTTTTCATGTTTTAACGAATGTAACATGGGCTAAGGTTCTGTAGGCTAAGGTTCATGTGCGGAAGTGTTTTACTTCCTGGTGGCGGTGGCGGTGGCGTATATAAACTATATAAAAAACAAATTACTAAATTGTGTCTCATTCCACCCTGTACTGCGACGCAGCACATAAATAGACTACATTACAATAAAGTTCCAATCATAGAATAAATAAATTTGCATACATTATGCCTAACGTATTTTATGGAGCAAAGTTCCCTGAAACACCATGCATGACGCTGCTTACCCCGAAAGCATTACTAAGACATATTAACAAACTAGCAGTGCAATGTCTAATGTGCAGTGCCTGAGATAGACCCTTTTCCCGCACACCCTGCATGGCACCATGACTGAACACAAAGCATGCTGTTTCAAACATAATTCAATGCAATTCAATAAGCAACGGGTGTGATGGGGGTAGGGAAGAGGGATGGATAGAGGAAAAGAATTCACAGGCCCAAAGTTTTATTGAAAGGACAAAGATACACAAGGGAGAATAGGTGAAGGGGAAATCTTCAGATGTCCTTTTCCTCCTCGAAGTCCATCAGGTTATAGTTTCTGAGCAGACTGTGAACCAGTCTACGACAGTCCTCAATAGACATCCCCTCCCGCTCAGGGCTGGCCTTTGGGGTGTGCGGGCTGTGCGGCCGCACAGGGCGCCATGGGCAACAGGGGGGCCGTGCGGCTGTCACAACTCGCTGAATGTCAGTCAGTCAGTTTAACTTTATAAATGATTCATCACAAGCAGGGGTGGCCGGGTCACTGCTCAGCAGCACTCCGGCGCTGCGGGAGGGGGGGGGGGTCGCCGTCGTGCCAAAGTGTCAGACACTATTCCCCTCCCTCCTCCTCTCCTTGTTGTCTCACACAGCAGGTGGTACTGGGTAGCGCCGTAAAGCGTGGGTAATGCAGCTTCTAAATTCTAACAGCGACAGGGCACTGACTGTGTTGCTGATGTCGCACTGAAGCCGGCTCGGGACTGACAGACTGAGTTGGACTCCTAGAAGAAAAGTTACAGTAAGGCCGCCCGCCCCCCTCCCCCTTATCTAGCAGGCTGACAATCCGGCCCTGTCCAATCTTCACACCTGTCATTCCCCCCCCCCCCTCGCACAGATGTGAGCCTGGCACTGTGATTGGCCTGTAGTACTGGTACCATGTACCATCTGTCTGCACCCCTGCCATATGGAAAACTCACCCTTTACTCTGCTCTGTGTTACCCCCTCCTCTGCTCTGTGTCACCCCCCTCCTCTGCTCTGTGTCACCCCCCTCCTCTGCTCTGTTTCACCCCCCTCCTCTGCTTTATGTCACCCCCCTCTGCTCTGTGTCACCCCTCCTCCTCTCCTCTGCTCTGTCAACCCCCTCCTCTCCCCTGTGTCACCCCCTCTCCTCTGTGTCACCCCCTCCTCTGTGTCACCCCCTCCTCTGTGTCACCCCCTCCTCTGCTCTGTGTCACCCCCTCCTCTGCTCTGTGTCACCCCCTCCTCTCCTCTGCTCTGTGTCACCCCCTCCTCTCCTCTGCTCTGTGTCACCCCCTCCTCTCCTCTGCTCTGTGTCACCCCCTCCTCTCCTCTGCTCTGTGTCACCCCCTCCTCTCCTCTGCTCTGTGTCACCCCCTCCTCTCCTCTGCTCTGTGTCAGCCCCATCCTCTCCTCTGCTCTGTGTCACCCCCCCTCATCTCCTCTGTGTCACCCCCCTTTATCTCATCTGCTCTGTGTCACCCCCCTCCGCTCCTCTGTCACCCCCTCCTCTGCTCTGTGTCAACCCCCTCCTCTCCTCTGCTCTGTGTCACCCCCCTCCTCTCCTCTTGCTCTGTGTCACCCCCTCCTCTGTCACCCCCTCCTCTGTGTCACCCCCCTCCTCTGTGTCACCCCCCTCCTCTGTGTCACCCCCCTCCTCTGTGTCACCCCCCTTCTCTGTGTCACCCCCCTTCTCTGTGTCACCCCTTCCCCTGTGTGTCAGCTTACCCCCTTCCTCACTCTTACTCTCTCACTTAGCCCCTCACTCACCTCTTCTCTCCCACCCACCACTCTTTCTCTAATCCCCCTCTCTCTCTCATCCTCACCCCCACCAACTTACACCACCCCCTCTCTCTCACCTAGCCCCTCACTCACCTCTCTGCCACCCACCACTCTAATCCCCCTCTCTCTCTTTCTCATCCTCACCCCCCACCAACTCACCCCACCCCCTCTCTCTCACTTAGCCCCTCACTCACATCCTCTCTCCCACCCACCACTCCTTCTTTAATCCCCCCTCTCTCTCATCCTCACCCCCCACCAACTCACCCAACCCCCTATTTCTCACCTCTCTCTCTTCCCCCCACCTCTTTCCATCCTCAGGGGGTGGGGGCCCCACGAGGATGGCTGTATGGGGCCCCAATAATTGCTAACAGCAGCCCTATGAGTGTACCAGTTTGGATGTGTCCTGAATCCTGTGTGGGGAAGGGGACACTGATGGGTGGTTTCCCTGATCTAATCAAGGGGGGACCGATATAAGGGAAAGGGAGTCCTGGTGGACTACAAGGCCCAGCATTTTACTATAGGAGGCATTGGTGGACTACAAGGCCCAGCATTTTACTATAGGAGGCATTGGTGGGACTAAAATGCTGGGCCTTGTAGTCCACCAATGCCCCCTATAGTAAAATGCTGGGCCTTGTAGTCCACCAATGCCCCCTATAGTAAAATGCTGGACCTTGTAGTCCACCAATGGCTCTATAGTAAAATGCACCAATGCTGTAGTGTCAGTGTGTAGTGGTCAGTGTGTGTATTGTGTAGCGGTCAGTGTGTATTGTGTAGTGTATTTTGTAGCGGTCAGTGTGTATTGTGTAGCCAGGGCCGATCCTCCCTATAGGCTCACTATGCAAGCCGCTTAGGGCCCTGCAAAGCTGCCCAGGGCCCCCCAAATTACTAGAGGCCCCGCCTGCTGAGAAGTAATTTTCGCCCCCTCACCCTGCTTCTAAACTCGCTGGCTGAGTCAATTCTGACAGCAGAACACCCCCTCCCCCCGCTTCTCAACTTTCTTTAATGTGACATGTCACTGTCGTCAGCCCCCCCCCGCTTCTCATTTTTAATGTGCCATGTCATTTTGCTTGGGGCCCCAGGGAGGTCAGGATCGGCACTGTGTATAGCAGTCAGTGTGTAGCAGTCTGGGGGGGGGGGGGGGACGACCACAGTATTAGCTCGCACAGGGCGCCTGAACACCTAAGGCCGGCCCTGCTCCCGCTGGCACACTATAAAGCATCTTTAAAGCAGCACATCACCCGCCAGGCGCATTAATGTCCTCCTGAGTAAAAGTCCCACAGAATAGTCTCTTCAGCACATGAAAGTGTGTGACGGCTGTTTGTGGCACAAAGTCCTTGGGCTCTGTTTCCAAGGCCCTCAACAGGTCTTGTGCAAAGGGTCACTCCCAGAAAATGTGCAAAGCAGTTTCCTCCTTGATGATGCAAAAGGGGCAGTGTCTGTATCTGCATAGTTTTCTGGCATGCATACAGTAGTAATTACTGTACAGGCATATCCCACTTTTAAGTACACAATGGGGTTTATTTACTAAAGCTGGAAAGCACCAAATCAGGTTAACTCCTGCATAAAAACCAATGTGCTTCTAACCACAGCTTGTTCAATTAAGCCTGGTAATAAAACCTGGAAGGTCATTGGTTTCTGTGCAGAAGTGAGCCTGATTTTGCGCTTTATAGCTTTAGTAAATAAACCCCATTGTGTACTTAAAAGTGGGGTATGCCTGTACTGAGTAGTAATTTTTTGATTGAAAATGTATACTTTGTTTTGCTTAAAAATATACAAAAAACAAATACTTCAACAGGGTACATTCCACTCTGTATTGTGACGCAGAGCATAAATACACTACATGACAATACAGTTCCAAGCATACAAATAAATTCCATTCATCTTGCGGTATGATGCCTAACGTGTTGTGCAGAGTACTAATACCCTGAAACCTCACGTCATGCATGACGTCGCATTACCCTGAAAGCATTACCTAAAAAACATGTCACTACATAGCAAGTCATATACTGTTTCTGTCAAATTGCATTTCAACGGGCAAAGGGTATGATGGGGGGGGGGGGGGCGAGTTAGGGGAGGGGGGAAAAAGAGTTCACAGGCAAGAAGCTTTATTGAACTGCCAAAGGATACATGGAGAGAAGGGGAGGGGAAATATTCAGACCTGCTCTTCCTCCTTAATGTCAATCAAGTTATAGTCTCTGAGCAGCATGTGAACCAGTCTGCTACAGTCCTCGATGGACATCCTTTCCCGCTGGTGGGTGAGGCACTTTCTGGAACACCATAAAGCATCCTTAAAGCAACACAGCACCTCCCAGGCACCATCAATGACCTCCTGTGAAGAGTCTGTTCAACACACCAAAGTGTGTGATAGCAATCTGTGGCACAAAGTCTTTAAGTTCAGGTTCCAAGGTCCTCAACAGGCCCTGTGCAAATGGGCACTCCCAGAAAACATGCAAAGCAGTTTCCTCCTGGACGATACAAAAAGGGCAGTGCCTCCATCTGCACAGGTTTCTGGCATGCATGAATGTCCTGAGCAGCAACCCCCCTTGGATTGCCATCTATGCCAGATCTTCTTTGTGCCTGTTGGTGAGTCTCTTTGAAGAAACATTTAGAAACCACTTTGCACCCCCAGCTTCCTGATAAACTTAAAAGTATCCAAGTAATACCAAGGAGTATCCCAGTTGTAGGGGATGGAACAGTCCCATTTTCCATCCAAGGGACCACCAAAGAGAGGGGAGGAAAAAAAGGTGACATAGAGTTATCGTCAGAGTCCACAGTTCTGTCAACCAAAGTCCTGCCGATGCAGTTACAAGCAAAGAACACCCTCAGTAGAGTGGTGATGTCAGGCATGCCCTTCCCGCCCTTGAGAGGTTCCTTGAACATTACCACCCACTTCACTCTGTCCATTTTGGAGCTCCAGATGAAGTGAAACCCCAACCTGGTGATGGCCTTGCATGTGTTAACCTGGGGGGGGGGGGGAGGGGGTAGGCCTGGGCGAAGTACTGCAACACAGGTAGAATCTCGCTGCGGAGTACCAGTGTTTTACCTGGTAAAACACTGGTACTCTCTGAGGCTCCAAAGTCCAAACTTTTGTTGCATATTGGCCAGTCTCTACTCCCAGAACTCCAGGGCTGCAGTAGTAATACTGCTGTTAAATGTATCACTTCCCACTGCAGCCTGAGGTTGGACTCTGCGAGTGGACAAACACCACATATATTTCATCTGTTCAACTAGCGGAGAGATTAGGTTTGAGGAAGTGGTGTGACATTATTGCAGATATGCCAATTAGTAAATTACTGATGCGTGAAAAGACAGAATGGGTGAGCTGGGCACTGGAGTAATAGATTTGGGTGTCATTACCATAGAAATAGTACTGTGGGAGGCTATGTCCGTCCGCCCGACATGTCTGCTGGTTAGTACACTTACCAGCAGACATGTCGTCCCGCACCGCCGCCGAATGGATTCGGCGCATGCGCGGAAGTGTTTTACTTCCTGGTGCGGTGACGTGGCGGCATCAACGTCACCGCCACGTCATCGACACATCAGCGCGCCGTCTGCTGGCGGGGATTTTGGTTTGCTCATGTGTACACGCGAGCAAACCAAAATCCTAACAAACAGATTTGTTCAAATCGGTCGGTCCGACCGATTTGAACAAATAGATTGCCTCGTGTGTACGAGGCCTAAAAGCATGAGTACGGAGTAGTGGCCATTGGGTTTGGCAGTCAGTTCAATTGGTGAGTCAAGCCAAGTCATTGGTAAGTTTTAGGACCACTGTGGAGTGTTTTGGTCAAAAGCCAGATTGAAAGGGGTCCAGAAAGTGAGGTGGTGGCTCAGATGGTTGTAGACTAGGTGTTCTAGAAGTTTGGCAGTAAACAGAGGCAGGGAGATGAGTTTTACATTACTTAAACATAAAGGGTTCAACAAGGGTTTTTAAGTATACAGAATTAAAAATATGAGCTAGCTTACAATAGAACAAACAGGTATGCAAATGGTTGTGAGAGAATGAGGTCTAAGGGGCAGGTGGTTTGGTGGGCATCAGACAGAAGAAAAGAAACCTCTTCTGTAATAACAGGATCAGAGAAGAAAGTATGTGGAATGTGGAAATAGGCATGGTATATTAGGTAGGGGAGATATCTGCACAGTGGAGGTCTCGTCGCGAATTGTATCAGTCTTGTTTTTAAAATGATTGTCAAACTCCTGGTCAGAGAATGAATTTGTGAATGAAGGTGGTGGAGGACAAAGTAGCGCTCTAAAGGTAAAAAAAGAGTTGGGAGTTGAGGACTGGATGAGATTGTGCTATAAGAGTGATGTTTTGCAGTATAGAGGCAGGCACTCTATTTTTGGGGTGCACATTTATAAAGGGTGAAGACTTGCAGGGAACATTTATGGTTCTATATGAACAGCCTCTAATCTGTTAGTACATGAATTCCGTTAAATATTTCCGATCAAGATAGGCAAACAGTATTATTTACACCAAAGTTTAGTTAGAAATCTATTTCCATTTGCCATGTTTAGTCTTCTGCGATACGAATCAAGTTAGGTTACCCTGTATGGCAATGTGATAAGTGTATATTTTGCAGAGCATGTGGGTACCTGGATTATTCTATCATGCATAGAACAATGGTAGATCATAATCTAATCCGTGACACTGATTCTCCACATTTTGCTTCACAGATGAATTTAAAAAAGCAAAACTGGCTGTAAGTTTACATATTAATCAAATTGCAGATTTTTTCTTACTGGTTTGTATTCCCAGTACTTCTTGTGGATCTACCCTGTCTAGTCACTCTACTGCAAATTGCTCCACTTTACCATCTGGGATCATGTACAAAGGACCACACCTTGTTTCTGGAACCTGTCAGCACTCATCTTTGTGGAATTGCTCACATACAATGTTCTGCATGACCTTAACTCACTGGGTTGTAAAAACCCTTTGTGCTATGCATTTCTGTATGCAATGTTTACTAGTGTTCTATGATTATTATTTTTTGGACACAATGATATTAACCTTAAACACGTGGATTAAACTGTTCAGATATAATGCCTGTTGAGAAAAAAATCACTCTAACATCTGAACTTTTCCCCCCTTGCTTAGGTGTTTTAGTCTTCTTGACAGCTCGATTTGTAATGAGGACACACATGCTAGGGGTTAGGACTGAATGTTTTACTTAGCAGATTAATAATAGCTGTAGAGATTAATGAAGAGATGTTCACATTTTATAAATTTGTCAAATATAATGGATCAGCATACTTAGGCCGAGTTGACACTGTGGTGCTACAGAAACATGGAAAACACATGGTATATGTGATATATATGCAGCTGCGGATGTCTGACTGATGACAGTTGTATGAGCATCAACTACATATATTGCAGATGCAAAAATAGCAGGTTGCTAATGCACCACAACAGTGTGACCCCAACCTAAGAAATCATTATGTCTAAATGCATTTATTTCTATCCTCAAAGAGTCAACACTCAGCCAAGTAGCTATAGAAAGCACAAACTGAGTATTGTATCAGGTCTTATTTATTTTATAATGCATTTGCTAATCTGTGTAATGGTAAAGCCCCATTCACACAAGCGTACATAGATGTACATCCTGGAGAAGGGCTATATTTGCCTGCACAAGAGTTCCGTGCATACGCATACAGGTAGTTCCATTCTTGTTTATTGGGATGCAGCAGTTGCATTGTCATAGCTGCTGCTCCCAATTTTACACCTGTGTGGGTGTGCATGGATTTCCCTGAACGCAGACAGTGTGAATTCAGCGACATGCATCCGCACTGGCACAGATGTCAAATTGGGAGCAATGTCTGTGTCCATGCAGCTGCTGTATCCCAGCAGACATGAAGGGGTCTACCTGCATGTGGATGCATAGAACACCTGTGCATCCTGCATGGGCAAACACAGCCCTTCACACAGATGTACGCCTAAGGGCACTTTCACACGGGGCGTATCAGTAATGATCCGCCCCGTGCACCTCCGTTTGCTCAGCGGAGATCGCTCCGTTGATCTCCGCTCAGCTGCCGGATGACAGGGCGGTCCCCGCACTCCATGCAGGGACTGCCCTGTCTTTTCTCCGCTCTCCCCTATGGGGAATTGGATGAACACAGACCGTCTGTCCGTGTTTATCCGATCCGCCAGACGGAAGGAAAAGTAGGTTTTTCCTCTGGCATACTTTGGCGGATCTGAGTGGATCGGATGTCAGCGGATATGTCTCCGCTGACATCCACAATCCCATAGGGATACATGTATGTCCATTTTTCATCCGACAACGGATGGATGAAAAACAGACATACGGAACGTCAGTGTGAAAGAGCCCTAAGGGCCCTTTCACACGGGGTGGATCAGTATTGATCCGCTCCATGTGTCTGCAAATTTTAGCAGGGATCCTCCGTAAAATCCCCGCTAAGCTGGCAGCTGACAGGGCGGTCTCCGCACACTGTGCAGGGACCTCCCTGTCTTTTCTCCGCTCTCCCCTATGGGGGATCGGATAAACACGGACCGTATGTCCGTGTTCATCCGATCCGATCCGGCAGACGGAAGAAAAATAGGATTTCTTTCGTCTGCAAATGCGGATCTTTGCGGAGGCGGACAAATTACGGGTGTCAGCGGATGAACATAGGGACCAGGGCCGGCGCAACCATCAGGCGGACCAAGCGGCCGCTTGGGGGCGGGCAGGTCCGCAGCCTGGGATGGGGCGAAAAAATTACCAGAATCGCGGCCGTACGATTTCTCAAAAGCCGCGCCTCCGTCTTCTGTTCCGTGATAGGCGGAAACAATCAGCTTCCCAGGAGGCACTGTGTTCAGTGTCCGCCTATCACGGAGGCGCTCTCTCGTCCTGGTTTGGTGTCCGCCTATCACGGAGGCCCTTTCGTCCTCGGACGAGAGAGCCTCCGTGATAGGCGAACACTGAACACAGTGCCTCATGTGAGGCTGAATGTTCCGCCTATCACGGAACAGAAGACGTCGGAGGCGCGGCTTTTGAAAAATCGTACAGCCGCGATTCGCATGGAATAAGGTAAGGGCACGGACGGTCTGGTGGGGCAGGTCTGGCATGTAATGGGGGCAGGTCTGGCATGTAATGGGGGCAGGTCTGGCATGTAATGGGGGCAGGTCTGGCATGTAATGGGGCACAGTCTGACATGTAATGGGGCAGGTCTGGCATGTAATGGGGCACAGTCTGGCATGTAATGGGGCACAGTCTGGCATGTAATGGGGCACAGTCTGGTCATGTAATGGGGCACAGTCTGGTCATGTAATGGGGCACGGTCTGGTCATGTAATGGGGCACGGTCTGGTCATGTAATGGGGCACAGTCTGGTCATGTAATTGGGCAAAGTCTGACATGTAATGGGGCACGGTCTGACATGTAATGGGGCACGGTCTGACATGTAATGGGGCACAGTCTGACATGTAATGGGGCACGGTCTGACATGTAATGGGGCACGGTCTGACATGTAATGTGGCACGGTCTGGTCATGTAATGTGGGCACGGTCTGGTCATGTAATGGGGCACGGTCTGGTCATGTAATGGGGCACGGTCTGGTCATGTAATGGGGCACGGTCTGGTCATGTAATGGGGCACAGTCTGGTCATGTAATGAAAGAAACATTTTTGCAAGGGAGGTGGGTGGCCGTTGGGGGGGGGGGGGGGGGGGGGGCGCCAAAATGGAGCTTCGCTTGTGTAGGCAGAAATCCTTGCACCGGCCCTGATAGGGACCCATGTATGTCCCGTTTTCATCCGCAAACGGACGGATGAAAATGCGGACGTACGGTCCGTACGTGTGAAAGGGCCCTAAGTATGTCCGTGTAAATGAGACATAAAGCACATACAAATTGCAGAATGTCTGAGTTTTCTTTTACAACACACCTTTGAAGTCAATGAGAGCCAGGACTTTAAAATCAGTTCTGACTGTTTCCAAACTAACAAACAAGGAGTTGTCAAACAAAGGGCATGAGGAGCTGGTCACTGTCCTGGGGACATGTACCAATACTCTGTTTTCTCATTTCTTTCTGCTGGGAGCAGGTATTTTAGTAATGCTAAAAAGTCAAACATTAAAATGGCAAAATTCCTTTAAATAACAAGCTTGGGGATGCCTTAAAGCTGCATGTGAACCCTATCAGGGTCTGTCACAGATTATGGGTGTTTCCCTATGCTGTTAAAAAAAAAAACAAAAAAAAAACAGCAAAATGTCATTTACTGGAAATTACATTTTTTTTCTATCACAAAATATCAGTTTTGCTGTTAGAACATCTCACAGGTACACCATTTAGAAGGAGGGCCATTCCCATTCAACAGAAATCAATCTTTACAGCCGTCCATAGATTAATCTTTTTTTATTGCTCAGACAGTGAGCAAAATGAAAAAAACAAAACGTACAAATGTATTCCCCTATCCCCACAATTGAGTTGGACAAAGGAACCCTCCTAACTGCGCCATTGTATTCTGACAGTGTGACAGACGATTGACTGCAGCCGGTGATCGCCAAAAATTTCCCAACATTCCTATTCAACAAAAGTTGATTATTAGATCAGTGTTTCTCAACTCCAGTCCTCAAGACGCCCCAACAGGTCATGTTTTCAGGAGTTCACTCAGATGAAATTGCTGTCGTAATTACTAAGGCAGTGAAACTGATCAAATCACCTGGGCAAAATAATGGAAGCTTAAAAACATGACCTGTTGGGTCGCCTTGAGGACTGGAGTTAAGAAACACTGCATTAGATGGACTTCTGTTGAATATGAGCAGCCATAGATGGATCGGAAATTGGTTGGTCCCTGCTGAACCGGCCGAATTTCAACCCTTCTATGGCCAGGTTTATTCTTATTTAGGGTCCAGTATTGATATTAAAGAGGCACCTTGTGCCAAAAAGTGCTGTTCTCCCTAAATGTCCATACCAGACCCTAATCCATCTATGCAGCCTGGCAGATAAGGAAGGAGGGGAGGTGCAGTGAGCGAGAGCCGCCCTCTTGGTGAAAGTAGGAGTCTGTGTGGGGGGCTCATGGAAATATGGAGCCGCCTTTTTGAGATGATGGGAGCCCCAGATATTCACTCCATTCCCTACATGAACGAGAAAGGGATACATAGTACCCATTAGGCCCCTTTCACATGAGCGGACCGTTCGTCCGCTTATTACAAGTCCGTTTACGGACTTGCAATGGGCCCCTATGGGATCGCGTCCGTTAGCGGATGATGCATCCGCTAACGTCCGCAAGATCCGCATTCATTTTTTCGGACGGAAGAAAACCCTATTTTTCTTTCGTCCGGCGAATCGGATCGGATGCAAACGGACAGACGGTCCGTTTTCATCCGATTTCCCATAGGGGATAGCGGAGGAGACAGGGCGGTCCCTGCACAGTGTACGGGGACCGCCCTGTCCCCCGACAGCTCAGCGGGTCCCCCCGCTGAGCCGACGGACACACATGAAGCGGACCGAAAAACGGACCGCTCCGTGTGAAAGAGGCCTTAGTCATGCACAAAATACCCATGTAAATGGTGAAAAAAATCTGCGCTGAAACCCCTTACTAAATCAGTATAATATGAAAAATGTATTAATAAAAAGAATATTGGACCAAATATTGTGAGAGTCAAAAATGTGAAAATCAAATCACATTAACAGAAAGGCATAGCTGCAACTAAACAACCTTAAATAATCAGTTAGTGCATATAGTAAAACAAAAAATAGTGATCAATCAAAAAATAGTTAAGGGAGCTGTGGTGGCTCAACGTGATTGGCACTGCGCTGACAAGCCATTCACCTCTGCAGCCAAGGGTTCGGATCCCGGTCTCGGCTACATGTGAATTGAGTTTGGTGGTCTCAGCCCGGCTCCCGGTGGGTGTGCTATGCAAGGTACGCCTGTGCTTAGTACGCCCACCCCCCCCCCCCCACAAAAACCACCACACTTGCACGCACACAAAATTGGTTTAAAAACACATGCACTTTGGCCATGCGGTCTCTTAAAATAAAGAGAGGCGAAGGACCTACGGGGCTGGCTGGGTGGGCTAGGCCCCCTCACTCCCTCATAGGGGGAGTCCCTCTGCCCCATTGGGGTCCCGTTGGGCCCCAGTTGGGCTCCCAAGAGGAGCAGGTAGGGCGGGGTGAGTGGGAGGCCCCCCTTCACACCCGCCATTGCCACCAGGGGCATGGAGAAGGATGGCGATCGCCTCCGGGGGGAGGGTCTGCCTACTCCCAACTTCTGCAGTCCGGCTCCTCTCTCTCGAGTTCACGCACAAAAAAATACACTTTAAAAAAAAAAAAAAATAGTTCATAAATAAACATGTGTAGGTCAATCAAAGGAACGATGTGTTCTGCCCATCGAGGTTCTCTGCCGTGTGTACGCGGCTTCAGTCAAATAAACATTGGTGTGAAAATTTGTATATGCTGACAATGTCTTTAGGCGATTATGTCCCCAGTTCAGTGTTAAATTAGATAGGGCAGAGAAGAAGAAACATGGTGCAGCATTCGTTTCAGGGGTTTTATTTAAAAAAAAAACATACACATAAATTGCTGTTCACCATAAAACAAAGCCGCGCCATGTAATGAGACCGGCTTGTGAGTGGTGACGTATGAGATACTGACTCCACCCAGTAAGTAAGTGTATAAGAATAATGCGCACCATTTAGAAGATATTTACTTTGTAGTGCACTGATGATGTCATTGGCGCAAGCGTGGTGAATAAACAGCCATTTCTTCCCGAGTGTGTGTCGTAACTTTTCGGGAGTGACGTCATGTGGCTTGCAGGTACGTGCCACATAATGGGCTAGTATGCAATGCATACTAGCCCATTATGCTTTTACTTTGCAGAGTTTGCAGGGAACAAAAGAGGAAGTAAAACCATCAGTGTTTACTGGCCACCAGTTTTATAGCAACCAGGTGCCCGAAATGGGAAGCATTTAGCAATGGTAGTATTACTACTTCTATATGTATGACTTCCTGTTGCAGCCAGAGGTTCGTCCTATTTAGTTTGCCTGTTTGCTGAACAGCTAAAGTTTAAACTGAATATTACATCTGTCCAAACCCAAAGCTCACCCCTACCAAGGAAAATGAAGAGGGTATATCTTCCTTGTGGGGGTATAGCAATAGAGGCCTAACATGGCTTCTAATACTTCACTACTCTATCCAAAAAAGTTGTGGCTATACATACGCTTTGATGGGTATCAAAGTTTTGTAACAACTTGTAACTGTCATTGTAGTGTTCATTTAACCACTTAATACCCGCCCACCGTCAAATGACGGCGGGCGGGGTACTCTATTGTTCTGACAGGACGTCATATGACGTCCTGTCATTTAAAGCCACGAGGGGCATGCGCGCACCCGTCGCGTCACTGAGAACACCATGCGCGTGCCCGGCGGGCGCGATGGCCGCCAGGCACCCGCGATTGCCAAGTATCTGAGCTGGGACATGGAGCTCTGTGTGTAAACACAGAGCTCCACGTCCCTGTCAGGGAGAGGAGACCAATCTGTGTCCCTTGTACATAGGGACACAATTGGTCACCTCCCCCAGTCACCCCCCTACAGTTAGAACACAAACTAGGCTACACATTTAACCCCTTCCCTGCCCCCTAGTGGTTAACCCCTTCCCTGCCAGTTACATTTATACAGTAATCAATGCATATTTATAGCATTGTTCACTGTATAAATGTGAATGGTCCCAAAAATGTGTCAAAACTGTCCGATGTGTCCGCTATAATGTCGAAGTCCTGAAAAAAATCGTAGATCGCCGCCATTCCTAGTAAAAATAAAATTAAAAAAAATCATAATTATGTCCCCTATTTTGTAGGCAATATAACTTTTGCGCAAACCAGTCACTATACGGTTATTGCAATTTTTTTTTTTACCAAAAATATGTAGAAGAATACGTATCGGCCTAAACTGAGATAAAATTTATTTTTATTTTTTTAAATTGGATATTTATTATAGCAAAAAGCAAAAAATATTGGGGCAGATTCACAGAGAATTAGATTCTCGTAGAGTATCAGAAATACACTACGCTGCCGTTTTTTACCTGGCTCTACGAGGAATTCAGGTAGATTTTGTCCAGTAAACGACGGCGGCGTAGTGTATTTCTCCCGTCGCAATCCATCTGCGCGAGTAGGGGGCGTGAAGCATTTAAAATAGGCGCGTTCCCGCGGCGATCGAACTGCGCATGCTCCGTTCCCAAATTTCCCACCGTGCATTGCGCGTAAACACGTCGTCACGTCGTAGTAGCGTCGTTTACGTACATTCCTATTCCCGAACGAGTTACGTTAAAAAAAAAAATATATTTTAAAATCGACGCGGGAACGACGGCCATACTTTACATGGGTTACGCACTGTTAGACCAGCAAAAAGCTCCTCTAACATTACGTAGCCAAAAAATGACGTAGGCGATTGCGAGGGACACTCGTACCTTCGTGGATCGCCGTAAAAAGTCATTTGCATATCCCGACGCATGAAAACGACGCAAACTCCTCCCAGCGGCCGCAAATATATCGCAGCGTAGATCCGAAGGCTTACAAGGACGTAAGCCTCTCGGATCGAAGCCCGAAGCCGCCGTATCATGGTTTGAGGATTCAAACTAGTGATACGGCGCGCGAAATTTGAAATTACTCCTGTCTAACACCAGTTAGACAGGCGTAATTGCTCTGTGAATCTGGGCCATTGTGTCTTTTTTCGAAAAATTGTCGCTCTTTTTTTGTTTATAGTGCAAAAAAAAAACGCACGGGCAATCAAATACCACCAAAAGAAAGCTCTATTTGTGGGGAAAAAAAGGACGTCAATTTTGTTTGGGAGCCACGTCGCAGTTAAATCGACGCAGTGCCAGAAGCTAAAATTTTGTCTGGGCAGGAAGGGGGTGTAGGTGCACAGTAGGCAAGTGGTTAAAGCGGTTGTAAAAGTTTTTTCGATTTTCGGAAAAATTTGTTAGTGTTTGTACATTCGGATCAATTCGAACATCCGAAAAGCTGAAAGAACCAAAATACGAAAGTTACGGAATTACGAATAAGCAAAATAACGAACAAGCGAAAATGGACAATGGACAATCTTGCTAAAATACGAAACACTGAAAAAGCAAAAAAACGAAAATGACATCTATAATGAAAGATTTGCATTCCATAATTTAAATCCTTTGTCTGTTCGTATTTTTATTCGTATGTTCGTATTTTCATTTGTGTGTTTTGTAAATCTGTTTCTTTGTCTGTTCGTAAATTTGTGTACTTGTATCGTTCTTTCGAATGGGCACTGGGCAGTGTAGTTAGTGAGTGATGTATCTTACTTAATATCTTAGCCAATCAGCTTATCTCTTTTGTGCTGAGTCACATTGTACAGTGTAAAGCCTCGTACACACGATCAGACTTAAAACAAACTTTTCCATGGATTTTTGTCTGAAGGGAGTTGGCCAGACTTTTGAAATCGAAAAAGTTTGTCCGATAGAGCGTACAGACGGTCGGATTTTTTGGAAAATGTCATTTTGACGTTTGTTGGCAAAGAGTCCGACCGTATATCTTAATATGAATTAGCCGCGTGTTGCTATGTATTTACGAAAGTACAAAATTACGAATCCATTAAACTAAAATTATTATCTAACAAAAATACGAATTTGGAATCAGCGAAAATAAATTAGACAGAATTACGAATCATTCAGTATAAACGAAAATAAAACTGTTACGAAAATACGAATGGGTCTGAATAGGAAAACGTGCGTCATACGAATGGGTCCGAATAGGAAAACTTGAGTCTTACGAAATTACGTATCTTTACGAATCTACGGAACGAGACAAAACGGAACAAAAAAGTACAAAAATGTTTGTTGTGCACATGTCTAGAAAAAACATCCGAAAATACAGGCCCCCCAGCCCCCCCCCCCCGTTTTACTTACCTGACCCCTCGAAAGTCCCCCGCTCACCCTCGACATCCTCTTCGCCGCTCAGTCAGGCCGTTGATTGGTTACAGTGGATAGATTGAAGGCAGAGCAGCCATTGGCTTGCACTGTTGTCAATTACATCCAATGACATGGTGCACCGGGGGGCGGGGCCAAGTGATACAGTGAGCAGCTATGGCAGCCGGCCATATCACAGAAGCCTGCCCGCAAGAACTCAGCACCATGCAAGCACGTTTGCATGAAGGTGTTGAGTCCTTGCAGGGGGGGGGGAGCTGAAACAGCCACCGAGGGACCCCAGAAAAACAGGTTCGGGGCCACTCTGTGCAAAACGAGCTGCACAGTGGAGGTAAGTATAATATGTTTGTTATTTAAAAAATATATATATTATCTTTTGTGATCCTTTAAATGGAAGTTTCCCATCATAGCTTGTATGATGAAATGGAAACAAAATGAAACAGCAATTATTGTCCATTTAACCTGTAAAAATACCAATGTAGATCTAATTTCAGTTATTTTCAGTAACATTATAATATTTTTTTTTTTGTTATTTACATAAATCAGGTAGGCTTAACAGTATTTATGAAGTCACTGCAAAGCCTTTAACATCTCCTCGTTAACACTGCCACTTTACAAGCTGTGAATGCAAGTGTCCTGACAGAAGGCTTGTTGTAATTTTATTGCTTCTCACAAAGTGAAAGTGATGCTCCATAGAATAGACCACAGACAACATTACTAAGGGTCACAGGCAGCTCTGTTTAACATGTCAGTTTAAAGAGTAGTTTGTGTGTAGAAGAGAGGGCAAGTGCTGTCTTTCCGCAGGCTGCAGGTGGGCTTATGAAATGAAGGGGGTGAACATAGCATGACAAGTTTGGACTATGAGGCAAGTTGATTAGCTGAGAACTGAAAGCATACAGCTTCTCTGTTGATAGCGTGTGCTTACTGAGAACTGTTTACATGGAATCCCGTGGGAGCCAAGAAATATCTGCAACAGCTTAACCCCTCCACTATCAAGGAGGCCTTCCTCGATTTGGATTCCAGTGGCCAGTGACATAAAAATGAATGTCCCCAAACTTGCTTATGTGTTCTCTGTATAAACTATAGTTACATTTAGAACGATAAAAGTAAGAGGGGTGAGAACAGTCCTGTGATACCCCTGGGACAAAGCTTGATCACAAAAATGACCCTTAAACAAAAAATATAGGATTTATAGGTGTTTATTTAGTTTATACATTTATTTCAAATAACAGAGTAAAAAAGGACAATGGGGTAGTTGTAGAGCATGTACATTTTGAGGGGGGCATGGGAGGATGGAATACATTAAGGTGGTATCATGTATCAATTTGTCTCCACTTTGAAATATATTAAAGATTATAGTATTCCATAGACTCTTGTTTTCATGTCCCTGTTGCCAAACATGTATTTTATTAACGTTCAAAAGGCTAATGTGAACTATGCAAGTTTGGGATGCAACTTAAACATGTTAGGTTTCCTATTTTTGGTGAATTATTGAACAAAATTTTAAAATACAGATATTTTATTTTGTATCTTATAGAGTTTATGCCACTGCTTAAAAAATATAAATGACCGTATTTATCGGCGTATAACATGCACCCTAACTTTAAGAGGGAAGTTTCAGTAAAAAAAACTTTCCACATCCCCTTGTGTATAACACGCAGGCAAGGTTTTACCTCTATTTTCAGGGTAAAAAAGTGAGTGTTATACACCAATAAATACAGTAGTTATGACTGTGTAAAGTTTCAGAACAAAAAAAAGCACAAAAAAATAAAAAAGGTTGTACCCCTTTCATGACCAGGTAGTTTTTTGCTATTTAACACTGTGCTCCTTTAGCTGACAATTGCGCAGTCATGCAGTACTGTTCTCAAATAACATTTATATAACCTTTTCCCCACAAATAGAGCCTTGTTTTAGTGGTATTTAACCACTTCAGCGCCGGAAGAATTTACCCCCTTCCTTACCAGAGTACTTTTTGAGATTCGCCACTGCGTCGCTTTAACTGACAATTGCGCAGTCGTGCAACGTGGCACTCAAACAAAACTTACGTCCTTTTTTCCCCACAAATAGAGATTTATTTTGGTGGTATTTGATCAGCTCTGTGGTTTTTATTCGCTATAAACAAAAATAGAGCGACGATTTTAAAAAAAATTCAATGTTTTTGATTTTTTGCTATAATAAATATCCCCCAAAATCTATATAAAAAAATGAATTTTTCCACAGTTTAGGCTGATACGTATTCTTCTACATATTTTTGGTAAAAAAATTGCAATAAGAGTATATTGATTGGTTTGCGCAAAAGTTATAACGTCTACAAAATAGGGGATTTATTGCATTTTTATTTATATTTATTTTTTTACTAGTAATGGCGGCGATCTGCGATTTTTACTGTGACCGTGTCATTACAACGAACACATTTGACACATTTTTGGGACCATTCACATTTATACAGCAGTTAGTGCTATAAAACTGCACTATTTATTGTATAAATGTGACTGACAGGGAAGAGGTTAACACTAGGGGGCGCTGAAGGGGTTAAGTATGTTCCCTAGTGAGTGATTCTAACTGTAGGGGGAGGGGATTGATCTGTGTTCCTCTGTACTGGGAACACACATCGGTCTCCACACCGCTGATAGGACATGGATCTGTGTGCCTCCTAGACGGCAGGGAAGCCCAGGACGTCATATGACGTCCACCCAGGATGGGCGGGACCTGAATCGGTTAATCACCACTGTTTTTTTTTGCCATGATGATCACTGTAACAAGTATTTCATTCAATTCATTCATGACTCATTGTTTACTATTGTGATTCTGTGATTGGCACAGCGCTATCACATGGTACAGGGTGCTGTGTTTGGTCACCAGTGATTACATGGTACCTGGACCAAACACAGATCAAACACAGTAGTAAACAATGATGTTTGTGACTTTTGTTTACTAGGTGTCATGTGATTGCATAGCGATCACATGGTATCCGGGCAGCTCACAGTGGCCAGATTCCGAGCACCGCAATCTGCTGTGATGCCAGGTAAGGTTTTTTTTCCTATCTGGTGTGTAGCATGTGTGGGGAGGGGGGGAAGGAATATGTGGCAAGTGTGTGGATCCTCCAACCTGTGAATGTTTTGTGTCATCCACAGATGTGTAGGAGGGTGCTGGGCCATCTGGCCTGACCGCACCATCCCCGGGACAACAGCCTGATGAGGACCCCCAGACAAGGCCGGAGTCCTCGGAGGAGTTTGAGTAGGAGGAGGAGGAGGAGTTTGAGGAGGATGTCATGTCAGCCAGTGGATTGTTGTTTTTGGAGGAGTCTTTCCCTCTGTCTGGTAGCAGCCAGCCCTCCATAAGGGGTAGCCCCTCCCACTCCTCCCACAACAGGGCTCCCTTCCCAAGGGCCTCCCCTTCTCCCTGGCCACAAGCATCAGCTGGAGGCAGGAAGTCGTCCCAGAAGACCAGGGGGTGGCCGAGGTTCTGCTTGCCAATCTCAGAAGGGACCAGGCCCTTCAGACCCACCATCTGGGACAGGTCAGCCAGACTTTGGTGCGGATGGAGGAGAACCTGTCCTCCATAAAGAATACGCTTGGGGACCTGGACTGCCACTCCCGGGCTCTTACAAACTGCCTAAACGAACTGCAGACTACTACAGCAGACGTTGGGCAGGATGTGAGGGCCCTCACCCAGGCTATCCAGGCCAATACGGCATCACTAAGTGCTGGCCTGACCAGAATTGCCGTGGCCTTGGAGGGCAGGCCACCAGGTGGGCAGAGACCAGGGGCTGCTCCTCCTTCCCCGGATTACCTCCCCTCCCCATGAGTCTCCCCTGAGGAGCCAGGGCCGTGGCTGTGGGCGCCCCAGGCGTGGGTCACGCCAGTGGCATTAATTTGGTTTCCCCCCCTTTTTTTTTTTTTTTCTGGACTTTTTTTTTTTTTTCAGGACTTTTTTTTTTTTTCAGGACTTTTTTTTTGGGGGGGGATTTTTTTTTTTTGCTGGAATTTTATTTTGCTGGTCAATTTTTTATTTTTTTTTGTGTTGTAAATGATTTCGGAATGTGGGGGTGACATTCCTGCTGGAAAAGGGGTGTCACCCTCATTTGTGGTAGAGAAGGGTTCCCCAGGACCAGGGAGAAGTGATCCCCAGGTCTGTGTGAATGGTGTATGAATGTACAGTGACATAATTGGAGCCATGGCGTGGTGTTGCTGCTCACAAGTCCTGCATGGTGGGCTTGTGCTAATCCAATTTGATGAGGATGTGATGTGTCTGTGCTAGGGACCACAGTGGTGTGCATGCATGCATTCTCATTGTGCCATGATTAATGTGTGTGTTTAACGTGCAAAGATGCCTAATGTGAGCTGTCTCCTGGCTGCTCTTCTCTCAGAAGACGGGGTATCCTCGCTTAGGGGGGATTGTCTAGTTCAGGGGTCAGGTCATCACGTATGTCAATCTGCAGGCCCTTTCTCACTGCGAAGTTGTGCAGCATGCAACATGCACTGATGATCTGGCACACGAAGTTGGGGGAATACAACAGGGTCCCCTCAGACTTATCCAGGCATCGGAAACGTGACTTCAGGAGGCCAAAGGTGCGCTCCACCACTGCATGTGTTTGGGTGTGGGCTTCATTGTATCTTTCCTCTCCTGGGGTTTGGGGGTTCTGGATAGGAGTCATGAGATGGGGTCCCAGTGCATATGCAGAGTCACCTGTAAGGGAAAAGACAGGAGGATGTTGGTCATGCATGTGCCCCTTGTGATGTGTGCATCATGGGGGGGGGACAGTCATGCCTGCCACCCATGTCACTCACCAACCAGCCAGGTGTCCCCATACACGTTCTGTTCGAATTCCATTCGGATGGGGCTCTGATTGTATATGTAGCTGTCATGGCTGGATCTAGGGGGGTTTGGCACGGACGTGCCATATGAGGCCTTTGGCATCGACTATCACCTGTACGTTGATGGAATGCCAATGCTTGCGATTGCGGTATATGTGCTCTGTCTCATGGGACAGCTGGAGTGCCACATGTGTGCAATCAATGGCCCCTACGGTGCGTGGGAATCTGGCAATTCTATAGAAATCTGTCATTGTATTTTCGCATCTGCAATAAAAAGGATCATCATCCCAGTTTAGAGAATTGTCTCTCTTTGATAGAAAACTGGATGACCAAGAGTTATCTTAAACTCAATAGTTCCAAAACAGAACTCCTTGGGCCAGATTCAGGTAGATGAGAGTATCTTTCCTCTGGAGTAACGCTTCTCATTTACGTTACTCTGAAGACCCTTTCAGCGCAATTCCTGTAATTCACATAGCAGTTGCGCGTAAACTTGCGCCAGAGTAACGATAATGCGCTGGCGTAACCCGACGCAAGTGGAAGTGGGTGTGATCATATGTAAATGATGGGCGGAGCCCGGCGCAGAGGCTTACGTTCAGCGCATCATCCACGGAGCATGCGCAGTGAGTGCGGCTCCACTCGCCCCCTTGTGCGCATGCTCACAACTTCCGTCGGCACCACTTCCTGGGAAACGTCAGCGCAATGCGTTCCGCTGGGCGCTTAAAAGCGCTGGCGGAAACGCCATTCCGGCGCAAAAGTAGTTCCGTTTCCCCCCACCCCAGGGAAGATACTTTTGCTCTGTAATGGCTGCTCCCGCTACCCCCAGAGAGAGGAGGAACCTCAATTTTAATACCCAGGAGGTCTCTGTCATTATCTCGGCTATGGAGACGGAGAATGAATTTCTCCATGGCAAAAAAAGCCGCAAGACCAGCCGGGAGAGGAAGCAGGGCATCCTGGAGTCGATTGCTGCCAGGGTCAATGTCCTGGGCTACTCCACCCGGACTGCTGGGGACATACAAAAGAAAATCAATGACCTGCGGCGCAAGGTGAGGGACAAGGTGGCCTCCATCAGGAGGTATGAGAGGGGCACAGGTGGTGGTCCCCCATGTCCTGTCACCCTGACCGCAGAGGAGGAGGTGGTTGCTCGCTGCCTGGAGAGGGAGCAGGTGGAGGGGGTCGCAGGCTATGACTCCGTGGAGGAAGGCACAAGGACAGGTAAGTGTTTTTTAATCCCCTATTTGATGTTTTGCATTTGGGGGGGGGGGGTACATGTGCCAAGTGTGTGGGACCACCAACATGTGTCTGCTTTGTGTCATCCACAGATGACGGAGCTGGGCCATCATCTGTCAGCCTGCATTCCACCCCATCCCCCCCACGCCATCGTGTGCCTGAGCCACTGGGTGGTGAAGAGGTTGTGGAGGAGGAGAGTGGCCACACCACACCTGCCGAGGTGGTTGTGGAAGATCCTGCTGTGGCAGAGCAGGACTTTTCTTTGGTGTTGTCTGTCTCCTCCCCTTCTCCTGGCCCGTCTGTCGTCCCCTCCCCCATCCTTGGAAGCCCCTCAAGGGCGACTCCTTCCACCCGAGGACCTCCATCTTCTGGCCCCAGGAAGGCGACCCAGAAGACCAGGGGGGTGTCTGATGGTGTCCAGGACCAGTTGGCAAGGGATCACGCCAGACAGACAGAACAAATGGGGGCCATAGCGGACCACTTGCAGAAAGTGTCGGACAGCCTGGGCTCCGTTGCCAACCTCAGCAACGCAGTGCAGGATGTGAGCTCTAATTGCGCTGCAGTGGTCACCACTTTGGGGGAGGTGCAGGGGGATATCCAGCACCTCACTGCAGCCGTCCAGGCCAACACTGCTGCCATCCATGGTAACAGTGCTGCCATCCGGGAGCAGGGGAGGCTGAGTCGGCGGGCCCAGCATTACCAGATGACCCGTCAGCTCCGGATGCAGGCCCAGACCAACAGTTATCTTGGACGGATAGCCAGGGCCTTGGAGGGCACGCAGGCCACACCTGCCAGGAGTGGCCCACCTGGGGATCAGCCACCTCCAGATGCCCCCCCACCCCCACCCACTCCATCCAGGCAGCTGCGGAGCCAGAGAGGGGCCCCCAGAAGAAGCCCCCGGCATCCCCGATGAGGCCTTTTTTTTGTGGCTGGTTTTATATTATTATTTTTCACATACTCAGGTCATGAGTTTATTTTTTTTTTTTCTCAGGTTATGAGATTATTTTTCTTTTATTGATCAGGATATGATCTTTCTAATTTATTTTTGTACTGCACACGGTCAGGAGTGCAGGGGACAGTGTGAATGGTGTGTGAATGTGAGAGGGTGGCACTCCTGAAAGTAAGGGGTGTCACCCTCGGCCGTGGTGGTGAAGTGAACCCCACGGCTGAATGAATGATGTGTGAAAGGTGTGTGAATGGACAGTGACATCATTGGGGCCTTGACGCTGGCGTTACTGCTCCCAACTCCTACATGCTGGACTTGGGCTAATCCAATGCGATGTGCATGTGGTGTGTGTGATCTAGGGACATCAGTGGTGTACACGCGTGCATTGTCTGTGTAATTAATGTTTTGGTTTAGTGTCCAAAGATGCCTACGGCGAGGACCCTCCTGACTGCTCTTCCATCAGCAGACTGGGTGTCCTCTGGCAGGGGGGGGCTGTGTGGGTCGGGGGTCAGGTCATCACGTATGTCAATATGCAGGCCTTTTTTCATAGCAAAGTTATGTAGTATGCAACATGCACCGATGATCTGACACACAAAGGTAGGGGAATACAATAGGGCCCCCCCAGACTTATCCAGGCAGCGGAAACGGGACTTCAGGAGCCCAAATGTTTGCTCCACCACTGCACGGGTTTTGATGTGTGCTTCATTGTATTTTCTCTCTCCTCTGGTTTGGGGGTTCCGGAAAGGAGTCATTAGATGGGGTCCCAGTGCATATGCAGAGTCACCTGTAAGGGAAAAGACAGGAGAATGTTAGTCATGCATGTGCGATTTCTGTTGTGCATGACGGGAGGGGATAGTCATGCCTGACTCCCTTGTCACTCACCAACCAGCCAGCTGTCCCCATACATGTTCTGGTTAAATTCTGCTGGGATGGGACTCTGACGGTATATGAAACTGTCATGGCTGGACCCGGGGTGTTTGGCACGGACGTGCCATATGAGGCGTTGGGCATCGGCTATCACCTGTACGTTGATGGAATGCCAATGCTTCCGATTGCGGTATATGTGCTCTGTGGCACTGGGGGGCTGTAGGGCCACATGTGTGCAATCAATGGCCCCCACAGTGCGTGGGAATCTGGCAATGTTGTAGAAATCTGTCATTGCCTTCTGCCGCAGCTCCTCAGTGGTGGGTCTGATGAACTGGTTGGACATGCGTCTGAGGATTGCAGGGACAACCTGGTGCACACATCTGCTCATGGAGGACTGTGACATCCCAGCCACCACTCCACTTGTACGCTGGAATGATCCACTGGCAAGGAAATGAAGTGTTGCCAGTACCTTGACCAGTGGCTGCACTGCTTGTGATCGGTGTGTTGGGCTGGTGATGTCATCCTGCAGGGTTGTGGTTAGTTCAAGTATTGCATCAGGGCTGAATCTGAATAGGCGATACACCTCCTCATCCCCCATGCCAAAGAGGCTCATACGTGTGCGGTATATCCTCTCACGTGCCCGCCTTCTTGGTTCCAGGGGACCCATCAGTAGTTCTAGGACCACGAGTGCCCCTGGCATGTTGGCACACAGAGGTGTTGTCCTTGCAAGTGGGGGTGCTCAGCTAGCTCCTATCGTCGGTAACGCTGCTGTAGCTGCTCTCCTGCTGACCTGTGACCGTCTGGAGTAAAGATAAAGCAGCCTTTTGTAGAAATAACTTTGCGCCGGACGGATCAGATACGCGCGGCGCATGTAGCCAGCGTATGGTGCTAATCCGTTCGTGAATTGTGAAATATCCCTCATTTGCATATTTGCAGGGGAAATCAATGGGCGCGACTGATGCGCCCAGCGAAAATAAGCGCTGACGATACTCTGGCGTCGGAACGTTCCGCCGGTCGCAAATGACCCGTTATTGGGCGCATCTAGTTTGGTGGGTACGGGCACATAGAAACGACGGCGCATCATCACAGTTACGCGGCGCATATCCAAATACTCCAGCGCAAGTGTTCGTGAATCTGGCCCCTTCTGTTTCATGCCAGTCGCAAGAGTCAGCTGGCAACTACTTGGACACCCCCGCCCATTCTGGGCCAGATCATCTCCCCTAGCTCCAAAGTCAAAAGTCTCGGAGTCATCTTTGACACCTACATGACAATGGACGCACAAATAGGGTCAGTAGTCAGCGGATCTCACCATCTGCTGCGCCTACTACGCAGACTTATTCAATTTATCCCCAAAAAAGACGTAGCAGTCGTGGTGGGAACAATTGTGAACTCCAGACTGGACTATGCAAATGCCCTTTACCTCGGACTCCCTAAGTACCAAATCGCTCGTCTGCAAGTCGTTCAAAATACGGCCGCCAGACTGGTGACTGGAAAAAAAAAATGGGAATCAATCTCACCTCAAATCTGGCATTAAAAGACTAAAAAAAGAAACAAAAAAAACAAAACATAAGCTTTGTGTGCCATTTATGTATATTGTTTTATGAACGTATCATCCATTAAGCTTATAGTAATAAGTCAGACTTTAAGAATATATTATACACAATCATAGACCCTTGTCATGGCGGATTTGTCTCAGGTTGATTTACTAAAGTGCAAAATCGGGTGCGTCTGTGCATGGTAGCCAATCAGCTTCTAACTTCAGCTTGTTCAATTAAGCTTTGAAAAAAAAAAAAAAAAACCTGGAAACTGATTGGTCTCTATTTGTGTCACCTGCTTAATCACTAGATTTTCTGGAAACACTTTTTTTTTTTACTCCTTGCTGTTTGCATTTCAGATGCAAGTATTCAAGTATTTATTTTTTTTAACAAAAAAAGAAAAAAGCTGCTAATCACTGTTCTTTGTCAATAGCTTTTTAAGAGGAATTGAAACCGTATTTAAGCGTGGTTGGGGGGGGCGTGGTTCGGGGGGTGTGGCCAGCACGGCATGTGAGCAGACGCTTTAGCACAGAGCTCCCGCACATTACCCTGAACTGATCTGTTTTCCAGCGCTACAATTCGTCTGGTTTTTGCCCGTGTAGTGTCGGAAGTGCTTGCTGCATAGCCTGCTTACCTTGTCGGCAGATTACAGGCAATGATGACCCGGGAAAACAAGGGAGAAGCTCCGAAGCTGGATTTTCAACATGGCGACGTCCTCTACACAGAAGGCCCGTGGGGGGTTTAGAACCAAGGAGGGGGTGAGCAAACCTAGTAAAGACAAGGTCAAGCCCGGAGACCCGCGTAAAGACATGCGCTATTATGTGCTGAAGATGACTGAAAAGACTAACCTCTCAGCTCCGTCGGGTGCAAGAGCGGGACGTGGCGATGAGAGCGAGGAGGACAGTGAGGTGGGGCGTGGTGTGGCGGCCATGTTGGTGCAGACAGACAGCGCTGCAGAGGACATGGAGAACACTGAAGACATTGAGGAGGAGGAGGGTGAGCAGCCGACCTTAGCCATTATCCTGAAAGCTATTAACAAGTGCACGGCCTCAGTCAATAATCTGCAAGCCCACTTTGGGAAGTTGGAGGAGGAGGTTGGCTTGGTCAGGCAGGACCTGCAGAAGATAAGGAAAAGAACGACAGCCGCTGAGGGACGGATCAGTGACATTGAGGATAAGCTGCCGGCCATGATTAGAGAATCTCAGGCCACTTCCCGTCTGGCTAAAGCCGTTGATCTGCGTGCAGAGGATTTTGAAAATCACTTGAGATGTAATAATGTGAGGATTTTAGGTCTGCCTGAGAAGGTGGAGGGTCGAGATCCGACTCAATTTGTAGAGCAGTGGCTACTCAATGTTTTTGGCAAAGATGCATTTACCCATCTGTATGCAGTGGAACGTGCCCATAGAGTCCCTACTAGGCTGTTACCCCCTGGGCCACCCTCCGTGCCTGTTGTTGGCGAGACTACTGAACTATCGAGACAGAGAAATTATTCTACGGCTGGCAAGGGAATGCAGAAATGTGCAATTTAACGGAACTCAGATCTCCTTTTATCCGTATTTCTCGGCTGCAGTACAGCGGAGCAGGTGCCCGGTTCTCTGATGTTAAAAAGTGCCTGCAAAGGCTGCAGGCTTTATACGCAATGCTGCATCCTGCAAAACTCTGTATCACCTCCGAGGGACGAACCCACTTCTTTGAAAATGCGACACATGCTTCAGAGTGGCTAGATGCAAATGAGAATGCTCTCCGGCAGGCCCGGGAACCTGTGGCTGATGAGGACTGAGTACCCTGTCATCTTGGCACTAGCTGCAGTGCGACCCCTTTTTTTTTTTTTTCTTACCCATCTCTCTCCACGGGGCGAGAGTGCTGCTGGAAATATACTTTGATCTACAGTTGTTTTAAATGCAAGATCGGAACTGTCTTTATCTATGGAATTCCCTGGATTGTTACTCACTGTTCTTTTTTTTCTGCGCTTGGCAGTCATGTGAACAGTATCGAGGACACGTTGTCCATACTTTGGCAAAAGTTGTTCTGGTTGACTCAGTGTTTGGGCTTACGGGCTGTGAAGGATCTGCGCACTGTTCGGCCTCCTCAGGCTATTTTACCTCCCTGTAATGCTGCACTGCAACAGTTTGGAGCACCGTTGTGCACGTTGAGCCTGTATTTTTGTTTTTATTTTTTCAGAGCATTGGATCGATCAGACTATGCATACATGGAAGTAGTTTTTCTGACTGTCATGGCATCCGAGTCTCTCCTGGACTGTTGGCACAGGTTTGTGGAACTGATCCCTCTGCTACCTAGGATAGTTTATTACTTTTCAATTTCCCTGCGAACGTTTTTGTAGATGGCCACCGTATCGATACTTTCTTGGAATGTTAGAGGGCTTAATGGTCATTTCACCAGTTAAGGACCGCCGCATGCACATTTATGTCGGCAGAATGGCACCGACAGGCACATCAACGTATATATACGTTGGTGCCTTGAGGGGGTTCGGTGGTCCGATCGGACCCCCTCCCCGTACATACGGTGATCCGTTTTGCTGGCCGAGCGATCCGGGATGAGGGGGTGGCTAGTCGTTTGTGTCCGCCCCCTCCAGATCGCTCTCAGCCAATCCGCACGCCCCCCCCGCCCTGTCACTTCCTTCTCCTGTGTAAACACAGGAAGGGGGAAGCGATGTGATCTCTCCCCTCAGCGTTTTTTTCAACCACCGCTGAGGAGAGATCACATCACACAGTAAGTCTGCACTAACACTACACTGACACATACTACACATAGTCACATTAACCCCTTGCGATCGCCCCCCCCGCCCCCTGTCACAGTGTCACTGAATGCAGTAATCATACATGTATGATTACTGTATTTAGTGTCAGTGTGACAGGCAGTGTGACAGTCAGTTAGTGTTAGGTTCAGGGTAGCCCCCGTACCCCCCTAATAAAGTTTTAACTCCTTGATCACCACCCTAGTTAACCCTTTCACTCCCTAATGCCAGCGTCACTAAGCGATCATTTTTCTGATCGCTGTATTAGTGTCGCTGTTCCCGCTAGGTAGCTAATTTTTTTTATTGAGATTTTTTTTTACTAAAGACATATGGCTAAATACATTTTGGCCTAAATGATTGACCAAAATTTAGTTTATTTGATTTTTTTTATAACAAAAAGTAAAAAATATTGATTTTTTTTCAAAAATGTCGCTTTATTTTTGTATATAGCGCAAAAATAAAAATCGCAGAGGCGATCAAATACCACCAAAAGAAATCTCTATTTGTGGGAAAAAAAGGACGCAAATTTTGTTTGGGAGCCATGTCGCACGACCGCACAATTGTCAGTTAAAGCGACGCAGTGCCGAATCGCAAAAAGGGGCAAGGTCATTTACCTGCATTTTGGTCCGGGTCTTAAGTGGTTAAAACGTACCATGGTGTCTACTTTGCTCCGTAAATATTTACCTGCCATTTGTGAAACATTGTTTGCTGGGTATACTTGACACACTGCCACTGGAGGACATTTATAAACAAGCTGTGGCAAGGGCTCTTTTCCAGTCTCGTAAGCTGATCCTGAGACACTGGAAATCCACGGACCCCCCTACTTTGCAGGAATGGCTTACCCAAATGGGTGTCACCATTCTCTTCGAAAAGTTGGTTTACCAACACAGGGGTACGAGGGGTAAATTTGATAGAATGTGGACCCCATGGCTGAACGTTCCAGGACTAGACCATTGGATCTGGTTTATGACCGATTGTTCTAAGCTCTATTATTGTTATTTTTTTTATGTTTCTCACTGTGCGGGTGGGGAGGAGCTTTTTTGGACTGTGTATTTCCTCTGCTCTGAACCATGTATTTGTGTTTACCTTTTGTGCTCAATAAAAACATTTTGTTTGATAAAAAAAAGCGTGGTTCAGTCTACCAGCTCAGCTAATTTTGTGCTTAACAGGGCGCCAAAGATTCGTTAAAGCTTTTACTATAAAAAAAAAAATACAATAAAATTATAGTTTTGTGTTTCTCGCTATATCTCATTTCTACTTTTTCAATAAATGTCAAGTTTAGATTTGGCAAATCTATTATTAGAACAATAATCCAACAATATTTAAAGCCATCTGGAATGTTTTCAAGGGGTATTATCACATCAAATCCAACAAAGGCCAAATGGGAAGTTATATCCAACTTTTTCTGGTACAGATGCAACTTTCATAACTGTGCTGGCGCTGTCATTGGTAAGCATTTCAGAATTTAAAGCAAGTTTTTTTTAATTTCACAAAATATTTATTCTTTATTCTACTTGCTGTGGTAGATACTAACTTTACTACTTTACACTGTAATTACTTTTACATGAATCTATCAATCTAGTGTTTGCTGTTTGGCTGCCCAAAAGAGAACAAATAAACATACTAGTACTTAAAAAATAAGTATTTTTACCCTGTCACCACTGAGCCATCCCACTATTTTATGTAAATACATAATGAGATTTCAATACTGGAAAACACCAGTATTAAACAAAGTTCAGCACTACAATTGGGGACAATTATAATGATAATGAGCTGCCCATTAAAGGAGAAGTCCAGCCTGACCTTGTTTGGCTGGGCTTCTTCTAAGGGTCACAGGAGTGCAATTCATTTTGCATTCCTGTGACCCATTTTCAGCAGAGAGCGGTCTGAAGTCCGCTCTCTGCTGACGTCCCACAGATCAGTCCAGGCACCGTGTAATCCTGACTCTGGAAATCTGGATTCACCAGGTGCCTGGACTTATGGCTGTCTCAGCCTCTCAGCAAATGGCTGCTTCCCACCCCTCCACAGCTCAGCACTCCAGTGAGCCTGGAGGAGCAGAGCAGGAGAGCTGCTGACTGACAGGCAGAAGCTCTCCCCTCGGGGAGCCAAGAGAACTGAACCATCAGTGGTGTTCAATGGCTCGGTTCTCAGTGCAAAGATGCTGGGGGACAGATGCAGGATTGGACCGATGCTGCATCCACCTAGGTAAGTATGATTATGGGAAAAAAAATTCCCATACTTCTCTTTTAAGGCTCATCATGGACAAATTGCACTTCCTCTCCATCTATTTAAATGCAATGAGTAGAATTGCAACTGCAAGGCAACTTGCATATTACATATCCTAACGAAGAGGAATGGTTATGTATTGGGCACTTTGTCAAGCTGCGGCTTGGCTTGGGTCCCCCCATAGCAAGCTGCTTGCTGTGGGGGCACTCAACAGGAGGGAGGGGCCAGGAGCACTGAAGAGGATCCCAAAAAGTGGAGAAACTGGGTTGCTCTGTGCAAAACCACTGCACAGAGAAGGTAAGTATAATATGTTTGTTGTTTTTAATGCCAAAAAATAAACAAGACTTCAGTATCACTTTTTGATGATATTCTAATTTTATGAGATACACCTATGTGATAAAAACAATGTTAGCCCACGGATTTAAAATTATTTTTCCTGTTTTGATTTTATATATGTTGGGGAACTTTTGACAATATAAGTAGGTAAACATTTTTTTCTGCTCTAAAATTGTAATGTATCTAACATTTCTTTTGATCATGTCACTATGTCATTATAAAATTCAGGCACATTTTTTTTTATATACCTTGCTATTTAACTGAAAGGGTCGCTTTGTGAAGACAGTAAACAGATTATTCTGCTTTTTACTTACTATCTTCCAAAGCACTCAATACCATCCATTTGAAATAACAGTTCATTAGAATGAACACGTTATTAAGTAAAAGAGTTTATTAGAGTCTACTGGGAAGCAGTTTGAAGAATTCATTACCAAAGAATTTCAACTGTATAATTAGTCTATTATTAACATCTTTGAAAATTATGTTTCTATTTAACCCCTTTTTCTCAGGGAAAGCAATATAGGTTCAACTTTGATGAAAGGCTTAGAAACATAAATGCTAGCAGCTGGGAGTTGAACTAGCTGCTAGAATAACTTCTTTAATGGCCTTTAAAAACAAGGCAACAATTGCAGCCCCTGGAATGCTTTGATCTTATCTGAATGGGAAATATTATGTTAATGAGTTTAAGGAGACATTATGGACACAATGACTTTCCTTATGACACTATGTTTAATGAAAATGTGAAGCACTTTAGATTTTTTTCCAACAGATATGAATCAAGATCAAGGTATTACAAACTAAATTTGTTCTGGTTCAAAGTACATTAATTTGTACTAAGGAAATAAATGATAAATATATATGTGGCACTGTATGACCCAGTCTCACACAGTACAGTAATAATAATAGTGGGGATATGCCTTTTATAACTTGAGCCTCTTTATATTTATGGTGCCATTGGTCATCGTGCTGCACCATCAGCATAGCAAAAATTCTGAAAACAATGTTCAGGATCATAGTAATTGGAAGAAAAATATACAGACACAATTTTAAAACAATTAATGTATATATATATATAGATATATATCTATATATATTTCTATATCTATATCTATATCTATCTATATCTATACATATACTAACTATATATATATATATAGATATATAGATATTTTTTTTACTATTTTGAACAATTAATATTTATTGGAAAGGTAAATAATTGTCTGCCATGCATAATGACATTCACCAATGATTGAGATGGATAGCAGTACGTTTTATGGTTTATTTTTTAGGGCAAAAAATAAATAAAAAAGTATATCTGGTTGGTTGCAATTTTAATATCGTTGTCCATTTTAATATACCAGTGTGGTATTTCTGTACAATTTTACCATTTATTCCTCAGAAAAGACACATCCTGTATATTGGCCATACTTCAAACATGCAGCCCCATTTATCGATATACGTAGCATATTCAATTCTTGACCCAACCAACCCTACTTACAAAATGAAAGTCCTAGCACCAGGGTGATTAAAAATGTTCCATAATACGCTTGTGACCCTAACCATACCACTGTTGAGGTAGCTTAATAAATTATTATTTTTTATAGGATCTGGTTGACATTAGCAGTGGTGGGCTAGCTATGTTCTTTCCAAATTATCCTAAGGGCTTTCACTTTATTCTCTCTTCATGAAAATCCTCATTGGTCCTTTAGCTATAAGATATGAAAAATGTGCCTTTTTCTGGGTAATTTGAAGAGGTTGTATTGCTTAGTTTAAATTTAGATTTTCAACATATGACCTTAACAGCAGTCTGATAATCGTCATGATGACACCAAAACCAAGAGAATCCTGCCCTGCTACCCTTGGTTTATGTGGGGCTTAGAAAAAGGAAGTTGCTAAGCTGTCTTAAAGCACAGAAGCTGTTGTTAAGATGTGTTTGCTATTTTTGGGAACCTGTTCCTTTAGCCTTTCTTCTGTTGAGTTCCTCAGCAAATACATCTGCCCCTTTCCCTTTTCTTTTATCACAGACTGGTGTAAACACTGTTTCATCCTGTTTGCTGACTGCCTTGCCCAATGTAAAACGATACCTGTCTGCAGACCAGAGCTGAGGACAACAAAGAATATATCTACTCTATATACCTGATTTATTTGTCTATGCTTGCAGCCATAAATTATTATATGCTGCACTGCACTAGTGTAATCACTAGAGAAAAAGATAAACTGTTGAAAGAAAGTAACCACTTAATGTAGCTAAACCCTTCCCAATCTGGATCCTATTGACTCCAGACAGCTGATTGTAGAAATAATAACTTGCCTTGTTATTTTTCTATCCTCTATTTCATAGTGCAAGGAAAAAAGAGAATGGTGAAAGAAAATTAAGGAAACATTAATATAGTCCACAAGAAAGAGCCCACTCAACACACAACACAGTCGAAAGAAAGGATGGAGGAGCAGCCACAGTGTCCGGATCACTGTATTGCCACCTAACAGGTGAAAAGCTGGGCTGGATGTTAGAAGTCTCTGCTGCTCCTGCTTGGCTAGCTAAATCCCAAGGACATCTGTAAAAATGGGGTTGTAGGACGTGTTTCAAGAACTCCTTATCACATACCTGGTAGTAGAACCTTATAGGGTGAGGAAGGCTTCCCTTGCACTGATAGTGTCTCTGATAGTGTAGACATGAGGTGCAGGAATGCAGAGTCGCACAAGTGCCAGAAAGTCTCGCTAGCAGCAAGGTGGATGTCCTTGCTGGGCAGGTGAAGTCATCAGATGGCTTCAGCAGGTAGACAGGTAGGCAGGCAGCTGGTGCTGGAGTCAGCAGGCAGGGTAGCAGGGTCAGGCAGGCTGGGTCATACACAGACTTGAAGAATAAGGTACAGGTCACTGACAGTAACATAGTCAGGAAGCAAGCCTGTGCTGGAACTGATAAGTGGAACTGGAGCCAAAGGAGCAGACAGAAGAATGGTCACTGAACAAGCCGAGGTCCATGCAGGTGGATTTCAGGGAATGGTCAAGACAAGCCGGGCTGATAACTGGAAGCAGAATACAGGTTCACAGGATGCCAGATACACAGGAGGCTGAAGGCAAGGCACTGGCTGGGTTTAAATAGTCTGTTTGGCCCCAGCATCTGTCACAGGTGCACGCAAGCATCAGCATGCACTCAAATGTGCTATGGCTTGTGTTTGTGCGCGAGTTCACGCATGCACACGTCTATTAGACAGTGCCCAATTCTTATGAGCATGAAAGGGAATCAGTCTAAGCCTATGCCCAATAATTCCTCCAGAGGGATTATTCTGTTTGCTGGCATGTGCATCCTGACTCTCCTTTTCTTCAGCTGTCTTCTTCTTGATCTGTCCTTAGGATTGAGCGAGCCACTTAAAACAAAGCATCATTTTAAATCCCAAAAGACAGTGATATTAGTTGGTCAAAAACATTAGTTATACAGTTAGATACTGTAAAAGCACAAAGAAAATACAGATAAAAGAGGTTACTACAAAGTTGCTTGTTCACCTGTATTTATTAAACGCGTTTACAAAATTGAACTACCCCTCAAGTTTTACATTACATCTGAACTTTGACTTGACTGTACCTTTTTATAGTAATGTTTGTAACTTATTTCTGCTTTATATTTTCTCCCCACAAAGTAAAGAGTTTACAAATGTAATAGGGGTTTTACATTACGTTCCCCTCCCAAAGTAAATGGGTTAAAAATGAAAATGGGAAACAAATCTTGGCTTAATATTGACGGATCATGGCATATAATATAAATAAATCGTGTCAACAGAAAGTAAAAATATTAAAGAATTAAACTGTAATCCACTTGGAATTACATACCTCAGTTATGAAGCATTTTTGTTTTTAATTTAAAAACTTGGAAATGTTGCAATCTTTAATCAAGATCACATTTTTCAGTTTTTCCTCTCTCCTAAATACCTATGTCCTTTTTGATTTATTTTCAATGTCTTTTGTGCTGCATAAATATTTCTAATGACAGTTTAAGCTCAGATAAGGTAAGAAAGGACCAATGCTTATAAGGTAAAATTTGATCTATGAAATAATTGAGGTCAAAAGGGTAGACAAATGGTCATATTCATTGCAGTATAGTCACTAATAACATGGGGCCAGATTCAGGTACATCTGCGCATTATTGGACCGGCGTAGCGCACCGCCTTTACGTTAGACTTGCGCAATGTAGCCGCGTAATCACCCTATTCTCGTCGCTTTTACGCATAAAATTGCGCATGCGTAACGTTATTTCAGAGGCGTAAGGCGGAGTAATACAAATTGGGAAGGACGTGGGCGTGTTACATTGAAATGAGCCGTGACCCCATGCAAATGAAGGGCCGGCCGGCTCGCGCATGCGCGCTTGAAGGAGACCATGGTCAGCACCTCTGTGCGCATGCTCACAACTCGGGAACAGCGCAATCAGTGAAATTGGAAGTAGACCCGGGCAACTTTGCTGAACTACGCAGACAGCATAAATAGCCAGACACAAACGCACTTCCATTGCAAAAGTACATCCCTTTGTATCCCTCCCTATACAGCAAGGTGCTATTGTTCTGTTGTTTGTTAGCGTTTATTTGTTTGTTTGTGACGTGTCGTTGAGATATTTGGGGGCTGTTTTGCAGAGTGATTTTTGTCTTTTATGTGTTTTCTTTGTTGTTGTTTTTTTTAATTATATTTTTGCTGGGCTTTTTTTTTTGGTTCTGTTTGTGTATGATTTAGGAATGTGGGGTGACATTCCTGCCGGAAAAGGGGTGTCACCCTCAATTTTGGTGGAGAGGGGTTCCCCAGGACCAGGGAGAAGTGATCCCCAGGTCCGTGTGAATGGTGCATGAATGTACAGTGACATAATTGGAGCCTTGGCGTGGCGTTGCTGCTCACAAGTCCTGCATGGTGGACTGGTGCCAATCCAATGTGATGAGGATGTGGGGTGTGTGTGCTAGGGACCACAGTGGTGTGTATGCATGCATTCTCATTGTGCCTTGATTAATGTGTGTGTTTAACGTGCAAAGATGCATATGTGAGCTGGCATGAGATGGGGTCATGAGATGGGGTCCCAGTGCATATGCAGAGTCACCTTGAAGGGAAAAGACAGGAGGATGTTAGTAGTGCATGTGCCCCTTGTGATGTGTGCATCATGGGGGGGGACAGTCATGCCTGCCACTCATGTCACTCACCAACCAGCCAGCTGTCCCCATACATGTTCTGTTCGAAATCTGTGGGAATGGGGCTATGATTGTATATGTAGCTGTCATGGGTGTCATGGGTAGTGCCATGTGTTGGGCTGCTGATGTCCTCCTGCAAGGTTGTGGTTAATTCCATGATGGCATGAGGGGTGATTCTGAAGATGCGAGACACCTCAGAATCACTCATGCCATAGATGTCTATGCGTGTGTGATATATCCTCTCCCGTGAAGACTGAAGAGTGAGGGGCTTGTATCAGATAAGAATATTGTATTAGATTAGATTAAATTGTAAAGTTTATATAAGCAAAAAAAAAAACATCTCCCGTGCCCTCCTTAGTGCCCTCCTCAGTGCCCTCCTCCTTCTTTGCTCATCTAAAGTCAGTAGTATAGCTATGAGCATGGATGCCACTGGCATGTTGGCATACAGTTTGTTGAGCAACACGTGTGACTGCTGAGCTCCTCACTAACAGTGTTGCTTTATCTGACATGTAGACGATTTTTCTCTTTTTAGACCAGCTTTTATATGGTCTAATTTTAGACAGGACATTTTGCTGTTGCGCACACCGCGTAGCCTGCGCTGCCCCAACGTTCTTTTGTGGATCCCCGTAAGTCCCTCATTAGCATATTTGACCAGCAAGTCAATGGTCTGTCTAGCGCAGTTTTGCGCGGACGGATGCGCCTGTCTAACGAAATTACGCTGGACAAAAAAAAGTAGATTTCTTGCGTATCTCGTTTTGGGGATGCCGTGCATCGAAACGCACGCGCACATTTAGACTTACGCCGCGCATCTCCTGTTACGCAGGCGTAATCGCTCTGTGAATCTGGCCCAAGGAGTTTACCAATAGCCATCTAGTCCATATAGAATAAGCTATCACGCAAAATTGTGTCTTACCATAAAACAGAATGAAATACAACCTTTCATTTTTTTTTTCTTCTAGACATTAATATAAAGGACCTCATTACTAATATACTTATCAACTCACTAACACTAAGTAGATCTACAGAAAGTTTATGAATAATCAGTCTGTGTGAAGAATCTGTAATCATGCTAAACATCTTTCTGAGAATCCCATGAGAGAAGCTTTGGTTATCCAAATTTAATGATGGACAAGTATTTCCCTGTCCCAGAATTAATATCCATCTTTAAAGTTATGTAAATGAGATGACTGCCCTAGAACTAATTTGTGCTTAAAGTGGATGTAAACCCGAAAAAACTTTTTTTTTCTTTGCTGTCACAATGTAGAGTATAAGATTTCCTATCATCTGTGCCCAGTTTTGCCACACAGATATAATACAGCTCTGAGCAATCCTCTTTTATTGTTCAGTGAAATAAAACAGACTTACAGAGAAAAACTTTGGTCCGTTCCACCCCCTTGCTGTGAGTGACAGGTTATTTACATATCTCATGCACTAGCTTTAGACAGGCATTATTTTTTAATTCCCACCCTCACTCCTTTTTGGAAGTCATGTGGTTACTTTTCTGGATTTTGACTGGATGTTAGTGATCATAGCTGAATTTAGTGTAAGGGGAGTGTAGAGGTAGGCGGGGAGTCTACTGACATCACGACTCCACCCACAGAGCTCCAGACAACAGATCCACCCACAGAATCTGCAGTTTTTCAGTTCTTATAACAGACAGAGGGGAGACATTTGACAGGTAAGGATACGTGCAGGAGGCATGTTTATCCTTATAGATCAGCACTATGGCAGTAGTTTAAAAAGGATGAGTGGCTTTACATCCACTTTAGGTGTTTGTCAGATTGAAGGCCTGCACATATACGCAGGTTAGCCACATTTTTTCTACTCTGTAGGCTATTTTCTCCGTTTTTTTTCCCTCTATTTTATATAAACACCAGACAAAAGTTAAAGTTTCAAAGAACTTTCTGCACTTCTGTCCAGAAGAGTAAAAGGAACCCTGAGGTTAGGCGGTTCAGATGGAACTTGTTTCCTTTGCTCAGTTAACTCTATGGGGTCCTTTTATACAATTAAAAAAAGTTCATAGTAGTAAGTAGTGTTAGTAAAATAAACATTACATTTGTACAGCTTAAATTATTGATAGTAAAGGGGGGATATGAGTGAAATATTTACATGTATTAAAGGTATACATAAGGTTCAGGCAAGAAGTATTGACAACCTGAGCTCAGAAAATCAGGGACCTGACTATACTAGCAGGATGACAATTCAGGAGTAGTATTAAAAAGTTGTCTTTATTATTTAATAGTAATAGATGCTAAGAATAGACTTCCAGTAGAGGAAGTGATGCAATTAACAGTAAGTGAATTTAAATCTTTATGGTATAAACATAGGTTTATCTTTAAAAAAATAAGCCTTCAAGGGCCATTGGTGTTTCCTGACATTGGTCTTCTAAAGTAAAACTATCTGACATATTCCCCAAGTTATTAAATAAAGAGTTAAGAATAGAAGAACAAAGATGTCCTACTGCGTATCTAGATAAAGACATCAAAGAGACAAGTTTATCTTATTTTTTTCTGTAAGGCCCCATTCACACGGGCATACTACAGCGTACACCTATGCTGTGTTTGCCGGTATTGGGAGCACAGGTGTTTCTTGCATTCCTATGCAGGCAGTCCCATTAATGTAATTTGTAACTCAGAGGCTGCATAGACCCAGCCACTACTCCAAATTTTACAGTCATGCGGATGCAGGGGCACAGCCCTGAATGCACATGGTGTGTGTTCAGGGCCATGCACATGCACGGCTGTCAAATTGGGAGTAGCAGCTGTGTCCGTGCTGCCCCTGCATCATTGACATGATTCGGTCTGCGTGCATGAGTATGCACAGAATACCTGCGATATACAAATATCAGTGGTGTCAGCAGAAAGTATAGATAGTTTTAAAAGAATCTTGGATGTGCATCTTAATATAAACAATATAAGGGGATATGGGAAGTGATTTTGCTGCACACACATACACCTACACAGGTTCAGTAGGATTCACCAAATTTCAAGCAAGATTCACTAATCCCTTGGCAAATCGAACCTGAGCAGATTTACCCCTAACTATTAAACAAGAGTCACCCTCCTCACCTCCCTTGTATTTTCTGCTAAATATTGCACACTGATTATTTTTTCCATGAGTTTATTGTGGCAATAATTCTTATTGGAAACCCATACGATCATAAGTTTTTCTCTATTGTATAAGTCCACACTTGCCACACATGTGCTGCTCTGCATGTGGGTATTTTAGTCCAAATTCACATTTACATATACAGTATAAAACCAACTAAAATAAAACTAAAGTGGTTGTAAACCCTTACATATAATGAGTGAAGTGACTGGTCTCAAGTGATACAGAAAGATGAAACAACTTATCTTACACAAGTTGTACCTGTTTATCTGCACAACTCTCTTCACAACAGTTGTTCAAAGTGCAGAATTCATACAGCTTGTCTGAGCTTCCAGAAAGCTGGGGGCGGGGGGGGGAGCTGGAGTCAGTCTGCAGAGTTCAGTGAGGAGAGCTCTGAAAGTTGATTGGAGGGAAGGGATACACTCCCCTTCGCACAGCACACAGAAACAGAGCTGACGCTCAGAGTGAGGGCAATAATTCTAACACAAGACCTCCTCCCTAACACCACACTGATACCTATAGGGGGATTTTTTAAGCATCACCTATAGAAAATGTAGGATACTGAAGTTTGATGCCATTTCACAAGAGCAACATAAGGTTAGCATGTTGGGTATCTATTTGCTCACTGCAACCTCGTCTTTTATTTTCTATCAAAAATTTGGGTCATTTGTTTTCCATCTCATCTGGGGTCAGGGGGCCCCAGCCAGGAGCCACGGAACAGACATGAAGGGGTCAGAGGACCCAGGCCCAAGGCAGCGGATCTTGGTCCCAGTAGTCAGGTCGGCTCCTATGAGGAGTGTCAGGAGAATCCCAATTTTAATTTTGTTCATTCTTGTTTTGTGGAAGAAACCCCTGCGTGGGCAACTGGTGTATAAGTGAACTTTTCTTTTACTCAATAAAAGTGGGCTGCCACGCCCTAAAACTATAGTTTGGACTAGCGCTGCTCATTGTGAATGTACCTGCTACTTGAGTTTAATTCCCTCAATCTTACAAATATATAATTATATAAAAAACCTAAGAGCCAGTTAGTATATCTAATAAAGCACTTTTCTATTGCTTTTACTGGTGGGTATATGGTAGAATATGAGAAATGGTGACAATATAGTTTTATCTATCTGTGCCTGAGGTCTGAGAAGCCAGTAGAATATCTAAAGTTACTCTTGAAATAGATGTTCACCGGTTTAAAAAAAAAATCAACTGGTCAATTGGTTATGGTAGAATAAATGTCAAGCATGTTGCTTACTAAAATGTATGACCTGTAACAGTAGAGATATTTACACATAGCTTGATGACAAATGAGGCCTAAACTGCATGTTACACCACGTCTATCTCCCATTTATCTTAAATTCACTGTTTCTTTTCAGAATTTTCCTCAATATATCAGAAACTTTCTAGAGAGAAAATGAAAGAAAAAAACATATGATTGGATGAGTCCCTATGAGATGATTCTTTGTACAGTCTCGATACAGTTGGAACACAATTGCACTGTGAATTTTCAACTACAGGCTTTTATAAGGTTAATGTTTTTAGGTAAACATGGAAAAAATGCTATCCAATTCACCCTTGTTTGACCTAAATGCATCTATGGGCTAGATTCTCATAGAAATGCGGCGGCGTAGCGTAAGCCATTAACACTACGCCGCCGCAACTTAACAGAGCAAGTGCCGTATTCTCAAAGCACTTGCTCCGTAAGTTGTGGCGGCGTAGTGTAAATGTCCCAGCGTAAGGCCGCATAATTCAAAGGGGGCGGCTTGTATTTAAATTAAGCGCGCCCCCGCGTCGATCGAACTGCGCATGCGTCGGCCAGGGAAAAAGCCCAGTGCGCATGCTCCAGCTCACGTCGGAAAGCGTTGGTGAAACCGACGTCAAAACGACGTGATCGTCATTTACGCAATGCCCTATTCGTGAACGACTTAGTAAAACGCTGTAACCGACGGAAAAAGACGACGCTGACCCGATGCCATACTTAACATGGCAACGACGGAACTTTGTAATGGTAACCTTATGCTTACGGAAACAACGTAAACGACGACGGGGAGGTGTAAAAACATTTGGGAATCGGCGTATTAGGCTCATTTGCATAGGCAAATGAGAAAACAACGTAAAGGCCACCTAGCGGCCGGCGTTGTCATTACATCCCCGATCCGACGGTGTAATTGTTTTACACCTGTCCGAACTTTAGTGTATCTATGCGTAAGTGATTCTAGGAATCACACGCATAGATACCCATTGAAAAAAACTGAGATACGACGGTGTATCTGAGATACACCGTCGTATCGCAGCTGAGAATCTGGCCCCTTGTGTGCAGATTTACATTGTTTGTGGTTAAGTTATCAGGCATTGGGATAAATGATCCCATCTACATTTTTGGTCAGTGAGTGTTGTGTGATAAATGCCCATTTTAGAGAAAAAAGAAACAGGTCTTTGGTCAAAAATAAAAGTGGAGCCCTCTTTGTATACCCGATGGCAGGGGCATTCCAACAGAATGAGAGTAAAAGTGTGTGCATTCAGTTATGAGTGAGACAAAACATAAGTGCATTTTTAAATTGGAAGATAAAACGTGATAAGCCTTTCAGCCTCTACATGCTACCATAACAATGCACATAAGAGCCAGTTCACACTGGGGTGACCTTGGATCCGACTTCAAGTTGCCCCAAGTCGCGCGGTCGAGAAAATGAATGTAAGTGAATGAGAGCCGTCTTAATGTACACTACTGAAGTCGCTCCGACTTCAGAAAAGGTTCCTGTACTACTTCAATCCGACTTCTAGGCGACTTGTAGGCAACTTGTACCCATTGATTTTAATGGAAGTCGCCTCAGAAGTCGGATCACTGTCTTAACTGAAGCAAAAATACAGGAAGATAACATACATTTCTCAGGCAAACCCCTCCCTCCCCCCTCCATTCCACAGAGCTGATTGTTGTTTGATTGGCCACTGGAAAGCCTCCTGTCCTGGAGGCGACTTGAAGTTGCCTTGTACTGTCCTGAAGGCAACTTGAAGTTGCCTTGTAAGTTGCCTGAGGATTCATACTCAAGTCGTGTCCAAGTTGCCTCCCAAAGTTGTGCTGCCCCTGTGTGAATGGGCTCTAAGTCAACAGTATAGCACAATCAGAAAACAGAATTGACCACTTATAAATCTACTTGAGAGATTGTTACATTAGGTGAAAAGAAAGTGAAGTGAAAAAGGGTGTCAAACTGGCAACCCTTCAGCTGTTGCGGAACTACCATTCTCATCCTGCCTCTGCCTAAGGGAGTCATGCTTGTAACTGTTATGCCGCGTACACACGATCACTTTTTGTGATGAAAAAAATTACATTTTTAAAAATGTAATTTAAAACGACAAAAAAAAAATTGTGTCAAAAAAAAATAATCGTGTGTGTGCAAAAACAACGTTTTAAACCCGCAGATGCCCAGAAGCAAGTTAGGAGACGGGAGGTAAAACTATTATTCATAATGGAGATCGCACATTCATCACGCTGTAACAGACAAAAAAGCACGAATCGTCTTTTACTAACAAATAACCAGCTAAAAGCAGCCTCAAGGCAAATAGAACTTCCCCTTTAGAGGGTCGTCGCTTTGTTCATCATTTTTCAAAAACGATGGTGTGTGGGCAACATCATTTTTAATGATGAAGTTGGAAAAATTTTGTTTTTTTCATGATGAAAAATTAAATATTTTTTTTCAAGACAAAAAGTGATCGTGTGTACGGGGCATAAGCATCATAAAGAGCTTGCTTTTACTTTTAAAGCCTGTCCTGCATACATAATATGTCCCTTTTTTTATATATATATAATTGTACATTTAATGGAGTTTTCAGAACAATACAAAAAACAATCAGAGAATCGTAGTCAAAAAGTATATTTCATCAAATAAAGATATACTTGTAACCGTACAATAAAATAAGATATAAATAGTCATAAAAAGAGCTTGTATCACGTACAAAAGGTAGACAGTTGGGGTTATAGGCCAATGGAGCTAGCTACGCTAGCAAAAGGGGTATCTCATAACCCTACTGTGGCTCCGTATTCAGGCCAGTGAGATAATGTGTCCTTTTTTTTATTACTGAATAGAGGCATCTACATCCTAGAAGTTCTCCTTGACATCTACAAAGTGAAAATGTCACCCTTATTAACCACTTGATTAGTGCAGGTAATTTGTAAATGTTCTAACCGTCAGTTTTTCACTATTAGCTGTCTCAGTTTTCTATTTGGACTTTCCATATGCATATGGCTTTTTAACCACTTTAGCCCCGGACCATATTGCTGTCCAAAGACCAGAGCACTTTTTGTGATTCGGCACTGCGTCGCTTTAACTGACAATTGCGCGGTCGTGCAACGTGGCTCCCAAACAAAATTGGCGTCCTTTTTTTCCCACAAATAGAGCTTTCTTTTGGTGGTATTTGATCATCTCTGCGGTTTTTATTTTTTGCACTATAAAAAAAAATAGAGCGACTATTTTGAAAAAAATTCAATATTTTTTACATTTTGCTATAATAAATATCCCCAAAAAAGATATAAAAAAACATTTGTTTTCCTCAGTTTAGGCCGATACGTATTCTTCTACATATTTTTTGTTAAAAAAAAATGCAATTAGCGTTTAATAATTGGTTTTTGCGCAAAATTTATAGCGTTTACAAAAAAGGGGGTAGTTTTATGGCAATTTTATTATTATTTTTTTTTACTAGTAATGGCGGCGATCAGCGTTTTTTTTTCGGTACTGCGATATTATGGCGGACACATCGGACACTTTTGACACATTTTTGGGACCATTGGCATTTTTATAGCGATCAATGCTATAAAAATGCATTGTATTACTATAAAAATGCCATTGGCAGTGAAGGGGTTAACACTAGGGGGCAGGGAAGGGGTTAAGTGTGTTCCTGGTGTGTTCTAACTGTATGGGGGGGGGGGGGTGGCCTCACTAGGGGAAATCACTGATCTTCTGTTCATACATTGTATGAACAGAAGATCAGCGTTTCCCCCGCTGACAGGAACGAGAGATATGTGTTTACACACATACCTCCCGTTCCCCGCTCTGTAACGAGCAATCGCGGGTGCCTGGCGTGCGGGACTCGGGGGACGCGCGCGCGCCCTACAAGCTGCTATAGGGAGGACGTAGAGCTACGTGCTCCCGCTTGGCAGTGCCACCGTCCCGCAGTAATATGACGGCGGGCGGTCGGCAAGTAGTTAGGCTGCTTTACTCATAGCATATAAATGCATATAGCATTTTGTCCGTAAGTACTCTTTAATGCCTTGTACACATGATCAGGCTTTTGCCCAGCCAAACCACCTCAGAATTTTGATGGAATTCCATCGGAGTAAAATAGAACATGTTCTATATCTAAACTCTGACGAAATTCATCGGGATATCCGATGAAAAAACTCAGAAATAGAGACAGTGCACCATATTTGCCAGAACCTAGTATTGCTAAGCGTGACCCTTTGGAATTTTAATTATACTGTTCACATTATCAGAATCATTAAACCCTGCCTAAAATAAACCACAGATAGAGTGAACCAAATTGGCCATAAATGAAAAATTAAAAAAGAAACTACCTATTCCTATATTTTTAAATGTCTCCTAATAGTGAATGGCTTTTATTGTTTTTAAGCATTACACGGTTTCTTAGTTTTGTCTCCAAATATTACAAAACTTCTCATATTTAAAAACCAAAATCATCATTAATACATTCTTCCATTCCTCCACCTGGGGATCATATTTGGACATCCTGCTACCCTTGGCACAACTGAGTGATGGACCCTCTTTTAGACAAGCTTCACCCTTTGTATCATGCAGTTATCATGGTGAAAACGAATGCTAAAATGATCTCCTGATTTATACTTCCAGCTCCTTTATTTTAATATTGAAGACTAAGAGAGAATAAGAAAGAAGACTAACAAAGACTAACTAACTTTGAAAAATAAAGCTACTTTCATACTGAGGCACTTTGCCGGTGCTATAGCACTAAACACAGCACCTGCAAAGCGCCCTGAAAGAGCCTCATCTTTCACTCCAGTGTAAAAGCCCGAGGGCTTTCACACTGGAGTGGTGTGCTGGCAGGACGCTCAAAAAAGTCCTGCTAGCCACATCTTTGAGGCGCTGTAAGAGCGGTGTATACACCACTCCTACATCAACCCTGGCCATTGATCTGCCAGCAAAGTGCTGCTGCAGCAGTGCTTTGTGGACAGTTTTAACACTTTTTCGGCTGCTAGCGGGGGTTAAAATCCTGGGGTAAATGAGTAGACAATTGGAAAACAAATGTGAAAAGCCTAATTAAAGAGAAAAATATGGCCTTTAAAAAATTTAAAGACGCTTCTTCTCGATGACAGCTTTATATAGCTGAGGGCGGGGTCACCCAGTGACGTAAATGGAAGGCCTGGTATGGGTTTTGGGGGGACCCCCACGCAAATTTTTTATTTATTTTTTGGTTCAGGGAATCCATGCTGGAACCCATCAGTTTTATGTATATCTCCAAGACCCGACAATTCATTACAGCCGCGATCAGTTTTACATGACTTTTTTTCTTTAGAAATGTCATATTGATGTTCTAAACATGGGAAAAATGCATCACTTTATAGGCATACTATAGACACGCCACAGGCATGAAATTTAAAGGAATATTTCATTTTTATTGTTTCACTTTAAGCATTATTAAAATCACTGATCCCGAAAAAACTGACGTTTTTTAAAACTTTTTTTGCATTGATACATGTCGCCTGGGGCAGGACCAGAGTCCCCAAACACTTTTTTTGGCAATAACTTGCATATAAGACTTTAAAATTAGCACTTTTGGTTTTTCATGTTCGTGTCCCATAGACTTTAATGGTGTTCCTTTGTTCGTCCAAATTTTTTGCCCATTTTTTCTAACCTACCCACAGGTGTCAGCTGTTTCTAAACTACAGATACTCCTTGTTTTAATAACTTACCTGTTTAACGACCAGTCAGACTTACGACCAGCTCTCCCCACCCGAACAACATGCTATACAACATAGTATTGTACAGTACAGTACAGAATTTTTGTTTGTGTTCTGTACTTATGCAAATTAAAACATCGTTATTGAGCTGGATTTTGTCTTTAGACCTTTTTTTTAATAATACAATACAGTACAGTAGTTGAGACTGCTTAAAATATTGATTACTTGTGACCCCTCTTTTCACAACCAATTTGTTTAATGATCTGGTCATTGGAACGGAACTTGGTCGTTAAGTGAGAAGTACGAGTACAAGTCCCATGAGGCATTACAAGGCTAATGCCGCGTACACACAATCACTTTTTGTGATGTAAAAAAACTTAGTTTTATCTCACAAAACAAAACAACATTTTTCAAACTTCATTTAAAAAAAGGACATTGCCTACACACCATCGTTTTCTGAAAATGCTCTTGCAAAGCGCGGTTACGTACACCACGTTCGGCGGCACTCTGTTCCATTGAAGCTCCCGTCTCATAACTTGCTTCTGAGCATGCGCGGATTTAAAAACTTTGTTTTAAACGTCGTTTTCCCTACACACGATCATTTTTTTGTGAAACAAAATACGACATTCTGAAAAACTACATAAAAAATTCAAGCACGATCATTTTAAATGACGCTTTTTAAAACGTTGTTTTATTTCATCACAAAAAACGTGTGTACGCGGCATCAGACCTGTACAAGGAAATCATATAACCAAAAACAAGTTTGTTTATAAAAACACGTCCATTGAGTTCAAACATTAAACAAAAATAATTACATTTACAACCTACATCCACAGAACCCTAAACGCAATTGGATACGGTCAAAAAGATGCAGTGTTAATACTTTAGCTTTTAATATACTCTGTTATATTCTGTTTAACCCCCCTGCCGGTAAACCCGAGCGCGACTCGGGTTGGATTTTTCAGGTAAATATCGATATCCACGAGTTAGGCTCGGGGTGAATGCAGAGCCTGCAGCGCGCGCTGGCTTACCTTTGATCCAGGCAGGGTTACTGTACTCACCTTGTCCCTGGATCCAGCGATGCATCCCCGCTGTGTGAGCGATTGGCGTCCTCCATTCGACTCACACAGTGCCCGCGCGCCGCCGATCTCCGTTCCCTGCGACGTAACGGCGCACGGGGGCGTAGACCGGCGGCAAATTCAAAAAAGTAAACAAACACATTACATACAGAATACTGTAATCTTATAGATTACAGTACTGTATGTAAAAAGTACACACCCCCCCTGTCCCTAGTGGTCTGCCCAGTGCCCTGCATGTTCTTTTACATAATAAAAACATTTTTTTTGTGCCTGCAAACTGTAGATTGTCCATAGCAACCAAAAGTGTCCCTTTATGTCAAAAGTGATTTTAGAGCAGCTAGAAAACAGCGATAATAAATGATAATCACTTGCAGAATTGAGCGATAGCGATTTGTGGGAAAATTCATCATAAAAAAATAAAAGTAATGACAGCGACAATTCTGCAACTGAGCAAATTTCAGTGATTTTGATTTGATTACATTAGTGAATAATTTTTATTATAATTACATTATTTGTTATAATTATTTATAGTTATTTATTATATTATAATTTTATGATTTTGTGTTTCAAACTTTATCATACCCGGGATGTCTACTAGACTCTGGTTTGGACAAATTTAAGAGAGTTATTCCTAAAAATTGCAGGCCTACAGTATAAAACGCAGAATTTCCATGCAAAATAATTGTACCGCTTTTGGTACGTAATTCCAGACAGAGGGCCAGATTCTCAAATATTTTCGGCGGCGTAGCGTAAGCCAGTTACACTACGCCGCCGCTGCGTACTGGAGCAAGTGCTTTATTCTCAAAGCACTTGCTCCGTAGGTTTCGCCTGCGTCGCGTAAATCGCGCAGCGTAAACCCGCGCAATTCAAATGGGGCGGCTTGTATTTAAATTAAGCGCGCCCCCCGCGTCGAACGAACTGCGCATGCGCCGGCCGGGGAAAAAGCCCAGTGCGCATGCTCCAGCTCACATCGGAAAGCGTCGTTGAAACCGACGTCAAAACGACGTGAGCGTCATTTACGCAAGTCCCTATTCGCGAACGAGTTAGTAAAACGACGTAAGCGACGGAAAAAGCCGACGCTGACCCGACGCCATACTTAACATGGCGTCCGACGGGACACGACGGCATCCGACGGGACCTCGTAAGGTTACTCCACATAGAAGCTGGGGTAACCTTACGAGTTCGTAAACGACGTACGCGACGACGGGGCGGCGTAAAAAGCGATCGAGAATCGGCGTACTACTTCATTTGCATATGCAAATGAAAAAACAACGTAAAGGCCACCTAGTGGCCGGAGTTGTCATTACATCTACGATCCGAAAGTGTAATTGTATTACACTTGTCGGATGTAGAAGCGTATCTATGCAAAAGTGATGCTCAGCATCACTCGCATAGATACGAGTCAAAAAAAAAGGCGATACGACGGGGTATCTGAGATACTCCGTCGTAACGCCTCTGAGAATCTGGCCCAGAATCATACCGCCAGGGAGGTTAAAAAGGAGCTGGATGTGGTCTGAAGTGCACATTCTACAGAGTTGGTTAGAAATAGCTCATGTTAAAGTCTATTCTCTTACTCTAAAGAAGCCTTTCTATATGTGGTGGCATCTTTTCTGTTAGATGCAAAATGTGTCCCCTTTATTTGCAATAGCTTTTATTTGGACAACTTTAAACCAAGTGTATTATGTGAACAATTTATGCATTTATAGTAGGTGATCGTATCCTTAAATGCATCTTCTCAAGAAAGAATACATTTGTTCATCTGATGCCTAGTACACATGACCGTTTTTCCGGTGGATGAAAAAACGACGATTTTGCCCGACAAATTTAATTCCTCCCAGCCTGCCTTGCATACACACGCTCAGGCCCGTCCAAAGCGAGGTGACGTACAACACGTACGATGGCACTATACAGGGGAAGTTCCATTCCTACAGTGCCACCCTTTAGACTGCTTTTGCTGATCCTTGTGTTAGTAAAAGTTTGGTGAGAGACGATTCGCGCTTTTCAGTCTTCGTGCTTTTCAGTCGGTTACAGCGTGACAAATGTGATATCTCCATTACGAACGCTTGTTTTACCTGAAAGAGCGCTCCCGTCTCATACTTGATTCTAAGCATGTGCATTTTTTTGCCGGGCAGAAAACCATACAGACAAACGGTTTTCCCGCCAGAATTTTTTCTTGACGGTAAAAAAGAGATCCTGCTCTCTTTTTTTGTCCGGCAGTTTTCCTGTCGGAAAAACTGTGATGGAGCATACACACGGCCGGGAATCCCGACAAAGTTCTCATAGCAGTTTTCCTGTTGGAAAAAACGGTCTTGTGTATGAGACTTGGATTAAGCAAAGCCTCTTGGTAAATGTCATGAAATGTTGCATCTGGAATATTTACACTGTTCAGTTTCCTGCTAACAACACTAGACCTATATGCCATGTAACCAGTCACCTCACTGCCCCTTTGTAGTTCTAATCAAGCAGCACTAACATCACTATGTCAGTGCTGGCTGAAGTATGAAGATCTGTTATGTGCATATTTGCTTCATATCCCCCAGGTCAGCTCTGCTATGTTCTGCCTATTTCCACCAGCATTTGCGTATCTCTGTCAATCTCTACTCACTCTGCTCCACCTCAGACTCCTAAGTGCTATCCCACAGGTTGACTGTTGCAATATTTCAGGATGCTTCTGCGTGAACAGAAAAGTACATAAAAAGCCTCTGCATGTCCCTCCTTCCAACTGCCCTTGCTCAGGGAACTTTGGTGAGTCCTGAAATTATGTCACAGAGGCCCCTAAGCCAAATGTCTAATCTCCTGGAGATAAAAAACGGATACACAACACAAACGCTTGCTTTATTTATTATTTTATTATTTATTTATTATTATTATTTTAGAAAAGTTAGCAGCAGCAGGTTAGATGTTTCTCCCAGCACAAGTTTCCTATGGTTTGGGGATGTGTCCCCTTTTCATTTTGAAATGTTGTTAGGTAATGGGTACACAGATGTCAAGGTCTTGGATCCATAAATGGGTAGGGTTTACCAGACATAAACCAATAAGTACCTTGGGCCCCCCTCTCATATGTTTTAAAATTTGATAGATTGAATATTTGATTAGTAAATACAATTTCTGTTGGCACTATGTAAATACCACTCAAGTAATATCCTGGAGGCTTTTGTGCGCCTAAATCAAATCAAGACATTTAAGTCTCAAAATAAAACATCTGCATAAAATACATAGCTGATGGAAGAGGCTGGTCCTGCTAACTATATATTTATAACACTTTGCAAAGTCCAGACCAGACAAGTCCTTTGATAGAAACAGTGTTTACTTATTCCTTATATGCCAAAACGCTCTCTTTTCCAAGAGGAAGAATTATTTTTCTGCTGTTGCGCCCTTGGCAGACTTTAACAAGTGTATCTGGCCTGTGTCAAATGCTAAAATAAAGTTGTTCATTACTAAAACTATGTATGCTTTGGTTGATATGAAATGTAAGACTTAAGTACAAGATTTTTTTCTTCACATAGGAAATGACAGTGTAATGATTCTGTCATGTCACACAGCTAGTGTTGCAAGTTTGTTAATTATAAGTATAGAAATAGGTGATTGTGACTGGTTTAGTGATAACTTGTCAGCAAGTGGTCATGTTTTAAAAATCTTATTTCTGTTTATAATGTTAAAAAAAAACCACTAGCAAATATTTGACACCGCTAAATGTAAAGCTATTCTGTTCATTGGAAGTATATTGATGATGAATGGTGTAGTGGTGAGCACTTTTGCCTAGCAGCAAATGGTCACTGGTTTGAATCCCGACCATGACACTACCTGCCTGGATTTTGCATGTTCTCCCTGTGTCTGCGTGGGTTTCCTCCAGGTACTCCAGTTTCCTTCCACACTACAAAAATATGCTGGTAGGTTAATTGGATCCTGTCTAAATTGGCCCTAGTATGTGTATGTATGAATGTGAGTTAGGGACCCTAGATTGTAAACTCCTTGAGGGTAGAGACTGATGTGAATGTACAATGCATATGTAAAGTGCTGTGTAAATTGACCACGCTATATAAGTACCTAAAATAAAAAAAATTAATGCAATAGATTGGTAGTTTCCCCCCTTCCTCCCCCTCTTCTAGCAGGTTGTCTGATAGTTGTAGCTTAGTGCAAAAAGTATGCAGTCATGGTCAAGAGGTTGAGATGTTATTCAACCAAAGATGACATTGGAGAAGATCTGTGTCTTTGATCATGACTGTTGGTGCAAAATGCAGTGATTATGTCTATAATTTGCCCATTTATGAATATAAATAAATACATTTGTGCAAAAACTGTGTATTGATAATATCTGAGATGAAATTTTTTTTTTTTAAACCTTACATAAATAAAATCAAATCCATACATTGAGGTCTGGTAAGGATTTTAAGGGGAACCCCACGGCATAATTAAAAAAAAAATGGCGTGGGGGTTCCCCCAAAAAATCCATACCAGACCTTATCTGAGCATGCAACCTGGCAGTACGCAGGAAAAGATGGGGGACGAGAGAGCGCCCCCCTTCTGAACCATACCAGGCCACATGCCCTCAATATGGGGAGGATGTCCCCATGTTGATGGGGGCAAGGTCCTCATCCCCTCAACCCTTGCCTGGTGGATGTGGGGGTCTGCGGGGTGGCTTATTGGAATCTGGAAGCCCCCTTTAACAAAGGGGATCCCCAGATCCTTCCCCCCATGTGAATTGTTAACCATTTCACAAAAAAAGTGTGAAAATGTTAAAAACAGGAGACTTGGGACAAGTCCTTTATTAAAAATAAAAAAGATTCCAGCGATGTCATTCTCGATGTCCAGCGTTATAACCCATTCTCGATGTCCAGCGATAATCCATTCTCCAGCGATGCTCTCTCCAGCAAGGAACGTTGCACGATCCTGCCTGGACCGGAGGCACCCGGCCGAATGACGCACAAACTGTTTTACAGTTCTTTTATAACCGAGAGCAGGGCCACCCTTGCGTGTGACCCTGCCCCCTCTGACGCATCATGAGAAACCCTCATTAAACATTCCGGGATGCCGGGATGCTGGTACATTTTAAATTTATTGTTCTAAATCGAATAACTGAAACTATACTCTCCCATTTTCACCAAACCCTCATTGTGTCAGAGGGGCAGGGTCATCCATCCACTTCATGCGTGGCCCCGCCCTTGGTTATAAAAGAACTGTCAAACAGCTTGCATGTCATTTGGCTGGGTGCCTCTGGTGCAGGCAGGATCGTGCATCGTTCCTCACTGGAGAATGGATCATCCCTGGACCTCGAGAATTGATTATAATGCTGGACATCGAGACTGACATCACTGGAATAATTTTTTATTTTTTTCATTTTTAACCACTTAAGCCCCGCACCATATTGCTGGTCAAAGACCAGAGCACTTTTTGCTATTCGGCACTATGTCGTTTTAATGGCGGCGATCAGCATTTCTTTTGGTCAGGAGCGAGCAGGGGGGCGCTTTGAGAGCCGACGTAGAGCTATGGCTCTCGCGCAGGAGAGCCAACCTGCCGCCGTAGAACTGCGGAGACTGGTCGGCATCTAGTTAATAAAGGACTCATACCAAGCCATCTCCTGTCGTTTTTTACATTTTCTCACCTTTTTGTACCAATGTACCCCTTACCAATTCATATGGGGGGCTGCTTAGATTCAGATAAGCCCCCCGCCCGCAGACCCCCGCAACCACCAGGCAAGGATTGTGGGGATGAGTTCATTGTCCCCATCAACGTGGGAACATCCTACCCATGTTGAGAGCATGTGGCCTGGTACAGTTCAGGAGGGGGGGGGGTGCTCTCTCGGCCCCCCTCTTTTCCTGCAGCCTGTCAGGTTGCGTGCTCGGAGAAGGGTCTGGTATGGATTTTTGGGGGAACCCATGCCAATTTCTTCTAAATTTGACATATGGTATCCATACCAGACCTGAAGGACATGGTAATGAAATATATTTTTTTTCAATGACTTTTAATGACTTTAAAATAGTTTTTAATGATAACGTTGGAAAAACATTGTTTTTTTCTACATGCTGATTAGGGTATTCATATTATATAGTTTTAATACCATGTCATAGATATATTATTTATTATTGTTAAATAAACATGTTTCACACTACTGTTTTTTTTCTGAGACCCACAACTCACAACTGATTGCTGATAATTGTCATCTGGAGGATCTGGATAACAGGGGCAGGCGACACAATATCAGGGTGAGAGGAGTGCCAGAATCAGTGAATGCAGATAAAATCACTCCATTTTCAATAATCTGCTGGAGAATTCAGTGGACAGTTGAATTTGAGCGAGCCCACAGAGCTCTCAGGTCACGTCTGATTGAAGCTGCCTCTTCAAGAGATATAAATTGCTGTCTCCCAAATTACAAGCTAAAAGAAGAGATATTAGCTTAAAGAGGTTGTAAACCCTAACAAATACCCAGTGAAGTGAAAAGCATTAGAGGATACACAGGGATGAAACAAATCTCCCTACATAAGTTTTACATGCATATCTGCTGTCTTCAGCTTTATATATTCTTTGGAACGTTCATATCATTTTAGGAGATTTTTTTTCTTTCTGTTCAGAACTGCAGTGAAGCCTAGGCATACAGCCAATACAGCTGGACTGGAGGAAAGGCACACACCCCCTCTCCTCATAGGCAGAGACTCTCAGAGGTGTTCATTGAATAGTTCATCATGCTGCTAATCTATTTATAGCACCCTCCCCAACACAAAACTCAGGCTGCTTTTATCACAGTTGACAGGGAACTTGTCAGAGGTTATCAGGCTGATAACAGAGGAACAGAGCAGGAGACAGCTACTGGACATAGGGCTTTGAATAGAGATAAGAAAGCACTGCAGATATATGTGCCAAGCTCAAATTTCATGAATCGGGTTTACATCCATTTTAAGAGCACCAAAATTAACCTATCTCCTTTAACCAGTTAACGACCACCCGCCTGCCACAGTTGTACTGTGGCAGGTTGGCTCTCCTGCACGAATCACCGTCATTGTACGTTGGCTCGCGCAGGCGCAGTTGCGGGCGGACGTTCGCCTCCTGCCAGCACCCTCCTCCACCAGCTGCAAGCTGTGGGAGTGTGCCCACAGGTCAGGTAGACTCGATGTCCGCAGGCGACCTGTGATCCCCTACTACAGAGGCAAAATAGGGATCTGCCTTTGTAAACAAGGCAGATCCCCATTCTGACAGGAGACATGGCAGAGATCTACTGTTCCCAGTGATTAGGAACAGTTATCTGTCATGTCCCAGGCAGCCCAACCCCTACAGTTAGAACACATCTAGAAAAAACAGTTAACCCCTTGATTTCCCACTAGTGTTAACCCCTTCCCTGCCAGTGTCATTTTTACATTGATCAGTGCATTTTTATAGCACTGATCAATGTAATAATGTCACTGGTCCGCAAGAAGTATCATTTGTGGCCAGATTTGTCTGCAGTGTCGCAGTCCTGCTAAAATAAGGCTTATCGCCGCCATTTGTTTATAGCACAAAAAATAAAAACTGCAGAGGTGGGAAAATACCACTAAAAGAAAGCTCTATTTGTGGGGAAGAAAGGACATCAATTCTGTGTTTGGGTACAGTGTAGCACAATCGCACAATTGTCAGTTAAAGTGACGCAGTGCTGTATCGGAAAAAAATGCCTGGTCATTAAGGGGGCAAATCCTTCTGGTCCTTAAGTAGTTAATTACCACAAAATAACCTTATTCTGAGACCTATCCCCGATCACATTGAGCAGCCCTGCACCCCCTGCTTGAGATACTGAAAGAAAAAGACATACAGATGAAAATTTAATTTTGCTTTATCAGAAACCCATAATGGGAAACAACTGTATCTTAAAACCCCTGATCTACCAATTTTCCATGAAGGCCTCCAAATTCCAGTCCTAGATCTCGCGGACTAGTGCAGGGAATTTTGTTTTCCCACGCTGTAGCACAGTCTATCACATACACCACAATCGACACCCACGTCTGCCTAAGAAGTGGAAATGCCAGAAACAACAGGGATCAGGATCTAGGTGTTCTCCACAAGCAGCCAAGAGTAGAGATGAGCCGAACACCCCCGCGTTCGGTTCGCACCAGAACCTTCGAACGGACCGAACGTTTGTGCGAACATTTAGAACTCTGTTGACGTCAATGGGACTCAAATGTTCAAATTCAAAAGTGCTCATTTTAAAGCCCCATATGAGAACTCGGATCTTGCCCCAGAGAACATGTATCAATGGAAAAAAGTTTTAAAAACGGTCATTTTTTCTGGATCAATGATTTTAATGATGCAGCATCATTAAAAACAGTGCTCCAGAAAAAACAACCAATCAAAAAAAAAATTCCATTGATACATGTTCCCTGGGGCAAGACCCGGGTTCTCAAAGACGTTTTCACAGGCATATTATAGACACCCAGCAGGTACAATGTTTAAAGGAATTTTTAATTTTTTTTCTATTTAAGCATCATGATGCTTAACCACTTAAGGACCGCCTCCTGCAGATTTACGTCGGCAGAATGGCACGGCTGGGCACATCAACGTATATATACGTTGGTTATAGTACCCAGCCATGGGTTGCGGGCGCGCGCCCGTGGGCGCGCGCCCGCGACCCGGTCCGAAGCTCCAGGACCGGGACCGCGGGATTCGCGGACCCGATCGCCGCTGCAGTGCGGCGATCCGTCCCTGGAGCGGAAGAACGGAGAGAGCCGTGTGTACACACGGCTTCCCCGTGCTTCTCTGTGGCCGGAGCATCGATCGCGTCATCCCTGTAATAGGGGGACGCGATCGATGACGTCACACCTACAGCCACACCCCCCTACAGTAGTAAACACACACATTAGGTACACATTCCCTACAGCGCCACCTGTGGTTAACTCCCAAACTGCAACTGTCATTTCCACAGTAAACAATGCAATTTAAATGCATTTTTTGCTGTGAAAATGACAATTGTCCCAAAAATGTGTAAAAATTGTCCGAAGTGTCCGCCATATTGTCGCAGTCACGAAAAAAATCGCTGATCGCCGCTATTAGTAGTAAAAAAAAAAATAATTAATAAAAATGCAATAAAACTATCCCTTATTTTGTAAACGCTATAAATTTTGCGAAAACCAACCGATAAACGCTTATTGCGATTTTTTTTACCAAAAATATGTAGAAGAATACGTATCGGCCTAAACTGAGGAAAAAAAATGTTTTTTTATATATTTTTGGGGGATATTTATTATAGCAAAAAGTAAAAAATATTGCATTTTTTTTTAAATTGTCGCTCTATTTTTGTTTATAGCGCAAAAAATAAAAACCGCAGAGGTGATCAAATACCACCAAAAGAAAGCTCTATTTGTGGGAAAAAAAGGACGCAAATTTTGTTTGGGAGCCACGTCGCACGACCGCGCAATTGTCTGTTAAAGCGACGCAGTGCCGAATCGCAAAAACCCCTTGGGTCATTTGCCAGCGTATTGGTCCGGGTCTTAAGTGGTTAAAGAGGATGTAAACCCAAAAAAATTTTTTTTTTATGTCACAATGTAGAGTATAATATTTCCTATCATTTGTGCCCAGTCTTGCCAAACAGAGTTAATCCAGCGCTGAGTAATCCTCTTTTATGTTCAGTGAAAATGAACAGCCTTCCAGATAAAACCCTGCCTAAATCAAAAAGTCCGGAATCTCTCTTCCCTCTGTTACTGAAAGCAAAAACAGAGAAACGGACTTAACCTAATTTGGCAGGTTTTTATCTGAAGTCTGGTTAATTTGCACTGGACTTTAAAAGAGGATTACTCAGCGCTGGATTAACTCTGTGTGGCAAGACTGGGCACAGATGATAGGAAATCTTATACTCTACATTGTTTACATCCACTTTAAATTAAAAAAATAAATGAAAAATTCCTTTAAATATTGTACCTGCTGGGTGTCGATAGTATGCCTGTGTAGCTTTATGGTGCACACTGCAGAGGACACAGGCAATACACCACATGAGAATACTGCAGCTAGCACAATCAACTACCTGCCAGTAAATTAGGAAGAACTGATCTAACTAAACTATACAGTTTATAAATATATGTACAACACCTGGGATGCATATATATCCTATACACACTGTAAATTTAACTGACTAGCCTGCCTGCTCTATCTAGCTAGAAAAAAATACACTCTCTCTCTCTCTCTCTCTCTCTGTGACTGATATCTAACCAGCCCTGCAACACACTACATGAGGCCGCCCTGCAGGCGGCCTTTTATAGTGTGGTGCGTGTACTAAGTTCTTGCAGCCCATTGTTCTACAACTTGAATCATATATTCGAGATGGCACGCATCTACTCGAACTTTTGTCTCCGTATAATTGGGAGCCCACATACACATGGCTCTCATTGGATGTTTGTTCGTTATACACATCCATCCCACACTCCTTTGGACTGATGGCTCTAGAACATTTCCTGCAAAAAGAACCGCTCATCAATGCTCGCCAAGCCGCCTTTATCACCAAAGCGACACATTTTTGTCTAACACACAATTACTTCACTTTCAACGATTTTTACCATCAAATACAGGGCACTGCGATGGGGGCTAATTTTGCTCCCTCGTATGCAAACCTGGCCATGGGTTTTTGGGAGAATAACCACATCTATCAAAACAACCCATTTTCTGCCAACATCGCTTTTTTCGGCCGATACATTGATGATATTATCATCATCTGGAATGGCCCCCCAGAATCCATCCCTAATTTCATTAACCATTGCAACAACAATCAATATGGCCTTTCATTCACATCTGCATCTGATCCTACCTCCGTGACATTTCTCGATCTAGAGCTTGGACACGACGAATGCTCAATTTGGGCCAAAAATTATATAAAACCCACTGCTGGAAATTCATATCTCCACTACCATAGTTGCCACCTACCGAGATGGAAGAAAAACATCCCCAACAGCCAATTCTGTCATTTAAGACAAAATTGTACAAAGGATTCAGACTATATATCAGTAAGTCAACATCTTAAAGAGAAGTTCATCGAAAGAGAGTACCCCAAAACCCTGATCGATGAAGCCTTCAAAAACTACCTAAACGGAAAACCATCTCATCCTAAAAAAACTTCAGATGACCACACAGTGAGGTTTATGACCACATTCCATCACAAACACAAAAAAATGGAAAATATATTAACCACTTAAGGACCTTGGGTGTTTTTCAGTTTTGGTGTTTGCAAGACTGAAACAGTTTTTTCTGCTAGAAAATCACTTAAAACCCCCAAACATTATATATTTTTTTTTCTAACACCCTAGAGAATAAAATAGTGGTCATTGCAATACTTTTTGTCACACCGTATTTGCGCAGCGGTCTTACAAGCGCACTTTTTTTGGAAAAAATACACTTTTTTGAATTAAAAAATAAGACAACAATAAATTTGGTCCAATTTTTTTATATATTGTGAAAGATAATGTTACGCTGAGTAAAATGACACCCAACATGTCACGTTTAGAAATTGCGCCCGCTCGTAGCATGGCGTCAAACTTTTACCCTTAAAAATCTCCATAGGCGACGTTTAAAAAATTCTATAGGTTGCATTTTTTTAGATACAGAGGAGGTCTAGGGCTAGAATTATTGCTCTCACTCTAACGATCGCGGCGATACCTCACTTGTGTGGTTTAAACACCGTTTTCATATGCGTTCGCTTCTGCGCGCGAGCTCGTCGGGACGGGGCGCTTTAAAAAAAAATGTTTTTGTTTTCCTATTTATTTGTATTTATTTTAACATTTTTTACACTGAAAAAAAAAATATAATAATTGATCACTTTTATTCCTATTACAAGTAATGTAAACATCCCTTGTAATAGAAAAAAGCATGACAGGTCCTCTTAAATATGAGATCTGGGGTCAAAAAGACCTCAGATCTCATATTTAGGCTTAAAAAGAAAAAAAAAAAAAAAAAAAAAGGAAAATGACATTTTTTAAATAGCCTTAAAAAGAAAATGTCTCTTTAAGACAGTGGGCGGAAATGACGTTTTGACGTCACTTCCGCCCAGCGCTGCTATGGGGAACAGGTGGGGGCGATTTTTCCCTCACTTGTATCCCAGCAGAGGAGCCGCACAGACCCGATCGCCTCCGCCGCTACCGACGGCAACGGTAAGCGGCGGAGAGCACGGGAAAGCGGCGGGAGGGGGGGGCACCTCTCCGGTCACCGATAACGGCGATCTCGCGGCGAATCCGCCGCGGAGACCACCGTTATTGTACACAGGACCCTGCACTGAAGAGATGGATATCTCGGTTGTGGCAGCAGCTGCTGCCGTTACCGAGATATCCATCTTTAAAAAGAGGACGTATATATACAGTGCAGGGTCCTTAAGTGGTTAAATAAACACTGGAACATCCTCCAACAGGACCCTCACCTTAAACCTATCTTGCCAGCTCGCCCAAATATCACCTACAGGAGAGCTCCAAACCTCAAAAATAAAATTGCTCCAAGCAAATTGAAACCCATCGCTAAAACATCATCTATACCTATCCTTATACCACTAGTCGGCATGTATCAATGCCGAAAGGCTCGCTGCAAAACTTGTCGATTCGTCCAACATGGACAAAAAGACTTTCACACAAATGGAAAAACATATCCCTTAAAAGAATTTTATAATTGCTCTTCGGATTTTGTCATATACGGTTTAAGTTGCCCCTGTGGCCTCCTTTATATAGGACGTACCATACGCCCCTTAAGAGAAAGATTCGGTGAACACCGGAGAAATGTAGAAGGAGGCACCGACCCTCACAGCGTTCCAAGACACTTTACCAAATCACACCAACAGTCAACTGAAGGACTAAAGGTTTGGGTAATAGAACAGATTAATAGATCATTCTCCCCAGCCGAACGATACAAAAAATTGTGTGCCCGTGAAACATACTGGATTTACAGTTTAGATACCCTCTTGCCTGGTGGCATCAATGAGAGCATCGAGATCTCCACTATTCTATAAACGAAAAAATTATCCCCCAAAACCCCCCCCCTTCCCCATCTGGCTCCTCCTAACCCCTTTCACTCGCCTCTCCCCCTTTTTTTGTCTTCCTGATCCCCCTCTCCTCCCCCCTTTTTTGTTGATACAGGTTAGGTATACATTTTGTATGTGTATATATTTTTTTCAACATATATTTTTTTCAACATATATTTTTCTACAATTTTTACTATTTTTATTATTTTTATTATCATTTTTCCGCTATTTACATTTACATTTTTATTATTATTATTTTTATTATTGTCATTATTATTATTTTTATTATTTTCATTTTCATTTTATTATATATATTTATATATTTTTTTATATTTACTTTTATTATATATATATATAATTTTTTGTAATTTTCCACCATCTATTTTCTCTCTATATATGTTTTTTTTAATATACATGTATATATATGTGTATATATTTCTCCTTATATATAATATATATATATATATATATATATATATATATATATATATTTTGCTTTTCCATCTTCAGTTCAAGTTCACACATTTTTCATTTTTTTCTCAGCCCCACTGTTTGTTTGTCTTCTGTGTATGCCAGCTGATAATGTTGTTGATCGCTTCCCTCCGTATATGTCCCCCCGCATGTTTCCTTGTAGTTCCTTCCCACCTCCTAGTACTGACCAATAGTCACTTAATTATCCGCCTGCTCCTCCCACCTGCCCAGTTACAAAAATCTAGCTCCCTGCTCCATACTATTAGCTTGAAAAAGGAACGCGGCAGACTTGTCATTCGCTGCCCGGCGTTCGGAAACGCGTCGCTTGCCTGGTGACGTCATCATCCGCCGCCCCGTGCTCCTGTTGTTTCCAGATGTGCCTGAGAAGGATCGTTTTCATCCGCTGCACCCACCGACCAACTTCAGGGAACCAAGGATTGACTCCTCCTACTACACATCATTTCACCAGGGAAAAACGCACAGATGCACAGACGCACCAGATGACAGCCATCCCTCCCTCCTGGAGAATGCCTTTACATGCCTATACATGACCACCAAAATGTGAGTGGTTTTTACTTTGGCTTTTTATATTAAATTACTTTTTAAAATACTGCACCCAGAGGCGCCTCTCTCCTTGTTTGTACCCTTAGATTTGGAACACGGTTTCTGTTCCCAACTGATGGCAGCCCTGAGAGTACAGCTATACCTATACTAAACATTACAACATCAGAACGTTATCCAACACTTTTAACCACTTCCACCTTGGACTCTTTCTGCCCCATGTGCCATTATTATACATGACACTGCCACGATATTGCTTATCCTGATCCTGCGCATAATTTACTTGTTGCGTGTACTAAAGCCCTGAGCCATAATTGGCCAAAGCCACCCTGGCTTTGGCCAAATACGGATCTCTGTACTGATGGCGCTGTGATTGGCCAAGCATGTGGGTCATAGTGCATGCTTGGCCAATCATCAGCGCACAATGCCGCAGTAAATTATGGGCCATGGCGCGTCACTCGAATTTGGCGCGAACGACCCGTTTTGTTCGTATTTCGACGAACGATCGAACATACAATGTTCGAGTCGAACACAAAGCTCATCCCTAGCCAAGAGCACCAGACCCAGGGAACCTGCTTGAAGGTACTCAGAACCTTTTGTTTGGTGGTCTCTATTTTCTTTATGAGCTTCTGCCTGGCTCTAAAAATTAACACCATGTGTTTCATAACTCTGTTATATTGAATGTGTGTTCCACTTTAACAGGTTTTTTCCATTTTAATGCCAAGTGACTTTTTGCTTTACTGAATGTTATTCCAGAACCCAAATTAGCTGCTTGGAGTTGTGAAGAAACGTTACCTTACCTCTAAGTAGTACTCTCTAATGATTCTTTGTCCCGAGTGTCTGTGAGTGAAAATATATCCACATGCTTGGTAATTTGGCCTTTCTCTAATGCATATACAGTAAAACATTGGATTGCATAATGAATTGTCGGGTCCCGGCAATACAGATAAAAGTAATTAAAAAAAAAAGGCATGGGTTCCCCACGATGCCATTACCAGGCCCTTTGGGTCTAGTATGAATATTAAGGGGAACCTCAAACCAATTTTTTTTTAAATGAGTGGGTGTCCACCCAAATTCCATACCAGGCCCTTCTGGTCTGGTGTTGATATTAAGGGGAACCCTGTGCCAAATATTTTAAAAAAATGGCGTAAAGGTCCCCCTCAAAATCCATACCAGACCCTTATCCAAGCATGCAACCTGGCAGGCCGCAGGAAAAGAGGGGGGGTGAAAAAGTTGATGGGGACAAGGGCCTCATCCCCACAACCCTTGCCTGGTGGTTGTGGGCTTATCAGAATCTGGAAGCCCCAGATCCTGCCTTCCTATGTGAATTGGTAACGGGGTACATTGTATTTCATAAAAAAGTGTCAAAAAATTAAAAAAAACTCATTTTGTGCAGGGACTGTTCTAAACACAGAAAACATGCGTCACTTTACAGGTATTCTATAGACACCCCCCAGGTATGAAATTTGAAGGAATATTTTACTTTTATTGTTTCACTTTAAGCATTATTAAAATCACTGCTCCCAAAAAACGGGAGTGTTTAAAACTATGTTTTGCATTGATACATGTCCCCTGGGGCAGGACCCAGGTCCCCAAACATCTTTTTATGACAATAACATGTGTATAAGCCTTTAAAATTAGTACTTTTGATTTTTCATGTTAGTGTCCCATAGACTTTAACAGGGTTCTGAGGCTTTCGAATTTTCAACGAACTCAGCATATTGTTCGGTGTGTGCCAGAACACCCGAAAAAACAAAGTTCGGCCCGAACTTATGCTCGAGCCGAACCGGTCACCTATTCCTAGTAGCAATATGTTGCTAAATGTACCTTCATTAAATGCAACCATATTGCTACACTTAGAGATGCCTCTCTTTGCTTTTATACTCAGTTATAACATTATATATCAAGACATTGCTTGTATATCAAGTCAAAATGTATTCAAAAATTGTGCTTGTCATCTATTCCCTCTTTCCCGTCTTCAATGTGGTCATTGTAGGTAACAGAGGGTATGTTATCCTGGATAAGTTACACTTCTGGTGTTTAATATCTTTCATGTTTTTATAAAAAAAAAACTAGGAAAATAATACATTGATATAGCCAGTGTTCATTCATATTAGTGTCTAATGTTTCTGGGATTAATGCATTTTTTCATGAAGTTGTGGATATATTGAAAGGTTTCTTTCATACTACTAATTTCTTCTTGTTCCACTTACCAAATTAGTCTTTCCCACTAGCCTTCAACAGTTCAGTTTGAGGAATTAATAAGAATTTTGAAGTTAATTTACTTTTTTTACACAATGTGGGGTTGGGGTCACGTGACGGGTGGCAGCACCCTCACCTACATAAGAGCTGTCAAGGGCTGAAGCTGCTTCATTCACCAATCCTTCTTCGGTGGAGACAGGCGATGCGTGCGCTGGATCCCGGACCTGGATGAAGAGATCTTCTCAATGCTCGACCCCGGCGGAGAGGAGATCACCCGTCGCAGGATACCAACAACGTTGGAGTGGAGATTGAGAGTGGATTACCACCGCTGGATTTTTTTTTTTTAATAAAGGACTTTCTCCAGAGACTAAATGGGTATTTGATAATATGAACAAAAAATTCTATGCCCTGGGTAATAAACCAGGGAAACTTCTAGCAAGGACTATAAAATCTAGAAACGCGCAGAATTTTATCTCTAAGATAAAGGACAGTAAAGGGGGCATGGGTTATTCCACCAAGGATATAATGAATACTCTTCAAGAGTACTATCAAAAACTGTATAAGGTCAACGAAGATCTAGGGCCAACAGAGACACAGAATAAAAGTAGAAAAATTAGACAGTACTTAGATAGAGCAGGAATCCCTGTATTCCCTGAGGAAATAACGGCTAACCTGGAGAAGGAAATATCAATAGAAGAAATCAAACAAGTAATTAAGGGTATTAACATGGGGAAAAGTCCTGGGCCCGATGGGTATACCTCTCTCTACTACAAAAGATATGGGGAAATCATCTCCCCCTTCTTTCAGGCATATATAAACTCCATAGGGGCTGGGATGAAAATACGGGAAGAAGCATTAGGAGCACATATTACATTAATAGCAAAGGAAGATAAGGATCCGTCGCTATGTGCCAGCTACAGACCTATCTCTCTGATCAACGTTGATATGAAAATATATGCAAAAATTCTGGCGGAAAGATTAAAACCATTCATGCCTGCTCTGATCGATAACGATCAGGCAGGATTTGTCCCAGAAAGAGAGACAAGAGACAACGTGTTAAGGGTATTGTTCCTGATCCAGAAAGCCAAAAAGAGTAAAGAGCCAGTAGTTTTCCTATCATTAGACGCCGAAAAGGCTTTCGATAGGCTAGATTGGGAATTTATGTTAGCTACACTGAAACAGGTGGGTCTGGGCCCTAACATGCTTAAATGGATAGGAGCACTGTATTCAAAACCCTCAGCCCAGGTAGGGGTAAACGGGAGTCTTTCAGAGAAATTTTTTCTATTTAATGGGACCCGACAGGGATGCCCCCTTTCACCCCTCCTTTTTGTATTATCCCTCGAACCCCTGTTGTCAACAATAAGAAATAATCAGGCGATAGAAGGGATGAGGGTAGGAGGGAGAGAGCACAAGATCTCTGCGTTTGCCGATGACATGATGTTATATGTATCCAACCCCAGACAGACACTGCCAAAGATCATAACGGAATATGAGAACTATGGCGAGATCTCAAACTTAAAGATTAATAAAGAGAAAACTGAGGCACTATGTGTCTCATTGGGATGGGAGGAACGCAGGGAGCTTTGCGCCCTTTACCCCTTTACATGGAAGCAAAGGAAGATGAAATACTTGGGAATATATCTATCAAACAGGGAAAGATACATATATGAAGATAACTATGTCCCCATGTTGAATAAGATAAAATTAGATCTTAAGGGGTATCATGTGGATAAAGTTTCCTGGTGGGGTAGAACAAATATAATAAAAATGATGATACTGCCTAAAATACTCTATATTTTCCAAACACTTCCCATAAAAATACCAGAGGCTCTCTTTAAAATTTTGGGGAAAATAGTAAGGAGGTTCATATGGAAGGAAAGAAAACCCCGAATATCAGCAGTGACTCTAACTAGACCTAGTCGCGAGGGGGGAATATCATTCCCTGACTTTAAAAGTTACTATAGATCAGCAGTACTAAAAAGAATAGCTGAATGGTTACAGGAAGGAGCTCAAAAGAAAAAATGGGTAGAAGTTGAGGAGAGCTTAAGTAGAGAAGATCTGGGGAAGAGAATATGGATACCAAAACGCTATAGAAACTTACCTCAGGACAGCCCGTTAATGACAAAAGAAACCTATAGAATTTGGGATGTAATTTGTAAAGAAAGAAAATGGTCATATAATAGTCCGTTGATTCCCCTCACGGGTACAGACTTTTTCCCCCCAGGTAAGGCGGGGGGGGAGTACCTGCGATGGACTTCTTCGGATACACTAAGACTGAGGGACTTGATGAAGGGTAACCGATTAGGTTCCATAGAGGACCTACGAGAAATGTATGGATCTTCCCCTGGAGAAGAATGGAGATATAGGCAGGTCCAGCATTTTGTAGGTACCCTTTAGAGACCCCTGCGAGACATGAAGGAACTAAATCCCTGGGAAAAACTTATAGTACATGGGGGGAAAAGAGGACAAGGGATATCAAATATTTATAAAATGTTGATATCCTTCGGAGAACCTGACATACCAAAAGCACTCGGAGGATGGGAACAGGAACTGAATCAAAACATTTCAGATGACAAGAAAAGACAGGTACTAGACTTCGTCTATACTTCATCAACTGACTCAAAAATGAAAGAAATGAATTATAAACTCCTTATGAAATGGTACTACGTTCCAACTAAGCTTAATAAAATCAATATTGATGCATCGCCTCTCTGTTGGAGAGGTTGCGGAATAGAGGGCACACATGCCCATATTTGGTGGCAATGCTCTCTGATACAGGGGTTCTGGATCAAGATCTTAGAAATGATTAAAAAGATAAGCGGACAAGAGGTGAAATTAGACCCCTGGCACTGCCTCTTCCATGGAACGGAAGTAGCTAGGAAAAAATATAAAAGATCATTGATCCCATTTTTCCTAAACGGGGCTAAAGCCTTAATACCTAGGAGATGGAGGGAAAAGAAGGTCCCATCGATAGGAGACTGGATAAGAGAACTGGACAAGACCTGTAAGATGGAGGAATTATTATCGAACCAAAATGAGTGTAGGCCAGAATTTGAGCGTATCTGGAAGAAGTGGAGAGAATTTAAGGAACAGGAAGACTAGAAATGGGGAACACGAAGTAATGGAATTCTGCTGGAATTCTGCTGGGGAGGACGGAGGGGAGGGAGAGAGAAAGTATTTAAAAGGGTAGGGGAGGGGGGTTAGGGGAGGAGGGAGAACGAGAGAGGGTTCTACAGTGTATGATCACCTTCTCCCCCCCCCTTATATATAATCAACGCCCACCCCCCCTTTTTTTTTTTTTTTTTCTCACTACTTAGTGTCCTGTTTGAACCGTAAGGAACACATTCTAAAACCCTTCTGCTCACTGTTCACAAACTATTTTTTTTTATTTTTTTCTCACCACTTAGAGTTCTGATTGAACCGTAAGGAATACACTATTAAATCCCCCTGATCACTGTTCCCAATTAGTATGCGGAATTTTTTATTTTTTTTTGTATTTCATGTGTTTATGCCTCACATTTTGAGGATCTTGCTTCACTTGTCTCCTGTTTCACTTTACTTAGGATCTAATAATCCAAGGATATTACTTATTCCCTATACCTTAAACATAACTATATCACACATTTCCCTTTTAGGGAAGAAGGAGAGAGGGGGGAAATTTCTTTTTTCTCTCCCCCTTCCCCCCCCTTTTTTTTTTTTTGCACTCCAAACTTACATTCACCTTTCCCTATTTATTCAACATCCCCCTTCCACAGAACCTTTTTTATTAATATTTATCTTTATTACTCCAATTTTTTTTTTATTTGACGTGGGGTTCCGCTTAATATCCATACCAGACCTGAAGGGCCTGGTAATTGAATTTGGGGGGACCCCCACGCTTTTTTTTATGAATGACTTTTCTCTGAATTGCCAGGAGCGAGTGATTTTAAATTACTTTTTTTCCTTAGTAAATGACAGTTTGTGCAGGGACAGAAACAAGCGCTACTTCACAGGCATACTAGGTACGAAATTTAAAGGAATATCTTACTTTATTGTTTCACTTTAAGCATTATTAAAATCACTGTTCCCGAAAAAACTGCCATTTTTAAAACTTTTTTTTTGCATTGATACATGTTCCTTGGGGCAGGACCTATGTCCCCAAACACTTTTAAGGACAATACCTTGCATATTAGCCTTTAAAATTAGCACTTTAGATTTCTCCCATAGACTTTTACAGGGTGTTCTGCGGCTTTTCGAATTTGCCGCGAAAACCTCAAATTGTTCGCTGTTCGCCGAACAGGCGAACAGGCAATGTTCGAGTCGAACATGAGTTTGACTCAAACTCGAAGCTCATCCCTACCCATAAGCAGTTCCACCCATAATGCTTCAGCACCAACACACTCTCCATCAACAAATTCCTCTTTCACACTTGCTTTGAGATCAATTCTCACATAGAGACAGACACCCACACCTTTTAAGAATGACCTGTCATCTGGATTTTAAGATCATTAAAGCAGATGCTCTTTCTGGAGGCTTTAAACCATGATCTATTCCCTTCTGTGATGTGCACCCTATGCTACAGTACCTTTTTCGCTGATTATTGCCAGCCTCTCTCCTGAACATTTTTCAATGCTTCAGATAACCCATGAATGTGTTCCTAGCTAGTGTTTTTTTTTTTTTTTCACAGCTCCAACTAAAGGTGCTTCAATAGTCACACAATGCCAAATCTGTTGGTCATCTCAGCAGTTACAATGTCATCTCCCTTCTCTCCAGTTTGGCCTGATGGCCTTCTCTCAGGAAGAATGCTATTGCCTACTAAGCCTTCCATGTCTCTCTTAAGTCTACGTTTTCCAGAACATCCTTTATCTCATCTCTTGATGTTTTTTTATTGTTCTCTTGCCTTTCTCCAAGAACAAGGCTTTCAAATTGTGGCTTCTCTCAAGCTTCCTTCTGCCAAACAGCTATCCACTCTTTTTCTACAAGAAGTCATCAGACTTTGTGCCTTTCTATTGAACATTCTTTCAGACCACAGATCTCAGTTCATTGGTTTTGTACTTTGATCTACAGCTTTTTACACACTATTTTGTAGCCTTAGCATCAAATATCAGAGAGGCTGATTACTGCATATAACTTTTTTACTTCTTTACTTAACCACTTGATACCCGCCCGCCCTCAAATGACGGCGGGCGGGTAACTTTCTGTTCCTGACAGCACGTCATATGACGTCATGTCATTTAAATCGACTAGGGGCGCGAGCGCGCACCCGTCGCGTCACTGGGAAGCCTGTGCGTGTGCCGAGCACACGCGATTGCCGACAATTGAGCTGGGACGTTGTGCTCTGTGTGTAAACACAGAGCTGCACGTCCCTGTCAGGGAGAGAGGAGACAGATTGTGTTCCTTGTACATAGGGACACAATCGGTCACCTCCCCCAGTCACCCCCCCTCCCCCTACAGTTAGAACACACCTAGGATACACATTTAACCCCTTCCCCGCCCCTTGTGGTTAACCCCTTCCCTGCCAGTTACATTTATACAGTTATCAATGCATATTTATAGCATTGTTCACTGTATAAATGTAAATGGTCCCAAAAATGTGTCAAAAGTGTCCGATGTGTCCGCTATAATGTCCCAGTCCCGAAAAAAAAATCGCAGATCACCGCCATTCCTAGTAAAAAATAAATAAAAAATAAATCATAATTATGTCCCCTATTTTGTAGGCAATATAACTTTTGTGCAAACCAGTCACTATACGGTTATTGCGATTTTTTTTTTTACCAAAAATATGTAGAAGAATACGTATCTGCCTAAACTGAGATAAAAATTATAATTTTTTTTTTAAATGGGATATTTATTATAGCAAAAAGCAAAAAATATTGTGTCTTTTTTCAAAATTTTCGCTCTTTTTTTGTTTATAGCGCAAAAAAAAAAAAAACGCACAGGCCATCAAATACCAACAAAAGAAAGCTCTATTTGTGGGGAAAAAAAGGATGTCAATTTTGTTTGGGAGCCACATCGCACGACTGCGCAATTGTCAGTTAAAACGACGGAGTGCCGGAAGCTAAAATTTTGTCTGGGCAGGAAGGGGGTGTAGGTGCACAGTAGGCAAGTGGTTAAAGTAAATAGAAATGGTCTACAACTGTGGAACCAGTACAATTCCATAAGTATGGTCAACGGTAACATAACAGTCAACAGACCCATAAAAAGGTAATCTCTCAACAATGTCTGTCAGGGTTACAGGAGAATTAGTATTCAGTATGCAGTATTCATGATTATTTTGCCACTTCCTCTTCTTGCTTTCTAATCCGAAAGCCGGTCGTGTGTACAGGGCATTAGTCCTCTTCAGGTCAGTTACCCACTGCTAAGCCTCTCCCATCTCATATGTAATGGAAAATCCTCACTCTCCAACTATGGGGTTGGCCATACAGTTAAGATTAACACTATCTCTTCCTACACAAATGTATGTATGAAAATGAAAGTGTCAGTATACCAATCAACAACTCAGCTGTTATTTTTGTGGAGCAGATTCCTTTTTGTTTATATATGTTTTACCCTCAGACCTTTCTAGAGAATACTGTAGATGTAATATATTGACTCTCAAGTGTATGTGACAGCTACATCTGAATGCTTCTTAAAAATAAAGTGTCAGTATTTTTGTACCCAAATGATTAGGCTAGATTTTATTAGTTAATGTGTTTATCCAAGTTAGAGACATAGGGCCAGATTCTCAGAGGCGATACGACGGTGTATCTCAGATACACTGTCGTATATCAATGGGTATCTATGCGTGTGATTATTAGAATCACTTACGCATAGATACACTAAAAATCCGACAGGTGTAAAAGAATTACACCGTCGGATCGTAGATGTAATGACAACGCTGGCCGCTAGGTGGCCATAACTTTGTTTTCTCATTTGCCTATGCAAATGAGCCTAATACGCGATTCCCGAACAATTTTACGTCGCCCCGTCGAAGTTTACGTTGTTTCCGTAAGGTTTGCGCAGCGTAAAGATAAAGCAGCCCGAAGGTGGCGCATCCTATGTTAAGTATTGCCGTCGTTCCCGCGTCGCCATTTGGAAATTTTACGTCGTTTGCGCAAGACGTCCGTGAATGGGGCTGGACGCCATTAACGTATTTTCGCTACGCTGCCGCAACTTTACAGGTAAGTGCTTTGAGAATAAAGCACTTGCTCTAGTATGTTGCGGCGGCGTAGTGTAAATGCCTAATGCTACGCCGCCGGGGATTCTTTGAGAATCTGGCCCATAGGCCCAGATTCACAAAGCACTTGTGGCAGCGTATCTCCAGATACGCCGTGTAAGTACAAATATGCGCCGTCGTATCTGTGCGACGGACCCACAAACCAAGATACGCCTAAAAACAGACTTCATCCCACCGACGTAACTTGCCTACGCCGGCGTAGAGTGGCCGCATATTTACGCTGGACGCATTTGGCTTTCCCATTGATTTTCTAATCAAATATGCAAATGAGGGAGATACACCGATTCACGAACGTACTTGCGCCCAGCACATGATTTAAACGGTTTGCGTAAGTTTTACGTTCGCCGCAAAATTATTCCCCATAGATGAGGCGCAACCAATGCAAAGGTATGGACCGGGGAACACAAGCCTAGGTATTTTACGTTGGACGTCTGTGAATATGGGCCGAGGTGGGTCTGGCTGGGCGTAGGTTGTGTTCCGACGTGGTTGTACGCATGCGCACGGGGATACGTCCATGTCCCGACGCATGCGCAGTTAATTGTAAGTACTTGTCTGGTGCCCGGCACATCATTTGCATGGGGTCACGCTTCATTAACATGGATCACGCCCACTTCCAGCTCACTTCCACCTAGTTCCACTTACGCCAGCTTACGCCTTCAAAATTACGTTACGCCGGCACAACTTTGGGAGCATTTGCTTTGTGAAATCCATGCTTGCCTCTCTGGGCTGCGTCGGCGTATCGTAAAAGAGATACGCTACGGTGCCATATATATGCGCCGATGTATGTGAATCTGGGCCATAGGGTGTAAAAAGGGAGCATTTATTATATGAAGTCACTGGCACTAAGAGGAGCAATTGTTTGAAGCTGGCCATAGATGGATAGCATTTCAAATGAAAATTCTTGTGAAAATTGGTAGGGAAATTCTAAGAACATTTAAATGCCATTCAAAAGATTTTGTTTGCTTTTAACATTTCATTTTGGAATGAATGGACTTATACACATATACTGTACACTGTAAGGTCAGGTGGACTAACTTATGCACTACCATCCTGCCCATACATGGATCAAAATTTGGTCCCACAGTCATGTATGGCTGGCTTTACTCAAACTGACTTGGAAATCTACTAGTGTGGTCAGATGTTTGGTTATTAATTGTATTCCTTCAGTGCCAAGGCCAATGCTAAGGGCTAGTTTATACTTGCTTCAAAACATGGCTTTGGACACGATTTGTTAAAGCTCTCTGAATGCCAATTTAAGCTCCTGTCACTAAATAAAATGGTTATCTTACATTTCTGTTTACACCTGCTTTTGCTTGGGGTTTAATTTTTGAAGCAAAGTCGAAAGCAAAGCAAAGCAGGTGTAAACAGGACTGTAAGATAACAATTGTATTTAGTAGTGACAGGAGCTTTGACTAGCATTCAGAGAGCTTTAGCAAAGCCTGTCCGAAACCTTGTTAAAGCCTTGTGGAAGCCAAAGCAAGTGTAAATGAGCTCTAAGTGGAATTGAGGATGAGAGTACTCAGCAGTGATATTGCATTTCCTCTACCTGCATGACGGTATGATGCTGAAACTGAAAAAATGTATTGGATACTGGCTGGATCACCAGGTATTATTTTTTTATGAAATTGGCAGTAAAATGTATACAGTTTGCTTAAAAATCTAAATCTAATTGTTTCCTTAAAAAAACAAAAAAAAGAGGGCAGCAAGATTTAGCAAACTACTCACCCTAAAGGTGAGTATTTCTCTTCTTCTTTTCTGGCTACTTTATGTTTTGTTTCATTAAAGCAGTGTCAGGGTCACTTTACTATCATTCAATTATTTTGTAATCAGCATAAAAATAATAAATTCTCCCCCCCTTGCAGAGATTTTGCCAATGTCAAGCTTACCCTTAACACAGGTGGTCAGACACTATAGCTGGCTACTGTGTTCTTCACCTATAGCAGCCCCCTTTCCCATAAGGCAAGAAGGCCTACCAGTACTCGGTTGCACCCAGGGCTTCTACACAATGCTATAGTACCTGGCCACCAAGCCAGGGCATGCATGAACGGAGCAAAGTAAACAGGTGCTTGTGGTTGGCAGACAGACAGAGCGGTTCAATGACAGTCTAGGTAGAGTTTAGAGAATAGTCATTATCCGATCTGAGGTTACATACAGTGAAATCCAATCTAGCAGAACAGGGGAGAAAAACAGACAGCTTAATCAGGTATTATAAATGCTTTCACAAGCATGAGACTGCAAACTTGGCTAGTTTAAATCAGGTTTGGTCTCCCCCAGAGTCTGACCACAATCAATCACCTTGCAGGTGGACAGACAGACAAGGAGAATGCCACAGCCAAAACCAGGATGCTGAAACCAGCATGGATCAAGAGCACACATACTCCTGAGAGCCATATTCAGTTGTTGCAAAGTCACTCATGTATGCGCAGTCTTGCTCTCATTCCCTACATCCATGGAAATGAAGAGATCAGTAGATCCATCCCAGCATGGTGTCATTTTAATTTCTGGCAAGAGGCCTACCCTCGCAATGCTTCTCTTTCCTTCACATCACTGAGCTAAATTAACATATATTTAAGTGGTCTGCATATGCACAACAATTTAGTATGATGTGCTATGAGAGCAGAAGCAGAGTTATGGGCAGAAAAAGCAAGAACCTTTACAAGATGGTACTGGGCTCAGAGGAAGCAGATAAGAGGAAACATACATCCAAAAACAATGTAAGCTTTAAAGTCATTGGGGTAGATTCACATAGATCAGCGGATCTTTTGATCCGCGTGATCTATCTTTTTTACGATCCGCCTGCGCCAGTTTTTGAGGCAAGTGCTGTATTCAGAAAGCACTTGCCTCGTAAGTTGTCCTGGCGGATCGTAAATCCCCCGGCGGAATGCAAATTCCGCGGCTAGGGGGAGTTTACTATTTAAATCATGCGCGTCCCCGCGCCGATCGTACTGCGCATGCGCCGCCGGCTAAATTTCCCAGCGTGCATTGCTTCAAATGACGTCGCAAGGACGTCATTGTTTTCGACGTTAACGCAATTAACATATGGCCCTATTCCCGAACGACTTACGTAAACGACGTAAAAAATTCAAAACTCAACGCGGGAACGACGGCCATACTTAACATAGGATACGCCGCACTTACCCAGCATATAGCAGGGGTAACTATCCGCCGGAAAAAGCCGAACGCAAACGACGTAAAAAAAAAGCGACGGCCGGGCGTTTGTTTCTGAATCGGCGGTTCTCCTCATTTGCATATTCGTCGCGCATAATAACATAAGCGCCACCTAGCGGACAGCGGGAGATTGCAGCCTAAGATCCGACAGTGTAACTCACTTACACCAGTCGGCTCTAAGGGAGATCTATGCGGAACCTGATTCGAGGAATCAGCCGCATAGATCCGAGCGTCGGATCTCACAGATACGACGGTGTATCAGTAGATACACCGTCGTATCTCTATGTGAATCTACCCCATTGTTTTTAGTGTGTTTACAAAGTAGTCAATCAGTAATGTGATTGAGATGCTGTCTTTTCTGATCAAAGTAACGCAATTAACATATGGCCCTATTCCCGAACGACTTACGTAAACGACGTAAAAAATTCAAAACTCAATGCGGGAACGACGGCCATACTTAACATAGGATACGCCGCACTTACCTGGCATATAGCAGGGGTAACTATCCGCCGGAAAAAGCCGAACGCAAACGACGTAAAAAAAAAACGACGGCCGGGCGTTTGTTTCTGAATCGGCGGTTCTCCTCATTTGCATATTCGTCGCGCATAATAACATAAGCGCCACCTAGCGGACAGCGGGAGATTGCAGCCTAAGATCCGACAGTGTAACTCACTTACACCAGTCGGCTCTAAGGGAGATCTATGCGGAACCTGATTCGAGGAATCAGCCGCATAGATCCGAGCGTCGGATCTCACAGATACGACGGTGTATCAGTAGATACACCGTCGTATCTCTATGTGAATCTACCCCATTGTTTTTAGTGTGTTTACAAAGTAGTCAATCAGTAATGTGATTGAGATGCTGTCTTTTCTGATCAAAGTATGTTGGGTGTACTACCGCTTCAATATTTTTTTTGTAATAACATTATTTAAACACATCAGTTACAGGCAGAATCTGTGGATGCATTTTTTAGCACTGAACCATACCACTAGGCAGTCCTAGATGCAACAGCAGGTGTAGGGATCTGCTGCCCACTACTGTCTGTAAGGTGAACTTTTTTTTATTGCAAAAGAGTTTATATACAGCTCCTGTTAGTCTAGTTCACCCTGTCCTTTCTGGTCTGGGATTTTATAGCTAGGTTTATCTCTGGGCTCAATAACCAGCATCGTCTGGTTGCATGAAGATCATATGCTACTAGGGACTAAATGCAGAATAGAAAGGCTAAGTTGCAATGACACACCATGGTTTGTGCTGGTGAAAAACTGTGTTTCAGGCTGTTTGGATAATGGCTGGTGAGTCTCCACATCTCCTCAGCTCTTCAGGTCTCCAACACCAACACCAAGACAAACACAGCATTATAATCATCCTTAGGGGCCCCTTTGCTGCAACATTACCCTGGAGATAGCTCTATTAATGTCTACAGTATATTCCACCAGGACTTGTGTTGGGCCTTTTGCTGATAATACCTGTTTGTACATTGAATGTACTATTATTACCCTTTTATTTCCATACTTGTGTGAGTCTATATACTTTTGGTTAATGCTAAATGATGGTTACAGTAGTTGATCTGCTCCCAATGACTTTGATTAGATTACTAGTTAATTTAAATCCCCTTTGTTTACAGCAGCCCTGTCTTGGGTGGAGGCACCCTCTCTTCCATCTAGTGAAGGTTCTGGTTCTTTTATTTACCTACAGGTTTAGCACAATATCCTGTTTGGGGAGGACCATTTTTAATAACCCTTCCAAAAAAGGGCTACCCATGTAAGGGGTCCAACGTTTTCTAATGATGAAGCGGATGTAATATTAAAATTTTAATACCATGTGCTTTAGGTCAAATTTCTGTTGATGACCCAAACAGTCATGGGAAGTGAAAGAAAAACATAGGGCCAGATTCACGAACACTTGCGCTGGAGTATTTGGATATGCGCCGCGTAACTGTGCTGATGCGCCGACGTTTCTATGTGCCCGTACCCACCAAACTAGATGCGCCCAATAACGGCTCATTTGCGACCGGCGGAACGTTCCGACGCCAGAGTATCGTCAGCGTTTATTTTCGCTGGGCGCATCAGTCGCGCCCATTGATTTCCCCTGCAAATATGCAAATGAGGGAGATTTCCCAATTCACGAACGGATTAGCACCATACGCTGGCTACATGCGCCGCGCGTATCTGATCCGTCCAGCGCAAAGTTATTTCTACAAAAGGCTGCTTTATCTTTACTCCAGACGGTCACAGGTCAGCAGGAGAGCAGCTACAGCAGCGTTACCGACGATAGGAGCTTGCTGAGCACCCCCACTTGCAAGGACAACACCTCTGTGTGCCAACATGCCAGGGGCACTCGTGGTCCTAGAACTACTGATGGGTCCCCTGGAACCAAGAAGGCGGGCACGTGAGAGGATATACCGCACTCGTATGAACCTCTTTGGCATGGGGGATGAGGAGGTGTATCGCCTCTTCAGATTCAGCCCTGATGCAATACTTGAACTAACCACAACCCTGCAGGATGACATCACCAGCAAGACACACCGATCACAAGCAGTGCAGCCACTGGTGAAGGTCCTGGCAACACTCCATTTCCTTGCAAGTGGATCATTCCAGCGTACAAGTGGAGTGGTGGCTGGGATGTCACAATCCTCCATAAGCAGATGTGTGCACCAGGTTGTCCCTGCAATCCTCAGACGCATGTCCAACCACTTCATCAGACCCACCACTGAGGAGCTGCGGCAGAAGGCAATGACAGATTTCTACAACATTGCCAGATTCCCACGCACTGTGGGGGCCATTGATTGCACACATGTGGCCCTACAGCCCCCCAGTGCCACAGAGCACATATACCGCAATCGGAAGCATTGGCATTCCATCAACGTACAGGTGATAGCCGATGCCCAACGCCTCATATGGCACGTCCGTGCCAAACACCCCGGGTCCAGCCATGACAGTTTCATATACCGTCAGAGCCCCATCCCAGCAGAATTTAACCAGAACATGTATGGGGACAGCTGGCTGGTTGGTGAGTGACATGGGTGGCAGGCATGACTATCCCCTCCCGTCATGCCCAACAGAAATCGCACATGCATGACTAACATTCTCCTGTCTTTTACCTTACAGGTGACTCTGCATATGCATTGGGACCCCATCTAATGACTCCTTTCCGGAACCCCCAAACCAGAGGAGAGAGAAAATACAATGAAGCACACATCAAAACCCGTGCAGTGGTTGAGCAAACATTTGGGCTCCTGAAGTCCCGTTTCCGCTGCCTGGATAAGTCTGGGGGGGCCCTATTGTATTCCCCTACCTTTGTGTGTCAGATCATCGGTGCATGTTGCATACTACATAACTTTGCTATGAAAAAAAGACCTGCATATTGACATACGTGATGACCTGACCCCCGACCCACACAGTCCCCCCCTGCCAGAGGACACCCAGTCTGCTGATGGAAGAGCAGTCAGGAGGGTCCTCGCCGTAGGCATCTTTGGACACTAACCCAAAACATTAATTACACAGACAGTGCACGCGTGTACACCACTGATGTCCCTAGATCACACACACCACATGCACATCGCATTGGATTAGCCCAAGTCCAGCATGTAGGAGTTGGGAGCAGTAACGCCAGCGTCAAGGCCCCAATGATGTCACTGTCCATTCACACACCTTTCACACATCATTCATTCAGCCGTGGGGTTCACTTCACCACCACGGCCGAGGGTGACACCCCTTACTTTCAGGAGTGCCACCCTCTCACATTCACACACCATTCACACTGTCCCCTGCACTCCTGACCGTGTGCAGTACAAAAATAAATTAGAAAGATCATATCCTGATCAATAAAAGAAAAATAATCTCATAACCTGAGAAAAAAATAAAATAAACTCATGACCTGAGTATGTCAAAAATAATAATATAAAACCAGCAACAAAAAAAAGGCCTCATCGGGGATGCCGGGGGCTTCTTCTGGGGGCCCCTCTCTGGCTCCGCAGCTGCCTGGATGGAGTGGGTGGGGGTGGGGGGGGCATCTGGAGGTGGCTGATCCCCAGGTGGGCCACTCCTGGCAGGTGTGGCCTGCGTGCCCTCCAAGGCCCTGGCTATCCGTCCAAGGTATGTGTTCGTCTGGGCCTGCATCCGGAGCTGACGGGTCATCTGGTAATGCTGGGCCCGCCGACTCAGCCTCCCCTGCTCCCGGATGGCAGCACTGTTCCCATGGATGGCAGCAGTGTTGGCCTGGACGGCTGCAGTAAGGTGCTGGATATCCCCCTGCACCTCCCCCAAAGTGGTGACCACTGCAGCGCAATTAGAGCTGACATCCTGCACTGCGTTGCTGAGGTTGGCAACGGAGCCCAGGCTGTCAGACACTTTCTGCAAGTGGTCCGCTATGGCCCCCATTTGTTCTGTCTGTCTGGCGTGATCCCTCGCCAACTGGTCCTGGACACCATCAGACACCCCCCTGGTCTTCTGGGTCGCCTTCCTGGGGCCCGAAGATGGATGTCCTCGGGTGGAAGGTGTCGCCCTTGAGGGGCTTCCAAGGATGGGGGAGGGGACGACAGACGGGCCAGGAGAAGGGGAGGAGACAGACAAGACTAATGAAAAGTCCTGCTCTGCCACAGCAGGATCTTCCACAACCACCTCGGCAGGTGTGGTGTGGCCACTCTCCTCCTCCACAACCTCTTCACCACCCAGTGGCTCGGGCACATGATGGCGTGGGGGGGATGGGGTGGAATGCAGGCTGACAGATGATGGCCCAGCTCCGTCATCTGTGGATGACACAAAGCAGACACATGTTGGTGGTCCCACACACTTGGCACATGTCCCCCCCCCCCCCAAATGCAAAACATCAAATAGGGGATTAAAAAACACTTACCTGTCCTTGTGCCTTCCTCCACGGAGTCATAGCCTGCGACCCCCTCCACCTGCTCCCTCTCCAGGCAGCGAGCAACCACCTCCTCCTCTGCGGTCAGGGTGACAGGACATGGGGGACCACCACCTGTGCCCCTCTCATACCTCCTGATGGAGGCCACCTTGTCCCTCACCTTGCGCCGCAGGTCATTTATTTTCTTTTGTATGTCCCCAGCAGTCCGGGTGGAGTAGCCCAGGACATTGACCCTGGCAGCAATGGACTCCAGGATGCCCTGCTTCCTCTCCCGGCTGGTCTTCCGGCTTTTTTTGCCATGGAGAAATTCATTCTCCGTCTCCATAGCCGAGATAATGACAGAGACCTCCTGGGTATTAAAATTGAGGTTCCTCCTCTCTCTGGGGGTAGCGGGAGCAGCCATTACAGAGCAAAAGTATCTTCCCTGGGGTGGGGGGAAACGGAACTACTTTTGCGCCGGAATGGCGTTTCCGCCAGCGCTTTTAAGCGCCCAGCGGAACGCATTGCGCTGACGTTTCCCAGGAAGTGGTGCCGACGGAAGTTGTGAGCATGCGCACAAGGGGGCGAGGGGAGCCGCACTCACTGCGCATGCTCCGTGGATGATGCGCTGAACGTAAGCCTCTGCGCCGGCCTCCGCCCATCATTTACATATGATCACACCCACTTCCACTTGCGTCGGGTTACGCCAGCGCATTATCGTTACTCTGGCGCAAGTTTACGCGCAACTGCTATGTGAATTACAGGAATTGCGCTGAAAGGGTCTTCAGAGTAACGTAAATGAGAAGCGTTACTCCAGAGGAAAGATACTCTCATCTACCTGAATCTGGCCCATAGATGTTTTCCTCAATGTACAATGCTGTAGGCAGGAGCAAGTTTATCCATTTTGAATGACATTTAGTTTGTCTGAAAGAATGATTTAAATACAGCGAGGTCTTTTCTACTAGCTCTTTAAATAATTTGTCAAAACTGCACAGAAAATGAAAACAAATGAAAAAGGGGGTGATCCAGAAAGCCAAATCTGAATCTTCAGTCCAAACAAACATAGATAAAGTGGTTTAACCCAAGCAACTTGTAAGCATCTGTTTGCTGTAATCATCAGGTTTTGTTTGGTTTTCAACTATTCTTTGGCTTGGACATCAGGCCGCACTATGAGAGAAGAAAACATATGGACTTGGGATGTGATTTACGGACTGCAAAGCTACGATTGCAGTAACTTTTGGCTTGAGAGAAAATGAGCAACAGATTGTCCCAAACATTTGGACTGGTTGTGTGATTTTAGTGAAGGGCAATAAGCATTGACAAATCACCCAATAGCAATTGGTTTGTGAAAGAGATTGCTGGGATGGGACTGCTAGAGCCGTTTGAAGATTATCACAATTGATTGTAACAACTTTAAGTTTATAAAAAAAATGGAACAGCCTATTCAACCTGCTTTTTATTGCATATATGGGAAAATTTCTGTTTTATATAATCTACATTTATTCGTTGTAGAATAAAGCCAAAGGCATACCGCTTCAAGGGCAAATGTTGGAGGAAAGTAAGCCATAAACGTTAGACTGTGCTCGTATGTGTGGAAAAAGTATCTTTATGTTGACATCGATGCTTATATGACCCAAGTGTGATTGTTATTGTATATGTAGGAGAATGGCCAGACACCTCTGGGGCCTGCCTTATTTAAAGCTTAACTCCAGGAAAACAGCTAAAAACACAGATGAAAAACATAAAATGGAGTGGTTTTACCTGCCAAAGGATTTGTATTTTTTTCTATCCAGTTCTGAGATTTACATAGCTTGTCTGGCAAATCAAGAGACCTGATTTTTTTTTCTGCAGCAGTTTTGCTCCTTCCCACTTCCTGCAATCCTGTGCCTGTAAAGTAAAAGGAGATGCAGCAGACTGATAAGCATGTCTCTCTGTTATTCTGCTCTCTCCTTCTATCAACATGTGCCTTGAACTGCAGCACATCTAAATAACTTCTTGTTCTGCTTCTCTTAGCTCTGCTATACAGGGGGCTGCAAAAGTCTAATAAGTCAAATCAAATTCCGGTACCTCACCTGCTGCATAAAAAAAAAAAAAAAAAAACACTTTACACTTAAGAATTTATTAATAAATACAAAGCTGCATTAGTTTGTGTCATTTATATTTGCCTGGAGTTCATAACAATAAACTACCTGAAAAATCCATTCCCTCAGAATGATAGTGCATGAGTATCCATGTTGAAATAGGTCAAATCAAGGAAGTACCTTCCAGTCTGGGTGGGTCCCCCTTTGGTTGCCTAACTATATCTCTATCATTAACATCCTGCTGAAAGTGTCCTTATATTTTAAAATAAAACATGTTCATGATGACATATGTCTCCTAATTTGTTAAACCTTGCTGATACTTTGCCAACTTTCAACATCTGTTGCCAGACTTGTCAACACTTATGTATTTCTAAGGAACACACTGTGAAGAATCTTGTTGTAACTACAAGGCTCTAAATGAACGGTGTATTTGGAGGGTGGGACTTTCTACTCTTACATGTAAGGATAAATTGCATCATTAAAAAACATAAATTTACAGTAAAACCTTGGATTGTGAGCTTAATTCGTTCCGGTAGCATGCTTGTAATCCAAAGCACTTGTATATCAAATTTTCCCATAAGAAATAATGGAAACTCAAATGATTCGTTCCACAACCATTTATTCATGGGTCCTTTCAGTTTATAGTCCATATAAAAAGATTATAGCAATGTGATAAGTTGTGTAACCATAAAATGTCCATCCACAAATGGAAGCCCCCACAAGGGGATTAGAAGCAAAATCCAGCAGGAGCTACGGAGTATAAAAAAGAAGAGAGGCGCCTCTAAGTGTAGCAATGTGGTTACATTTAATGAAGGTACAACATTTAGCAACTCACATGGTTGATGATTAAAAGAGGAACATCTAAGTATGCAGGTATCTGGGGTAAAGCGATCCACATAGACCATCCTCCTCACTGCCGGCTCTCACTGCTATCAGGCTGCAATCATTACTGGGAAGACTACCCTGCAGTAGAGTGATCTAAAAGCAAGGCTTGAACTTCTCGTGGAAGGGAAGACATCAATGGCCGTGAGGAGAATGGTCTATGTGGACATCTTTACCCCGGATCCCTGCATACGTAGATGTGCCTGTTTTAATCATCAACCATGTTAGTTTCTAAATGTTGTACCTTAATTAATGTAACCATATTGCTACACTTAGAGGCGCCTCTCTTCTCTTTTATACTTGCTTATGACATGACGCTGCTCTTATATCAAGATATCACTTGTATATCAAGTCAAAATGTATTTAAAAATTTTGCTTGTCTTGCAAAAGGCTCTCAAACCAAGTTACTCTCTAACCAATGTTTTACTGTTCTTTGTAGGCAGGTTGTGGGCTGCAGTACATTCACCAACCCATTGTGCCATTTCGTCAGGCTGGCAGTAATTCACTAATAACTAAATGTCCCTTGCCGTGGGCTTCAGGCAGTCATTTGGAGACAACATAAATTCTATTGGATAGCAAAACTCTGCAATACATGAGTGGTCATCTTTAATTTCCTTAAAGCGGAGTTCCACTCAAAAAGGGAACTTCCACTTATCTGTCTCTTCCCCCCATCCTGTGCCTCATTTGGCACATTTCAGGGGAGAGGGGGAATGGGTACATTAAAAGGCAAAGAATAAATGCCGAGTGGGTATGCTTTGAAGTTAAAATCCCTTTATACATAAAGGTGAAGTCCATTTTTGAACTGTTTATCCTATCTGTGTATGTAGTGCAGTGTGACCATAAGGCAATAATATACATGTATATTCACAGGACCGTGAGAAAGATTGACATTTCCATAAAAGACCAAGGTTTTCAGAGCCCCTCTTTCCCACAAACGGGACATTCATTTTCTGTGAACTGCCCCGTCCATATATACTTTAATATGCTAGGTGTAAATTTACTTTCTTTTTGATGCTTTAGCCAGGATTATAGTGAGATTTACTAGCCAATGATATCACAGCCAACAATAGCTTAATAAAAAATATATAATAAATGCACATATTTTGCAAGAAATATAAAATGTATTATTATTTTCCACAACAGCCTGCAAAGCATTGGATCTGCGATTAGTGGATTGCAGGTACAATGCCAGGCTCCTGCAACCTCTTCCTCCAGCTCTCTGCCCATACTGTTATATGTGTATTTAGTTAGCACCGACTACCCAGGTTGGGAGTGATGGGGATATTGCTTGTGCTGCCTTTTCTTGTGTTTTTTTTTTCCACTGGGGTCCAGCCTCCTTCCTGTGTTATATAAAGAGAGGAGGCTTAAATACGAGGGGGGGGGGGGGGGCTTGAACAAGCAAAGGAACATAGAATGGACTTGGGATGCATGGAAACTGAGAGCTATGTTTTAATCGGAATACTCCCGAGGACATAATCTCCTCAGGGTATCGCTAGTTTGGACTTTTCCCAAAGACACTGCACCCGTACAGGTAACCTGGGGTAGCCACAGTTAGGTTTAGTTAGGTAAAGAATGTTACTGAAGTAAATCAAGGTGTACTTATGGGGTCCTGGAATCCAGGGTTTGAAATAGCACATTGAGTTCTGTGAAACATCACTACAACAGAAGGTTAGTTAAGTGGAATATGCATGATGTCTATGCTATGTGCTTGGCCAGACCCTGTTCTGTTAGTGGGAGTGAAGTAACAGAGGTACACTGACTGTTGGAGTGGGCATAGGCCCTGCATGTCCCTCCTAATGCAACACATACACCTATACAAGTGTGTAGGACAAGGGACAACATCTTCTGTAGGAAATCTGCACACGACACTACACACAAGTGGCTAATTTCTGAGTTGGGAGACTACGTTTATGTTTGACTTTAACATGACCATTACCCCCACGTGGTCCCAGGCATCGGTGAGTACTCCTTAAGACAATGTGTTACCCCTGTGCTAGGATGAACCCGGTTCATCTCCTGGCATAGCCCAAAAGAACCCACCCTGGGGTAGGCCTCCTACGTGACTCACACTTGGAGCCCAACAAGTTAAGGGAGAACATGGGAGAAGTGTCACCCGCTTGCCCTTTACAAGTTGGTGTTCTAAACACATATTTCACCCTGTGGTGTTAGCTCTGTATAGGTTACAGTGGACAGCAAACACACCAGGTAATTTAATTGAGCAAAAAAAACATACATTTCTTCCTGCTTCCCTCCTCTCCTCTCCTCTCCCACCAGCTGCTTCGGGGGATCTTCAGGGAAGGGGTAGGTAGATATGTAATTTATCAGCTCTTTTTTTCTGAATGAACACAGTGAGTGTTCAGTATTGATCACACCTCTGTCCATTCATAACAGAAGCATAGTAAACTCTATTACTATGCTTTATTTTGTGAATGGACAGGAAGCACCTACTATTCATTCACTGTCTAGTGCAACTGAGGCTGCAGAGAAAGGGACTGGAGAATCTCTGTCCCTTAATCTCTGTCTCAAAAGTGAAAAAACAGGGATCTATGTATAAGTAGTATAAGAAGTATAAATAATAATAATAATATAAATAATATTGTATTTGTTGTTTATATAAAGATATAAAAATGTAAAAATAAAACAAAAAAATGTAAATAATAATAATAACAACAAAATAGTGACACCATCCATTGACCTACTGACACCAATCTCTACCCTAGTGACACCATCCACTGCTCTACTGACATCATCCACTGCACTACTTACACTGTCCGCTGCTCTACTGACTGACACCGTCCACTGTCCTTGTGACACCCACCTCTGCCCTACTGACACGTCCACTGCTCTACTGACATTATCTATGTTTTAATACATTTTAAAATGTTTGTTTTCAAAGGTCTAGAACACCCTAGCTATTGGAAACTAAGTGATTTCCAAAAAAAAAAAAGAGATTATTAGCACAGCAGTTAGGATTTGGAAGTGTAAGGCCGCGTACACACAATCAAATTTATCTGCTGGAAACGGTCCGACGGACCGTTTCAGCAGACAAATTCGATCGTGTGTACGGGTGGACAGACAGGTTTTTTCAGCAGACAAATTTTAAAGCATGCTTTAAAATCTGTCTGCTGGGAACCCGTCCGTCCGACATGTCTGCTGGTTAGAACACTAACCAGCGGACATATCTGCCCGCACATGCATCAAATGGATTTGACACGTGTGTGGACGTTTTTTACTTCCTGGTGCGGTGACGTGGCGGCGTCAATGTCACCGCCACGTCACCGCGCTGTCTGCCGGCGGGGATTTTGGTCTGATCGTGTGTACACTGTTTTTACTGTGGTCCCTGGTTTTACTGAGCCTGGCAACCCTGATGGGGCCCCCTAGTGGCATAGGGCCCTCGGGCACGGCCCGAGTGCCTCAATGGTCAGTCCGCCCCAGTTACTAGATGAATATGAAAGACACGCCTGTAAGCATATAGTGCAGAGGTTCAATGGTGGATGGCACCACTTCTAAACTTGGTATGCAGGATTGGGTTGATCCAAAAACACTTGTACCAGAAGATCATCAGAACTCACATAAATGGATGGATTATAGTGTAGTCATCAACAGGGCATTAAACCAGCACCTGACCCCCCCATGTTGAGGGCATGCCGCCCGGTACGGCTCAGGAGGGGGGGGGGCGCTTGCTCGCCCCCACTCCCCTCCTGACCGGCCGGCTGGCGTGCTTTGGATACGGGTCTGGTATGGATTGTGGGGGACCCCCACGCCATTTTTTTCGGCGTAGGGGGGTCTCCTTGCAACCCATAACAGACCTAAGGGCCCGGGATACTCCTGAGGGGGAACCCATGCCGTATTTTTTTTTTAAATCCGGCGGGGACTTCCCCTTCAGGATTCATAACAAACGGCGCCCACGTGTAGAATTGGCGGGAATCCACGTCGGATCCCCGTCGCTTCTAGGACGTGCTCGCTGGAATGTGCTTTTACTATTCCAGCGAGTACGAGATGTCGGCACCCTGTCGCCGAGAGTCAGCGTGATGCTGTCGCGCTAAAAACACATTCTCGGCAGCAGGCACTGTAGCTCATAAAAAAACGCTGCGGCTCTCAGCGTGCTTGCATCAGCCAGCCTGACATGTTTCATCCTAAATGGATATCATCAGAGGCGTGGCCAATGATGCAAGCATGCCCACTTAAATACAGGATGCTGCAGGTCATACTGCCCTGTGATAGGGCAGCATAACAAATGTTCAGCTGATTCAAATGGGAATAATCTACTGCATACTGCATTCGCAGTATGGCTGCGCCCTCTAAACGATTGGAAAAACAAAAAGAAATAAACGAAAACACCATGCGCACGCACATGCTCCAACAATATTACAGCCGCGCATGCGCACTTCAATAACTCTGGTCTAATAACGTACAGCCGCACATGGGCATTGCAGGGACAAGCCAAAACCTTATATCACTTCTGTGTGGGGGGACTGACCTCATCCTCACCCGAAAGTGAAAGGAGCGCCTCCACAGCCCATAATGATTAACATAGGGCAAAATAAGCCACCCCTAACTGGAAATGGCATCACAGAGGCGCATCACAGTGCGGCAATGCATTCCACACTTGTAAACAAGGAAAAATAAATGGCATAACACATAAAATAAAAGAAACAATATAATGATATGTATAATAAAAACATAGAGCAAACAAAAGACCCACAGTACATTACAAAAATTACAAGAATTACATAACATGTAAGAAATGTAAACCTATAGATACACAGTAAAAAATGGAGCACAAAATAGAATGAAATTGGAATGAAAACAATGAAGGGAGGATGAAAGGAGGCTCCCGACAATGAAAACCCAATATATATATGAGTGCTCTAAAATATGACAAAATATGCCCACTAGTGTCCACACAAATAAACCTAAAATGAGCTATTATTAATAAAACAAATAATATTCCAGTCGACATTCATGCCGAAAGGGGTATAGCACCTGAGGTCATAAATCCACTGGGTTTTGAGTTTTGAGATTTCCCGTTTAGACATACTCCCCCGCCAGTGTGGATTAAACCTATCGATGGCCACAAAAATAGTTCCTTTGGGATTTTAATTATAGCATTCCAGATAATGTCGTGAAACGGTGTGTTTGGGAAAACCCTTCTTGATATTAGTAATATGTTCACTGACTCGAACATGCATAGCCCGTATCGTGCGGCCAACGTATTGGAGCCCACATGGGCAAATCAATAAGTATACCACATTTAAAGAGGTACAAGTAATAAATGTGTCAATATCAAACAGTTTGCATATCCCTTCTTTGTGGGTTGCAGTACAAAAGAACTGGGAAATGCATAAGAGACTGATAATTCCTTGCAAAAGAGTTAAATGTAAGATCTGTTTTTTCTCATAAAGTGAGCAAAACACACCAGCAAAGAATTTAAGAAGAGTTATAATAGTTCTTAAGTACTACAGCCGAACACAAACCTTCTTGACATTCTAATGAAAATCAGGAAGGTTTGTATTTCCCTTACAATAAATCAGGTTTAGCAAGTGTCCAGAATGTACAAATTTTGCTATTGCTCAGATTGAGAAAAACATACCTTACAGCAAAGGAGAATGGGGAGAAAAATAGATGGAGGTTTTTATCATTCATAAATAATCTTTGAAGTGTTTATTGTTACGAGATGGTAAATTTATTGATGTTACATTTAAAATGTTAAGACCATGTTCTAAATGTTGATGTTTAATATGCAGAAAGGCTCAGTAATAAAAAGTGGTAGTCTACGAAATAACACAATATGCTCCAAATATTAACTAAATCAAGTGAGTGAGTGAATAACTTGTACTGTATAGCGCTACACATGCGAACTGAATGGCCTCAAGGCGCTTTTTTTTCCATCCGGCGTCATCCTAATCCTTCAGAAGAGGTGGGTCTTGAATTTTCTCCTGACAGCCCAATGGTTTTCTTCCATGCGGATGTCCGTTGGTAGAGCGTTCCATAGCCGTGGTCCTTGGACTGCAAATCTTTGTTCTCCCTTTGATTTGTAGTTGTATTTGGAGATGTGAAGGAGGTTTTGGTTAGATGATTGGGGAGTGTAATGTTTTATTTTCTCGCATAAGTATTGAGGAGCCTTTCCTTGTGTGCATTTGTGGGTGAGGCAGAGGGTCTTGAATGTGATCTGATCCTTTACTGTTAGCCAATGAAGGGCCCTCAGGGATGTGGTGATGGATTTGATTTGAATTCGATTTGAATTGGAAATTTTTACTTTTCAGTTACATAGTTCATGTTATGTAGAGGGCATGTGGCCTGGTATGGTTCACGGTATGATTTTTTTATTTTATTTGCGTAAGATAACACTTTAAAATCCTTCCCATACACACAAGGTCTGGTAAGTATTTTGGGGGTGAACATATTTTTTTTTAATTCTTGCTAGTGGGGATCTGTGTTCCTTTTTTCTGAAAACAAAGAAGCTTGTAATGACAGCTGTCAAAGTCATTTATCAGCAATTAAAAAAAAAAATCCTTTGCAAATATCAGTACCACTGCAGTACATCAGACATGATGCAAAAATAATTGCGAAACGCATCAAGGCTGCTGTACAACTCTACACTCTAACTGCAGGACAGCAGGGAGGACCCTAGGGAACCGGCTTTGTTACCCACCCAACGAACTTGCATACGCGGTTGGAGACGCTTGGTGCCAGCATAAGGCACTTTTAAATGTGAGTGCAATATCTTTTAGTTTTATACAATAAATGTATTTTAAACATAATTACACTATGTGGAGCACCTTTCTTTTCCTGTGAGACACCGTAGGAGAAGGCAACACATTAACCTATCCAATTCACCTGGCAGCAGGAGGAGTAACGCTATAGGTTTGGTTATCCTGATCAATAAACCGCAGGCCTGGAATATTACAACATCTGGTGAGACCATTTTTAATGGTGATGGGATACCACGTATTAAGGATAATCGGATAATAGTCTGAAACCACTGCAGAGGAGAACTGCTGGGGTAGAATACGGGACTACATATGAACTCTCACATGACACGTTTTTGATTTATATAGGTGTTAAATTGTAAAAATATTTTTGTCTTAATTTGTTGCTTATGTTGATAAGAATATCACTTGAAACTTTCAAGTTTTTTCACGTATAACATGTCACACCATTACCACTATAAAACATTGTACAAGTAGGGTAGAGTACCCCCAATAAGGAGAATACTCCACCATAAAATAATAGGAGGTGAATAACAACAACACAGGGGAGCGCAGTTTTCACTTTATTCCTTATACATCAGACATGAGCCCATTTACAAACCTGATTAGGACACCCCTAGGCATTTACCCCCTTAACGACCAGGCCATTTTTTGAGATATGGAACTGCGTCGCTTTAACAATCGCGTGGTCATGCGACGTTGTACCCAAACAAAATTGATGTTCCTTTTCTCCTCCTTTCTTTTGGTGGTGTTTGATCACCTCTGCAGTTTACATTTTTTGTGCTATAATCCAAAAAACGCAGCAATTTGAAAAAAAAAATAATATATTTTCTTCATCAGTATAGGCCAACATGTATTCTTCTACATATTTTTGGTAAAAAAAATTGCAATAAGCGTATATTGATTAGTTTGCGCAAAATTTATAGCATCTACAAAATAGGGTATATTTTTATGTAATTTTTATTACTATTTTTTTTTTACTAGTAATGGCGTTGATTTGCAATTTTTAGCGTGACTGCAGCGAACAGATCGGACACTTTTATACTTTTTTGGGACCAGTGCTATAAATAAAGCAATAAAAGGTAATCAGCGCTGAAAAAATAATATTTTACAAATAAAAAATGCAAAGCCAGCACTCAGGACCAATTCATAACAAAATCCCAAAACAGATTTTAAATAGAACAGTGCAGCGCAAAAAAATAATAACAACAATTAAATTACTAAAATTCCATCCTGGAACCAGTGATACCTGCATGTGTGGTGAGACAACACAGATATAGGTACTGAGGGCAGCACAAGGCTGCACCTAGCTGATAGCCAGGGAACCTGTGTACATAGTGGAGTACAACTGCAGGATCTGATGTCATTTTTTATGTAAATTGATTCATCAACCATCTCTCTGACGTGTCAAATCAGGATTCCTTGGTAGTTGTATATGCCCTGTGACCTTTTAAAGTCAAATATGTGAGATGAGAGGCCATCTTGTGCATGGTGGAGCATATTTTGGTCACCTATATTTTCCTGCACTGCATGCTGAGAATTAATTAAGCCTTTCTTCACATATACTTAAGGACCTTCTTTTGTTCATCGATTTGTGTTTTAAAAAAATGTAATTGTTTTTATAATTTTTTTGCGCTGCACAGTGCTATAAATAGCCACTGATTATTGTATAAATGTCACTGGCAGGGAAGGGGTTAACACTAGGGGCGATTAAGTAGTAAAGTGTTCCCTAGGGAGGTGTTTCTAACTGTAAGGGAAGTGGACTGACAGGTAGTAGAGATAGATCGCTGTTCCTGATCACTAGGAACAGCAGATCTCTCTACTTTCCTGAGAGAGTGGGGATCTGTCTGTTCACATTGACAGATCCTCGTTCTGTCTCTCTCAGAAGCGATCACTGGTTGCTGGCAGACATCGTGGCCGACAGCCACGTGCATTGGCTCCAGCATGTGCCATGAGCGCGCGTGTTCCCCTATACCTCTTTATACCTCTATACAATTTGTTACACTTTGTTTGTGAAATGGTAGGATTGTACCCCATTACCAATTCACATAGGGGGGGGGGCAGGATACCCCATTACCAATTCACATGGGGGGGCAGGATCTGGGGGTCCCCTTTGTTAAAGGGGTCTTCCAGATTCCAATAAGCCCCCCACCCGCAGGCCCCCAAACCACTGGGCAAGGGTTGTGGGGATGAGGCCCTTGTCCCCATCAACATGGAAACATGGTGCTTTGAGGGGTCACAGACCCCCAAAGCATTCTCCCCATGTTGAGGGCATGTGGCCTGGTACAGTTCAGGAGGGGGGCACTCTCTCTTTTCCTGTGGCCTGCCAGGTTGCGTGCTTGGATAAAGGGTCTGGTATGGATATTTGGGGGGAACCCCACGTTTTTTTTTTATTATTTGACGCATCGCTCCCCTTATTATCCATACCAGACCTGAAGGGCATGGTAATTGAATTTGGGGGGACCCCCACACATTTTTTTTTTTTTTTATCAATGACTTTTCTCCGATAATTCATTATAGCCGCGAGTAGTTTTAAATGAACTTTTTTCCTTCAGAAATGACAATTTGTGCAGGGACAGTTCTAAGCATGGGAAACAAGCACTGCTTTACAGGCATACTTTACACACCCCCTAGGTACGAAATTTAAAGGAATATTTAACTTTTATTGTTCCACTTTAAGCATTATTAAAATCACTGCTCCCGAAAAAATTGCAGTTTTTAAAACTTTTTTTTGCATTGATACATGTCCCCTGGGGCAGGAGCCAGGTCCCCAAACACTATTTATTACAATAACTTGCATATAAGCCTTTAAAATTATCACTTTAGATTTCTTCCATAGACCTTTACAGGGTGTTCCGCGGCTTTTCGAATTTGCTGTGAACACCCCAAATTGTTCGCTGTTCGGTGAAAGGGCGAACAGGCAATGTACGAGTCGAACATGAGTTTGACTAAAACTCAAAGCTCATCCCTAGCAAAGACAATAGGGATGTAGTAAGATCATTAAAGATACGTTACCTAGGTCATTTTCAGTAGGGCTGTTGAGCACAGAAGAATAGCAGGGGCCTGTAGTAGGAAAAAACTCTTCTGCTAAACCCTACAGTATGTCTATAAACTTTGGACAACAAACTGCACATTGATAGAAGAAGATCCTGGACTTTCATTATATGGCACAAATTTTTATGTCTATCATTTAACATTCGTGTTATAGGAAGCGAGATCACATATGGGAAATCAAGCAAGTTTTCCCCTTGTATGCAGCGGGTTAAGTGAGATTCCCTCAAAAACAGCACTATCCAGCAAGTTGTCCCTTTGTCTGCAGCGGGTTAAGTGAGACTCCCTCAAAAACATCACTATTCAGCAAGTTTTCCCTTAACATTTTTCCTCCCACATTATATACCATCCAACCCATGTCATTTATATATTTTTCAAGATTTTTTTGATGTGATTATACATGAGGTCATGGATGGCTAGGTTTTTAAGTGGTGGCAGGGAGAATGGGGTTCAGATTTCTCTTGTGCTGTTTTTGTATCATTGATTGTTTTTGGACCGGACTAGTTCAGTATATGGTACAAATTTTTATGTTTATCATTTAACATTCGTGTTGAAGGAAGCGAGACAGCATATGGAAATTTTGGCATGTACCGGTAATTTATAGTGTCTTTGTATTCTTGTCACTCAGTCTGCAGCAAGATAAGTGACACTGCCTTAAAAACACCACTATTTAGTAAGTCTTCCCTTAACATTCCCCTCCCACATCACATACACAGCTCTTGTTATTCATTCATACATTCTCTAAGATTCTTTATGTGATCACACATGAGGTTATGGATGGCTAGGTCTTGAAGCGGGAGTAGGGGGAATGGGATTCAGACTCCTTTTAAGCTGTTTTTGTATTATTGATCTTCTGCCATATTGGACCTGATTGGTTTAGTATATGGCAAAAATTTCACGTCATTGTTTAACATCCCTTTAGGAGGAAGCGAGATCGCAAATGGGAACCTTTATTATGTAATTATGTTCCTTATGAGGTGCAAGACATATGACATCCAGCTTTGGTCAACTACAGCATTTCTCTATTATTTATTGGTACAATCCAAGATAGCAACACGTTTTGAAACATTGTGAATGTCAAAGCAATTTTTGTCTTTTCTTCTTCTATTTTTTTTTTTTTTAAATGCACCTGCGGACTGCGTCTGCAGTTTTTCTGCACATGATCCTGTGCTGTTTGCATAATTTAATCGAAACAGAAAATAGAAGATAGAAAACAATGGGGTATTAGAAGAGTTCTGCCCTTGACGCATACCACAATGTCATCTTTAGTTTGTTCATTATATTCTATGCTACATTAGTATGTGTCTCTTTGAGCATTTGTTGTAAAACATTATGAGGATATATACTGTAGATGCTTTAAAATGGCATCCATACCAGAATGACATGGTACAGCATATAGTATCATAATCATATATATATATATATATATATATATATATATATATATATATATATATATATATATATATATAGTGCAGAAAATAAGTATTTGAACACCCTGCTATTTTGCAAGTTCTCCCACTTGGAAATCATGGAGGGGTCTGAAATTGTCATCGTAGGTGCATGTCCACTGTGAGAGACATAATCAAAAAAAAAAAAATCCAGAAATCACAATGTATGATTTTTTTAACTATTTATTTGTATGATACAGCTGCAAAGAAATATTTGAACACCTGAGAAAATCAATGTTAATATTTGGTACAGTAGCCTTTGTTTGCAATTACAGAGGTCAAGCGTTTCTTGTAGTTTTTCACCAGGTTTGCACACACTGGAGGAGGGATTTTGGCCCACTCCTCCACACAGATCTTCTCTAGATCAGTCAGGTTTCTGGGCTGTCGCTGAGAAACACAGAGTTTGAGCTCCCTCCAAAGACTCTCTATTGGGTTTAGGTCTGGAGACTGGCTAGGCCACGCCAGAACCTTGATATGCTTCTTACAGAGCCACTCCTTGGTTATCCTGGCTGTGTGCTTCGGGTCATTGTCATGTTGGAAGACCCAGCCTCGACCCATCTTCAAAGCTCTAACTGAGGGAAGGAGGTTGTTGCCCAAAATCTCGCAATACATGGCCCCAGTCATCCTCTCCTTAATACAGTGCAGTCGCCCTGTCCCATGTGCAGAAAAACACCCCCAAAGCATGATGCTACCACCCCCATGCTTCACAGTAGGGATGGTGTTCTTGGGATGGTACTCATCATTCTTCTTCCTCTAAGATGGTTAGTGGAATTATGACCAAAAAGTTCTATTTTGGTCTCATCTGACCACATGACTTTCTCCCATGACTCCTCTGGATCATCCAAATGGTCATTGGCAAACTTAAGACGGGCCTTGACATGTGCTGGTTTAAGCAGGGGAACCTTCCGTGCCATGCATGATTTCAAACCATGACGTCTTAGTGTATTACCAACAGTAACCTTGGAAACGGTGGTCCCAGCTCTTTTCAGGTCATTGACCAGCTCCTCCCGTGTAGTTCTGGGCTGATTTCTCACCTTTCTTAGGATCATTGAGACCCCACGAGGTGAGATTTTGCATGGAGCCCCAGTCCGAGGGAGATTGACAGTCATGTTTAGCTTCTTCCATTTTCTAATGATTGCTCCAACAGTGGACCTTTTTTCACCAAGCTGCTTGGCAATTTCCCCGTAGCCCTTTCCAGCCGTGTGGAGGTGTACAATTTTGTCTCTAGTGTCTTTGGACAGCTCTTTGGTCTTGGCCATGTTAGTAGTTGGATTCTTACTGATTGTATGGGGTGGACAGGTGTCTTTATGCAGCTAATGACCTCAAACAGGTGCATCTAATTTAGGATAATAAATGGAGTGGAGGTGGACATTTTAAAGGCAGACTAACAGGTCTTTGAGGGTCAGAATTCTAGCTGATAGACAGGTGTTCAAATACTTCTTTGCAGCTGTATCATACAAATAAATAGTTAAAAAAATCATACATTGCGATTTCTGGATTATTTTTTTTTGATTATGTCTCACAGTGGACATGCACCTACGATAACAATTTCAGACCCCTCCATGATTTCCAAGTGGGAGAAATGCAAAATAGCAGGGTGTTCAAATACTTATTTTCTGCACTGTATACTATTTTTATACAAGTATTGTATTTTTACATATTTGTGATTCACATATACATTTTTTTATTTATTTTTAATGAGCTCTATACTTGGTATCATTCACCAATGATCATTTAGACCATTATATGAAAAAAAATAGTGCAGCGCAGAACAAATTAATAAATACTATCAAACAACATATATAAGAAAAATCAAACAGAATGTCCATATGTGTACAGATCATCCAAAGTGAATATGAGGAGCCAGAAAATTGTCCATAAGTGTACTATAATTCCATAGTGAGTATGAAGAGCTACATCCAAAGCGTGAATGGTGAAATCAGAAAAAACCTCCACCAAGAAAGGTAAGAATGGCCTCTCACCTTATTGCCTAGACCAAAAAGGTCAAACAGCATATAATATCAAGGATCTCCCGAATGGTCCAATCAATTCAACAGCAGGATCACTCATGCGGCATCAGTAAACTCAAACGCCAGTAATGGTTTATGCAAAAAGAATGGAAAAAGATCTAGTGCTCTCTGAAGCGTACTTTAAAATTTATTGCATATGAAATAAACACACTCACATAAAAAGCACTCGTTCCTGAGTGCTAGGTAAAAAGCCATACAGCCGGGAATCCATCAAACAGATTGTTAGGACACACGGTGTGCAATGTGCAGTCGCGGGTGATGTCACGCATGTAACTCCCCCCTCGTACGTCGTTACGTCCACTAGGCGGGACTGCATCAGCGTGGGGAAGGCAGAAACAACACGGACGTCCCGCTGAATACATTTTAAAGGTGTCGGTTGTCAAAGCAACCAACAGCATAATAGAATACACGCCCTCGTCATGACACAGACGCCTCCCATTGGATCAGTGCAAACAAGCGCAACCGCGCAGCAAGGGTCAACGGAACAGCAGGCGAAATAATCATGACAAGGACAAGGAAAAAATAAAACATAAAAACCATATTTAAAACTAATGAGATCCATACAAGGTCTCAGTAGAGAAAGCCAAAGGCTATATTATAAATATAAAAGACGTCATCCACGACTGCACATATCGCACATTCACAAATACATACAGCAGTATCATCATTGGTAATGCTACAGATACTCAGGTAAATAAAATAAAACATACAATAATACAATAATATGGATACTAGACACTAGATGTATAAAGCAATTATAACAAGAACCATTGGCATAACGCAAATACATAAATAAATAGCGGCATATTTCCAAAGAATAAAAATTAATATTTAATACCAAAAATTAATACTAGAAATGAATGCTACCTATTGGATATAAAACAATTAAGGTCAAACTCAACATTGAGACCAGAGGGTGAGGAAACCTTGGTCTCATATATCCAGAAGGATTCGCGTTGACTTATACGACAAATATAATGCCCACCCCTCCAGTGTTTGTCCACTTTTTCAATACCCCAAAATTTAAGTGCACGAGGGTCCTTATGGTGACATTGTCTAAAATGTTTAGAGACACTGTGAGTTCTAATTCCTCTTTTAATGTTACTAATGTGTTCACCAATCCGCACATGCAGAGCTCTAGAGGTACGTCCAACGTATTGCAGACCACAATCGCACTCGAGCATATACACTACACCCTCTGTGTCACATGTGATTAATTGCTTGATTGGATACTCTTTGTGTGTGACATTAGAACAAAAACTTTTTCTCTTCTTAATAGTCTGCCTGACATGCTTACAAGTTGCGCAACGGCCACATGCATAAAAGCCAGAGAGAAAATTAAAGAGTTTAGGCTGGGCCCTGGTAGGGGGATCAACCACTCCAGGGGCCAGACTATCTCTAAGTGAGGGAGCCTTTTTATATATGAACTGGGGACGGTCCGGCAGCACCGGACCCAACACAGCGTGTTAGAGATAGTCTGGCCCCTGGAGTGGTTGATCCCCCTACCAGGGCCCAGCCTAAACTCTTTAATTTTCTCTCTGGCTTTTATGCATGTGGCCGTTGCGCAACTTGTAAGCATGTCAGGCAGACTATTAAGAAGAGAAAAAGTTTTTGTTCTAATGTCACACACAAAGAGTATCCAATCAAGCAATTAATCACATGTGACACAGAGGGTGTAGTGTATATGCTCGAGTGCGATTGTGGTCTGCAATACGTTGGACGTACCTCTAGAGCTCTGCATGTGCGGATTGGTGAACACATTAGTAACATTAAAAGAGGAATTAGAACTCACAGTGTCTCTAAACATTTTAGACAATGTCACCATAAGGACCCTCGTGCACTTAAATTTTGGGGTATTGAAAAAGTGGACAAACACTGGAGGGGTGGGCATTATATTCGTCGTATAAGTCAACGCGAATCAATCTGGATATATGAGACCAAGGTTTCCTCACCCTCTGGTCTCAATGTTGAGTTTGACCTTAATTGTTTTATATCCAATAGGTAGCATTCATTTCTAGTATTAATTTTTGGTATTAAATATTCATTTTTATTCTTTGGAAATATGCCGCTATTTATTTATGTATTTGCGTTATGCCAATGGTTCTTGTTATAATTGCTTTATACATCTAGTGTCTAGTATCCATATTATTGTATTATTGTATGTTTTATTTTATTTACCTGAGTATCTGTAGCATTACCAATGATGATACTGCTGTATGTATTTGTGAATGTGCGATATGTGCAGTCGTGGATGACGTCTTTTATATTTATAATATAGCCTTTGGCTTTCTCTACTGAGACCTTGTATGGATCTCATTAGTTTTAAATATGGTTTTTATGTTTTATTTTTTCCTTGTCCTTGTCATGATTATTTCGCCTGCTGTTCCGTTGACCCTTGCTGCGCGGTTGCGCTTGTTTGCACTGATCCAATGGGAGGCGTCTGTGTCATGACGAGGGCGTGTATTCTATTATGCTGTTGGTTGCTTTGACAACCGACACCTTTAAAATGTATTCAGCGGGACGTCCGTGTTGTTTCTGCCTTCCCCACGCTGATGCAGTCCCGCCTAGTGGACGTAACGACGTACGAGGGGGGAGTTACATGCGTGACATCACCCGCGACTGCACATTGCACACCGTGTGTCCTAACAATCTGTTTGATGGATTCCCGGCTGTATGGCTTTTTACCTAGCACTCAGGAACGAGTGCTTTTTATGTGAGTGTGTTTATTTCATATGCAATAAATTTTAAAGTACGCTTCAGAGAGCACTAGATCTTTTTCCATTCTTTTTGCATAAACCATTACTGGCGTTTGAGTTTACTGATGCCGCATGAGTGATCCTGCTGTTGAATTGATTGGACCATTCGGGAGATCCTTGATATTATATGCTGTTTGACCTTTTTGGTCTAGGCAATAAGGTGAGAGGCCATTCTTACCTTTCTTGGTGGAGGTTTTTTCTGATTTCACCATTCACGCTTTGGATGTAGCTCTTCATACTCACTATGGAATTATAGTACACTTATGGACAATTTTCTGGCTCCTCATATTCACTTTGGATGATCTGTACACATATGGACATTCTGTTTGATTTTTCTTATATATGTTGTTTGATAGTATTTATTAATTTGTTCTGCGCTGCACTATTTTTTTTCATCATTTCTGCTGGGGTGTTTTATTTGAATTTACCTTCAGTGCTGGCTTGCATTAGTTTTTTTTTTTTCATTGTGTGTTTACCTTCTAGCGCTGAATAATTCATTTATTTGTAGACCATTATATGAGCCTATTATATCCACTTTAAGCTATATATGTTCATTTTACATCATTTTATATCACAGTACACAAATATTGTGTGTGAATTTTGTGACATCTTATATGTCCTTGTGTGTCTATACACATACCGATACACATTTTGTTTCCTTTCTTCACATTCACATTCCATAATTTTTTTATTATTGTTGTATTGTCAAATACTTTATTCGTTTATGGTATACACACATTACTTTTTTCACCATATTGGTTATGATATATACTTGTTTCACACATGGACATAGCTAATAATTTTTCTTTTTATCATCTTTTATTACCAGTATCTTTTATTTAATCCCATACACGATCAGCGGCGTTGCTAGCCAGGTGTGGGGGGGGCCGGGCCGCACCGGGTGACACCCACCAGAGGGGTGACACCCATGGGTAGCGGCAACACACCAACAACGGCCACCCGCTGCCATGTGTGCCTCGCGCTCGTGGCTCCCGCTGCGGCTGTGTCCCTCAGCGGAGCGTAATAGAAGCCACTGCCCCCTCCTCTGTTTACATCCAGGAGGAAAAGGAGCCCGCGCTCGAGCGACACACCGCCGTGTGTATCTTCTGCTCTGTTGTGAGGTCTGAAAGGTAAGGGGGGGGGTGTCTGCACTAGGGGGGGGGGACTGCACTAGGAGGGGGATTCAAAGCATGCGTGGAAGTATTTTACTTCCTGGTTCCGCGGCGTCAACGTCACCGCCACGTCACCGCACTGTCTGTCCGTGGGGATTTTGGTTTGATCGTGTACACAGAAACAAAACAAACCAAAATAGCCCAGCAGACATGTCCGATGAAAACGGTCTGTCAGACCGTTTTCATCGGATAAATCTCCTCGTGTGTACGCGGCCTTACAGTTCTCTATTTAAAATGTTATATTTTTCCTGAAATTTCCCTCTTAACCACTTCCCCACCGCGCCATAAGCATTTTACTGCTACGGCGCGGTGGAGTTGCTTTGACACGACGTCCCTGGGACGTCCTCGTGCACTTCTGCGATTGCGCGTCCCCTGGGACGCGCTCGCGAAAGTGTCCGTGCTCGCCGGGTCTAGAAGACCCGGCGCATCACGGATCACGGTAAATTGCCACTGATAGCGGCCGTTTACCACGTGATCGCGCCGTCGAATGACGGCGCGATCACTTGTAAACAAACCGGCGTCATTTGATGATGCCGGTTCCTCCCTCTCCTCCCTCTCCTCTCTGTACAGTGTGCGAGGAGAGGGGGGGGGGAGCGGGGTGTCAGCAGCTGAGCTGTGGCTGGATCTGTGACAAATGCAGTCACAGATCCAGCCATCCCTCAAAACATCCCAGCTCTGCAATTCCCTAGTACCCTGCAATCCCCTAGTACCCTGCAATCCCCAGTACCCAGCAATCCCCCAGTACCCAACAATCCCCCAGTACCCAACAATACCCCACAATACCCCAGTACCCAACAATACCCCACAATACCCCAGTACCCAACAATACCCCAGTACCCAACAATACCCCAGTACCCAACAATACCCCAGTACCCAACAATACCCCACAATACCCCAGTACCCAACAATACCCCAGTACCCAACAATACCCCAGTACCCCACAATACCCCAGTACCCGGCAATACCCCAGTACCCGGCAATGCCCCAGTACCCAACAATACCCCAGTACCCAACAATACACCACAATACCCCAATACTCGTCAATGCCCCAGTACTCAACAATACCCCAATACTCAACAATACCCCAATACTCAACAATACCCCAATACTCAACAATACCCCAATACTCGGCAATACCCCAATACTCTGCAATACCCCAATACTCGGCAATACCCCAATACTCTGCATGATACTTTGCAATACCCCAATACTCGGCAATACCCCAATACTCGGCAATACCCCAGTACTCGGCAATACCCCAGTACTCGGCAATACCCCAATACTCGGCAATACCCCAATACTCTGCATGATACTTTGCAATACCCCAATACTCGGCAATACCCCAATACTCGGCAATACCCCAGTACTCGGCAATACCCCAATACTCAACAATACCCCAGTACTCAACAATACCCCAATACTCGGCAATACCCCAATACTCGGCAATACCCCAATACTCGGCAATACCCCAATACTCGGCAATACCCCAATACTCTGCAATACCCCAATACTCGGCAATACCCCAATACTCGGCAATACCCCAATACTCTGCATGATACTTTGCAATACCCCAATACTAGGCAATACCCCAGTACTCGGCAATACCCCAGTACTCGGCAATACCCCAGTACTCGGCAATACCCCAGTACTCAACAATACCCCAATACTCGGCAATACCCCAATACTCGGCAATACCCCAATACTCGGCAATACCCCAATACTCTGCATGATACTTTGCAATACCCCAATACTCGGCAATACCACAATACTCGACAATACCCCAATACCCTGCATGATACTTTGCAATACCCCAATACTCTGCAATACCCTGCGCGATACTCTGCAATACCGCCTATGGGGATTTTTAAGTAGCGAGGTTTGGTGCCATTCCACGAGTGTGCGCAATTTTGAAGGGTGACATGTTGGGTATCTATTTACTCGGCGTAACTTCATCTTTCACATTATGAAAAAAAATTGGGCTAACTTTACTGTTTTGTTTTGTTTTAAAAAACACGCGTTCAATAAATTTCTGCGAAAATACCGTGCGAGATAAAACGTTGTAACGGCCGCCATTGTATTCTCTAGGGTCTTTGCTAAAAAAGAATATATAATGTTTTGGGGTTCTATGTAATTTTCTAGCAAATAAATGATGATTTTTCCATGTAGGAGAGAAATGTCAGAATTGGTCTGGGTGTTCCAGAACGCCTGATGGCGCTCCCTGCATGTTGGGCCTCTGTATGTGGCCACGCTGTGTACGCGGCCTTACAGTTCTCTATTTAAAATGTTATATTTTTCCTGAAATTTCCCTCTTAAATTGAAGGTGGGTATTATACGCCTGTGCGCGTTACACGCTGATAAATACGGTATATCCAAATAACATGCCCAAGCTCATCCTTAGACTCTTCATCACACAAAGGCAAGAGAATTTTTGATGGGCAGTGTATTAGTTAATTTGCATTTAGTTTATAGGTTTGAATGTCAGGCAAATTGGTCGGCCCTCATGCATGTTCCCATCAAATCTGGCCATCTTTGAAAAAAGTTTGGACACCCCTGAGTTAGAGGCAGTGGTGGGGAGGGGGGGTTCAGTCAGAGGCAGACGTGGTGTGGAGGGGATGGAACAGGCTGTTAGGCGGGTGGCAGTTCTAGCACTGCTCTTAGGCATTAGTTTGCCACCTCCCTGAAAGCAAAAAACTAAATGGCAGGTTTGCGAAAAGGCATGTGGAAGACTCCAAAAATGTATGGAGGAAGGTACTCTGGTCTGATGAGACTAAAATCACCCAGTGAAACATGGTGGTGGCAGCATCATGTTTTTCAGCAATAAGGACTGGGAAACTGGTCAGAGTTGAAGGAAAGATGAATGGTGCTAAAAAAAGGATATAAACCTGTACCACTCTGTGTGTTATTTGAGGCTAGGATGGAGGTTCACCGTTCAGCAGGACAATGACCCCAAACACACTGCTAAAACAACACTGAGTAGTTTAAGGGGAAACATGTAAATGTGTTAATATGGTCTAGTCAAAGCACAGACCTCAATCCAATAGAAAATCTGTGGTCAGACTAAGGCCCCATACACACGAGCAGACAGATTTGTTCAAATCGGTCGGGCCGACCGATTTGAACAAATCTGTCTGCTGGGGACATATCCCCGCCGCCAGATGGCGCGGTGACGTGGCGGTGACGTTGACGCCGCCACGTCACTGCACCAGAAAGTAAAACACTTCCGCGCATGCGTCGAACCATTCGGCGCGTGTGCAAGAAGACATGTCTGCTGGTTAGCGTACTAACCAGCAGACATGTCGGGCGGACGGGTTCCCAGCCGACAGATTGGTAAGCATGCTTTCCTATTTGTCGGGTGGCCAAATCCGTCTGTTTGCCCGTACACACGATCGAATCTGTCTGCTGAAACGGTCTAGCAGGCCGTTTCCAGCAGACAGATTTGATCGTGTGTACGAGGCCTTACAGTTTTGCCCTTACTGTTCACAAGCACAAACCATCCAACTTGAAGGAGCTGGAGCAGTTTTGCTAGGAAGAATGGGCAAAAAAGAATGGGCATGTTCTCTAAATTAAATTATGCAAATCCTCAAACAATCCATGTTAATTCCGGGTTGTGAGGCAACAAAATAAAAAATGCCAAGGGGGTGAATACTTTTGCAAGGTATTGTATAATGCCTAACCACCAGGGTATATAGTGAAGTTCAGTGATTTGCAAAGTAAAGTGTGTAAAGGTGAAATTCCTCTAAAAAACAGTACCATCAAAATACTGTCAAATACATTCTGAGCACACTTCAGTGTAAAGTAAAAAAACACCTTGTATCACAGAGAGACTAAGTGGCCTTGGCACTTTTATATTTTATGTACAGTAAAAACTAATTATTTTTTCACCTTCAAAGGCATTGGGTCTGTCTTCATTTAAACCTTGCCGTAATGTAAAAACTATTTTAAAATATTAAACTATGCAAAACATTTAAACTATTGAAAGATCTATTGGAAGTTTATTTTGTATTAACAATAAATGTTAATTGAATGTGTCACTTTATTTTCCTTTTGGTAAATCTGATATGGCTTTGGTTTTTCTTGTCTGTTTTCAGATATTGGAGATGATATAAATATATAGATACTCAAAACAGCTGTGTTTACCTACATTACAAATAAGTAGAACCTTGTACAGATGGAGACATTTATCAGTAGTCCTTGAATCTTTGTGTAGGTAAAGTCATGGATCTGTGATTTTCATTGACCAGTAGCATCGTTTACAATGATAAACACATATACTGAACATATGCCCAAGTGGGTACTAAATTGCCTTACAATGATTTTCATGAACTAACAATTCTTAGTTAAATATAGCCTAGTGTTTTTTTTTGCTTGCTTTGGGTTCATGAAAATTTACATGACTTTGTAGGTTAATCTTATACTGTACTTGTTAATGTTTTAAATGTACATGAATTGGCAGTTACAGTCAGGTCCATAAATATTGGGACATCGACACAATTCTAATGTTTTTGGCTCTATACACCACCACAATGGATTTGAAATGAAATGAACAAGATGTGCTTTAACTGCAGACTTTCAGCTTTAATTTGATCAGGTGAGCGGTGTAGGAATTACAACAGTTTGTATATGTGCCTCCCAATTTTTAAGGGACCAAAAGTAATGGTACAATTGGCTGCTCAGCTGTTCCATGGACAGGTGTGTGTTATTCCCTCATTATCCCATTTACATTTACAAGGAGCAGATAAAAGGTCCAGAGTTAATTTTATGTGTGCTATTTGCCTTTGGAATCTGTTGCTGTCAACTCTTAATATGAGATCCAAAGAGCTGTCACTATCAGTGAAGCAAGCCATCATTACGCTGAAAAAAAAACAGCAGAGAGATAGCAAAAACATTAGGTGTAGCCAAATCAACTGGTTGGAACATCCTTAAAAAGAAAGAACGCACCAGTGAGCTCAGCAACACCAAAAGAGCCAGAAGAACACGGAAAACAACTGTGGTGAATGACCGAAGAATTCTGTTCCTGGTGAAGAAAACACCCTTCACAACAGTTGGCCAGATTAAGAACACTCTCCAGGAGGTAGGTGTATGTGTGTCAAAGTCAACAATCAAGAGAAGACTTCACCAGAGTGAATACAGAGGGTTCACCACAAGATGTAAACCATTGGTGAGCCTTAAAAACAGGAAGGCCATATTAGAGTTTGCCAAACGACATCTAAAAAAGCCTTCACAGTTCTGGAACAACATTCTGTGGACAGATGTGACCAAGATCAACTTGTACCAGAGTGATGTGAAGAGAAGAGTATGGAGAAGGAAAGGAACTGCTCATGATCCAAAGCATACCACCTCATCAGTGAAGCATGGTGGTGGTAGTGTCATGGCGTGGGCATGTATGGCTGCCAATGGAACTGGTTCTCTTGTATTTATTGATGATGTGACTGCTGACAAAAGCAGCAGGATAAATTCTGAAGTGTTTTGGGGCAATATTATTATCTGCTCTTATTCAGCCAAATGCTTCAGACAATGACCTGAAGCATACTGCGAAAGCAACCAAAGAGTTTTTAAGGGAAAGAAGTGGAATGTTATGCAATGGCCTATCAATCACCTGACCTGAATCCAATTGAGCATGCATTTCACTTGCTGAAGACAAAACTGAAGGGAAAATGTCCCAAGAACAAGCAGGAACTGAAGACAGTTGCAGTAGAGGCCTGGCAGAGCATCACCAGGGATGAAACCCAACGTCTGTTGATGTTTATGCATTCCAGACTTCAAGTATTAAAAAGTAAAAGTTTGATTTATGATTGTTAATCTGTCCCATTACTTTTGATCTCTTAAAAAGTGGGAGGCACATATACATACAAACTGTTGTAATTTCTACACCGTTCACCTCATTTAAATGTACTGTAAATACCCTCAAATTAAAGCTGAAAGCCTGCAGTTAAAGAAAATCTTATTTGTTTTATTTCAAATCCATTGTGGTGGTGCATAGAGCCAAAAAGATTAGAATTGTGTTGATGTCCCAATATTTATGGACGTGACTGTATACCCCGTTCATATCTGCTGTTGTAGCATTAGCACCTATAAATCCTTTGCAAATACCGGCTTGTATAGGGTTGGATGCCCCCTGTGCCTCTATGCTTGGGTATGGGGATTGAATACCCAGGCACTGAATGCTACATGTTAGATGCAGGAGGAAGTGTATACACTATGTGTGAAATACTCTGAAACATTGAGGTTTGTGGGTAGTTTGAGGGAAGCCACTTAAAACTTTAAGGTGCATATTTATAAAGCAGTGGCTCTGAACTTGGCCAAATAATCACTGCAGGTGAATCTTCCAGATGCATTTGTTTTACATGACTGTGATTGATTGACCATCAGTAAGGCATGGTTTACACTGGTGCAACATATGCTCGAATTTTGGGAGCACAGGTCACATGACATGTATAAATCAATGGTTCTGTATGAGAGCCGACACAAGTCAGCCCAACTTTGAAAAAGATTGCTGCACTACTTTGGTCCAATTTGGGCATGATTTCGGCCCATTGATTTAAATGTAAGTCACATCTGCGTCGAACCATCTTCTTAACTGCAAATAGAGGGTGCAATCAGCGCAAAAATATGTATGATCAACGTGATTAATATAGCATAAAAAATATAAATAAGTAAATAAATAAATAAAGTGAAAATATGTATCACTACAAATTAATCCATAGAAAAGATGCAGAAACCAAACAGTTAATGTATCTAGGGAATGCAAGCTAAGCACAAAAAGGACCTTCACACAAATCCCAAGTAGTACAAAATATATATATATATAGTGCAGCGCAAACCATGTAAAATATAGAATATAATAAGAATATAATAAGAAAATTGGTAAAGTCCAAACACTTCGTGACAAAAGGAGAAAAACTTCTGTAGAACATTCAGTGAGATGAATGATTGAATGAAGATCTTCACCACGTGAGAGAAAGCTAGGGTAGCAGGTATTGAAACTTATCCCTCCACCAGTGTAGATGGCTACTCTCACCTTAGGTTAAAACCACTGGGTTAGCAGATGGTCTTTAGAGCATTAGGAAAACAGGATGTGAAGTAGGTCTCCTATTGATGGTCTCAGCATGGATACCGGAGCAAGGGGACATGGAAGAAAAAACAACCATCTAAGAGCTTCCGCTTGATCACTGCTTTAATCAAATAGACATTTGACAGGCTACTCACATTTCTTCAGATGTAAACAGGCATGTACATATATGTAACACAGCTCACGGAGTTCACCAGGAATGACACAGAGCGACGTGTAGGCTCCAAAACCCCTGGACGCGTTGCGTGAAAACACTTCCTCAGCAGGATGGAGTGGAGCCGAGCACGTCTCCCGTTCTGAATTAAATAAGCTATGGTAGCAGTAGCAACCCCCATCAATTAGAGTCAAAAGGGGCGTGGCCCGTCTCACATGACGTTCAAGATGGGTAGCTTTATTGTTCAATTCAAAGACGAACAAAACTTTATTGTTCGATTCAAAACAAACAAAAACAAAACTTTATTCAATCAGCCTTATTGCATGATTCAAGGGCGAATAGACCAAACTAGAAAGTAACCAAAAAATAAAAAACTTGTTGTACCGATGCTTGATTTGAATCTCAAGATGGGCTTATGGAGAAACCATACAGTCAATATCAAAAACAGGAAAGGGTATTCCCAGGGGTGTCCTGTATATCAACACCTCAAAATCAACCTTTTTCACAATTTCTAGAAAACTGCAGAGGCTGTGGAATGAAAAAAAAAAAAAAATTCTTATAATATTTCAAACAGCTTGTGAATATGTTATATCAATATAATAATTTAGCAAAGGTAGAGTTTCCCTTTAAATCCTATCCACTTCTGTAGTTCCAGAGTTTACAAAGCAATTCTATTATGCCTCAGACTTCTAGAAACTTAATGCTGAGTTCTCTGGCTTTAAGTAAACATGTCAGAGCAACATGTAAACACTTTGGCAGACAGCAAACATTCGTCTGTAAACACAGTATATTTTGTTTTTAGGTAGAAATTGAAGACGTAAGAAAATACCGAAAGTTTGGCTTCGATTTCCATAAAGGGCAAGAGAACTATGCAGCAGTAAACAAATTAAATGGAGATACAATAGAATCGGTTCAGACTTGTTCATGAAATAGCAATTAGACTGCTGCAAACATATGTGATTTCACGAGATGAGTTTAAAGACAATTTCAAGGTTAAAATGAATTAGGTAGCCGTCACAATGATCCTGAATAGCGGGAGCATATTAAGATGCAGACCTATGCTGTAATGTTACTTATGTAAACATACAGTAGGCTGGCCACAGAAGGACAAATATCTCCTGGAAAATCCCAGGTACTGGGAAATCTGCTTTTCTGCACTGCTGAGACCTGCCACAAAATCTCTGCTGACTTGGCCAGCATTTGTTCTCAGCATATGTGCATTTTCTCCTTTTATATAGTACAGTATGTGAAATAAAACAGTGTTCAGTGGTACTGAGGTTTGTAGGAGAACAACCACCCTGATAAGACTCGTTGGACATGACCCATATCACCAAAAATCAAGCACATTGCTTGCAAGGTGTATAACCACCCTTAGCGCTGACTGTTGGCCACAGTGGTGAAACTATCCATTCTGTTCAGCTAGTTTATTAGTGTCTTTAGACATATAGTTTGAAATTATAATTCCCATTATGAGCTGACACTAAATTTGTAATAATGTTACCACAGAATGAAACTACAGATATTACCCTCAGTTGTCTGAAGTCAACCGTTTTACTGTAGCCCATATCAGGTACTGTATATTGTATGGCCATTTTCCCAGCGCAGCGTAAAAATTATTTTGTTTTTAATAACAAGAACAAAAACGGTACAAGAAATGTTAAATAGTTAGTTAGTTACATAGATATTCAAAACAAGGATGCTTAAAACTCCGTAACAAAACAAGCCATGCTCACACTTTAGGAAAAAAGGAATTTTTTATGTGGATTTCATTAAAGATTTTAAGCAATATTATACTGTGGTTTATTTATTTTTCCACATGCCGTTGCTGAACCCTTGCAAAAGTGTGATTATCAACTGGGTGGAAAGCACAGCAGTGGATGATCAGTGTGTTTAAGGCGTATCTTAATCTGAATTGTGGTGAGTGCTTCGCCAAAAGGGGGGATCCTCTCACTAGATGAAGTTTTGGTGGAAGGTGCACAGACTGAGATTGATTACCCTACCTAACACTACTGTACTCCTCTGCATCACCCTCTGTTTTCCTGTATGAATATTATATGAAAGTTAAGTCAAATTTAAAGTTTGACCAAAGCGCTGCTACAGTATTACTGAGGACTCTGAAGTTTAAGTGTTTTTTATTGCTGTTTTATATTGCATAGCTACATAGATAGTTGGATTAAAAAAATAACACAAGTCTATCTAGTTCAACCACTAGAAAAAGGGCAAGAAAAATATGGAAATAGGTGGAAAATAAACCTTCCTGACTCCCTTAAAACAATCCATTACTTTGGTTAACAATACATATACTTGAATTATTTATATATTGTAGCACTTATCCTATTAGTTTAAACTCCTTGCTATAAGGTAAAGTAGCAGTAAAATCTTGTTCAGAATACTCCAGGCGATGTCTCAGCTATCCCAGCCAAGGTTCCTCCATGGTGTTCCTTGTTCAGATACAGTCTCACTCCCACTGGAAAGACTACATCACACACCAGGAGAGTGTGAACCTAGACTCTCGACTAGGGTTGCCACCTGCTTCAGGTCTACCCAAACAGTCATAGTTACATAGTTGGTAAGGCTGAATTAGGACACCAGTCCATCTAGTTTAATCTGTGTGGGTGTGGGGGTATGTGTACTATGTCTCTACAACTTCCCATATCCCTGTATATTGCATTCAATGAGCATTTCATCTAAGAATTTTTCAAAATTAGATGAGAGGGGGGCGTGGTCAGATGCCAACGTGGTGCTCCTTCATCCTGCTTTTTTATCATAGAGTATAGACCAGACTGACCTGTGAAATGGCTGAAATTGGAACACCCATCAGAGGCAGAGGACGTGTGGAGTAGTGGTGCCTGGAAACCATTACCAGATCTTTCTGGAGGGATCATGCAGTCAAACGTGGGTTTTGAATTGCTTTTCTCACAATCCTGCGAGCTGTTCTGTCTGATATTTTTCTTCCAGATCTTACTTTAACTTCCACTGTTCCTGATGACTGCCATTTATTAATTACATTCCAAACAGAGGATATTGACATATGAAAACAATTCTTATAGCCTTCTCCAGCTTTGTGAGCATTAACTATTTTCAGTTTCAGTTTTCTAGACAACTGCTTAGAAGAACCCATGGTGCTGAATGTTGGGGCAAGGTCAGATGAGTCTGGGCATTTAAAACCTTTGAGATTGACATCACCTGGTCTTCCCAGACGATGATTAAGAACAATCCATGACACTGGCAGGTCTCAGCTTTGCAGTACAAGATATTAACTCTGCAGGATGCCCAAACTTTTGCAGACGCCATTTTTTTTTCTGTAATTTTGAAAGTGTAAATGAAATAAAATCTAACTTTTTTTGACATATTATAAGAATGTCTAATCTTAATTTGATGCCTTTTGGAGATTTTTCCATCTTTTCTTGGTTTCGTTATGCACATTAATACAAATTTTTACCTGGGATGCCCAAACCTTCGATCCCCAATGTAGGCCTGTTTAAATTTACCTGCACTGGCAGAACCTCAAACACTACACCTCTAGCACCTACCTATGGCAGAGGGTGCTACATAACATAATAATTTATTATTTATCTATTTACTGTGAAATTAATGTTTCGATGTTATAACTTCCAACTTCAGTAATTTGTCAGTTAAGCTACCTGATTGAGTACAGTTTTTGAAAATATAGTAAATTACCTTTAAAACATAATATAATAATTATTTGTATATTGCTTACTTTTTTTGCTAGAAAATTACTCAGAAGTTGAACCCCCAAACATTAAATGTATATTTTTAGCAGACACCCTAGGGAATAAAATGTTGGCCGTTGCAACATATTTATGTTACACGGTGCTGGCCCAGTAATTTTTCCAACCCGTTTTTTTTTGAGAAAAGGGTTTCATGAATATAAAAGAAGAAAAAAGACACTAAAATTAGCCAGATTTTTTGTATAATGTGAAAGATGATGTTACGCCAAGTACTGTATTTATTGGCGTATAACACTCACTTTTTTACCCTGAAAATAGAGGGTAAACTGTGCCTGCGTGTTATACGCAGGGGGCTGTGGAATTATTTTTTCCTGAAACTTCCCTCTTAAAGTTAGGGTGCGTGTTATATGCCTGTCCGTGTTATACGCTGATAAATACGGTAAATAGATACCTAACGTGTCACTCTTTAAAATTGTGCACACTCGTGGAATGGCACCAAACTTCGGTACTTAAAAATCTTCATAGGCGATGCTTGAAAGTGTTTTTACAGGTTACATCTAGTGCTAGAATTATTGCTCTCGCTCTAATGTTCGCAGCGTATGTAACCTGTGTGTTTCTGGCTCTGATACTAGTCAGTGCCTCACCCACCACTGACCTCATCATATTTCCCTGCTAAGGACCTAACTTTGTATTATCAGTTAGTGAGTTCATAATGGTTAATCCTGGTATCTCAATTTCCTCTAACTTTTCATCTATGTCTGTGTAAAGTCTCTTAGGAAAAAGTAGTCTGAAAGGGCATCAGCGTTTGGATTGGATTTGCCTTCGACTTGCCTTGACGATATTCTATAATAAATTAAATGTTAACTAGTTTCAAATAAACCAGAGCATCCAAAAGGGCGTCAGAGAGATATTTGTCAAGTTTCTCAGTAACAGTTCATACTTGCGCCAAGAATTCTAATTTCAAGGCCCTAAAATGTGTTGGTTTTATCTTTCTCAGTATCATTCAAGCAATGCCATAAGAAATAACTTTCTCTTTACTTTGTTATACTTGGGACAGCACCAACCCTTGTCCCTGGTTGTCTGTGTTGGTGTAGAGACAGAAAGAATAAGTAAAGCCAACATAAGCTCAGGTTAATTTTTTCTTTAAGTCCTTAAAGGCCTTTTGTTGTTGTTTTCTCCAATTCTATTATTTTTTTATGTTTTTTTTTTTATTGTTTTGCCAGTTACTCAACAGTTCTTGCTTCTATAATGGCCCACCTTGCAAACCCTTTTATCAATCTTCTATTATAGCCCACCAAGCCAAGGAAGGCTCACATCAAATTTCTCAATTGCTTCCAGTTTATTTTTGTTCTACTTTACCACTTCCAGAGAGGTTTCATGTCCAAAATACACAGTACATGTCTTTAACAGATGACTTTTTTGTGCTTCAACTTTAATAAATGCTTTGCCAACCTCATGAAGGTTGTCTCTAAAAAGTAGAGGTGTTCTTGATACATACTGCAAGTAAGGCTTCATTCAAACAGTGATTGCCACCTGTTCTGCTTGCAGGCCTTGTTTGTTTTTGCACCTGCACCTGTACCTGTCCTGAGTTGCGCACAAGCAACCTATAGAGGTGGATGAAGTTGGAGTGGTTGCATGGACACAGCCAACTGCAGGCAGTGTGTGTTCCGATCTGTGCACCTGCTGCGTACTTGTCTAGCTGTGTTGGTGCAGCCCCTGCATCTGCATCCACCTATATAGGTTGCTTATGTGTAATTCAGGGCAGATGCAGGCACAATAACAAAACCTGTCTGCATGAAGAACGTGTCAATGCCCATCAGATTGAAGCCTGCTTTTTTTAAATGTAAGTTACCGATAAAATTATCCAGAGCATGTTAAAAGGGGGTATGTGCATTCATCTAAATAACATTCATTTGAATTGAAACAATTCTATAGGGATTGTAATGGCAGTTTGTTGATGCTATTTATCTGCCACTGGGATTTGCCAATAACCACTTGATAAATCTAAGGTTGAGAAGAATTTTGTCTTCCCTAACCTCCTCAGTTCTGGGTAAAGAATAGGCATCAATTGTTGGTGCTGCATTTAGCCTTCTGTAAACCACACACAATTTAATAGTGCTATCCTTCTTGTTAACTAATACTATAGGGGCAGACAAGCTCTCTTACTTTTTTCTATGACCCCTCCCTCTAACATTTTTCTCAGTATTTCCCTCACTTTTTGATAAGGGTGTGGTAGAATCGTCCAGTATTTTTCCCAAATGAGTCAGACTCATCTTTAGCAAAACATTGGTATGTAAATATAGTATTTTTTCCTAATTTTTCATTTTCCTCAAGCGATAGCTTGAAAAAATCTACAGGAGGTTGTTGCAATACGGCGAGTCACATGTCCCCGCAGGTGGCTGACGTCACTGCCGACGTCGGCCCCCTGCTGATCTATATAAAGGACGGCTGTCATTGTTGCTCTCTCAGGCACCACCTAAAGGATTCGTCCAGCTTACCAGCTGGCAATTTGCTCATTCCAGCACTCCCTGCACCACTAAGGTAAATCCTCCTTTCTATCCCACAGCCAATTTGGAGATTTTTTCTCCTTAATCCATCTTGTGCAATTCTTACTGCCCCTTTGTTTTCATTAGCAAGGGGACTGTTCAAATTGAATTTGATCCTCCTTTTTCTTTAAAGGAACGCTTTTCCTTTTTTGTAGGTCACTGATGTTGGTATATATTAGGGCTTTCCTTGTGTCTCCCCACCGGAATTTCCAGGGTCATCCTACCACATCTAAATCTAATTAATCAGCACACCTGTGTCTGATTATTACCAAGCGAACTCACGATCATTTCATAAAGGTATTTATTTCCCTTTCGCCCAACCTCTAATATTTATTATTTTTATCAATATCAATATTTTTTATTTTATACTCAAATCTTTGACATATTAGTTACCAATTATGATCAACGAGATTTATTACAATTGACCCCTCTTTATTAGATTATGGTTCCTGGACAGAATGATTATAGCATCTGGATCTCTTGGTGATTTGTGGGCCTCTTCCTTTTGGACCCAAGTGTCCACCATCCCTTCCCTCAATGGCTTTGCAGTCCTAAATATCCGGTTTGTGAGTATCGGTAAGCCCCTTTTTACCCCAATCCCCATACCCTTCCCCCTCCCCCTCCCTCCCCCCTTCTCCATCCCCCACCCCCCTTTTTTGCCCCCCCCTTTCTCCTTCCCCCCTCCCTCTCTTTTCCTCTCCCCCCCCTCCCCGTTGCCCCTAGCTATTCCCCTCCCTCTCCTGGTCCCCCAAACACCGTCCCCTCCCCCCCTCTCCCCCCCTTCCTTCCCGCCCCCCCATTCCCCATCCATATCCTTCACCTATCCCGCCAACACTTAGCGATGTGATGAAATAAACAAAATGTGACAAAAAAAATTGGCAAAATAGTTAATTATAGTTTCTCATTCCCAGTGGACACCTTGTTCAGAGAAACGCAGTGTCGGGTGGAGCTAAGGACTCTGACGTCATCACACTCCAGCTGGTTCGGCTGTTTTTTGTATTCGTTTTTTAAACTTTTCAAGTTTGGATGTCAGCAACCCTATATTTTTTTATTTTTTTTTCAAAAAGTTTTTATTAGGATTTTCCAGAGGACAAAATGTACATACAGCAAAAACATGGGCAATGAATGCGTATAAACAAGGGATGGGGGGGAGAGGGTGAGGGCTGGGGAAGGAAAAAAAGGAAGGAGAGAGAGGAAAGGGGAGAGAAGAGAAAAGAAGATATGAAGGGGAAGCAGGGGGTGGGGGGGAGGAGTGAAGAGGGAAAGAGGCTTGGAGGCTGCAGTGCAATTGTAGAGGAAAGGGGGCAGAGTGCCTGTCCAACATATAAACAAATGATGAGATACAACAATATTCCCGATGCCCCCAGCTAGGAGGGGCAGTGAGAGGACAAGTACCTTACTAGGACATGAACTGGTCGGATCTAGGAGAGGTGGGTACATGTAAGGTATGTAGTATAGAGGCATAACATAGCACAATTACAGCAGGGAGGTTCAAAAAAAGAAACAGAAAAAAAAATAGCAGATATAGTGTAACCCCGGGATAAGGGGAACAGTGTTCAAGTTCTGCATGAGGGGGGGGGGAGGCACCGAGGGGTTGCAGAGGTTTCGCTGGTGGGGGGGGGGGGGAGTGGACAGTGATCCAGTCGCCGATAGTAGTTATGGATAAGTGGTGGCCAAAGCGGAGGGTGGTGACGGTTCTCCCCCCAAGGACGGGGGAGGAGGGGACTTGTGGTATGTGAAAGAAGATTGTTCAAAGGTGGCTATGTCATCCTGAGATAGCGTTGAGTCCATGAAGGGTCGCCAGATTGAGAAGAAGCGGGATTGTGCAGTGTCTCGTGTGAAGTCTGTGGTGGCTCTTTCTCTATAGAGGAGGAGGAGAAGGTCCCGTTGAAGCTGGGTGACAGACGGGGGGTGTGGGGAGATCCAGCTTCTCAGGATCACCCTACGTGCAGCAAGGAAGCAGAGTAAAGGCCAATCCTTACACGGCCGTGGAGCGGCTGGGGGGGCGGAAGCGGTGGAGACATCTGAGACATCCTGCTGGGATCTCTGGAGTAGGAGAGGGTCCCAGTATCCGAAGATGAGGAGGAGCGGATCTTTAGGCAGTTTCAGTAGGGTAACTTTGAAGATGTAGGCAAGGGTTTGGTCCCAGAAGGCTGAAATAAAGGAACATGACCAGAAGCGGTGGGCCAGGGAGGGCTTTGGGTGGAGGCACAGTGGGCACCTGGCACCGGTGGGGTCTTGCGATGAGTGAAGAAAGGGGATATGTGCCCGGTGGAGGATCTTTAGTTGGCTTTCTCTCCATATTTCATTGGGGGTGAGACGCATAACTGTGTTGAAGCCTTGGAGCAATTTGTGGATCAAGTCATCGTCGGGGAAGTCCTTACCCCAGTTGGACGCGGATGTGTCAGCCAGGTGGATCGAGGTTCCGGTGAGCAGGGGTTTGTATATGTCAGAGATTTTATACGAACCATCTGAGAGCAGCCGATCCACGAAAGAGGGGGAGAAGCGCCTACATGGGTCGTTGCATGATGAGCGTAGGTAGGTGGCGCATTGCCAGTAGTGGAAGACATCCGTTTTGGGCAGCTTAAAGGTTTCCGCCGTGGTGGCAAAAGGTAGAGGTCGCCCAGTTGAGATGTCGCAGAGAGAGGCAAATAGTGTGAGTCCCTTTTCCTGCCATCTTTGGAAGGGTTTGTGATCCAGACCCGTGGGGAAGTTGGGGTTTCCTTGGATGGGGAGATGTCGTGACACAAAGGGGGACAGCCCGAGGAGTTTCCTGGTTTCCCTCCAGGTGATGACCGTATCCCTGAGTAACAGGTTGTGCTGGAGTTTGGGGGTAATTGACTTCCATTTACAGTGTAGGAGGGCCGCCAGAGAGAGGGGGTGTACCATGTCAGATTCCAGTGAGTAGTTCGAGTATCTCGAGGCTTGAGATATCCAGTCTAAACTAAATCTTAACAGACATGCTAAGTTGTAGAGCCTAACATTGGGGAGACTAGCGCCGCCCTCGCGTCTGGGGAGAAAGAGTTTCTTCATAGCTATGCGTGGCCTTTTGCCGTGCCAGATGAATTTAGATATAGCCGATTCAATGAGTTTAACATCTTTATGGCGTACGAGAAGTGGGATAGTCTGCAGTGGATATAACAGTCTGGCAAAGCTGACCATTTTGACTAGGTGGCATCTCCCCAGGAGCGAGAGCGGTAGATCTGACCAGTTTGACAGTTCTTGGGATAGTTTAGCAATCAGAGGGGGGTAGTTTAGGTGATATAGAGATGAGGGAAGTTTGCCTATCTTTATGCCGAGGTAAGTGATGTGGGAAGTGGCAATGGTAAAAATGGAATGTTGGGACCAGGGCGGTTTGGGACGGATGCCTAGAGGGAGAATTTCACTTTTGGAATAATTTATTCGGAGGCCCGAGCAGAGTCTGAAGTCATCAAAAAGTGACTTGATGGTGAGCATGTCAGAGGAGGGGTCCGCTGAGAAGATGAGGACGTCATCTGCAAAAAGTGAGGAGCGAAGTTCGTGTGTGCCGCTTTTGATGCCGTGGAGGGGTGCTACCTGGATGAGATGTCTGGAGAGGGGTTCAAGGGCTAAATTAAAAAGGAGTGGGGAAAGGGGGCAGCCCTGTCGCGTCCCCTTGTGGAGTCGGAACTCTCCTGAGAGCATCCCGGCCGCCACCAGGGTCGCCGAGGGGGTTTTATACATGGCGTTAATGAGGTGACAGAAGGGGCCCGAGAAACCCATTTTGGCCATGGACAGAGAAAGCCACTCGAAACTCACATTATCAAAAGCTTTCTCCGCGTCCAGGGTGATGATGGCGAAGTCGCCATCAGGGTGATGTTTGGCGTCTTCCAAGGCCAGCATGACTTTGCGAATATTCAAAGTGGCTGTCCTACCCTTTACAAAGCCTGATTGCGCCGGGTGTATCAAGGAGGGGATAATGTCTGCGAGTCTGTTTGCAACGATTTTTGAAAGGATCTTTACATCCAGGTTCAGTAGGGATATTGGTCTGTATGAGCCTGGCTCAAGGGGGTCCTTTCCTTTTTTGGAGAGTAGTTTGATAATGGCCCGGTTTCCCGAGGGGAGGTAGGGGCCGCCGGCCCACATGCCGCTATACACCTTATGGAGGGTGGGTTCTACGATGGTCTGCAGGGTCTTGTAGAATTCGCTTGTGAAACCGTCAGGGCCTGGGGCCTTGGAAGGTGTGAGTTTGCGTATGGTGTCTGAGATTTCGGTAGTGGAGATAGGGGCGTTGAGGGCTTCTAGTTGAGAGGAGGTAATTTTGGGGATCACCAGGTTTTCTAAGAAGGCGGCGGCTTCAGTTTTGTCAATGGGGTCTGGGGCGTATAGGGCCGAGTAGAATTGAAGCATCGTTTTGTTTATGGCCGGAGGTGTGGTGTGAACGGAGCCTTTGGGGTCTCTCAGGGCCGTGATATGGGTGGGATTGGATGGGCCTTTACTTAACCTAGCGAGCAGCTTGCCCGCTTTGTTCCCGAATCTGTGGAGGATGGCATCTAGGTTCGCTCTTTTAACTGTTTCTATAGTGTCTGCCCAGGTGTCAAAGGATCTTTTTGCTGCGTGCCATTCGTCCCTGTTTTCGGGGGAGTCAGTAACATAAAGAGCCCTTTGGGCTAGGTGTAACCGGGAACTGGCCTGTTTGTATTGTGATAGGGCGTTTCTCTTGAAGGAAGTGGCGTAGGATATGATCTGACCCCTGAGGAAAGCCTTACCGGCGTCCCAGAAGAGGTTTGGATCGTCCATGTGGAGGGCATTAGACGAGGAGTATTCCGCCCAGGCGTTTTCTATGAAACATTGAAAGTCAAAGTGATTGTTGAGGTAGGAGGGGAAGCGCCATAGTTTCGGGTGGGGGGGGAGGTCAAGGTTGTCAAGTGAGACTGAGATCGGGGCGTGGTCTGACACGGCAATGTCGAGTATGTCGGAGGCGGAGACTAAGGGAATTAGGTCGTCTGAGGCGAAAAGGTAGTCAATTCTAGTAAAGATTGCATGGGGGTTGGAGTAGAAGGTAAATTCTCTGTCAGCAGGGTGGGCTAACCGCCAAAGGTCACGCAGGCGGAGTGAGTCCATTGTGGAGGCAAACAGAGAAGGGTTGGGGGGGGGCAAGGGCTAGGTTGGACCGTTTAGGGGAAGATCTGTCATCTATCTGGTGTCGGGTATCGTTGAAGTCGCCTCCCACCAGGTGGGGGAGGTGGGAGTGTTGCAGTAGCCATGTGGACAATTCACAATAGAAGTCCTTCCCCGGGGAATTGGGAGCATAGACGTTTGAAAGGACAAGTTCCTTGGGCGGACAATAATCTACCCTGGGTGTCCGATTTTATCGCAAGGACCGAGCATGGGAGGTTTTTATGAATCAGTAGGAGGACACCACCCTTCCGGCTGACGGCCTCAGAGCCTAGGACCGTACCCACCCAGAGTTTTTTCATGCGGGGGAAGTCAGAAGTAGGGAGGTGGGTTTCCTGCAATAGAGCAATATCTGCTTTTAGCCTTTTCAGGTGTCTGAGGATTTTCATTCTTTTGTTTGGGGACCTGAGTCCCTTTACATTCCATGAGACAACTTTCATGTTATTGGTTCGGGAAAGGGGGTCTGAGAAGGATTTTTAGGATGGGTATCGCGTGAAGCATCTCCGATGATGATCACCTTAGGCGGTGGATATGGGCGACGTAGGGTATTTGCAAAGGGGAAAGCGCGGGGGGGGAATGGGCAGGTGCCTGGGGGAGTGTGTGGGGTAGGGATGATGGTAGGGGGAGGAAGGAGGGCGGGAAGAAGAGAGGGGGGTAACAAGAGCAACAAAACCAAACTTGTGAACTTCGCTTTTTTCCACATGAAGTCGCTGTACGGGGCGGCTCCCCTGTCACGACCTGGGTGACGTGGGGCCCGGAAGCCCAGATCAAGGCGCAGGGCAGCATGCGGCTGGCTGGTGCGTACCCGGGTATGCCGGGTATGCCTAAGTAGACCGTACAGTGAGGCCAGGAGGCGCTAACAGTGAGACCAGTAATAAAATAGTAGTCTAACAATACAACAGGTTTTATAGAGCAGAGAGAGGGAGGGATGTAACATAATACATTTTTGTAGGGGGTAGCAGGATTCAAAACAACGTAGACTATCTAGTAGAGGCATCAAAAGTAGGCATGGAACATGGTAAAGGTTATGGCATAACAGAGGTTAAACATAGGTGGATAATATGATAAATCAAACCGACCATATTCCTAAGCATGGAAGGAGAACATGCAAGGTGAACATCAGAAGGGGGCAGGGGGTGAGAGAGCATTGCTCAAGAGCCTGACCTGGCTGGAGGGTGCAGAGGGTTAGACCATAGCAGGGGCCCCGGGGCAGCAGGTGCCCGAACAGATCGTGATCTGGAGGGGTCCATCAGTGTGAGACACAAGGATTGGAGTAGAGGGCAGAGTCATGTGAGTATTCACAGAGCAGATAGCGGTCATCTCGTGGCGGCCAGATTCGGGTCGACGCCCGAGTGCCTGAAGCGCTTCGGGGAGTCCTTCCTTGGGCTTCTTTGATCCAGGGAGCGGTTGAGTGGAGGGGCTTTGGAGGGGGTCTGGGGATGCGGCTGCGCGTGCCGTGATCTCAGGAAAGCTTCGGCCTCCGAGGGATCCTGGAAGGTCAGCTGGTCTCCGTTAGGGGCCTTGAGGCGTAGTATGGCCGGGAAGGCCAGTGTAAATTTTATTTGTTGCTTAAAGAGCTCCGAGCATATTGGTTGAAAAGCCTTTCTTTTCTTTGACACCTCGGCCGAGTAGTCAGCGAATACTAGGACTTTTATACCGTCGATATGGAGCTGGCGAGCTTGTCGGAATGTATGCAGTATGAGAGACTTGTCCGCATAGTTTAGGTATTTGGCTATGATCGGGTGTGGGGATTTGCGGTCTGAATTGAAGGCCCCCATGCGGTGCGCGCGTTCTACCATGCATGGGCCTGGGAGGCCCAGTGCTTCTGGGATGCGGTGGGAGCAAAAGTCAGCTAAAGCAGAGGACTGGAGCGTTTCGGGGACCCCCACAAACCTAAGGTTGCTCCTCCTGGACCTATTCTCCAAATCATCCAGTTTCTGGAGAATGTACTGGTTGGTCTTATCTTGGGCATGTTCCAGGGCTTGGGTCTGATAGAGGTCTTCCTCAGCGTGAGATAGGCGATGCTCTAGATCAGTGAGCCTAGTGCCATGTTCCCCTAGTTGGGCCTTGAACTGCGCCATCCCGGCGTTCACGGCCTTCTCCACAGAGGCTGTGATCATGGGGGTCAATAGGGCGGCTACTGCTAGAGCGATCCGCTCCGTGGTGTCATCCCCAGTGTCCTGTGTCAAGGATGCGTGTGGAGGAGGAGGGGGTGACGTGTTGCCGCTTACCTCCATCTCGGCCGGCTGTTGTGATGTCCGCGGAGCGGTGTAGGCCGAGACCGGGGCCTCGATTTGCGGCTGGGCCGGCGCCGGCTGCGCCGTCTGGGCCGAGTTGGAGCGGGCGCCTGTTTTCTCCAGGAACCGGTCCATGATGGTGTGAGGACGTGCCCAGAGATGGATGGATGGTCGTGGGGCTTCCCGGGCCGATTTGAAGGCTGATTTGGGGTCGTGCTGCGGGAGCTGCAGTGAAGAGCAGCTACTCCATGCGGCGCCGGAACCGGAAGTCTAACCCTATATTTTAATAAAAGGTGTCTTTTTTTGACCTACTGCACCATGAAGTTTTTCCTCTTCTTTCTTATTTTATAATATGCCTAAAGCTGCCCTCTGAACGGCTTCACTTAAACACAAATCCCTGGAGGAGAGAGTGTGTATCCCTGGGTGAGAGATTCAGCTGACCCTGTGATCGTGTGATATCCCTTGGAGAGGTGAAAAAGACCGTCAAGGAGTGTAGGATTCCTGCTGTGAATTCACCTTCCAGAGCCTGAGCCTGTCAGATTAACCTTAATATGCTGAGCCCATTTGATCTCAGTAACAGAGATCCATCTGAGTCGGTAAGCGGCCAATTCATATATCTTTACCTGATGGAAGTATAAGCTGAAGATTTGCACCACTGTTACAGAGCCCAACAGAATCTGTGCAGTCATTTTATATTGGACTCTAAAGTGATTATTGCAGAGTGTGTGCAATAGGCTATATGCACTGTTCTTACATAGTGCGTTTGCAATATTCTAACCTACATTGCTGGAGTGGGTGTCAATCCCTTCTATATATTTATGGTTAAAAATGCCCAAGTTTTTTTCACCAGTCACATTGGTGTGGTTACCATTTTTTCATATACACACACATTTATATTTTCGCTTGTTAATGGGATTTTTTTAGGTTGCGCATTATTTTTACTCTAACATGTCTACCCTAGTTCACTATTCAAACTAATTTAATAATTGCAGCACTTTTTTTTTCTTTTTCTTAGGCCTCGTACACACGATCGAATTTGTCCGCTGAAAACGGTCCGATGGACCGTTTCAGCAGACATCTCCGATCGTGTGTATGGGCTAGCGGACAGATTTGTCCACCCGACAGATTTCAAAGCATGCTTTGAAATCTATCCGGTGGGAATCTGTCCGCCCGACATGTCTGCTGGTTAGTACACTTACCAGCAGACATGTCGCCCCGCTCCGCCGCCGCACCGTCGCCGAATGGATTCGGCGCATGCGCGGAAGTGTTTTACTTCCTGGTGCGGTGACGTGGCGGTGTCAACGTCACCGCCACGTCACCGACACGTCAGCGCGCTCTCTGCTGGCGGGGATTTTGGTTTGCTCGTGTGTACACGCGAGCAAACCAAAATCCCAGCAGACAGATTTGTTCAAATCTGTCGGACGGACAGATTTGAACAAATCTGTCCGCTCGTGTGTACGGGGCCTTAGGCCTCGTACACACGATCGGACTAATCCGATGAAAACGGTCCGCGGACCATTTCCATCGGATATGTCCGTTTGATCCGATGGCGTGTACACACCATCGGATCAAATTCCCCGCTGCCGGACGGCGCGGTGACGTGGCGGTGACGTTGACGCCGCCACGTCACCGCACCAGGAAGTTAAACACTTCCGCGCATGCGCCGAATCCATTCGGCGGCGGCGCGGCGGCGGTGGGGGACGACATGTCTGCTGGTAAGTGTACTAACCAGCAGACATGTCGGGCGGACAGATTCCCACCGGATAAATTTCAAAGCATGCTTTGAAATCTGTCGGGTGGAGAAATCTGTCCGCTAGCCCATACACACGAGCGGAGATGTCTGCTGAAACGGTCCATCGGACCGTTTTCAGCAGACATATCCCCTCGTGTGTACGCCGCCTTAGAGTTTTTACTTTGAACAATGTGATATTTTAGTTGCACTTTGTTGCACGGTCTTACAGGGTGGGGGGTAGCGCAGATTAACCATACCATACAAGAGATCAAAAGTGTAATTTCTATTGGTTAGAAACTCCCATGGTGTACATCCAATGTGGGTGTAAGTAACAAATCAATTAATTGATCACCCAAATGCACCTCCATCAAAGGTAAAAATTGCTTCCTTACCAGAAATAATAATTATGAGAGCACTTGATAAAAGTGGTATCATAGCTTATGTTAAGGATAACTCCATCATGGTGTACATATAGGATAAATGGAAAATATCCACTTAGTTTAAAACTATATAACATGTTTATCACAAGTTTCCACATGGAGAACTGCTAAAACCGCTATACATGCTTGTATATCAGGAAGATGCCACATGGGTCTGCAAATGCCTCAGCAGAGCCAGCGCTCAGAATTGAAAAAAAAAAGAAAGCACTATCTGTTTTAAAAAATTATACAAAATTAATTTGGGTACAGCATTGCATTGTTGAGAAATTGTCAAAACATCAAAACTATCAAAACATTGGAAACTAAAACATTACTTGGTAATGAAGGGGTATTACAGGCTTGTACTCCACAGGAGAATCCACAATTTCTTTGAATCAAACACATTTTAAGAAAAAATAAGATCTTGGGGTGTCTGCTTCCAAAGAAGGGTGATTTTGGGGGGTTTATATACTTTCCTGGTATTTTTCTTGTTCAAAATGTTGTTGATTTTTGAGAAGAAACGGGACAAGGTGTACACACAATGCTTTATTTCAGAGGTATACAAGCCATAGATAAGGATGCACAGATAAAGCACCATAGTAGGAAGAGGCTTTAGGGCCCCTTTCACATGTGCGGACCATATGTCCGCATTTTCATCCATCCGTTGTGGATGGAAACGGGACATACATTGGTTCCTATGTGATTGCAGGTGTCAACGGATGAACATCTGCTGACACCCGTAATTGTCCGCCTCCGCAAAGATCAGTTTTTTCGGACGGAAGAAAATCCTATTTTTCTTCCGTCTGCGGATCGGATGAACACGGACACAGTGTGCGGGGACCGCCCTGTCAGCCGACGGCTCAGCGGGGATTTTACGGAGGATCCCCGCTGAGCAAAAGCAGACACACGGAGGCGGATCATTACAATCTGCCCCATGTGAACGGCCCTTAGGTTCACTAGTAATAGTTATACATATGTGAAAAATAACCCACTGCCACTGAGCTGCCTATGTAAGCTAGCAAGCAGCAACCTTTAAGTCTAAGTTTTAACATCTGTTAGTGAATGCGAGACAGAATTTGGGGAAACAGTAGGGAAAATAAGAGAAATAATGTTTTTCCCATTTTAATTCTTTAGGCATAAGGATTTAAAGGACTATTGATATTGTTCGGGTACATCAGTGTGAAATGCCTCCATGTCTTTATTACTAACACAAGATAATAGGCAGCCATGCTTTCCATTGCAATAAAATATACTGTAAATCTCAATGATGTCTGTATAAGAGATACCCTTTAATTTGTAGTACTTACAGGGGATTTGTGAGTTTCTAGTTAATCTAATCACTTACATGTAAACAACTGCAAAGACGAAGACCAATATATGCCAAGATTCACATTTAACTAAACATTACTGACTGTGTTCATATGATCACTGTGCTTTTTCAAAATACAAAACAGGGTTACTGGGCCTAAAAAAAAAAATATCAGAAGTTGCATAATTAAAACCACCTGCTGCTATACATGTGAGTCTCAGATACAAAACAAAACATTTTAAGAAATATGTTATGTCTTGTCATTGCTGCAATTAAAATGATTATATCCATTCAGATACTAAACATTGCAAGAACCTTAAAAGATGTTACCTGTTGCTCTCAGGCTGCAACCAGTAATGTAGGAAAATAATGGATGTCAGAGATCATTCCCTTGTCACTGTGATGTGTAAGGTGGAACATTTGTAAATTGATCCAGGTATACATTTTATTGAATAGTTACATTGATCCAATGTAAGTGTACATATTCCATTCTTGTGGGATACAGAAAAAACAAACTCCTGCGCACGGGTGGATTGTCCAACAATTATTCAATATTTTGCATGGAAAATACCAAAAATGTCAAGAACAGTAACAGTGGCCTTGCTGCCCTTCATGGATGGGGAATATCCTAGTAGAGAACAAAAAAACAGAAAGAAAGGCGCACCAGCCTAGTGTGTTACCGTTGACAGTTTAATAAAATAAAATAATAATGGAAAACTACTCACAAGGGAAATAACATAGTAGGCTTATCAACAACGATGTGGTAGATACCCCTCGAACCACACTCCAGAATAGGGGGGGGGGTAGAGGTGTGTCACTGCCGGCTGATGTGTTTCGAGGCGACAAGGACCTCTTCATCAGAGCCCAGCAGTGCAGACCCTTCCACAGTCACCCCTTATATACATACACTTGTGCAGACTACCCACCCACTGCAAGCCACGGAGGACCTCCCAGGGGCCGTCCAGACTCCTCCCAACAAAAAATGGGCAGTCCCGGATGCCACACACAAATCAAGGGAATGGGGATAATAGCAACAGTAATGCTGATAAAATTGAATGAATGAAAGAAGGGGATGAAAATGGCTGAGATAGTATAATATAATAGATTAGAATTCTATACAATGAGGTGTACTGTGGTGTAAGCTGGTGGGTATCAACCAGAAGTCCCAGTGATGGAAACAACGGTGTCCCCTGGTACCATCGCCTCCATATGTGCCTATATTTAAGTATGCGAATAACAGATGGAGTGTGAGTCAACTTACTAGACATAAAAAGGGAGCTGTACTTACATTTGAACTATAGCAAGTTGATCAAAGGGGTACTTGTGGGATCCCTGTGGAAACTGAAATGTATTCCAGTAGTTGCTGCTACTGTAGTGATCAGGGCTTCAACTACTACAGTGATCACTACTGTCTTTCAGGTCATATGCTGAACAGCCAGTGCAGGGACAAGGTAATCTAGAGCCGAGGGGGAACATGCCAAACTCTGCAGTGTCCCCCAAGATGTATGAGCATTATGTATTAGTAGAAATCTCCCCACAAATAAAACTGAGCACTTATCTGAATGCTTACCCCTCTATGCATGAATTCCCCCTCCTACCCTGTAGAAATCTGCCCCACTGCTGAAATTCCCCCCTCCCAGCACAAATTTTTAAACTCCCCTATCCCCCAAATCTTAAATGCCTCCCACTCCAAAAAAAATCACCCCCCGCAAGCACATATTCTCTACCGCTTAAAATTCTCCTAGTACACATTTTCTCTTCCCTTAATCAAAATCCTCTCAATCCCCCTCCTAGCACAAATCTTCTCCCCCCCCATCCCTAATCCCAACACAAATCCCCCTAAATCATCACTCTTAGCACCTCCCCAGATTTCCCCTCCTAGAACATTTTCTACCTCTTCCCCCCCAGATAACCCCTTCCAACACAAATTTCATCCTCCCCAATCTCCTTGCAGTGTCCTCCCATCTCAGATGATACCACAGGCCCTTGCCCCGGGCCCTGTGAACAGCTGCCCAGCCATTTTTCTAAATAGATGCAAGCAGTGCCAGGACAAGGTCATCCAGTGCCCAGGGCAAAGATGCCAAATTGCGGCCTCCCCCTTCATGATGTGTGAGCCTAGGGGGATCCTACTCATAGCCATCACCTGTTTGTCTCACAATTGATGTGCTGCTCTAGATTTGTTGTTTAGGATTTGCATGGGCCTAGAAGTGTACAATGATGTTGTGGGACCTTCCTGCTGTGTTCTGTGCCTCTGCTGGTCTACTTTCATTAAAGTAAAAAACAAAAAGCACAGTATGTAATTGCACAGGTTAGGTAGAAGCAATAAATTGTTCTATGAATAAAGTATGTTTTTATTGTCCTCCTTCCTTTTTCTCCCCTCTTTGCTCCCCTTTTCCCCTCCTTTTTTTCTTCCGAACTGATCCCTATATTCTGGCAGAGGCAAAGTCTCTTTCTTTATTCAAACATGGCCTGCCTACTACCTTGACCATCTTAGGTGGTAGGTGGTAAGATGCATGTAATCTGAGCTGTGAATTTTATTTTGTATAAGGCTTTTGTATAAGGCTTTTCCAAAATTGTAACTTTTTAATGTGGACCAATAAAATGTATATGTTCCTATTTTAGTCCAGCTAACCTATGGGTTTCTGTCTTTCCTTATTAATCTTGGATATTGGCAACAGACACCTGTTTTTTGAATAGTGGACACCAGTGGCGGCTGGTGCTAAACTATTTGGGGGCCAGCAAACAAACCCCCCCAGTTCTGCCTGCACTCAGCCTCTCCACGGTGATGGTCTCATCCCTGCACTCACTTCTCCATGGTGACGATCTCCCCCCGCACTCACTCCTTCAAGGCTTCCCCAGCTTCTCCTTCTCATCAACCAGATCTGCTCTTCTGTCCTGATTGGCCCGGAGAAGAAGCTGGAAGACCATAGTAAATAGCCCAACCTTTTTCAAGCAAATCATGTGGCTTGAAAAAAAAAACTCATGAGTCCGGGTCCCTGCAGGGGGGTGGTGCCCCTATTTGACCAGCCCAGGAAGATCTCCTAAATGGAAGGTGTTGACTCCCGGGGGTGAAAATCTGGATGTTAGGAGTTTTTGTGTTTAACAGACCTCTTAAAGCGATATTAGACCTCATATTAGCATTGTGAAGTCCATCATCGGAGGTTAGGGCACATCCATCTGTACACTGTGTTGGTGTATGCTGATTTAGTGGAAAGTTTTCTGTGGTTCCTGGTGAAGATTGTACAATATACCTTGTGACGTAGATATTTATTCATATTTACTGGGGATTGTACATTATGGGCCAGATTCACGTACATCTGCGCATTATTGGACCGGCGTAGCGCACCGCCTTTACGTTGGACTGGCGCAATGTAGCGGCGCAATCACCCTATTCTCGTCGGTTTTACACAGAAATTTGCGCCTGCGCAACGTTATTTCTGAGGCGCAAGGCGGAGTAATACAAATTGGGAAGGACGTGGGCGTGTTACATTGAAATGAGCCGTGACCCCATGCAAATGAAGGGCCGGCCGGCTCGCGCATGCGCGCTTGAAGCAGACCATGGTCAGCACCTCTGTGCTCATGCTCACAACTGGGGAACGGCGCAATCAGTGAAATTGGAAGTGGACTAGGGCAAAATAGTGAACTACGCAGACAGCATAAATAGACAGACAGAAACGCACTTCCTTTGCAAAAGTACATCCCTTTGTATCCCTCCCTATACAGCAAGGTGCTTTTGTTCTGTTGTTAGTTGCGTTGTGGTTTGTCTTTGTAAAATTTGTGGACTGTGTGATCTAGTGTTTGTTAGAAGATATTTGAAAGTGATTTTTGGTGACTGCTTGTGAGAATTTTTGGTTGATAGTTTTTTGTTTGTTTGTTTTCTTGCTTGATTTTTCCTGCTTGTTTTTGTGAGTGATTTTTCCTGCTTGTTTTTGTGAGCGATTTTTGCTGACTGTTTGGGAGAGAGTTTTTGTATGAGTCTGACTGAGAGAAAGAGGAAGTTAAATTTTACTTTAGGAGAGAAACAAATTCTTGCCCGGGCCATTTCCCAATATATGCGTTTCCTCCACGGCCCGGAGAGTGCCAACACCACCCTGTCCAGGAGGCGTGATATCTTGCAGAACATTACTGACGAGGTGAATGCATTGGGGGAGGGGGAGAAAACGCACTGCAGACTACAACAGCAGACGTTGGGCAGGATGTGAGGGCCCTCACCCAGGCTATCCAGGCCAATACGGCATCACTAAGTGCTGGCCTGAACAGAATTGCCGTGGCCTTGGAAGGCAGGCCGCCAGGTGGGCAGAGACCAGGGGCTGCTCCTCCTTCCCCGGATTACCCCCCCTCCCCATGAGTCTCCCCTGAGGAGCCGGGGCCGTGGCCGTGGGCGCCCCAGGCGTGGCTCACGTCAACGGCATTAATTTGTTTTTCCCTTTTTTTTTTTTTTGCTGGAATTTTTTTTTTTTTGCTGGACGTTTTTTTTTTTTTATGTGAATGTTTTTGGAATGTGGGGGTGATATTCCTGCCGGCAAAGGTGTGTCACCCTCAGTTTTGGTGGAGAAGGGTTCCTCAGGACCAGGGAGAAGTGATTCCCAGGTCCGTGTGAATGGTGTATGAATGTACAGTGACATAATTGGAGCTGTGGCGTGGTGTTGCTGCTCACAAGCCCAGCATGGTGGGCTTGTGCTAATCCAATTAGATGAGGATGTGATGTGTCTGTGCTAGGGACCACAGTGGTGTGCATGCATGCATTCTCATTGTGTCATGATTAATGTGTGTGTTTAACGTGCAAAGATGCCTAATGTGAGCTGTCTCCTGGCTGCTCTTCCCTCAGAAGACGGGGTAACCTCGGTTAGGGGGGGATTGTCTGGTTCAGGGGTCAGGTCATCACGTAGGTCAATCTGCAGGCCCTTTCTCACTGCGAAGTTGTGCAGAATGCAACATGCACCGATGATCTGGCACACGAAGTTGGGGGAATACAACAGGGTCCCCCCAGACTTATCCAGGCATCGGAAACGTGACTTCAAAAGGCCAAAGGTGCGCTCCACCACTGCACGTGTTTGGGCGTGGGCTTCATTGTATCTTTCCTCTCCTGGGGTTTGGGGGTTCCGGATAGGAGTCATGAGATGGGGTCCCAGTGCATATGCAGAGTCACCTGTAAGGAAAAACACAGGAGGATGTTAGTCATGCATGTGCCCCTTGTGATGTGTGCATCATGGGGGGGGGACAGTCATGCCTGCCACCCATGTCACTCACCAACCAGCCAGCTGTCCCCATACACGTTCTGTTCGAATTCCATTCGGATGGGGCTCTGATTGTATATGTAGCTGTCATGGCTGGATCCGGGGTGTTTGGCACGGACGTGCCATATGAGGCCTTGGGCATCGACTATCACCTGTACGTTGATGGAATGCCAATGCTTCCGATTGCGGTATATGTGCTCTGTCTCATGGGGGGGCTAGAGTGCCACATGTGTGCAATCAATGGCCCCCACGATGAGTGGGAATCTGGCAATTCTGTAGAAATCTGTCATTGCCTTCAGCCGCAGGTCCTCAGTGGTTGGTTTGATGATTTGGTTGGCCATGCATCTGAGGATTGCAGGGACAACCTGGTGCACACATCTGCTCACGGAGGATTGTGACATCCCAGCCACCACTCCACTTGTTCTTTGAAAAGAGCCACTGGCAAGGAAATGGAGTGTTGCCATGACCTTGACCAGTGGCTGCACTGCATGTGAGCGGTGTGTTGGGCTGGTGATGTCCCCCTGCAAGGTTATGGTTAATTCCAGGATGGCATGAGGGGTGAATCTGAAGATGTGATACACCTCAGAATCACTCATGCCAAAGAGGTCTATGCGGGTGCGGTATATCCTCTCCCGTGCCCTCCTCTGTGCCCTCCTCCTTCTTTGCTTCTCTAAAGTCAGTAATATAGCTATGAGCGAGGATGTCCCTGGCATGTTGGCATACAGATTGTTGGGCAACACGTGTGACTGCTCTGCTCCTCACTAACGGTGTTGCTTTCTCTGACATGTAGACGAATTGTCTAATTTTAGACCACCTTTTATATGGTCTAATTTTAGACAGGCCGTGCAGCTGTTGTGCACAGCGCATAGCCTGCGCTGCACCAACGTTCTTTTGTGGATCCCCGTAACTCCCTCATTAGCATATTTGAATAGCAAATCAATGGTGTGTCTAGCGCAGTTTTGCTCGGACGGATGCGCCTGTCTAATGAAATTACGCTGGACAAAAAAAAGTTGATTTCTTGCGTATCTCGTTTGGGGATGCGGAGTATCGAAACGCATGCGCAAATTTAGACTTACGCCGTGCATCTCCTGTTACGCCGGCGTGTAAATCTGGCCCTATATGTTTGGTATTAGATTGATACATGCACTGTATGTAATTAGTGGATGAAATGTGGTAACATAGGCCCAGATTCACAGAGCGATTACGCCTGCGCAACAGGAGATGCGCGTGCGTAAGTTGAAATGTGCGCGTGCGTTTCGTTGCGCGGCATCCACAGAACGAGATACGCAAAAAAGCGACTTTTTTTTGTCCCGCGTAATTTCGTTAGACTGGCGCATCCTTTACGCGCAAAAGTGCGCTAGACACACCATTGATTTGCTAGTCAAATATGCTAATGAGGGACTTACGGGGATCCACAAAACAACGTTGGGGCAGCGCAGGCGACGCAGTGTGCGCAACAGCAAAATGTCCTGTCTAAAATTAGAGCATATAAAAGCTGGTCTAAAAAGAGAAAAAAAGTCTACTTGTTAGATAAAGCCACACTGTTAGTGAGCAGCTCAGCAGTCACACGTGTTGCACAACAATCTGTATGCCAACATGCCAGGGGCATCGTCGCACATAGCTATACTACTGACTTTAGATGAACAAAAAAGGATGAGGGCACGGAGGATGGCACGGAGGGTGGCACGGGAGAGGATATACCGCACCCGCATAGACCTGTTTGGCATGAGTGATTCTGAGGTGTTTCGCATCTTCAGATTCACCCCTCATGTCATCCTGGAATTAACCACAACCCTGCAGGAGGACATCACCAGCCCAACACACCGCTCACATGCAGTGCAGCCACTGGTCAAGGTCATGGCAACACTCCATTTCCTTGCCAGTGGCTCTTTTCAGCGTACAAGTGGAGTGGTGGCTGGGATGTCACAATCCTCCATGAGCAGATGTGTGCACCAGGTTGTCCCTGCAATTCTCAGACGCATGGCCAACCAAATCATCAAACCCACCACTGAGGAGCTGCGGCTGAAGGCAATGACAGATTTCTACAGAATTGCCAGATTCCCACGCACTGTGGGGGCCATTGATTGCACACATGTGGCACTCCAGCCCCCCCAGGAGACAGAGCACATGTACCGCAATCGGAAGCATTGGCATTCCATCAATGTACAGGTGATAGTCGATGCCCAAGGCCTCATATGGCACGTCCGTGCCAAACACCCAGGGTCCAGCCATGACAGCTACATATACAATCAATGCCACATCCGAATGGAATTCAATCAGAACGTGTATAGGGGACACCTGGCTGGTTGGTGAGTGACATGGGTGACATGACTATCCCCTCCCATGATGCACATCACAAGGGGCACATGCATGACTAACATCCTCCTGTCTTTTCCCTTCCAGGTGACTCTGCATATCCACTGGGACCCCATCTCATGACTCCTATCCGGAACCCCCAAACCCCAGGACAGGAAAGATACAATCAAGCACATGCCCAAACACGTGCAGTGGTGGAGCGCACCTTTGGCCTCCTAAAGTCATGTTTCAGATGCCTGGATAAGTCTGGGGGTACCCTCTTGTATTCCCCAAACTTCGTGTGCCAGATCATCGGTGCATGTTGCATGCTGCACAACTTCGCAGAAAGAAAGGGCCTGCAGATTGACCTACGTGATGACCTGACCCCTGAACCAGACAATCCCCCCCTAACCGAGGCTACCCCGTCTTCTGAGGGTAGAGCAGCCAGGAGACAGCTCACATTAGGCATCTTTGCACGTTAAACACACCTATTAATCATGGCACAATGAGAATGCATGCAGGCACACCACTGTGGTCCCTAGCACACACACCCCACATCCACATCAAATTGGATTGGCACCAGTCCACCATGCAGGACTTGTGAGCAGCAACGCCACGCCAAGGCTCCAATTATGTCACTGTACATTCATACACCATTCACACGGACCTGGGGATCACTTCTCCCTGGTCCTGGGCAACCCTTCTCCACCAAAATAGAGGGTGACACCCCTTTTCTGGCAGGAATGTCACCCCCACATTCACACAGCATTCACAACCCAAAAAAAAACAAAAAAAAATGACCTGCAAAAGCAAAAAATTTCCAGCAAAAAAAAAACAAAAAAAAACAAACAATAAAAAAATAAAAAAAATGGGGAAAAACAAATTATTGCCCTCTGCGTGAGCCACGCCTGGGGCGCCCCCGGCCACGGCCCCGGCTTCTCAGGGGAGACTCATGGGGAAGGGGTAAAACCGGGGAAGGAGGAGCAGCCCCTGATCTCTGCCCACCTGGCGGCCTGCCCTCCAAGGCCACGGCTATTCTGTCCAGGGCAGCACCAAGTGTTGCCGTGTTGGCCTGGATAGCCAGGGTAAGGGCCCTCACATCCTGCCCAACGCCTGCTGATGTCGTCTGCAGTTCATTTAGGCAGGTTGTGAAAGCCCGGGATTGGGAGTCCAGGTTCCCCAGCGTATCCTTGATGGAGGACAGGCTCTCCTGCATCCGCACCAATGTCTGGCTGACCTGTCCCAGATGGCGGGTCTGGAGGAACTGGTCCCTTCTCAGAGTGGCGGGCAGGAGATCGGCCACCCCCCTGGTGGTCTGGGATGACATCCTACCTCTAGCTGATGCTTGTGGCCGGGGAGAAGGGGAGGCCCTTGTGAGGGGAGCCATGTTGGGGGAGGAGGGGGGGTGGCTCCCCCTTAGGGAGGCCTGCCTGCTGCCAGCCAGAGGGGAAGAGTCCTCAAAACCCAAACGTACTCCGCGGACTCCGGCCTTGTTGGGGGGGCCTCATTAGGCTGCTGTCCTAGGGTTGGTGCGGTCAGGCCAGATGGCCCTGCACCCTCCTGCACATCTGTGGATGACACAAAACATTCACAGGTTGGAGGATCCACACACTTGCCACATTTTCCCTTTCACCCCCTCCCCCACACATGCTACACACCTGATATTAAAAAAAGAAAAACTTACCTGGCACCACGGGCTCCGGACTTGAGTCAAAGCCGGGCAGGCCCGCAACTTCATGCCGATGAAAGGTCAGGGCCACCGCACGCTCCTCCGCTGTCAGGCTAATACGGCATGGTGGGCCCCCTCCTGTGCCCCTGGCATGGGCATGCATTCTGGCCAGCTTCTTTTTGACCAGACGCCGGAGGTCATTGATTTTTTTGTCAATCCCAGACCGGGTCCGTGTCTCCCCCTGACCCGCTGAATTCACCTGGTCAGTGATCCTATCCAAAATCTCCCTCCTCCTGGCCGGGGTGGTGTTGGCACTCTGTGGGCCGTGGAGGTAACGCCCATACTCGCTAATGGCCCTGGCAAGAATCTGTTTTTCCACAACTGTAAAATTCAGCTTTCGTTTTCTCTCAGTCATCCTTCCAAAAAAAAACAGTCCCAGTCAACAAAATTCACGCACACAAACAAGCACAACCAATCAAAAAAAAACACACACAGAGAGAAAACTACTGAGCAAGAAACAGTCACCAAAAAACAAAACAAAAATACAGCAGGAAAAGAAACAAACACAAATATATCAATCAAACAAACAGTCTCTCAAACACTTATCAAAAACCACTTTCAAAAATCTACTAGCAAACACTTGATCACACAGAACACTAATCTGACAACTACAAAACACACCGCAATGAACAACAGGACAAAAGCACTTGGTTAAATGGGAAGGGACAAAGGGATGTACTTTTGCAATGCAAGTGCGTTTGTGTGTGTCTATTTATGCTGTCTGCGTAGTTCACAACGTTGCCCTAGTCCATTTCCAATTTCACTGATTGCGCCAGCCCTTCATTTGCATGGGATCACGGCTCATTTCAATGTAACACGCCCACGTCCTTCCCAATTTGTATTACTCCTCCTTACGCCTCTGAAAAAACGTTACGTATGCGCAATTTTCTGCGCAAAAGCTACAAGAATAGGGTGATTACGCGACAAAATTGCGCAAGTCTAACGTAAAGGCGGTGCGCTAGCCGGTCCAATAATGCGCAGATGTACCTGAATCTGGGCCATAGTTTTTATTATTATTATTATTATTATTATTTTTTTATAGTTTGATTCATTTTTTACACTGATGATTTTATATTGGATAGGTTAGAGTGCTTCACTATTTTGCACATATAATACAAAACTGGATTTTATGTATTTTATAACCAACTATATTAACACATTCAAATTACCGGTACTAAAGAGACTAATCAGTGAGTGAACTTGTTCACACAAAGTTTAGCAGACAGCCAGTGACAAATTCCTCTATGTTTTACTTTGGTCTTACTTTAATGGGCTTTTGATAAATAGTCATGGATAGGTTAAATAAAATCAACATATGAGAAGCAGCTTATAAATGTTTGACAATCTTTATACATGTATTGAAAATGATCAATGTTTTTGACGCATGTGAATATAAAAAAAAAAGCTATGTTGGTGAGGCTTACAAATGATTTATATGTGGCTAACCTATACAATGATCATGCATTTTATCTACTTTTTTTGCATCAGTTGCTTGTCATATTTGGCATTTTTTGGGACACCTGGGATGGAGGATTCTGGTAACAAAAGTATAATGTATATAATGATAAAGCGGAAAAGAAACCTTGGTTCCAGGAATAGAGAGACAGCACTTAAACTGGTCTGCAATTCAGGGACCAGTACAGACAAATGAAAATGGTGGAGAACAAAGCAGAAAATGCATTTTCAGAGACTGGAGAGCAGGACCGGCAGAAATGTTACAATGTTGAGTGCAAAATCTGGTGCGGCTCTTCATAGAAACCAATCAGCTCCCAGGCTTTATTGTGGATAAAATTCAATTGTGCAGCCAAATACAATGATATATAAAAAATGTATTTGTGTTTTAAAATACAATTTTAACCACTTAAGCCCCAGACCAATATGCTGCTCAATGCCCAGAGGCGTCTTTACAATTCAGCACTGCGTCGCTTTAACAGACAATTACGCGGTCGTGCGAAATGGCTCCCAAACAAAATGTGCGTCCTTTTCTTCCCACAAATAGAGCTTTCTTTTGATGGTATTTGATTGCCTCTGCGATTTTTATTTTTTGCGCTATAAACAAAAATAGAGCGTAATTTTTGAAAAAAAATCAATATTTTTGAATTTTTGTTATAAGAAAAATTGAATAAACGAAATTTTAGTCAAACATTTAGGCCAAAATGTATTCAGCTAAAAAATTTGCGGCAACAGCTTCACTAATACAGCGATCAGAAAAATGATCGCTTAGTGACGCTGGCAATAGGGGGTAAAAGTGTTAACTAGGGCGGTGATCAAGGGGTTAAAACTTTATTAGGGTGGGTACGGGGCTACCCTGGACCTAACACGAACTGCCTGTCACACTGACACTAAATGCAGTGATCAGTAAATATATGATCACTGCATTCAGTGACAGTGTGACAGGGGGCTGGGGGGGTGATCGCAAGGGGTTAAATGTGCCTATGTGTACTGGTGTCAGTGTAGTGTTAGGTCCGACTTACTGTGAGTCTTTTGTCCTCTCGGCGGATTGAAAATACTGCCGAGAGGAGAGCTGCATCACTTCCTCTGCCAGTGTTTACATTATACAGGCAGAGGAAGTGACGAGGCGGGGGGTTTCTGGATTGGCTGGGAGCGATCACAAGGGGGCGGACAGAATCGAGCAGCTGCCCCCTCAGCACGGATCGCTCCCTAAGGTAAGCCGCCCGCCGCACGCAGCGGAGGGGGTCCCGATCGGACCCCCGACCCGCTAGAAGGCAGGGACGTACATGTGCGCCCATCTGCCTGTACGTGCCATTCTGTGGACGTACATAGTCGTGCAGCGGGCATTAAGTGGTTAATTGTGTATATATTAAAAAGGGGTTGTAAAGGTACAATGTTTTTCCCTAAATAGCTTCTTTTACCTTAGTACAGTCCTCCCTTACTTACCTCATCCTTCGATTTTGCTTTTAAATTTCCTTATTTCTTCTGAGAAATCCTCACTTCCTCTTCTTCTGTCTGTAACTCCACACAGTAATGCAAGGCTTTATCCCTGGTGTGGAGTGTTGTGCTCACTCCCTCTCTTGGACTGCAGGAGAGTCAGGATGCTCTCTACGTTGCAGATAGAGAAAAAAGCTTTGTGTTAGTGGGCGTCCTGACTCTCCTGTAGTCCAAGGGAGGGGGTGAGCATGACACTCCACACCAGGGAGAAATCCTTGCTTTACTGTGTGGAGTTAGACAGAAGAAGAGGAAGTGAGGATTTTTTTTAGAAGAAATAAGGAAATTTAAAAGCAAAATCGAATGATGAGGTAAGTGAAGGAGGACTGCACTGAGGTAAAGGAAGCTATTTAGGAAAATTTTTTTACCTTTACAACCCCTTTAAAGTCCACAGATTGCTCCAATTAATAAACCGTGATGTTGACCACTCAGATAACGTTCGATACTTCTGTTCGGATAATGTAATAAAATCTTTCTCAGTAATCTCCAGCAGTGGGACACAGATAGAAAGAAGAGGCTTCATGGTGCAGTACTCCAGTTTAAAATATTTATTTAAAAGCTTCACAGGCACTGACATCCAAAAGCAATGAAACAAAATTTTCAAACAGCCACAGCTCAAGCCAGCCAGCTGGTGCGTGGTGACATCAAGAACTGGTGCTACCCAAATTGTTTCCCCGTACAAGTCATTGGGCCAGATTCAGGTAGAGTTAGGCTGGAGTATCTGTGATACTCCAGCCTAACTGTCACTTTAAGCTGGCGTTTCTGTTTTCTATAACCAGAAAACAAGAAACGCGGGTTGGTGTTCTGATGCGATCGGCGTAATTGAATTTCGCCATCGCATCGTTACTTCAACTTAAAAATGGCGCCGGGGGCGTTCCCGCTGATTAACGCTGAAAAAATATGTTAATCAGCGGGAGTCGGAAATTCACGATCTTTTTCGGGCGCGACGCAGTGACTTTACGACATTTCCGGAAGCGATATGCGACGTAAAGATAAAGCAGCCCCCTAGTGGAGTATCCTATGTTAAGTATAGGCGTCGTCATCGCGTCGAAAAAAAATAAATAATAATCGCGTCGCTTGCGTAAAACGTTCATGAATGAGGATGTGACGTCATTGACGTTCACTGACAGAATTTGGAGCATGCGCACTGGGATGCATTGACACTCGACGCATGCGCAGTACGTTCGCCGCGGGATCGCGCATAGTTTAAATATTACACGCCCCGTACCCGCCCAATTTGAATTCCGCCGGCTCATTTGCGATGCGCTGCCGCAACTTTAGGAGCAAGTGCTTCATGAATAACAGCACTTGCTCCTAAAATTTCGGCAGAGTAACGTAAATGAGAAGCGTTACTCCAGAGCAAAGATGCTCTCATCTACCTGAATCTGGCCCATTGACTGGGAGCCAGAGAACTGATTGGTGCTTTGTACTGCTCCTTCCTCTACACTTCAGCCCTGCTGTGAAGCTAAGGCAAGTCAAATTTTACCACTTACACCACTTGCATTTAAAGCATACACTTTAATGATTTAATAATGATTACAGAGAAATAGGAATAAAAGATGTTTGCACTCCAAATAGCTTACATACTTTATACCTAAAACACATAGGGCCAGATTCACAAAGCACTTAAGCCGGCGTTTCAGGAGATGCACCTGCGTAATTGGAAATATGCGCCTGCGTATCTATGCGCCGTATCCACAAAAGGATATACGCCAGAAATCTAGAAATTTTCGACCGACGTAATTTCGATAGACCTGGGCATCGTGCGCGCAAAAAAATGCGCTAGACACACCATTGATTTGCTATGCAAATATGCAAATTAGGGAGATATGGCGATCCACAAAAGTAAGTTTGTGCGGCGCAGGCTACGCGCTGTGCGCATCAGCTCCACGTCCTGTCTAAAATTAGTCCATATAAAATAAGGCTTAAAATTAGACAATCCGTCTACATGTCAGCTAAAGCAACACCGTTAGGAACGAGCTGAGCAGCCACACTTGCAGGACAGCAATATGTATGCCAACATGCCAGGGGCATCCTTGCTCATAGCTATACTACTGACTTTAGATGAGCGCAGAAGGAGGAGGGCACAGAGGAGGGCACGGGAGAGGATATACCGCACACGCATAGACCTCTTTGGCATGAGTGATTCTGAGGTGTATCACATCTTCAGATTCACCCCTCATGCTATCCTGGAATTAACCATAACCTTGCAGGAGGACATCACCAGCCCAACACACCGCTCACATGCAGTGCAGCCACTGGTCAAGGTCATGGCAACACTCCATTTCCTTGCCAGTGGCTCTTTTCAAAGAACAAGTGGAGTGGTGGCTGGGATGTCACAATCCTCCGTGAGCAGATGTGTGCACCAGGTTGTCCCTGCAATCCTCAGATGCATGGCCAACCAAATCATCAAACCAACCACTGAGGACCTGCGGCTGAAGGCAATGACAGATTTCTACAGAATTGCCAGATTCCCACTCATCGTGGGGGCCATTGATTGCACACATGTGGCACTCTAGCCCCCCCATGAGACAGAGCACATATACCGCAATCGGAAGCATTGGCATTCCATCAACGTACAGGTGATAGTCGATGCCCAAGGCCTCATATGGCACGTCCGTGCCAAACACCCGGATCCAGCCATGATAGCTACATATACAATTATAGCCCCATCCCAACAGAAATTGAACAGAACATGTATGGGGACAGCTGGCTGGTTGGTGAGTGACATGGGAGTCAGGCATGACTGTCCCCCCCATGATGCAGACATCACAAGGGGCACATGCACTACTAACATCCTCCTGTCTTTTCCCTTCCAGGTGACTCTGCATATGCACTGGAACCCCATCTCATGACTCCTTTCCGAAACCCCCAAACCCCAGGAGAGGAAAGATACAATGATGCAGTTGTGGAGCGCACCTTTGGCCTCCTAAAGTCACGTTTCCGATGCCTGGATAAGTCTGGGGGTACCCTGTTGTTTTCCCCAAACTTTGTATGCCAGATCATCGGTGCATGTTGCATGCTGCACAACTTTGCAGTGAGAAAGGGCCTGGAGATTGACATACGTGATGACCTGACCCCCGAACCAGACAATCCCCCCCTAACCGAGGCTACCCCATCTTCTGAGGGAAGAGCAGCCAGGAGACAGCTCACATTAGGCATCTTTGCGCGTTAAACACACACATTAATCATGGCACAATGAGAATGCATGCATGCACACCACTGTGGTCCCTAGATCACACACACCACATCCTCATCGAATTGGATTAGCACAAGCCCACCATGCAGGATTTGTGAGCAGCAACGCCACGCCACGGCTCCAATTATGTCACTGTACATTCTGTCACGATCCCTATCGTGCAAAACAGATGGCGAGGCGTGGTCGCGCCTCAGGGTGGAATTGAACTCGGGTCCTCTCTGTTGCTATTGCAATACCTTGTCTCTGGGCCACTTCTCAGTTTGGGATTTCTCCTTGCTTTCTAGCTAAGGTGGTGCTGAATGTCCTGATCACCTTAGTTGGATCTCATTGCAATCTGCACCTAAATATTCTGGTCCAGCTGAGGCAATTTACCCAAATTATCCAGGGTATAAAGCCCTGCCTCACTATGAGGGAGGTGTCAGTTCATTTTGGTATTGATCTCCCTGTCTGAGCTAAAGCTACCTGCTTATATCTTCGGCTCCTTGACTGACCCCGGCTTTTGACCCTTGGCTTTGTTTTTGGACTGCTGCTTGCCTGAACCCTTGACCCCGGCTTGGACTTTGGATACGCATGTCTTCTCCAGCACCTGACCACGGCTTGTGACCCGGACTTATCTTTGATTCCTGTTTGTAGGACACCTGCAGTCATCTTGATACCTGAAGATCCTTTCTATACACAGATAGCTTGCTCCTGCTTAGGACTTCCAGATATCCCCTACATCATCTGCTACTACTTCACTCTGCAGAACCGCAAATACCATATACTACCTGCTACCTATAGTCTGTGTTTGTAGATTGGCAGTAATACCTTGTCTGTGTCTGAGATACTACCCTGTTTCCCCCTCAGGTACTCGCTTATGAGGGAATAAGCTTCTACAGTCTATCAGTTGGTTGTCCACTAGAGGTTGTGATGAATTAACCCCGATCTCTCTGTTTTACTCTGAGAGAGAACTGGTGGTTGACCTGAGAGACCTCTATAGTTTTAAAACCAATTGTTTTACTGTAGTTGCATAGCAGGGATGTTACACATTCATACACCATTCACACGGACCTGGGGATCACTTCTCCCTGGTCCTGGGGAACCCTTCTCCACCACAAATAAGGGTGACACCCCTTTTCCGGCAGGAATGTCATCCCCACATTCAAAAAAATTCACAAACCAAAAAAAAAAAATTGCCCAGCACCCAAAATAAATGACCAGCAAAAAAAAAAAAAAATCAGAAAAAAAACTACCGCCGCTGGCGTGACCCACGCCTGGGGTGGCCACGGCCATGGCCCGGCTCCTCAGGGGGGACTCATGGGGGGGGTAATCCGGGGAAGGAGGAGCATCCCCTGGTCTCTGCCCACCTGGCGGCCTGCCCTCTAAGGCCACGGCAATGTGAGTCAGGCCAGCATTGATTGTTGCCGTATTGGCCTGGATAGCCTGGGTGAGGGCCCGCACGTCCTGACCGAGGGCCCGCACATCCTGACCAATGCCTGCTGTGGTAGCCTGCTGTTCATTTAGGAAATGTATCAGAGCCAGGGAGTTGCAGGCCATGTCCCCAACTGTATCCCTTATGGAGGACAGGCTCTCCTCCATCCGCCCCAAAGTCTGGCTGACCTGTCCCAGGTGGCGGGTCTGAAGGGCCTGGTCCCTTCTCAGTTTGGCAGGCAGAACTTTGGCCACCCCCCTAGTCTTGTGGGTTGCCTTCCTGCCTCCAGATGAGGCTTGTGGCCGGGGGGGAAGGGGAGCCCCTTGGGAGGGGAGCCCTGTTGGGGGAGGAGTGGGAGGGGCTAGCCCTGATGGAGGCCTGGCTGCTGCCAGCCATAGGGGAAGACTCCTCCAAAATTAACAAGTCATTCCCTGACATGACCTCCTCCAACTCAAACTCCTCCTCCTCAACCTCCTCAGAGGACTCCGGCCTTGTCTGGGGGTCTTCCTCTGACTGTTGTCCCCGGGATGGTGCGGACAGGCCAGATGGCCCAGCACCATCCTGCACATCTGTGGATGACACAAAACATTAAAAGGTTGGAGGATCCACAAACTTGCCACATATTCCCTCCCCCCACCACACATGCTACACACCAGATAGGAAAAAAAATAATTACCTGTCCTCACGGCCTCCTGACTGGAGTCAAAGCCAGGCAGCCCCTCCACTTTCTGCCTGTTGAAGGTCTGGGCCACCGCACGCTTCTCCTCAGTCAGCCTAACAGGGCATGGTGGGCCCCCTCCAGTGCCCCTGGCATGGGCTGCAATCTTGCCCAGCTTCCCACGGACCACACGCCTGAGACCATTAATCTTCTTTTGGATCCCCTGGCGTGTCTGGGTCTCCCCCCAACGAGTTTACCTCGTCTGCGATCTCCTGCAATATCTGAGCCTTCCTGGCCGGGGTGGTGTTGGCACTCTCCGTGCCGTGCAGGAACCGGCCATATTGGGAAATGGCCCTGGCGAGAATTGCCTTCTCCCACACTGAAAAATTTAATTTTCGCTTCCTCTCAGTCATGTTATCACAAACTCTAACCAAAACAATCACCAAAAATCACTCAACAAAAATCACTCACCGAAAAGTATCAAAAACAGTCACCAAAAAACACTCACCAAAAAGTATCAAAAACAGTCACCAAAAAACACTCTGAAAACCACTATCCAAAACACTATACAAAACAGTCACCAAATATCTCAAAGACAAGTCACAAACCAACTAACGCGAACAAACAGAACAAAAGCACCTTGCTGTAGGAAGGGGAACAATTGGATGTACTTTTGCAAAGGAAGGGTGTTTCTCTCTGTCTATTTAAGCACTGTGCGTAGCTCACTAAGTTGACCGGGCCTAGTTCCAATCTCACTGATTGCGCCGTGCCGAGTTGTGAGCATGCGCAGAGAGGTGCTGACCATAGTCTGCTTCATGTGCGCAATCTGGCTGGCCCTTCATTTGCATGGGGTCACGGCTCATTTCAAAGGAACACGCCCACGTCCTTCCCAATTTGAATTACACCGTCTTACGCTTTGGAAATTGCGTTACACCGGCGCAAATTTCTGCGCAAATACTACGAGGATATGGTACTTGCGCCTCTACATTGCGCCGGTCTAACATAAAGGAGGTTTGCTACACCGGTCAATATATGCGCCAATGTACGTGAATCTGGCCCATAATTTCCTACTCAAAAGGTGTTACCACATGTTAACCAATTTGCACCGAACGCACACATATATGTGGCCTCATGGAAGTGGGATTTTTTTCCATGGGGCCACATATATGCATACCTCCCTCCCTCCCAGCACAGAGACTGAGCTCTCATGAGAGCCCTGGGTCTCGTACTAATGACTGGGACCCAGGACTGTAGGTCCAAGATCAGCCTCTGATTGGCTATAACAGCGATCCGTCACTCTGAGCCCACCCCTGGGTTTCCTTCCTATTCTGAATAAACCAGCAGGAGGGGAATTGTAAACAAACCAAATGTGTAAAAAATTAAATAAGATCAAGGTTAGTGTTAGGGTCAAGGTCAGGATCAAAAGTCAATGGCAGGGTCAGCATATTTTGGGTAAAATTAATTATTATTTTAAATTGGTATCAGTTTCAGTTAGCCAGGCAGGAAAAAAAAATGCAAGATGCACACTATTCTTTGTGGGCTGTACTACTGGTACAAAAAATAACTAACATACACATATGTGGTATTATTGCAATTGTCAGGAGCAGAATTTATTTTGGATCGTTCTTTGGTGGTAAATTATGATAATAGCAAGAAATATACAGCTAAATTTAAAAAAATACTATTTTTTATACCTTTAGCCAGTTTTCCTTCGATAATAAAAAATAAATAAAAATCAGGAGATATCCATTACCATTTACCACCAAAAGAAAGCCCAAATTGTCGTGAAAAAAACCAAGGCTTAATCCATCTTGATACACTAAGTAGTTGTGACGATATGTTTTATGATACAGTTTTACTAACAAAGTTGCAAAACTGTGCTTAGGTATTTAGATTTGTTTTACCCTTAGGTGTGAGTATGTTAATAAACCCCCTGAACACTGCTGTACACCCTTATATATTACAAATAATAGCAAACTTTGGATTGCGAGCATAATTTGTTTCATAAGCATGCTTGTAATTAAAGGCACTTGTATATCAAAGCTAATGTTCCCTTAAGAAATAATGGAAATGCAAATGGTTCGTTCCACAACCATTTATTCATAGGTCCTTTAGTTTATAGTCAATATAAATAGATTATAGCAATGTGATAAGTTGTGTGACCATAAAATGTCTATCCACAAATGGAAGCCCCCCCAAGGGGATTATAAGCAAAGTCCAGCAGGAGCTACAGAGTATAAAAGGGAAGAGAGGCGCTTCTAAGCGTAGCAATTTGGTTAAATTTATGAAGGTACAAAATTTAGCAACTCACATGGTTGATGATTAAAAGAGGCACATCTAAGTATGCAGGCATCCGGGGTAAAGCGACCTTCCTCCTCACCACCGGATCTCACCGCTATCAGTCTGCAATGACTGGGAAGACTACCCTCCAGTAGAGCGATATGAAAGTGAGGCTTGAACCGCTCGTGGAAGGGACGACATAAATGGCAGTGAGAAGAATTGTCTATGTGAACAGCTTTACCCCGGATCCCTGCATACTTAGATGTGCCTGTTCTAATCATCAACCATGTGAGTTTCTAAATGTTGTACCTTCTGTAAATGTAACCATAGTACTACACTCTCTTCTATTTTATACTCAGTTGTGACATGGTGCTACTCTTATATCAAGACATTGCTTGTTTATGAAGTCAAATTTTATTTAAAAATGTAGCTTGTCTTGCAAAACACTTTCAAACAAAGTTACTCTAATGCCGCGTACACACGGTCGTTTTTTGCGATGAAAAAACCCCGATGTTTTTTAAAACGTCATTTAAATTGATCCTGTGTGGGCAAAACGTTGTTTTTTGTCTTCAAAAAAACGACCAAAAAAAAATTCCAACATGCTTGAATTTTTTGTGTCGTTTTTCAAAACGTCGTTTTTAGTTTCACAAAAAGTCACCGTGTGTAGCAAAAACGTTGTTTAAAACAACGTTTTTCAACCCGCGCATGCCCAGAAGCTAGTTATGAAGCGAGCTTCAATGGAAAAGAGTGGTGAACGTAACCTCGCTTTTTGTGAAATAAACGGTGGTGTGTATGCAACATCGTCTTTGAAAAGTGACGTTTCAAAAACGTCGTTTTTTACTTCACAGAAAACGTCGTTTTTTTCATCACAAAAAATGATCGTGTGTACGCGGCATAATACCAAGGTTTTACTGTATTTGTATTTGAGCACGGTCATCTTTCTGTTTCTATTGCACAGTGCAGATCAGTAACCAGACCTGAGTTTGTAGTTTTTCCCCAATTGTATTTGCTCCATATTGGCACTACAGTATATGTTTATTATTAGGGATGAGCCGAACACCCCTGGGTTCGGTTCGCACCAGAACCTGCGAACAGACGAAAAGTTTGTTTGAACTTTAGAACCCTGTTAAAGTCTATGGAACTCGAACGTTTGAAATCTAAAGTACTAATTTTAAAGGCTAATATGCAAGTTATTGTCCTAAAAAGTGTTTGGGGTCCCGGGTCCTGCCCCAGGGGAGTGTTTTGGACGTGGGTCCTGCCCCAGGGGACATGTATCAATGCAAAAAAGTTTTAAAAAACGCCTGTTTTTTCAGGAGCAGTGATTTTAATAATGCTTAAAGTGAAACAATAAAATTGAAATATTCCTTTAAATTTCGTACCTAGGGGGGTGTATAGTATGCCTGTAAAATAGCGCTTTTTTCCTGTGCTTAGAACTTTCCCTGCACAAAATGTAATTTCTGAAGGAAAAAAGTCATTTAAAATCACTCACCTTAGAGTCTGGTATGGATATTAAGGGGAACCCTGCGTCAAATTAAAAAAAAATATGCCGTGGACCCCCACACATTTTTTTTGTATGAATGACTATTCTCTGTATTGCCGGGAGCCGACAATTCATTATAGCCGCAAGTGATTTTTAAATTACTTTTTTCCTTCAGAAATGACACTTTGTGCAGGGACAGTTCTAAGCATGGGAAACAAGCGCTACTTTACAGGCATACTATACACCCCCCCTAGGTACGAAATTTAAAGGAATATTTCACTTTTATTGTTTCACTTAAAGGAATTATTAAAATCACTGCTGCCAAAAAAAAATGCAGTTTTTAAAACTTTTTTTGCATTGATACAGGTCCCCAAATACTTTTTATTACAATAACTTGCATATTAGCCTTTAAAATTAGCACTTTAGATTTCAAACGTTAGAGTCCCATAGACTTTAACAGGGTTCTAAAGTTCACACAAACTTGCCGGGAACACCCCAAATAGTTCGCTGTTCGGCGAACAGGCAATGTTCGAGTCGAACATGAGTTCTACTCGAACTCGAAGCTCATCCCTATTCATTATAGTATGTTTTGAGCAAGTAAGTATTTGGCATTTTGCACAGCTGATTAAGGACTGACCACATAGAGGTCATTTGGATGCAGTTGGCAATTTTGAACATGTATTACCGTATTTTTCGCACCATAAGACGCACCTAACCATAAGACGCACCTAGGTTTTGGAGAAGGAAAACAAGAAAAAAAAATTCAGAACCAAATGGTGTACCAAAATTTTTACCAGTGCCCATGAAATGCAGCCTGACCTGTGCCATTAATGAATAATGAATTTGCCATTTAATTTAAGTAAAAAAAGTGCACTTTGCTGCAAAGGTATTTACTGGCTGCCTGCAGGAAGAGAAATTACAAATCATTGATCAGTGTACTATGTATAGCTCTGCACAGCACAGAGAAATGCATTGTTTCAAATGATTTCAAGGTAGAACTGTGCTGAAAAAGGTTGGAAACATGCACAAAAAAGGAAGGAGAGATTGTCCCTGAATATGTGCTCCTGGAAATGAGACAACTTCATTATCCCTGCAAAGGCTGATTTTCTAAAAGATGTTCTTTATGCTGAGCTGGGTTAGGAAAATAGAGAGAATAGAGGGGGTTGGTGAGAAGTGCACACACTCACAGTCTCCTGGGGGCTCTCTGGCTTATTCAGTAGTATATCCATGTTTGTCTGCTGCTTCTTTTTAATCTTCCCGCCCACCTCCTTCACAGACGGAACACACAAGCAAGGAGGGAGGGAGGGGTGAGAGAAGGGATGTGTGAAGCTTCTCAGTCGTGACAGGCTGCAGGCTTGCTAGAGGTGGAGTTGGATAGAGCAGTGTGCTGATTGGATCCTCTTCATGTAGGACAGCTACACTTCACGAGCCATCAGCTGCACTGTCTGCACACAGTGACAGAGGGAAGAGGACGGAGCTGCAAACGGAGGAGGGAGGAGAGGAGCAGGTGATGGGATTTACACAGACAGGAACTTATTTCTGTGCCCCTCACTTACTTCTCATGACGTTCGGCCGTGGGGGGGCGGGACCAGCAGCGGCGGGGGCGTGGCCTAATGTATATTCGTTCCATAAGACGCAGGGACATTTTCCTCCAGATTTTTGGAGGAAAAAAGTGCGTCTTATAGTCCGAAAAATACGGTATATTTTATGAACAATGTATGCAAACCAATAATCCCTGTTTTAATTCAAAAGTCAGCTAGAAATATGTAAGAGTGTATAGCAGTGTTCGGGGACTTAATTCAAAATCTTTAATGACTACAGATCTGCATTTAATTGTGTCTTTAAACCTGCCTAGAGTTCAGCTTTAAGGCCGCGTACACACGATCGAATCTATCTGCTGGAAACGGTCTGACAGACCATTTCAGCAGACAGATTCAATCGTGTGTATGGGTGGACAGACAGATTTTTCCAGCAGACAGATTTTAAAGCATGCTTTAAAATCTGTCTGCTGGGAATCCGTCCGTCCGATATGTCTGCTGGTTAGTACGCTAACCAGCAGACATATCTGCCCACACATGCGTCAAACGGATTTGACGCATGCGCGGAAGTGTTTTACTTCCTGGTGCGATGATGTGGCGGCGTCAACGTCATTGCCACGTCACCGCGCTGTCTGCCGGCGGGGATTTTGGTTTGATCGTGTGTACAGCGATCAAACCAAAACAGCCCAGCAGACAAATCTGATCAAATCGGTCTGTCAGACTGATTTGAACAGATTTATTTGGTCGCGTGTACGCGGCCTAACAGTATTTTATTGAATGCATAGTGGTCAGTGCTGTTTCCATTTCTACCCTTGTCACTAGCCAGGAGGAGAGGAAGGAGGATATGACACTAGCACCGAGGTATATGAGACATGCAGCAAGGGGTGTACCAATCCCAGTAAGCAAATATAGTAGCAAATATAGTAGTTTTTACCACATTGAAGAGAGCCCTTGTGAGGTGGTTTGCAGCTAAAACTAAGGCTTATTTGCTGTTTTAAAATTGCTAAGGTTCTGGCACTTAAGCCTCGTACACACGCTCGGTTTACTCGGCAAGAACCAGCAAGAAAACTGCTGGCAGAGCTTTCTTGCAGAGTAAACCGAGCATGTGTACGAGACTTTCAGGTTTCTCGACAAGAAAACTGCTCAAAATCTAGACGAGAAAAATAGAGAACATGTTCTCTATTTTCTCGTTGTGAGATTCTCGGCAGTTTTCTTGCTGAGAAACCCGAGAGTGTGTATACTTACCTGGTCGCAGTGGAAACCCACGCATGCTCAAAATGTCTTTGACGCATGCGCGGTAGCTTCCTAGGCATAGGTAGTGTGCAGCAAGATAGCCGCGATGGAATTGAATGTGACGAGTGCATGCTCGTTGCACGTGATGACGTCACGGCGTTCTTTCCTTTCAAGAGAACCATTTTTCTTTTGAAAGAAGAGTCTGTACACTCGGGCGGCAAGAGATTCTTGCCAAGAATCTCTTCGGGAAAAGCTATGTTTTTTTCCTGACGAGATTCTTGCCCGTGTGTACAGGGCTTCAAAGTGGGGATATTAACATTATGGTTACATGGGAAATTCCAAAAAATTATCAGGAATTCCTGCAACCTGTGGTGACCATCTAGCAGTAGGGCAAAGATGACTATTGTTTGTGTCAGGTGACATTGGGGTGTTGTTAAACGCAGCAAAGGGATTGATCCCGAAATTCTGGCTCCACCCACATAAACCACCCCTAAAATAATTCATACACAGGGTCGATCATATTGCTGAGATGGAGTATTTAAGAAGGGTTGACCTGGGAGAGGAGGAGGGAGGAAGAGGAGGAAAGATCTGGGACCAGTGGAGAACCTATAAAACATCGGAAAAAGTCACTTCAATACTACTTGAAATAAATCAGTAAATGTTTTGACCCGACCCAATAGGGAAATGAGGGAAGAAGTGGGGGGGGGGCTAGGGGAAAAGGGGGGAGGGGGAAAAAAAAGTGGGGGGGGGAATAAATAAATAAATAAAAATAAATATAATGAGATCTAGGGAGGTGGGTACTGAGGGGAGAAATGGGTGAGTCAATTATTAAGAATATGCGTAGTCATCTGTAACTATACCTTTGTTTTTATAATGTATGATATATTGGGGAAAAATAAAATAAAAGAAAGGGGAAAAAAAAGAGAAGGATAAAGGGAAAAGGAAAAAAATAAAGAGGAAAAAAAAAAACGAGATAAAACAATTTAAAAAAAAAAATATCGATTTATCCACAGATGATGCAAATCCGAGGTGGAAATATGAAGGGCGGAATAAAGATGAACCCCTCCAACACCTCAAAACCCTGGGTTAAGCCTGATGTGGAAGTAAAAAAAAAAAAAAGAAAAAGAAAAGGTGACATTGGGGTGCATTTCTAAGGCTGGACCGATTACATAAAAGAAGGAAAATGGAGGAACAAATATTTTCTTGTTTTCTAAATAAAACCTATATAAAAAGGTATGTGGACCTGATGGAAACAAGCTAGTAAAAGTCAGCTATCTCTGCCAATTTAACCTAATTAATGGTCAATGAGGTTACCAGCCACATAAAAGTTATGTAGCAAAGCTTGCTAGAAATGCAAAGATTTCTTTATAGATTATAAGGATCATAAAATGAAATCATTTTTACATGCGGTTTTCACTTGAATATTTTTTTCATTATTTGGTCAGTGATTGGCTCTGTCTTTGGATAAGTTTTACAAATTTTGCAGATACAGTGTATGGCAGCAAAAAGCACAAGATTTGTAGGTTATTTTATTACGCACAAAATAATAACATTTCCAAGATGAAATGGGTTTGTATACTCATTAAGTATAGTTTAAACTCAAACCTCAATTTGCTTTCCACTTTATTTCCTTTGATGATGAGAAAACAAAAAGACAGAGAACAGAGAAACCTTACATTTCTACAAATAGCCTGTTGCCTGCCAAAACAATGTTGCCTCTGCAAATATTTCCTTGAGGGCTTTTTCAAGAGGTATTGTCTGTTATTCTTAGTATTGTTGTATTTTCTTATTTTTCTCAAAAATGAAACTGGTAATTATCTATTGCAGACTTCTGGCAGAAGAACAACAGCTTTTACTTACCAAAATCAGTGTCTTTGAAAATTATCCAGTCTAAAAGGATTCCCTCTGACTTTTTTATCTTGTAAGGATACATCTATAAATTAAAATGACAGGATTCAGGAATGAAGCCGGATTATTCACCATGATTCATCTGGGGGGGTCAGAAGTCCAGATTTGCAAATACTACTGGAAATGTAATAAAATCTTATCACTTAACTCTGAGAGTACTAGCTTTCATTTAAGTATCAAGAATAATGGGAAAACAACCCACACTATGAGACTAAACTTGAGTAAGGAAACCCACTGTGCCTTAAAAAAAGTATTCATACCCCATAAGATTTTCCACTTTTTGTCATTTGACAAACAAAAAACCTAAATGTATTTTATTGGGATTTTATGTGCTAAACCAACACAAAGTGGCACATAATTGTGTTGTGGAAGGAAAATGATAACTGGTTTTAGACATTTTTTACAAATAAATATCTGAAAGTGTGGCATACATTTATATTCAGCCCCCTTTACTCTGATACCCCTAACTAAAATCTAGTTGAACCAATAGTGTCCACGTTTGCTGTGAGTAATTTAATCTCAGTATAAATACAGCTATTCTGTGAAGAAGCCCGTTAGGCCTCATACACATGATAGGATAGCCAGAGGACAACGGTCTGATAGACCGTTTTCATCGGTCAAAACCGATCGTGTATGGGGCCCCATAGGTTTGCTTTAAAATTAACCTATGGATTCCTAACCGATGGTTGGCACGACCATCGGTTAAAAATCCACGCATGCTCAGAATCAAGTCGATGCATGCTTGGAAGCATTGAACTCATTTTTTTCAGCACGTCACCGTGTTCTGATACGATCTTTTTTTTAACTGATGGTGTGTAGGTACATCAGACCATCAGTCAGCTTCACGGTTAACCTATGACAACAGTCCTTCAGACGGATCTCATCGGATGGACTGATCGTGTTTACAAGGCTTTAGGGGTTTGTTAGAGAACCTTAGTGAACAAACAGCATCATGAAGGCCAAGAAACTCACCGGACAGGTCAGGGATAATGTTTTGGAGAAGTTTAAAGCAGGGTTAGATTACAAACATCTCACACTAATCAATGTATCATCCACAAATTTAAAACGTATGGTACAACTGCAAACCTACAACTAAACTGACAGGCTGAGCAAGGAGAGCATTAATCAGAGAAGCATCCTAGAGGCCCATGGTAACTCTGGAGGAGCTGCAGAGATCCACAGTTCAGGTAAGAGAATCTGTCCACAGGACAATTATTAGTCGTGCACTCCACAAATCTGGCCTTTATGGAAGTGTGGCATGAAGAAAAGCCATTGTTGAAAGAAAGCAATAAGAAGTTCCTGGTGCTCTGGTCAGATGAAACCAAAATTGAATTGTTTGGCCTAAAAGCAAAATGCTATGTGTGGTTGAAAACTAACACTGCACATCACACTGAACGCACCATCCCCACTGTGAAACATGGTGATGGCAGCATCATGTTGTGAAGATGCTTTTCTTTAGCAGGGACAGGGAAGCTGAGCTTCACCTTCCAGCGGAACAATAACACTAAAGATAAATAGCCAGATTCAGAAAGACTCACGCCGACGTATCTACAGATACGCCGCATAAGAGTAAATATGCGCCGTCGTATCCATGCGCCGTACCCACAGAATGAGATACGCCTGAAAGTAGGCTTCCTCCGACCGACGTAACTTTCCTACGCCGGCGTATCATGGGCGCATATTTAGGCTGGACGCATCTGGCGCTCCCATTGATTTCCTATTCAAATATGCAAATGAGGGTGATACGGCGATTCACGCATGTACGTGCGCCCGACGCAGGCTACGCGCGTAAGCCGTACGTCTGGCATGAAGTTATTTCATCAAAAAGCTGGTTTATCTCTGCACCAGACGTGCACAGTTAAGCTGGAGAGCAGCTACAGCAGCACCGTTACGGACGAGCTGAGCAAGCTGATCAACCCCACTTGCCGGACAACACATCTGTCTGCTAACATGCCAGGGGCAGCCGTGGTCCTAGCACTATTAATGTGTCCACCGGCATGTAGGCGGGCACGGGAGAGGATATACCGAACGCACATTAACATCTTTGGCATGGGTGATTCAGAGGTGTATCGCATCTTCAGATTCGGCTCTGATGCCATCCTGGAAATAGCCACAGCCCTGCATGATGACATCACCAGCAAGACAAAGCGCGCACATGCAGTGCAGCCACTGGTCAATGTACTGGCAACACTCCATTTTCTTGCCAGTGTATCTTTTCAGTGGGGACAAGATTGTCCCCGCAATCCTCACACGCATGTCCCACCACATCATCAGACCCACACATGAGCCTCTGCGGCTGAAGGCAATGCAGGATTTCTACAGAATTGAGGGATTCCCACGCACCATCGGGCCATGGATTGCACACATGTGGCACTACGGCCCCCGTGCCACAGAGCACATATACCGCAATCGTAAGCATTGGCATTCCATCAACGTACAGGTGATAGCCGATGCCCAATGTCTCATATGGCACGTCCGTGCCAAACACCCAGGGTCCAGCCACGACAGCTACATATACCGTCAAAGCAACATCCCAGCAGAATTCGAACAGAACGTGTACAGGGACAGCTGGCTGGTTGGTGAGTGACATGAGAGTCAGGCATGACTGTCCAACCCCATGATGCAGACATCACAAGGGGCACATGCACGGCTAACATCCTCCTGTCTTTTCCCTTCCAGGTGACTCGGCATATGCACTTGGGCCCCATCTCCTGACTCCATACCGGAATCCCCAAACCAGAGAAGAGAGAAGATACAATGAGGCACACATTTGTAACCGTGCAGTGGTGGAGCGCACGTTTGGCCTCCTAAAGTCCCGTTTCCGATGCCTGGATAAGTCCGGGGGGACCCTGTTGTATTCCCCAAACTTTGTGTGCCAGATCATCGGTGCATGTTGCATACTGCACAACTACGCCATGAGAAAGGGCCTGAAGATTGACATATGTGATGACCTGACCCCTGAACCACACAGTCCCCTCCTGCCCGAGGCTACCCGGTCTGCTGAGGGAACAGCAGTCAGGAGGTGCCTCGTGGAACGTATCTTTGCATGTTAAACACACACACACATTCATCATGGCACACAGAGAATGCACGAATGCACACCAGTGTGGTCACTAGCTCACACACACCACATCCACCTCACATTGGATTAGCCCAAGTCCACCAAGCAGGACTTGGGAGCAGCAACGCCACGTCAAGGCCCCAGTTATGTTGCTGTCCATTCATACCACATTCACACGGTCGTGGGGATAACTTCTCCCCGGCGACCCAGGGTGACACCCCTTACTGGCAGGAGTGTCCCGTCCCCCCCCCGATTCACACACCATATTTTTTTTTAGATATGCTCAGGTCATGATTTTTTTTTGGTTTTATGACTGCACACGGTCAGTAGCGCAGACTTGTGACTGTAGTCTGCACTACTGACCGTGTGCAGTCATAAAACCAAAAAAAATAAAAAATCATGACCTGAGCATATCTAAAAAAAAATAACTCATATCCTGAGCACATAAAAAACATAAATTAGCTCATACTGTGAGCACAACCAAAAAAAGGCACTCATCTGCCCTGACGTGGGCTGCACCTGGTGCCACCTCTCTGGCTCCTCAGCTGCCTGGGGGGAGCCTCAGGTGGGAGGGTGGGGCATCTGGAGGTGGCTCATCCCCATGTCTGCCACTCCTGGCAGGTGATGGCTGCCTGCCCTCCAAGGCCACGGCAATGCGGCTGAGGAAGCGATTGATCTGTGCCTGCATCATCAGCTGGCGGGTGATGTTGTGCCGCTGGTTGCGCTGCCTCCTCCTGGATGGCAGCTGTGTTGGCCTGGACGGCCCCAGTAAGGGTCTGAACCTCTGCCACAAGGTTTTCTGTGGTGGCCTGCAGCTCCCCCTGGCCGGTGAACACTGCAGCACAGTTGCCGCTGATATCCTGCAAGCCATCAGGAATCTTTGCTGAGGAAGCCAGGCTGTCTGCCAGCCAGTGCACGTGCCCGGCTATTTCTCCCATATGCCAGGTCTGCCGGGCCTGGTCCCTTGCAATTTGTTCCTGCACGGAATCAGGAACACCCCTGGTCTTCTGTGTCGCCTTCCTGGGGGCAGAAGATGCTTGGAACCGGCTGTATGTTGAGGCCCTTGAGGGGCTTCCCCTGCTGGTGGCTGAGCCAGAAGGGCTTCCCCTGATGTAAGTGGAGGTCTGAGAGGGCCCAGGCAAAACCAAGGACTCCTCGAAATAGCCCACGTGGAAGAAAAATATATTTTAAATATATTTTAAAAAAACATTCTAAATATATTTTTCCCAAATATATTGCAATATATTTGAAATGCTACAATTTTGGCCAGATTCAATATATTTCAAAAATATATTTCAATATATTTGTGAATATATTATTGAATATATTGGGAAATGCATTGTGAAATATGTTGCAAATATACTCATAAATATATGTTAAATGTACTTCTGAATGCATTTAGCAATATATTTATGCAGCCATAAATATATTGCAACATGCATTTTGGAATGCATTGTGAATATATTCAGACATATATTGCTAAATGCATTCAGAAGTACATTTAACATATATTTCTGAATACATTCACAATGCATTCCAAAATGCATTTAACATATATTTATGAATATATTTGCAACATATTTCACAATGCATTACCCAATATATTCACAAATATATTGAAATATATTTTTGAAATATATTGAATCTGGCCAAAATTGTAGCATTTCAAATATATGGCAATATATTTGGGAAAAAATATATTAAGAATGTTTTTTAAAATATATTTTAAATATAAATGTACTGAATGTAAAATAAAAAAAAATACATTCCTATTACATTTTGAAATGCTGTGCATTTATATATTGTATTTTATATATTGTAGGCCTATAAAACCAGCAAATATTTGGAAATAAAAACGATAACACAGTACAATACACACAACTTTATTATCATGTAAATATACAAACACTACAACACAGAGAATAGAAAGTGGTGTTAACTGTGGTAAATGACATACAAGTTTGTTTGTGGTATTCTGATGGTTCCCGATGTTTCCCTTCAGGTGATATTTCAACACCGGAATTGTTCTCGTAAGAGCGTCACTGATCACACCGTTTGAAGTCCCAGGAAACTTTGCCAAAGTGGCAGCTTTAAAAAGTAAATGGAAAATATTAGACTTATTAGATTTTCCCTGTGAATCAAAAGCCATATAAGACCCTTTTCACACTGTAGCGTTGCTAAAGCTCCGGCGGTTTTTGCAACACTTTTTAGGCGTTTTTTTTTTTTTTAAAGGGAAAAAGTACAGTTTTTAATGCGCTTTTAAAGTGCTTTGGAAGTGCTGCCCATTAATTTCAATAGGCAGGTGTGTTTTAGGAGCACTATTTATAGCGCTCCCAACCCGCCCCAGATGCTGCTTGCAGGACTCTTTCTAAAGTTCCGCAAGCGCATCGCCCCAGTGTGAAAGTACTCATTGCACTGAAAGGGATGCAGTTTCATGAGCTTTTTAGAGGCTATTTCTAGTGCTAAAATGCCTGAATACTGGCTCAGTGTGAAAGGGGTCTAATAGATGCAGCTGAGTAAATAAAACGAACAAAATTAAGCATGTAAAAAAAAAATATTGTAGACTTTTAAAAAATCTGTATAAAAATCAACATCTTGCCTACAACTTGCCTTTTTAGTTCAGACTACTACCAGACTGAGCAAGATATCTTATTTTGACACAACAGTCAAATTGGCTTACAGTCTACATGTCAAAGCTGATGTTTTCATAGGGTCTAACTGTACTTGCTTCTCTCCATCTGTCAGCCGCTTGGAGGCACCTCCTTAAAGGTTACTTTTTATTGAAGTGGTTGTAAAGGTACAAGGGTTTTTACCTTCATGTATTCAATGCATGAAGGTAAAAAAAAACTTCTGTGTGCAGCCCCCCTATACTTACATGAGCCCTCTCTCAATCCAGTGATGTCCACGAGAGCCTTGTCTCTCCAGGGACTTGCACTGCTGATTGGCTTTCTGTAGCGGTGGGAGCTATTGGCTCACGGTGCTGTCAATCACAGCCAGTGAGCTAATTAGGAGATGGGGTCAAGGCAAGGCTCAGTGTGTGATTGGACACACAGAGCTCTGGTTCAGGAGCACCGGCATGGGACCTGAGAAGAGAAGGATCTGAGCTGCTCTGTACAAAAACCCTTACACAGAGCAGGTAAATAGGAGTAGGATATGTTTGATATTTAAAAAAAAAGACAACCATTTAATGTTTTGATACCAAAAGAAAACCTACCTGTTTAGGCCTTGAGTACGACACTTGACAAGGAGATGAGCTCAAGTCCTCAGATGGGACAAAAGGTGATGCACACGATACACCCACACAGGATGAACTTCCACCATCATTCTTCAGTGCTATTAGCTGCGCTCTTGTTGTTTTCAAAAGATCCATTACACTAGGCAACTCTATGGAAAAGCATAACAACTTTTTAAGTAACATAATGGCCTATTTTCTCACTATATCCATTCATTTCATTTGTTAGAAATTGATGACTTGTGGAAAAATGTACTTAAATGATTAGAGGGTTTCCTCCAGTCTGCTGCTGACCCCCCCAAGAGGGTTTCTCCCAAGGTAAAAGTAAGGATGTTCCACAAAACAAAAATCCTACTTGTGCATATAGTATGTAGTTACCTCAGTGCACTCACTGATACTATAATGAATGTAGTACAGTAAACTTCCAGTTACTCAACGATCCCCATTGGTACTGTTATTTCTGGTTGCTTGAGATCTAATAGTAACTCTCAAGCATCCACCTCCCATGGCACCCTGACCCCCTCCCACTTAGCAGCTAAAGGGGGTAGGGATTGGGGGCAGGGTTTTACCACCCCCAAATTCACATGTGAATGAGCCTTAAAAGTGCTATTGCCAAATGCAACTTAGGGCTCATTCACAAGTGCGGTATGCAATGCTCCAATGCGCCTCTGAGAAATTCTGCAAGGTGGTGAGGAGGCAAAATGTTTACACCAAAAATTGCAGTGAAAGGCACACAATTGCAGCGCGGTAGTACGGCAATTATAGGTTTTAGTCAGGTGTGAGGAGGCAACATTGGAGGAGACTGTGCCCTGTGATCTTTGACTTCTCCCATGTTGTTCAGGTAGATCTCCAACTCTCTAAGGTTGCCTACCTCTGCCTTAAAACACTGTAGAATGAAAGGGCAAATGATTGGTCAAACAGAAAATAAAGATAAAAATAACAAAGGCAGCAGAACTGGTGGAATAACACAAAATAAATAGATAACAAAAATAAAAGACTGTGCCAATAAAAAAGATTCAATGAAAATTAAAATTGAAAAAATGTCACCAATACCAATTCCATTGAAAGATTGGCATCCAGGGGCTGATATGCCAAAAACGGTGCACAATAATTAACCAAAACAAAAAAATCAGAGTGCAAGGAAAAATTTGTATATAAATTCACAAAATGAATGTCAAATTATATGTATAAACAATGAGAGGTTAATACGCCAAATCGGTGATCCCAAAATTGTATGCCAACAGCACACAATTGGCAAACCAAACCTCAAAAATTCTTAATGATATCACCACAAAACTCAAACGCTGATGACCAAATGAATAATGAAGGATGATGCAGATATGATGATCAGATACAGTGCCAGTTTAATGCAGTGATATAAACCGCAATTAAGTTGTCCGCTTACCAAAGGCAAGTTGTCTCAGTTGTTGGTTTTCTTCTTCCAAGTGCTTATTCTGGTTTTATATTCACCAGCTGTCAGTTAGTCTTGGTCAGGTGCTTTGACAGCGGCTGGCGGCCCATCTGTCAGAATCCGCCAAAAATAAAAAAAATAAAAATTATCTTTCCACCTCCACACCCCCCATCCACTCCCCCCCACCCCACACACACACCCCCATCTTTCAAACCCCCCGCCCACACACACACACCCCAGACACCGCTAACCTCCTTCTGCACAATTTATTTGATGGTAGCTGAATGTAAACAGCAGGCAGTGGGGGAACCATAGCCAGACTGCCATTGGCTGTTTCAAATTTTAAAATTAGGCTGACTATTGTGCCCCCTTCCCACTGCCTGCTGTCAATCAGCAGAGGAAGACCTGAAGAATAATGTTCTCCTTCAAATCCTCTCCTTTGCTGATTGACAGCAGGCTATTGATTTCCCTGCTATCTGCTCTTTTTTCCTGCATTCTGACAGTGACCAGTGACTGTTAGAATACAAAAAAAGGCCTAGATGTCAACTGATATCAGGCTACTTCTGGGGCAGCTGGATGTAAACATAATATCATTACCTCATATTGTTATCGGCCTGAAAGGTGGCCCATAATTGGTATCTGTATGGAAAAATCCATATCTAATGGCACCTAGTAGCAGGGCAGATAATAATATGCAAAAGGGGAGGGAGACATAAACATTGGTAGCACTATGCACTGACATTATGGGGTATATTTACTAAAGGCAAATCCGCTTTGCACTACAAGCACACTTGGAAGTGCAGTCACTATAAATCTGAAGGGGACAAAAAAAAATCATTTTTGCCTGTACATGATTGGATGATAAAATCAGCAGGGCTTCCCCTCATTTCAGATCTACCCCTCAGACCTACAGCGACTGCATGTCCAAGTGCACTTGTAGTGCAAAATGGATTTTCCTTTAGTAAATCAACTCCTATGCTGCATGGCGAGTGGATATAGAATAGAAGCCATATAATATTGTATGCAGCAATGTACACTGAAAGTAAGTTACACAGTTACTGGATATAACATGGAAGCCATACATATTATATGCAGAAATGTGCACTGACAGTATGTTACACAGTTACTGGATATAACATGGAAGCCATACATATTATATACAGCAATGTACACTGACAGTAAGTTACACAGTTACTGGATATAACATGGAAGCCATACATATTATATGCAGCAATGTACACTGACAGTATGTTACACAGTTACTGGATATAACATGGAAGCCATACATATTATATGCAGCAATGTGCACTGACAGTAAGTTACACAGTTACTGAATATAACATGGAAGCCATACATATTATATGCAGCAATGTGCACTGACAGTATGTTACACAGTTACTGGATATAACATGGAAGCCATACATATTATATACAGCAATGTGCACTGACAGTATGTTACACAGTTACTGGATATAACATGGAAGCCATACATATTATATACAGCAATGTGCACTGACAGTATGTTACACAGTTACTGGATATAACATGGAAGCATACATATTATATGCAGAATGTACACTGAAAGTAAGTTACACAGTTACTGGATATAACATGGAAGCCATACATATTATATACAGCAATGTGCACTGACAGTATGTTACACAGTTACTGGATATAACATGGAAGCCATACATATTATATGCAGCAATGTACACTGACAGTAAGTTACACAGTTACTGGATATAACATGGAAGCCATACATATTATATGCAGCAATGTACACTGACAGTAAGTTACACAGTTACTGGATATAACATGGAAGCCATACATATTATATACAGCAATGTGCACTGACAGTAAGTTACACAGTTACTGGATATAACATGGAAGCCATACATATTATATGCAGCAATGTACACTGACAGTATGTTACACAGTTACTGGATATAACATGGAAGCCATACATATTATATACAGCAATGTGCACTGACAGTATGTTACACAGTTACTGGATATAACATGGAAGCCATACATATTATATGCAGCAATGTACACTGACAGTAAGTTACACAGTTACTGGATATAACATGGAAGCCATACATATTATATGCAGCAATGTACACTGACAGTAAGTTACACAGTTACTGGATATAACATGGAAGCCATACATATTATATACAGCAATGTGCACTGCAGTAAGTTACAGTAAGTTACTGGATATAACAGTTACTGGATATAACATACATATTATATGCAGCAATGTACACTACAGTATGTTATGCACAGTTACTGGATATAACACTGACAGAAGCCATACATGTTATTATATACAGCAATGTACACTGACAGTATGTTACACAGTTACTGGAATAACATGGAAGCCATACATATTATATGCACAATGTGCAGCTGACAGTAAGTTACACAGTTACTGAATATAACATGGAAGCCATACATATTATATGCAGCAATGTGCACTGACAGTATGTTACACAGTTACTGGATATAACATGGAAGCCATACATATTATATGCAGCAATGTGCACTGACAGTATGTTACACAGTTACTGGATATAACATGGAAGCCATACATATTATATGCAGCAATGTACACTGAAAGTAAGTTACACAGTACTGGATATAACATGGAAGCCATACATATTATATACAGCAATGTGCACTACAGTATGTTACACAGTTACTGGATATACATGGAAGCCATACATATTATATGCAGCAATGTACACTGACAGTAAGTTACACAGTTACTGGATATAACATGGAAGCCATACATATTATATGCAGCAATGTACACTGACAGTAAGTTACACAGTTACTGGATATAACATGGAAGCCATACATATTATATACAGCAATGTACACTGACAGTACAGTAAGTTACACAGTTACTGGATATAACATGGAAGCCATACATATTATATGCAGCAATGTACACTGACAGTAAGTTACACAGTTACTGGATATAACATGGAAGCCATACATATTATATACAGCAATGTGCACTGACAGTAAGTTACACAGTTACTGAATATAACATGGAAGCCATATAACATGGAAGCCATGTGCACATATTATATGCAGCAATGTGCACACAGTATGTTACACAGTTACTGGAAGCCATATAGAATAGAAGCCATACATATTATATACAGCAATGTACACTGACAGGAAGCCATACATATTATATGTTACACAGTTACTGGATATAACATGGAAGCCATACATATTATATGCAGTGCAACAGTATGTACACAGTTACTGGATATAACATGGAAGCCATACATATTATATGCACAATGTATGTTACACAGTTACTGGATATAACATGGAAGCCATACATATTATATGCAGCAATGTACACTGACAGTATGTTACACAGTTACTGGATATAACATGGAAGCCATACATATTATATGCAGCAGGGTGACATGCTGTGGAAGAGGAGCTCTATAATATTACATTACTGTACACATGCTGTATGGTAACTGGGAAGGTGAATGTACACAGAATGAGAACTATTCAGCAGGAAATAGACAAATACAACTTTAACTCATACACCAAACTTTCACAATTCTAATATTATTACATAGAAGGCTCACCTTTCATCCAGGAGAATACATCCAGGGGAATACAGAGAGCGTCTCCACCATGCTGTCATGCTTTCCTTTTCAGACTAGGCCTTACCAGGAACAGGAAGTGAGAGGTGAAAGTTCACCCCTCTGGTTCCCACTGCTCACTTCCTGTCACACACCTCCTGTATTGTTTCCTGTATTATCATTGCAGTCTCATTTAAAGAGTTTTCCCCAGGGCTGAATTCACATATTATAAGATCGAAGGCACAGAAATCAGACCCACATCCCAATAAAAAGAATGAGATAAAAGAAATGAGAAAAATATTTATACATGTAAGTAAGTGATGGGAGATGCATTCTATATATATATTTTGTATCTTCATTCTGGTACATGTGTGTGTGTATATATATATATATATCAGATATACTCTATGTGTATGTGTGTGTGTATATATATATATATATATATATATATATATATACTAAGGTGACCAGATTTTTTAAAAAAAATCCAGGGACACATTTTTTTTTACTAGTAATGGCGGCAATCAGCGTCTCTCTGCCCATCGCTGCAGCCGCCCACCACACAGCCTGCCAAGTCTTACACTCCGGGTCCCCGCTACTGCTTGGTGGGGAGCGGAGGAAGATAAGCAGGCAGGCAGCTGGCCGGGACTTGAGCCAAGGCAGAAGAACATGGAAGCGGAGCTGAATGGGAATGCACCTGAAACTGAAGAAATATTCCCTCTGCTCCGACCAACACATGATCATCAGAAAGGGGCACAGGTAATGGAAAAAATCCCCCCCCCCCCCAAGCTAGTAGGAGCGACAGAGTAGGGGGGTGTAATTCAGAATTTTTTTTTTTTTAATTCTGCACTGACTGTCTTTGAAATTGCCCCAGCCCCTGTTCAAATCCAATGGGGACAAAACTGGGGACAGACTTGGTCTAGGGACAGTGTCCTTAATCCAGGGACTGTCCCCTGAAACCGGGGATGTCTGGTCACCCTATATATATACACACACACACACACACACAGTATATCTGAGATATATATATATATATATATGTATATGTATATATATATATATATATATATATATATATCTCAGATATACTGTGTGTGTGTGTGTGTGTGTGTGTATATATATATATATATATATATATATATATATACTGTATTTGCTGGCGTATAAGACTACCTTTTACACTTAAAAAAACTGGGCAAAAAGCAGGGGTCATCTTATACACCGGGTCAGCTGCTCGGATGCCTGCTGGATGTGCGGTAATATCGCATGTAGCTTCAGCTACATACAGTATATACCGCTGAGCCAATCCCGGTGAGCGATGTATTCAAATGAATACAGAGCCTGCTCAGATTGGGGTAACAACCTCTGCCAATCCGAGTGCCTACATACAGTAGCCTGCTCGGATTGGCTTTGAGAGTCAGAGATGCACGGGCTGATGATGTTACAACCTCTGCCAATCCAAGCAGGCTTTGTATTCATTAATAGAATACATCGCTCGCCGTGATTGGCTCCAGTCCCAGTAAGAATGAAGAAGTATATGGCTCCAGAAGGAAGAAATATGAAGTATCGGAACTGGGGTCATCTTATACGGTGAGTACAGGCAAAAAAAACGTTAAAAAACTGTAAAATTGTCGTCTTATACGCCTGGTCGCCTTATACGCCAGCAAATACGGTATATATATATATATATATACACACACACATACACACACATACACACACACACACAGTATATATATATATACACACACACGCACAAGAATGCAGCTCTCATCACTTACATATTTATCTTCCAGCACAGCCTAGCATTGGCAGTGCAGCTTGGGCAGGGATATGACATTTAAAGCGGAGTTCCACCCAAAAGTGGAAGCTCCACTTATTTGCCTCCCCCCCCCCCCACCTACTTTGCCAATGCTTTTCTGCATGTGTGTTTTTGATGCATTCCAGGGTATGTTTGGTGTGTTTTTAAAGCATTCCAGTGCATTTTCCCCTCTTTTTTTTCTTAACCTTAGATAAGGACATGTGTGTTCCAGTGTGTTCAGGTGCATTCTAGTGCGTTTTTGATGTGCTTTACAGTGTTCCATTACAGTCCAGTGCAGGAAAAATGCAGCATGCTCTACTTTTTTTCTGGAACTGCAAGCACTAGTGTGAATTATGCCATTGAAAACCATATAACTTACTTTCCATGCAGACAAAAAAAAAACGCACTGGGCTGCATGTGGTGTGAATTGTCCCTATATATAGGCAATGGAGGCAGCAGCACCCGAGAGCCAATGGAAACATTGGCTGGGATACCAACATCGCCGGATTCCAGGACAGGTAAGTGTCCTAATATTAAGTCAGCAGCTGCAGTATGTGTACAGTATGGGGGGTTATTTACTAAAGGCAAATCCACTTTGCACTACAAGCGCAAACTACAAGTGCAAAGTGCATTTGAAATTGCACTGAAAGTGCACTTGTAAGTGCAGGCGCTGTAAATCTGAGGGGTAGAACTGAAATGAGGGGAAGCTCTGCTGATTTTATCATCCAATCATGTGCAAGCTAAAATGCTGTTTTTTTTTATTTTCCATGCCCCCCTCAGATCTACAGCGACTGCACTTCCAAGTGCACTTTCCTTGCAATTTCAAGTGCACTTTGAATGTGTAGTTTTAACTTGTAGTGCAACGTGGATTTGCCTTTAGTAAATAACCCCCTTTGTGTAGCTGCTGAGTTTTAATTTTGTGCTGGGGGGAACTTTTTGCTGCTGGAATTACCCTTCGGCAGGTACGAAGTCCAAACAATGGACTGGACTTAGTATAAAAAGAATATACAGTATATATACAATATATATTATATTGCCAAAAGTTTTGGGACGCCTGCCTTTACACGCACATGAGTTTTAATAGCATGCCAGTCTATAACAGCTTCAATTCCTCTGAGAAGGCTGTCTTATGGGAATGTTTGACCATTCTTCCAGAAGCACATTTTTGAGTTCAGGCACTGATGTTGGATGAGAAGGCCTGGCTCACAGTCTCCACACAAATTCATCCCAAAGGTGTTCTATCAGGTTGAGGTCAGGACTCTGTGTAGGCCAGTCAAGTTTCTCCACCCCAACCCACTCATCCATGTCTTTATGGACCTTGCTTTGTGCACTGGTCCAAATCATTTGGTGGATTATGGTGTGTGTGTGTGGGGGGGGGGGGGGATTATGGTGTGGTGCTGTTTTTCAGGGGTTGGGTTTGGCTCCTTAGTTCCAGTGAAGGGAACTCTTAAGGCGTCAGCATACCAAGACATTTTGGGAAAATGTTATGCCCCCAACTTTGTGCGAACAGTTTGGGGATGGCCCCTTCCTGTTCCAACATGACTGATCACCAGTGCACAAAGCAAGGTCCATAAAGACACTGATGAGCGAGTTTGGTAATAATAGTGCAACTTCTGATTCATGGATTAAACAGAACATTGAAGATTTATATCCAGAGTTTCTCTCTGTACTCTGTAAGCAGACAAGACCCTTGGACTGTGGAGGTGGATGTCTGTGAAGGTTCTCATTCATTCAGGTCAATCAATAAATCAATATAACTGTACTTGCTGGTCCGCCGACAAGCGTTCTCAATTCAGAATGACTTATACAAAAATTCTTTGGGAATGGAAAGTGGATGCGAGAGGTTTATCTGCTTTGTATTGAATGGATTATGTGCTTAAAATCTTATAAAAAAAATATATTTTATTTGAATCTTTTATTTTTTTTAAATGTATTTTAAAAGAGTAAAACAAGCCATTTTAAAATGGTAGTGGGTCTCTTATAAATGTATTCAGAATGTTATCTATGACATAGTTACAAAAATATCAGACAAAATATATGTTGAAATGTCTTTATAAGACATTAAATATTTTCAGAAAAACATATTTTAAAAATATATTTTCTAATATATAGCTTTGTAAAATATATTTAAATTATATTTTTGGAATGCATTTACAAGTATATTTAAAGATATATGTTTGAATGCATTTTTTTATATGTTCAAAAATATCTGGACAATATATTTTCAAACATATATTTTCACATATATGCCATTGGAAAATATATTAAAATTATATTTTTGGAACACATTTACAAATATATGTAAAAATATATGTTGAAAAAAATCTGAAGAATATATTTAAAAAATATATTTTTCAATATATGTCTTTGGAAAATGCATTTAAATTATATTTTGGAATGCCTTTACAAGTATATTTAAAAATATATGTTTAAATGCATTTTTTTAGATGCTCAAAAATATATGTCAAATATATTGAAAAAAATATATTTTAAAATATATGCCTTTGGAAAATATATTTGAATTTACATTTTTGGAATAGATGTAAAAATATATTCGCGTAGGCCAATATATTGTAAATATATTTAAAATATATAATTTTTTTAAATAAATATACTGGAAATATATTTTTCTTCCATATGGGAGAGGCAAGCCCGCGCAAGATTCACAGTCTTCTCCTCAACCACCTCCAGAGGAGAGGTGTGGCCACTCCCCTCCACCGCTGAATCTTGACTTCCTAGGGGGTCAGGCTGAGGATGTTCCGGGAATGATGGCGTGGGATGGCCACCGGCAGCAGATGGACCCGCTCCCTCCTGCACATCTCTGGATGACACAAAGCATTCACATGTTGGTGGACCCACACACTTGTTACATTTTCCCTTCCACCCCCTCACATGCTACACACTGCATAGGGGATAAAAAACACTTACCTGTCCTCGAGGCATCATCAAGGGGATCAAAGCCACCCACGCCCTCCAACTGCTCCCTCCCCAGACACCGGACGATCATCTCCCCCTCCGGGGTCAAACTCACATTACATGGTGGTCCACCCCCCATGCCCCTCTGGTGCTATCTGATAGTGGCCACCTTTTCCCGAACCTTGCGCCTCACGTCTTTAATTTTTTTACTGTCCTTGGCTGTCCGGGTCTCTTTGCCAAGGGAATTAACTTGAGTGGCGATGGTCTCCATGATGACCTGTTTTCTGGCACGGCTGGTATCGCGACTCTGGGCACCATAGAGGAAGACGTCATACCTCTCAATGGCCATCGCACAGCAAAAAGTACCTTGCTCAGAGGGGGGGCGCTAAACCGGGGGCGCTACGCCAGCACAAAGATGCATCCATCTACCTGAATCTGGCTATATGAGTTACAATTGAATGGTTTAGATCAAAGCATATTCACATGTTACAATGGCCTAGTCAAAGTCCACACCTAAATCCAATTGAAAATCTGTGGCAACAAATTGCTGTTTAAAGATGCTCTCCATCCAGACTGACAGAGCTTTAACTATTTTGCAAAACTTGCAGCTGTAATTGGAGCGAAAGGTGGTTGTACAAAGTATTGACTCAAGGGGGCTGAATACAAATGCATGTCACACTTTTCAGATTTTTATTTGGAAAACCATTTATCATTTTTTTTATGTGTTAAATTGTGTTGGTCTATCACATAAAATCCCAATAAAATACATTTACATTTTTGGTTATAAAATTATAAATTGTGGAAAATATTAAGGGCCAGATTCAGGTAGATGCGCGCATATTTTATCTGGCGTAGCGCAGCGCATATACGTTACGCTGACGCGAACTAGTGAGTCAAGTACAGTATTCACCAAGCACTTGTTTGTTACTTTGCGACGGAGTAACGGAAATGCGATGGCGCAACCCGACGTAAGTGTAAGTGGGTGTGGCCATATGTAAATGATGGGCGGAGCCCAGCGCAGAGACTTACGTTCAGCGCATCATCCACGGAGCATGCCCAGTGAGGGAGGGCTCCACTCGCTCCCCTGTGCGCATGCTCACAACTTTCGTCTGCACCACTTCATGGGAAACGGCAGCGCAATGTGTTCCGTTGCGCGTATAAAAGTGGCCGCAGATGCGCCTTTCCGGCGCAAAAGTATATCCGGTTCCCCCCACCCCAGGGAAGTAACTTGTGCTGTGCGATGTCTGCTCCCGTTCCCCGCAAAGAGAGGAGAAACCTCAACTTTAATGCCCAGGAGCTGTCTGTAGTCATCTCGGCTATGGAGACCTACAATGATTTCTTCCATGGCAGGAAAAGTCGCAAGACAAGCCGGGACAGGAAGCAGGCCATCCTGGAGAGCATTGCTGCCAGGGTCAACATTTTGAGCTATTCCACACGGACTGCTACGGACATAGCCAAAAAAATTAACGATTTGAGGCGCAAAGTCCGGGGCAAGGTGGCCCCTTTCAGGAGGCATGAGAGGGGCACGGGGGGTGGACCCCCATGTGCGGTCAGCCTGACCACGGAGGAGGAGGTGATCGCCCGCTGCCCGGAGAGGGAGCAGATGGAGGGGGTTCCGGGATATGATTCCATGGAGGAAGGCTCCAGGACAGGTAAATTGTTTTTTATCCTCTATTTGGTGTGTTGCATGTGGGGGGGGGTACATGTGCCAAGTGTGTGGGACCACCAACATGTGTCTGCTTTGTGTCATCCACAGATGACAGAGCTGGGCCATCATCTGCCGGCGGCCAGTCCACCCCATCCCCCCAACTGCATCCTGAGCCCGACCCCTGGTTGGTGAAGACACCGAGGTGGAGGGGAGTGCCCACACCTCACCTGCTGAGGTGGTTGAGGAGGAACCTGTTGTCACCGAGCAGGAATTTGTTCTATTTTTGGAGGAGTCCTCCCCTTCAACAGGGCCCTCTCAAATCCCCTCCCCCATCCTAGGAAGCCCCTCAAGGGCGACTCCATCCCCCTGGGGACTACCATCTCCTGGCCCCAGGAAGGCCACCCGGAAGACCAGGGGGGTGTCTGATGTGGTCCAGGACCAGATGGCGAGGGACCGGGCCAGGCAGACCCAGCAGATGGGGGAGATAGCTGGGCACCTGGACCGTGTAGCTGACAGCCTGTGCTCCGTGTCCCAGATGACCAACGCAGTGCAGGATGTCAGCTGCAACTGCGCTGCAGTGGTGACCAGCCTGGGGGGGTGCAGGCTGATCTTCGGCACCTGACTGCAGCCGTCCAGGCCAACACTGCTGCCATCCGGGACCAGGGGAGGCAGAGGCAGCGGGCCCAACATTATCAAGTGACCCGGCAGCTGAGGATGCAGGCCCACACCAATTCCTACCTCGGCCAGATAGCCATGGCCTTGGAGGGCATGCAGGCCACACCTGCCAGGAGTGGCCCACTCGGGGATCAGCCACCTCCAGATGCCCCCCACCCCCACCCACTCCCTCCAGGCAGCTGAGGAGCCAGAGAGGGCCCACTAGAAAGAGCCCCCGTCAGCCCAGATGAGGGCTTTTTGGGGTGTTTTTTTTTCGGCTCAGGTTATGAGCTTTTTATTTTTTGTTTTATGTTGCTCAGGTTATGAGCTTTTTATTTTTTGTTTTATGTTGCTCAGGTTATGAGCTTTTTATTTTTTGTTTTATGTTGCTCAGGTTATGAGCTTTTTATTTTTTGTTTTATGTTGCTCTGGTTATGAGCTTTTTATTTTTATTTAAACTGCACATGGTCAGTAGTGCAGGGGACAGTGTGAATGGTGTGTGAATGTGAGGGGGTGGCACTCCTGCCAGTAAGGAGTGTCACCCTCGGCCGTTGGGGAGAAGTTATCCCCACGGCTGTGTGAATGACGTGTGAATGGTGTATGAATGGACAGCGACACCATTGGGGCCTTGACGCGGCGTTGCTGCTCCCAAGTCCTGCATGTTGGACTTGGGCTAATCCAATGTGATGTGGATGTGGTGTGTGTGATCTAGGGACATCAGTGGTGTGCATGCGTGCATAGTCCGTGTGATCAATGTTTTGGTTTATTGTCCAAAGATGCCTACGGCGAGGACCCTCCTGACTGCTCTTCCATCAGCTGACTGGGTCTCCTCTGGCGGGGGGGGCTGTCTGGTTGGGGGGTCAGGTCATCACATATGTCAATCTGCAGGCCCTTTCTCATGGCAAAGTTGTGCAGAATGCAACATGCACCGATGATCTGACACACGAAGGTAGGGGAATACAATAGGGCCCCCCCAGACTTATCCAGGCAGCGGAAACGGGACTTCAGGAGCCCAAATGTTTGCTTCACCACTGCACGAGTTTTGATATGTGCCGCATTGTATCTTCTCTGTCCTCTGGTTTGGGGGTTCCGGAAAGGAGTCATTAGATGGGGTCCCAGTGCATATGCAGAGTCACCTGCAAGGGAAAAGACAGGAGGATGTTAGTCATGCATGTGCCCCTTGTGATGTGTGCATCATGGGGGGGGACAGTCATGCCTGCCACCCATGTCACTCACCAACCAGCCAGCTGTCCCTGTACACGTTCTGTTCGAATTCCATTGGGATGGGGCTCTGATTGTAGATGTAGCTGCCTCATGGCTGGATTCGGGGTGTTTGGCACGGACGTGCCATATGAGGCATTGGGCATCGGCTATCACCTGTACGTTGATGGAATGCCAATGCTTCCGATTGCGGTATATGTGCTCTGTGGCACTGGGGGGCTGTAGGGCCACATGTGTGCAATCAATAGCCCCCACGGTGCGTGGGAATCTGGCAATGCTGTAGAAATCTGTCATTGCCTTCAGCCGCAGGTCCTCAGTGGTGGGTCTGATGATGTGGTGGGACATGCGTCTGAGAATTGCAGGGATAACCTGGTGCACACATCTGCTCATGGTGGATTGTGACATCCCAGCCACCACTCCACTTGTACGCTGGAATGATCCACTTGCAAGGAAATGGAGTGTTGCCAGGACCTTCACCAGTGGCTGCACTGCTTGTGAGCGGTGTGTCTTGCTGGTGATGTCATCCTGCAGGGTTGTGGTTAGTTCAAGGATTGCATCTGGGCTGAATCTGAAGAGGCGATACACCTCCTCATCACCCATGCCAAAGAGGCTCATGCGCGTGCGGTATATCCTCTCACGTGCCCGCCTCCTCCGTACCGGGGGACCCATTAATAGTGCTAGGACCACGGCTGCCCCTGGCATGTTGGCACACAGAGGTGTTGTCTTTGCAAGTGTGGTTGTTCAGCTTGCTATTTTCGTTGGTAAAGCTGCTGCTTTAGCTGCTCTCCTGCTGACCTGTGGCCGTCAGGAGTAAAGATAAAGCAGCTATTTGTAGGAATAACTTTGCGACAGACGGACGACTTACGCGCGGCGCATGTAGCCAGCGTCTGGGGCTAATCCGTTCACGAATCAGCATATCTCCCTCATTTGCATATTTGAATGGGAAATCAATAGGCGCGACGGATGTGCCAAGCGAAAATATGCGCTTACGATACTCTGGCGAAGGAAAGTTAAGCCGGTCGGAGAAAGCCTGTTTTCTGTCGCATCTAGTTTGGTGGGTACGGCCGCATAGATACTACGGTGCATCTTTACAGTTACGTGGCGCATAGCGATATACTCCAGCTCAAGTCTTTCTGAATCTGGCCCTAAGGGGTTTTGAATACTTTTTCAAGGCAGTGTATATAATAAATATCAACCAGTGAGATTCCAGCTGTTTCTTTTTGTGATGTAGGTTTGAAAAAGAAAGGAGTAGCCCAATTGATAAGCACTGATTTTACCTATAGGGGTATTGTTACTTTTTTTAATTATCTAATAATAAAGGTGCATATTTTTCACCAAACATTCACTGGTAAGTCAGGTTGAAAAAAAACATAAGTCCATCTAGTTCAAATATAAAAAAAATATACAATATATATATGATCCCCAAGAGGCAATTGGATTTTCCCCAGATCAACTTTACCTATAAGGCCGCGTACACACAATCGAATATATCTGCTGAAACTGGTCCGACGGACCGTTTCAGCGGACATATCCGATCGTGTGTACGGGCTAGTGGACATGTTTTCCCAGCGGACAAATTTCAAAGCATGCTTTGAAATTTGTCCGCCAGAGACATGTCCGTCGGATATGTCCGCTGGTTAGTACACTAACCAGCGTACATAAATCTCCGTGCATGCGTCGAATGAATTCGACGCATGCGTGGAAGTATTTCACTTCCTCGTTTGGTGACGTGGCGGCGTCAATGTCACCGCCACGTCACCGCGTTCCCTGGCCGAGGGGATTTTCATCCGATGGTGTGTACACACCGTTGAACGAAAATCCAGAGGAGACATGTCCGCTGGAAACGGTCCGTCGGACATGTTTCAGCGGACATGTCCCTCCATGTGTACGCGGCCTAAATGTTAGTACCCAGTTATATTATGTACATTTAGGAAAGAATCCAGGTCTTTCTTAACCACTTAACCCCCAGACCATATTGCTTCCCAATGACCAGAGCACTTTTTGTGATTCGGCACTGCGTCGCTTTAACTGACAATTGCGCAGTTGTGCGACGTGGCTCCCAAACAAACTTGGCGTCCTTTTTTTCCCACAAATAGAGCTTTCTTTTGGTGGTATTTGATCATCTCTGCGGTTTTTATTTTTTGCGCTATAAACAAAAATAAAGCTACAATTTAAAAAAAAATCAATATTTTTTACATTTTGCTATAATAAATATCCCCCAAAAATATATAAAAAAAAATTTTTTTCCTCAGTTTAGGCCGATACGTATTCTTCTACATATTTTTCGTAAAAAAAAAAAATCGCAATTAGCGTTTATTGATTGGTTTGCGCAAAAGTTATAGCGTTTACAATATAGGGGGTAGTTTTATGGCATTTTCATTAATATATTTTTTTTACTAGTAATGGCAGCGATCAGCGTTTTTTTTCAGCACTGCGACATTATGGCGGACACTTCGGACACTTTTGACACATTTTTGGGACCATTGGCATTTTTATAGCGATCAGTGCTATAAAAATGCATTGGATTACTATAAAAATGCCATTGGCAGTGAAGGGGTTAACACTAGGGGGCAGGGAAAGGGTTAAGTATGTTCCTAGGTGTGTTCTAACTGTATGGGGGGGTGGCCTCACTAGGGGAAATCACTGATTTTCCGTTCATACATTGTATGAACAGAAGATCAGCGTTTCCCCTGCTGAAAGGACCGGGAGCTTTGTGTTTACACACATAGCTCCCGTTCCTCGCTCTGTACCAAACGATCGCGTGTGCCCGGCGGCGATCGTAGTACACAAGCAGGACTCGGGGCGAGCGGGGACACACGCGCGTCCCCTAGTGGCCGCAAAGTAGCCGACGTAGAGCTACGGGCTCTCGCCCAGGAGAGCCGACCTGCCGCAATAATATGACGGCGGCTGGTCGGCAAGTAGTTAAAGCAATCTACTGAGCTGGCCATAACCACCCCTGCAGGGAGTCTATTCCACATTTTCACAGCTCTAATGCCCTAATGACCGTTTTCATCAGACGAACCAATCGTGCGTGGGCCCCATCGCTTTTTTCCCATCGGTGAAAAAAATAGAACCTGTTTAAAAATGTTTTGATGGTTTAAAAACCGATGGGGAAATACATCTGTCATAATCCCACGCATGCTCAGAATCAGGTCGACGCATGCTCGGAAGCATTGAACTTCATTTTTCTCTGCACACCGTCACTGCGTTGGACACGATCTGATTTTTAACTGATAATATGTAGGCAAAACTGATGAAAGTCAGCTTCATTGGATATCTGATGAAAAAAATGCATCAGTCCATTTTCATCGGATGAACCGATCGCGCATTACTGTGAAGAAACCTTGCTGTATGTGGAGATGAAATCTCTTTTCCTCTAGACGTAAAGAGTGCACCCTTGTTGACCGTAAAGTGATTTTCTCAACACCAAGTTCACTTTATGGACCCCTTATATATTTGTACATGTTGATCTCCTCTTCTCAAGAGTAAATAAATTCAGTTCCTCTAATCTTTCCTCATAGCTGAGCTCCTCCATGCCTCTTATCACTTTGGTTGCCCTTTTCTGCACTTTCTCCAGTCCCCCAATATCCTTTTTAAGAACTGGTGCCCAAAACTGAACTGCATTTTCCAGATGAGGTCTTACTAATGATTTGAACAGGGGCAAAATGATCTCTCTCTCTCTGGAGTCCATACCTCTCTTAATATAAGGAGGGACTTTGCTCGGTTTGGAAACCGCAGCTTGGCATTGCATGCCATTATTGAACTTATGATCTACCAAAACCCCCAGATCCTTCTCCACTATGGATCCCCCCAGTTGTACTCCCCCTAGTTTGTATTATGCATGCATATTTTTAGCCCCCAAGTGCATAACGTTACATTTATCAACATTAAACCTCATCTGCCACATAGTCGCCCAGTTAGACAGAGCACTGAGGTCGGCTTGTAATTTGGAGAAATCCTGTAAGGACGTTATTCCACTGCATAGCTTGGTGTCATCTGCAAAGACAGAAATGTTACTTTTGATCTCAGACCCAATATCATTTACAAAGATATTAAAAAGTAAGGGAGTGAACCTTGAAGTACATCACTAATAACCTTAGACCATTCAGAGTAAGAATCATTAATTATTAATTATTAATTACTACTCATTAATTACTACTCTCCAGACAGTTTTCTATCCATTTACAAACTGATATTTCCAAGCCTGTAAATTTTAACTTACACATTAGCCGTGTGTGGGGAACTGTATCAAACACTTTTGCAAAATGCAAGTATACCACGTCCAGGCACGGACTGGGACAAAAAATAGGCCCAGGCATTTTAGACTGAGCAGCCCAGGGGGGAGGGGGGTAAACAAAGATAGAAAGAAAGAAGGGGAGGAAGGAAGATAGATATAGATTGGAAGGAAGGAAGAAAGGAAGAAAGGAAGAAAGGAAGAAAGGAAGGGAGGAAGGGAGGAAGAAAGGAAGGAAGGAAGGAAGGAAGGAAGGAAGGAAGGAAGGAAGGAAGGAAAGAAGGAAGGAAGGAAGGAAGGAAGGAAGGAAGGAAGGAAGGAAGGAAGGAAGGAAGGAAGGAAGGAAGGAAAGATAAAGATAGAAAGAAAGAAGGAAAGGAAGATAGATAAATAGATATAGATAGATAGAAATGAAGGAAGATGGATAAAGAAAGAATGAATAATATAGAAAGAAAGAAGGGAAGGAAGATGGATAAAGAAAGAATAAATAATATAGAAAGAAAGAAGGGAAGAAATATAGATAGATAATGAAAGAAAGATAGATAAAGATAGAATGCAAGAAGGGAAGATAGATAAAGATAGATAGAAAGAAAGAAGGGAATGAAGATTGATAAAGAAATAAAGATAGATAAATAAATAAAGAAGGGAAGGAAGATAGATAGATAGATAGATAGATAAAGATAGAAAGAAAGAAGGGAAGGAAGGAAGATAGATAAAGAAAGAAAGATAAAGATAGAAAGAAAGATAGATAAAGAAAGAAAGATAAAGATAGAAAGAAAGATAGGGAAGGAAGGGAGATAGATACAGAAAGAAAAGTAGATAAAGGAAGATAGCTAGATAGATAGATAGATAGATAGATAGATAGAGATAGAAGACAGTAAGGAAGGAAGATAGATAAAGATAGAAAAAAAGAAGAGAAGGAAGGAAGATAGATAGATAGATAGATAGATAGATAGATAGATAGATAGATAGGAAGGAAGGAAGATAGATAAAGATAGAAAGAAAGAAGATAGATAGTGGCAGTGCATCTATAGAGGGCGCCGGAGCGCCACCCCCTCTGGCTCAGCCGCGACAATGGGCACAGTGGCGACAATGGGCACAGTGGCATCAATGGGCACAGTGGCGACAATGGGCACGGTGGCAACAATTTAAGGGCACGGTGGCATCAATTGGCACAGTGGCGACAATTAAAGGGCACAGTGGCTGTGTTTGATGGCATGGCACAGTGGCTGCATTTGATGGCATGGCACAGTGGTGACAATTGATGGCACAGTGGCTGTGTTTGATGGCATGGCACAGTGGTGACAATTGATGGCACAGTGGCTGCGTTTGTTGGCATGGCACAGTGGTGACAATTGATGGCACTGTGGTTGTGTTTGATGGCATGGCACAGTGGTGACAATTGGTGGCACAGTGGCTGTGTTTGATGGCATGGCACAGTGGTGACAATTGATGGCACAGTGGCTGCGTTTAATGGCATGGCACAGTGATGACAATTGATGGCCCAGTAGCAGCATTTGATGGGCCCAGTGGCTGCATTTGATGGGCACATTGAGGGTCAATAGCTGCCGGGGGCCATTCGTGGGCCGCGAGGGCCATTCGCAGGCCACAGCCGGCCTGCGGGCCACCGCGGCCCTATGGCCAGTCCGGGCCTGACCACGTCCACCGCCACCCCTCCAAGGTTTTACTTATCTCTTCATAAAAATAAATCAGGTTTGTCTGACAACTTCTGTCTTTCATGAATACATGCTGTCTGTTGTTTTAAATATATATTTTTTTCAGCAAGAACTTGTCTATGTGGTCTTTTTTTAATCTCTCCAGCATCTTCCCAACTATATAAGTTAAACTAACAGGTCTATAGTTACAGTACTTGGTAAAGACTTTGTTCCCTTTTTAAATATAGGCACCATATTGGACCTGCGCCAATCCAGTGGTACTATCCCAGTCATTAATGAGTCCCTAAAAATTAGATACAATGGCTTTTAAAATTACAGAGCTCAAATATTTTAGGATCCGTGGGTGGATGCCGTCAGGTCCAGGTGCTTTATCCACCTTTATTCTGTCTAAATATATTTTCTGGACCATATCACTTTTGAGCCATTGTGGATTTGTGTCACTACCACCCCCATTATGGACATGAGCTCCCCCATGCTCCCTTGTGTACACAGAGCTGTAGAAAGTATTTAATAAATTAGACTTCTCTTTGTCCCTAATCACCCACTCTAGATTATTTTGTAAAGGGCCTACATGCTCAGACTTGACCTTTTCACTATTAATATATTTGAAGAATTTTTGGGGGTTTGTCCTACTATCTTTTGCAATCTGTCGTTCGTTTTGAATTTTTGCACCCTTGATTTCCTTTTTACATATTCTGTTATATTCTTTGTAACATTTAAATGGCACTAGTGGCACTAGCGTTCCTTCATGTTTATATTTTTTAAAGGCTCTTTTCTTATAGTTTATAGCTTTTTTAACTTTGGCCATGAGCCACATAGGTTTTATTTTTAGCCTTTTAAACGTATAGCCCATGGAAAACTGTATCCTGGCCTAGGCCAACAGGTTTAGGGCAGCACTCTACCGGGGGGCAGTACAGAAAGAGTCCCCGCCACCTTGTGCTACACTGTTATGCCGCGTACACACGGTCGTTTTTTGCGATGAAAAAAAACGTTGTTTTTTTAAAACGTCATGTAAATTGATCGTGTGTGGGCAAAACGTCGTTTTTTGTCTTAAAAAAACGACCCAAAAAAAATTCCAACATGCTCGAATTTTTTGTGTCGTTTTTCAAAACGTCGTTTTTTGTTTCACAAAAAGTCACCGTGTGTAGCAAAAACGTCGTTTAAAACGAAGTTTTTCAACCCGCGCATGCCCAGAAGCTAGTTATGAAGCGAGCTTTAATGGAAAAGAGTGGTGAACGTAACCTCGTTTTTTGTGAAAAAAACGATGGTGTGTATGCAACATCGTCTTTAAAAAGTGACGTTTCAAAAATGTTGTTTTTTACTTCACAGAAAACGATCGTGTGTACGCGGCATTAGTGTAATGCAAGCTGCTTCTAATTTTGACTGTCCTATCAGCCTGGACCACAAACCTTCCTCACTATGCTATATGTTTTGTGCTGCACCATTGGCATGGTTATATCTTCTTAGTCCTCTCCAAAAAAAATGATCAGAAATTTGTGCTTAAAGTAGGCAAGTAGGCAACACTTTTTTTTTCATTTTGGAGTAAGGTAGGGTTATAGCCCCTGTTTTACCATCCCTGTCCCATTGCAGAGATTTCCCTTCACTTCCTGCCCCATAGCCAAACAGGAGGTGAGAGGAAATCTATGCCAATTAAAGAATCCATTGCCCCACCCCTCAGAACTAGTGTCCCCACTCGATAATTTCAGACTGGGTCTTAAACAGAAAGGGTTGTGGTCTTGATAGGAGAGGGTGGGTAATTTAAATTAGGGGTGCACAAGTTTAGTCAGGTCTAGGGCAGCACAAAACCTAAATACATTACTGCTTTGCAGTGAGCTCACAAACAGTCTTTTTGAAGAATTCCCATTTCTGTTCTGTGCCCATTGATGCAAATTTCCTTTCCCAATCTAATGCCCCGTACACACGATCACTTTTTGTGATGAAAAAAAAAAAATGTAATTTTTCTTCATGAAATGAAAACAAAATTTTTCCAACTTCATCATTAAAAATGATGTTGCCTACACACCATAATTTTTGGAAAATGATGAACAAAACGACGGCACTCTAAAGGGGAAGTTCTATTTGCCTTGAGGCTGCTTTTAGCTGGTTACTTGCTAGTAAAAGACGATCCCTGCTTTTTTGTCTGTTACAACGTGAGGAATGTGCTTACTCCAATATGAATGGTAGTTTTACCTCCCGTCTCCTAACTTCTGAGCATGTGCGGGTTTAAAACGTAATTTTTGCCCACACACGATCATTTTTTATGACACAAAAAATTACATTTTTTTGGTCGTTTTTCAGAAGACATAAAATGACATTTTGCCCACACACGATCATTTTAAATGACATTTTTAAAAATGTCATTTTTTTTCATCACAAAAAGTGATCGTGTGTACACGGCATAAGTCCTGGAGAGCAGTGTTTATTCTTGGAAAATTAGCTTTTTTAAAACTTAGGCCTCATACACACGACCGAGAAACTTGACAGAATCCATCAAGAAACTTGGTGGGAGAGCTTTTTTGCCGAGGAAAACGGTCGTGTGTATGCTTTTCATCGAGAAAACTGTCGAGGAACTCGACTAGGAAAAAAGAGAGCAAGTTTTCTTTTTCCTCGTCGGGAGTCTCAATTTCCTTGTCGTGTTCCTCCTCGGGCAGGTTTTTGACTAGAAACACATTGGTGTGTATGCTTAGAAGCCCGTGCACCTTCGGTAAAAGTAGCGTTTGTAATGGAAATAGCACATTTGTCACGCTGTAACACACTGAAAAGTGAAAATGTCTCTTGCCAAACTTTTACCTAACACGCAGTAACATGAGATTAGCAAAAGCAGCCCCAAGGGTTGTGCCAGTGGAACCGAACTTCCCCTGCTGTTGTATGTGTTGAAGTCCCCGCGTTTGAGAACAAGGAGATTTGGTCTTGACTGTGTGTACGCAAAGACAGCTTGTCAAGTTTCTCGACAAGCCTAACAAGGAGGAAAACGAGGAAAACGATGTGTCTTTTCCGACGAGTTACTCGGTTGTGTGAACGAGGCCTAAGTGTTTTTATCTTTCCCGTATGTAATTTTTGCTTACAGCTAACATCAAATGAAATCATGTTATGGTCACTCCTACCCAGGTGTTCCTTTATCTGAACAATAGTAATATTCTCTGCACGGTTTGAAATTACCAGGTCCAACAGAGAATCATTAGTAATACGCTCTGCACGGTTTGAGATTACCAGGTCCAACAGAGCATCATTCCTAGTTGGGGCCTCAGTAAACTGCAACATAAAATTGTGCTGTAATAGGTTTATACATTTGTGCACTTTAATGTTCCCAGCAAATTTCTGGGTAGTTAAAAATCCCCCATTATTATCACCATCCCAGCCCTTGCATCGCCTTTCCATCTGTGCAAGGAGCCGAGTCTCCACCTCCTTATTAACATTGGGTGGTCTATAACAAACTCCAATGATTAACTTTGAACTACGCACATCTGTATGTAGTTCCACTTATAATGCTTCAGACTCATCACACTCTCCATCCACCAGGTCCTCTTTCAGGCCTCGTACACACGATCGGACATATCCGATGAAAACGGTCCGCGGACCATTTCCATCGGATATGTCCGATCGGGAGTTTGATCCGATGGCGTACCACCATCGGATCAAATTCCCCGCCGCCGGACGGCGCGGTGATGCGGCGGTAACGTTGACGCCGCCACGTCACAGCCACGTCACCGCACCAGGAAGTTAAACACTTCCGCGCATGCGCCGAATCCATTCGGCGGCGGCGCGGCGGCGGTGGGGGACGACATGTCTGCTGGTAAGTGTACTAACCAGCAGACATGTCGGGCGGACAGATTCCACCGGATGGATTTCAAAGCATGCTTTGAAATCTGTCGGGTGGAGAAATCTGTCCACTGGCCCATACACACGAGCGGAGATGTCTGCTGAAACGGTCCATCGGACCGTTTTCAGCGGACATATCCCCTCGTGTGTACGAGGCCTCACACTTGCTTTGAGATCACTTCTCACATAGAGACAGACCCCTCCACCTTAACTTTTTACCCTGTCTTTCCAAAAGAGTGCATAGCCAGGAATAGTGATGAGCGGAATACGCCATATTCGATTTCGCAATATTTCGCGAATATTTCGAAGAATATTCGCGAATATTCGTAAATATCGAATATTCGTGATATTTTATAAAAAATAAAAAATAAATGCGAAATTTCATTTTTTTTTTTTTTTTTATAAAATATCACGAATATTCGCTATATTTTATATTAAAAAAAAATTGCGAAATTTCGCTAATGTGAAATTTCGCTAGTGCGAATGCGAAATTGATTGCGAAATTGATTGCGAAATTTGAAAAAATACGAATATTCAAAATAGCGAATATTCGCCGCGATATTCGAGTTATTCGCGAATACTCGAATATGCAATATTCTTAGCGAATATTCGCGAATGCAACACTAGCCAGGAATATTAATAGCCCAGTCATGTGAGGAATGAAGCCAAGTTTCAGCAATACCAATTACATTATAGCTCTCCTGATGCACCAGAGCTTCCAACTCACTTTTTTTTCTTGGCAGACTTCTGGCATTGGTGAACAAACACCAATAATTATGATTTGTCCTATACTTTTTTTTTCAGGCACAGCTGCCACAGTAGAGATTCTCTTTAATAGGCAATATTATAATTAACATAAAACCTAGTCTAACTGAGAACGGCTGCTAAAAGAAGGACGTAGAGCTACGTGCTCTCGCCCAGCAGTGCCGACCTGCCGCCGTAGAATGACGGTGGGCTGGTCGGCAACTGGTTAAATACTCCTATGTTACAGTGAGTTAATGGGTCACAATAGTTCTGAGGAAGGCACTTGTTCAAAAGGTAATTTTATGCTAGTTATTATTGGGTAATAAATTGTAGCTTCTGATCTTAGGGAAATATCAATACCATAAAAACTGTATCTGAGGGAGGGTCTGCTGAAATACAATGAAACACTTCCTAACACTAAAACCCTGTACACACAATCGGTTTGTCCGATGAAAACAGACGGACCGTTTTCATCGTACAAACCGATCGTGTGTGGGCCCCATCGGTCTTTTTTCCATCAGTGTTAAAAAATAGTACATGTTTTAATTTTTTCCTATGAATAAAAAAATGATAGAAAAATACAATCGTCTGTGTGGAACTCCATCGGATAAAAATCCACCCATGCTCAGAATCAAGTCGACACATGCTTGGAAGCATTGAACTTAATTTTTTTCGTTTGTCGTAGTGTTTAAGGTCACCGCGTTTTGGCACGGTCAGATTTTTGACCGATGGTGTGTAGGCAAGACTAATGAAAGTCAGCTTCATTGGATATCCTACGAAAAAATCCATCGGATTAGATTCCATCAGATATCTGATCGTGTGTACAGGGCTTAAGTCCCCCTCAGACCCTTTGATTGGTTATGCAAGCTTACTTACCTTTTAATGATAGCAATGCCACCTTTGGTGTGTAAATTCTTAGGCCTAAAATCTTCTCTGTTGCTGGCTTCATATGCATAATTAAACTATACTGTCTGCAACCCATTTATGTAGATGTATTGTGCTGCACACTAGCAGGAGGAAAGCACAATGCTAAAAAATAAAAATACAATTTTAAATAGTTTTTTTTGCTTTAATGAATGTGCAATGATAGGTTGAATTCCAAAATCACAAATATTCTTCGTGGCACTAATGAATGTCCCATGAAGTGGACAAAAAGTGAAAAGAACTAGATACAGGCATACCCCACTTTTAAGTACACAATGGGACCAGAGCATGTATGTAAAACGAAAATGTACTTAAGGTGAAACAATATCTTTTTTTACTTATAGGGTGTAGTGGGGGTCAGGGGGTGTAGTGAGGGTGTTAGGAGCTGTAGTTAAGGTCTCAGGGGCTGTAGTGGGGGTGTCAGGGGCACATTGGAACAGGACGGGCTATACTCTCTGAGCTTCAGCTCCTTCTACTGCGGCTGCAAAATGTCTGTAGAGTACTTGTAAGGCACTTTACATACACTCAGGGGTATGTCCTTACTCGCGAGTGTATGTAAAGTGAGTGTACTTAAAGCGGGGTATGCCTGTAATGTTTGCATTTTTTTTTTTTTTAAACAAAAAAGATGTTGAAATAACAACTGCTTACCACGAAAAATTCACAAAGTAATTTTCTTTTAGGTAAATGCAGATTTGCATACAAAATTTACCAAATGTTAAATTAACACATAAAGTAAAATTAGCTTGGCATGCTAAGAGGAGTATTTGATGTGTGAGAAAAATTCCAACAAAATCAGCCTTGTGCGAAAAGGGTCATGTGGCACTTCCAGTGGATACAATGCTATAATCTTACATGAATACAGCAGAATAAAGTCCACATATGTATAGTCAGAAATAAGACATTTCATCAAACATATATCACTGGTGTGACTAGCCCAAATCTCAATGCACTTCAGGAAATTGGATGAAATGTACAATATGTAGCACAATAGGAGTGCTGGAATGTTAAAAATCACCACCAACACAATGGGCCAGATTCATAAAGCATTTACGTTGGCGTATCTCCAGATACGCCGCCTTAATTTCAAATGTGCGCCGTCGCATCTTTGCGCCAATTCACAAAGCGAGATACGCCAAAAAAAACATGGCTTCAGCCGTCCAACGTAACTTGCCTATGCCGGCGTATCGTGGGCGCATTCGGCGTTCCCATTATAAATATGCAAATTAGTAAGATACGCCGATTCACAAATGTAGATGCGCCCGGCCGCTTCATATACGCGATTTGCGTAAGGCTTACGTCGTAAAGTTACCCATGCTATAGCAGGCGCAGCTAATGCAAGGGTATGGGCCAGGGAACGACGCCTTTGAATTTTACGACGCGTACGCCGTTTACGTAGTACTACGTGAATAGGGCTGTGCGTAAGTTACGTTCACGTCATAGGCATTTACACTGACGTATCTTAGGGAGTTTATGCGACGTGATTCTGAGCATGCGCGCGCATGCCCAGTTCGACCGGCCATTTATTTACATGGGGTCACGCTAAATTTAAATAGATGACACCCACCTCCTTCCTACTTTGAATTAGGCGGGCTTACACTGGCCAATTTACGCTACACCGCCACAGCTTACAGAGCAAGTGCTCTCAGAATACAGCACTTGCCTCTCTAAGTTGCGGCGGCATAGCGTAAAGAAGATACGCTACGCCCGCACAAAGATACGCCGCTGTACCTGAATCTGGCCCAATGTCTACCGGGTGGACTATGGGATGTTCCAATACAGTGCCTTGAAATTTTCCACATTTGGTCATGTTACAACCAAAAATGCAAATGTTTTTTATTAGGATTTTATGTGATAGACCAACACAAAGTGGCACATAATTGTGAAGTGGAACGAAAATGATGAATGATTTTCATTTTTTTTTTTACAAACAAATATCTGAAAAGTGTGGCGTGCATTTGTCTTTAGCCCCCCTGAATACTTTGTAGAACAATTGCTGCAATTACAGCTGCAAGTCTTTTTGGGGATGTCTCTACCAGCTTTGAACATCTAGAGAGTGAAATTTTTGCCCATTCTTCATTGCAAACTAGCTCAAGCTCTGTCAGATTGGATGGGGAGTGTCTGTGAACAGCAATTTTCAAGTCTTGCCACAAATTCTCAATTAGATTTATGTCTGGACTTTGATTGGGCCATTCTAATACATGAATATGCTTTGATATGAACCATTCCATTGTAGCTCTGGCTGTATATTTAGGTTTATTGTTCTGCTGGCAGGTAAACCTCTGTCCCAGTCTCAAGTCTTTTGCAGACTCTAAGGCGGCGTACACACGATCGGATATATCCGATGAAAACGGTCCGCGGACCATTTCCATCGGATATGTCCGATCGGGAGTTTGATCCGATGGCGTGTACACACCATCGGATCAAATTCCCCGCCGCCGGAAGGCGCGGTGACGTGGCGGTGACGTTGACGCCGCCGCGTCACCGCAACGTCACCGCACCAGGAAGTAAAACACTTCCGCGCATGCGCCGAATCCATTCGGCAGCGGCGCGGCGGCGGTGGGAGCCGACATGTCTGCTGGTAAGTGTACTAACCAGCAGACATGTCGGGCGGACAGATCCCCACCGGATAGATTTCAAAGCATGCTTTGAAATCTGTCGGGTGGAGAAATCTGTCCGCTAGCCCATACACACGAGCGGAGATGTCTGCTGAAACGGTCCATCGGACCGTTTTCAGCGGACATATCCCCTCGTGTGTACGCGGCCTAACACGTTTTCTTCTAAGATTGCCCTGTATTTGAATCTATCTATATTCCCATCAACTCTGACCAGCTTCCCTGTTCCCGCTGAAGAAAAGCATCCCCACAACATGATGCTCCACCCACCATGTTTCACGGTGGGGATGGTGTTGTTAGGGCTATGTGCAGTGTTAGTTTTCCGCCACATATAGCATTTTGCTTTTACTCCCGGGGGAACCTTCTTTCACATGTTTGCTGTGCCCCTTACATGGCTTCTCTCACAACCTTATGCCTGACCTGTTTGGTGTGTTCCTTGGCCTTCATGATGCTGTGTGTTCTCTAAAAAAAACTCTGAGGGCTTCAGAACAGCTGTATTTATACTGAGATTAAATTACACAAAGGTGGACTCTGTTTACTAGTTAGATTACTTCTGAAGGCAATTGGTTCCACTAGATTTTAGTTAGGGGTATCAGAGTAAAGGGGCTGAATACAAATGCACACTACACTTTTCAGATATTTATGTGTAAAAAAAAATCAAAAAACCTTTTATCATTTTTCAGCCACTTCACAATTATGTGCCAGTTTGTAATGGTCTATCACATAAAAAACCCCAAAAAATACATTTAGGTTTTTGGTTGTAACATGATAAAATGTGGACAATTTCAAGGGATATGAATACTTTTGCAAGGCACTAGAATATGACAGGGAAGGGATCACAACATATAACTTATTGGTACTATCTCTTACAAGTTGCACCAATAAATATTAATCCCTTGCTGCATGTGGGTAAATAACATGCACAATGCAAGTGATCACTATCACCAGCCAGAGTATTACAAACACATGCTGTAGAGCAGCCCTCAAAATTTCCACTCGCCTGCTAGCATGTGGCGAGTGGATTTAAGCTGGGGGCGAGTGATGACAGGGCTGCATTACCAATCTCCCTCCAATCTGTGCCTACACTTAGAGTCCCGATGAGATTGGCGGCCGAAGAGGAAAGGTGCATGCTCGGGAAAAGTAGTCTGGTGAGCCGTGCACAGGCAGAGCAGTACACAGGTCCTCTCCTTACAATTCTTATTAAGCCATGGGACCTAACAGTATGACCTCTCTGAGCCTGCCCCCCTCCCCCCAACCAATGTAGCTGGAGAGCAGAAAGTAATGAGTGAGGTGGAGAGAAAGCGAGAGAGAGAGAGAGAGAGAGAGAGAGAGAGAGGATGGATGGGAGTTGCAGAGGAGACAGCAAGAAAATGGGGAAGAGACCCAGTTCTAGTGCCCTGTCCCTCTGGGCTGCCCCCAGTGCCCTGTCTCTCTGGTCTGCCCCCAGTGCCATGTCCCATTTTGTTAAAGTTGTTGTTGGTGATATTTCATTTTGTAACTTGATTCTGCATAAAACATTGTCATTCCATGAGATAATCTACGAGGGCATGTTTATGGGTGCAATTAGGCGCAGGGCAGTGTATGAATTAGGTGGGGCAACTGGTGGCGAGTAACTCTTGAGGCCTGGCTAGTAGCTCAGGACTTGAAATTTTGAGCCCTGCTGTAGAGTAGGCTTTTACCAGTATGGTCGAAGCCTGTCAGGAACCATGAATCAGACTGAGTCAGAAAATTCAGTAAAAATCACACATTTTAATGTAATGGTAAAAATGGTACAGATCAGTAATTGTAGTCAAAACATAAGCCAGGGTTCGGTAACCAAATCCAGTAGTTAGACAAGCCAGCAGTCAGAAAACCAGAGATCAATGCAGTCGGAGGCAGAAGCACAGGATCAGGAACTAGAAGGATGTCAGCCATTTAAAGCCTTTCACAGGAACACAGCAGAGAATCTCCAGATATGTTGACCAAGGCGAAGGGACGAAAAGGAATGAACAAAGCAGTTTAAATAGCCACAAGGGGCTGGGGAACAGGAAATGATCACCAGGTGAACCATTGTGGAAACCATGAGTGCTGACAATTATCAGCTAAGCAGCCTGAGCATAGAACAGAGAGCTGCTGAGAGCCCATCCCTGACAAAGCCATGAGGTGCACTCAGGGTTACATGCTGGTCCTGCAATAAACAAGGGCCTTCCGTTGGTGGTATAGTGGTGTACTCCTAGGTGTGATGCCCAAAAAAAATTGTTGACACTCTCCATTAAAATTGTATTGTTCTGTAACATTACAGACAGCAAATGCATCTCCCAAACATTACAGTTAAAATATAGCGTTTTTCGCCAAAGTTGCATTAAATGTCCTCCATGTCAGTGTCAAGCTTCTCATGTCATTTTCATGGCAATAGTTTGCCTTTTAGCCTTGAAAATGACCAGAATTTAGAATTATCCCTTAGACCCCAACTTAGTTTGAGAATTGCAAATTTCAAGCAGGATTTGATGCTGCTGCTGTCTCCTTTGATTTTCCAGTCAAGGGATGGCGGTCAGGAGGTGGCCAACAGGGACACCAGCTAAGTGACTAAAAGACCATGACTGCTCCTAAACTAAGTTCACACTACAGCAGTCTCTGAAAAGTGATTGTAGTAAGGTAACAAATGTTTAGGTATCACTATCGCCCCCTCTACCCCTGTATGAGCCCTCATTAGATCCAGCAATGAACCTGTCTGCAGGAGCTCTGTCTCCTCTCCCTGCTCTCACAGGCTTTGCCAAGGCAGCGGAAGCCACTCCTGTAACGAGGGAGCATGGAGCAGGGCTAAGCCACACTGCCTGTGTCCATGGAAGCAGGCAACATGGTTTGGGATCGTACCAGCTGGTGTGTCATCATAGGAATACGTCTCCTATAGTGGCACACTGAGAAGAGGAGAAGCCAGGAGTGTCAGTGGGGGGCCCTAAGAAGAAAAGGTTTGGGGCTGCTCTGTGCGGATAAGTATAACATGTTTGTTAATATTTTCAAAAAAATCAAACAATGTGTTACTTTAAATCCAGATACTCTTCTTCCTATAACTGATGAGGAAGATGCAACAAATTGTACTGATGTAGAACCTTAGAGCTTTTCTCAAGATTGTGTGGCTCTGATGGAGGTAGAAAGGACCTCTGTTACACCAGCAAAAGATGAGCCTTTATCAGATTGTGATACACACTTATTCATAAATGGTTCCAGATTTTACACTGATGATGATCAGCCACACACAGGGTTTGCTGTAACCACTACAGATATTATTTTACATCAGGAAGCATTGACACCCCAGATGTCAGCACAGGAAGCAGAGTTGTGTGCTGTAGTCAAAGCATGTCGTCTCCTAGAGCACAGGTATCAAACACAAGGCCCGTGGGCCATATCCGGCCATCCAAGCAATTTCATGTTGCCCTTGCACCTCTTCTGCAGCTGCAGGAGAGCTCCAGTCCTTCTCTAGACCCTTACTTTCTGTTTTCAAGCAATGTATCCAGCTTCTTCCCAGCAGCAGCATAAGGAAAGGGGGGTGCACTGTGATGTAAGCGGGACTCAACTTCTGATGGGCGGGTGGCTTTTGACATCTAATGTAAAGGGGAGGGAATATGCTGGAATTTAATCTTACAAATACAACCGGGCCTTTTGAGAACAATAATAATGCTGATGCGGCCCACAATGAAATTGAGTTTGTCACCCCTGTCCTAGAGGATTAAAGGGGAAACAGTTATACTGACAGCAGATATGCGTTTGGAATAGCACACAATTTTGGACCTATCTGGAAAGTAGGGATGAGCTTTGCGTTCGATACGAACGTATGTTCGACTCGAACATTGTCTGTTCGTACGTTCGACGAAATTCTAACAAAAACGGTCGTTCGCGCCAAATTCGAGTGACGCAAAACGGCCCATAATTCACTGCGGCATTGCGCGCTGATGATTGGCCAAGCATGCTGTATGTCCCGCATGCTTGGCCAATCACAGCGCGCAAAAAACAAAGAGCCATAATTGGCCAAAGCCTGGGTGGCTTTGGCCAATTATGGCTCAGGGCTTTAGCACACGCCCTACACTATATAAGGCCGCCTGCTGGGCGGCCTCGTGTAGTGTGTTCCGGCTTGTTAATGAAAGCAGTCAGAGAGACAGAGAGATTGTCTTTTTAGATAGCTAGATAGAGCAGGCAGGCAGGCTAGTCAGTTTAGCTCAATTTACAGTGTGTAGAGGATATATATACATCCCTAGGAGTTGTACATATATGTATACACTGTATAGCTTAGATAGATCTATAGACACCCAGCAGGTACAATATTTGAAGCAGTGATTTTAATGATGCTTAACTAAAAAAGAAAAAAAAAATCCTTTAAATATTGTACCTGCTGGGTGTCTATAGTTTGCCTGTGAAAAGGTCTTTAAGAACCCGGGTCTTGCCCGAGGGAACATGTATCAATGGAAAAAAAGTTTTAAAAACTGTCACTTTTTGAGGAGTCCTGCTCCTGAAAAAACTACTGTTTTTTAAACTTTTTTCCATTGATACATGTTCCCTGGGGCAAGACCCGGGTTCTCAAAGACGTTTTCCAACAATAACTTGAATATTGGTCTTTAAAATGATCGTTTTTGAATTTTGAACGTTCGAGTCCCATAGACTTCAATGGGGTTCTAAATGTTCGCGCGAACGGACGGTCTGTTTGCCGGTTCTGGTGCGATCCAAACGCGGGGGTGTTCGGCTCACCCCTACTGGAAAGCACGGAACTTTCTGACTAGTAAAAACACGAAGAGAACTTGGACAGCCGCACTCCAAAAAAGTTCTTTTAATTAAAATCGATCACAAAAATAAAAATGCCACAGCAAAAAAATTGGAACAAAAGCTAACGTTTCGCACTGTAGTTTCAGTGCTTAGTCATAGCTTGTACTAACTTTCTGACTAGTGCAGGGAAGCCAGTGAGGCATGCAAAACTCATAGAGCGGCTATTTGAGGCCTTTCAGAAACCAGCAGAAGTTGCCATCTTGAAGATAAAAGGACATGCAAGGGGAAATGACATGACAGCCAGAGGAAATGCTTTAGCAGACCAAGCGGCAAAGGATTCTTCCCTTATGCCATTTGAAGTCACATCCACTGTAGGGGTCGCCCAGGTAGCGGGGACAGATTCCCCTCATCAAGAGCAGTGGGATGTAGAAACTTTAATTCAGTTGGAGAACCAGGCCCCTGATGAAGAGAATGATAAGTGGATCAAATGTAATGCTACCTAAAATCAGCAGGGCCTGTGGAGCGCTGACAACAGGTGGTGTCTGCCCAGGAGTTTGTACCCAGTTTTAGCACAACTGTCACATGGCGTCAGTCATCTTGCTAAGGACGCGATGGTGGCACTTACTGACTGCTATTGAATAGCACCTGGATTTAGTGCATTTGCAGCCAGGTTTTGTGCTTCATGTCTCACTTGTGCTTTGTACAATGCAGGGAGGCCTGCCCATGTTCCCCAAAAGCATTATCCTAAGCCAGATTTCCCTTTCCAAAGAATTCAAATAGACTACATTCAGATGCCCAAAATAGGCACCTATGAGTACGCTCTAGTGTGTGTTGACATGTTTTCAGGTTGGCTAGAGTGCTGGCAGGTAGGTAAAGCAAATGCAAAAACAACAGCAAATTTTGAATGAAATAGTTTGTAGATATGGAGTTCCTGAGACTATTAAGAGTGACAAAGGAACCTATTTTACTGGGGAAGTAATGAAAGAGGTAATGGAAGCCCTTCACATAGAGCGAGCTTTCCATACACCTTATCATCCACAAGGTAGTGGTAAAGTTGAGAGACTTAATGGAATTTTGAAAAACAGATGTGTAAAAATTAAAGCAGATACAGGAAAAGGATGGGTGAAAGCTTTGCCATTAGCCCTATATTCTGTACGAATTACCCCTAAACAACCACATGGGCTGTCCCATGAGATTTTATTTGGAGGGCCACCCAAAACAGGGCTGTATTTTCCCCAACAGTTGCAGGCTTCTCACCCTAGTCTGTTAGAATATGTTCGGATTTTGCAAAGAACATTGAATAAAATACATGAAGGTGTTTAGAAATCTACCTCCGACCCAGATTCTGTTTCAGGTATTCACAGAATCCAACCAGGTAACTGAGTGGTGGTCAAGCGACACGCCAGAATGCCGCTAGAACCAAAATTTGACGGACCACATTTTGTGCTTTTGACAACCGCTTCTGCTGTCAAGTTGGAAGGAAAGCCCACCTGGATTCACGCCAGTCACTGCAAGAAAATCCTGAAGGGATGATATCCTTTGAAAAAATAATGATAACGTTCCTTTTTTTTTCGTTGTTAGTTAGAACTGAGACATGGAAAAATAACCATTTCATCCAAATGTTAAAATTGTATGCAACGCTAGTAACTGCTGGGTGTGTTCTCGCTTACATCCCCAAACAGGAACAATACCCATGATAGCAATACCTCTCAACTTCACTGATCTAAACAGGACCAGAATAAATGTCTCATACATCGTCTCCACAGCTAATGAGCACAGATCAGTGACTTTGATGGTTTCAAAACAGATAAACACTCCACTCCAGGTATTCAAGGGATAAGGGGGAAGGGGGAAAGCGCAAGTTGGCCACTAATATATCGGTAATTGTGATAATATACCTATACCTGATCATATGCCCAAAATTGGGGTATGTTGCTGTAACCGGCTAATAAGTACTAAGAAGAAGGGATGGGGGTGAAGGGGGAGTGGCCAAAGAGGAGGCCCAAAAAGGGGTTATCATTAGCAACAAATAATAGATCTAGAGTATTCTGATACAAAAGGAATTTTAATATAGTACCAAAAGGAGTATAAAAAGTACAGTCAAAAATGAACAATATGAAAAAATGCAACTGTATTAAAGGAAGCAATTGCCATGGACAATTATCACAAACAAGACTCACAATAGACAACACACAATGACGATACTGTCCAGACGTATCCGGGTTCAGCCAAGAGTAATTGCATTAGATATAATTAAATAATTGTTTGGCTCCCAACTAAATAAAGGGAAGAGAGGACCTGTATTGATCAGACACTGGGATCTGATGGTCCTAACTAAATTCAGCCAATTAGTGTCTAAACTAGTGGCTGGACCCAATGCGGGGAGGGAGGAAGGTGGAAAGGAAGGGCAGAAGAGCAAAAGAGTATAATCAAGAGCACTAAATGGATTATGACATCTTCATGTATAGGAAATGATGGCCAGTAAAGTATTGTAGTAGTGCCAAGTGATTGTAATACTCAACCGTAGGAAAAAGGCAACTAAGAGATGGTTCAAGTAGTTGAGGCTGTGCAGCAAGGATACAAATGGATGAGAACAGTCATAATAAACTGGTTCATGTAGAGTCCATTAGTGTGGGTCAGCAGAGGCAATAGGGGTTAGTTGACTTAATTAATGTTAGATATGCATAATTAGTCCCATAGGTGAAAGGAGTGTGTAGCCATTGGTCTGTTAGAAACAGTAAGGGTTAGTTGATTCAGGTTTGCTTAAGCATGTATAGTCAGTCTCATCAATAAGAGACACACATAAAGCAATTGATCTGCTAGAGTAGGGAGTGTCAACTAGCAATAGCACTGTAGAGGTGTTTATACAGGCTCAGTAACTGCTATAACCCAAGTATGGTTGGATACCATGCATAGATATTGATAACATGTGGTCTGTACAACACTGGTCTGACGTCTTGTTCACCAAGCTGAACTCAATTCATGAGTAGATTGTGTGACGATACAGACCTTGTATAAGTTGATATCCATAACCATACATACAGTGCAGGCTGCATTGGCAGTAGTTGGTGGGGGAATCCGCCAATGGTGTGCCTGAAAGAGGGCAGGTATCCAGGGTATCGTGGCTACTTGATTACGCTCCTCGGTTCCGCTCGGTGCTGTTTAGTGCTGCTCAATGCATGAGGCCCATAGGCCCTACGTGGCTCTTCGGTCCGACGGGACCTCCGTCCATCACATGCAAGGGAATGCGTCACGTGACAGGTGCCGGGTGTTGCGCAGGGGCCATACTAATCTTCTCTGTATCGTTCCAATTCTTTACATTGCTTCAATTCCCCATGAAGAAATGGCTCAGCTTTAAAAAGTAGTATTAGTAGTATTAGAGCACAGACTAACGCTACATTATCTCAGTGCAGCTCAAGGTGGGATGTGTAAGGTATTTCACACTGACTGTTGTATATACATTTCTGATAATAAGAACATCATTAAAGGGCATCTTCCTAAGATAAGAGAACTACAGAATAAGGCCAGAGATATTGCTAAAGATGGATAGAACCCCTTTAAGAGTTTAGGAGGGTTTTGGTGACTTTTTATATGGCATAGCATCATGGTTACATAAATTAGGCCCTTACATTGTGATGTTCCAATTTCTCATATTTGTTATTTACTTTCTCATCAGGCTATGCCTCTGTGTGACCAACCGCTGTACCAACAAATATACCAGCCCTGATGAACCCATTATTCTGAGAAAACTAGGAGAGAGCTGAACAGCATGCCGTCTCTCTGCGCCAATGTAACAGGAGTTACCAGCAATCGGCTAAATGTAACGCGGAGAAGAATGGTATCAAATAAACAAAAGGAAGGAAATGACATGGACATTCACTGTGTTGTTTCATTTAAGCACAAGAGACTCCATCTTCTTCACGCTGTTGAAATGTGTTCTGTAACCATCACCTAATACACAGACACATCTGCTCTCTCTGTCTACTCCCCCCTCCCCTCTCAAGTTTTTTATTGGCTAGCTTTTAATAATATATTCCTTTTTGTTAGCTTTTAATAACATATTTATATTTCTTAGTTTTTAATAACATCTTACACCACCCCTTTCTTATCTATGTATAAAATAACATGTAATAATAAATGTTGACACTAAGGGCCAGATTCAGGTAGATGGGCGCATCTTTAATCTGGAGTAACGTTTCTCATTTACGTTACTGTTATTCATGAAGCACTTGCTCCTAAAGTTGCGGCAGCGTATCGAAAATAAGCCGGCGTTATTCAAATTGGGCGGGTACGGGGCGTGTATTATTAAAACTAGGCGCGATCCCGCGGCGAACGTACTGCGCATGCGTCGACTGTCAATGCATCCCAGTGCGCATGCTCACAACTTCCGTCTGCACCACTTCCTTGGAAGCGACAGCGCAATGTGTTCCGTTTGACGTTTAAATGCGCCCGTAGATGCGCCATTCCGGCACTAAAGTATATCCTGTTCCCCCTCCCCGCAGTGAAGTTACTTTTGTTCTGAGATGGCTGCTCCCGTTCCCCGCAAACACAGGAGAAAGCTGAACTTTAAAGGCCAGGAGCTGTCAGCCGTCATCTCGGCTATGGAGACCTATGATGTCTTCCTCCATGGCTGTAAAAGTTGACAGACAAGCAGGGACAGAGGTGTTGTCCTGCAAGTGGGGGTGCTCAGCTAGCTCTTATCGTCGGTAACGCTGCTGTAGCTGCTCTCCTGCTGACCTGTGGCCGTCTGGAGTAAAGATAAAGCAGCTATTTGTAGAAATAACTTTGCGCCGGACGGACGAGATACACGTGGCGCATGTAGCCAGCGTATGGTGCTAATCCGTTCGCGAATCGGGAAATCTCCCTCATTTGCATATTTGCAGGGGAAATCAATAGGCGCGACTGATGCGCCAAGCGAAATTATGCGCTGACGAGACTCTGGCGTCGGAAAGTTAAGCCGATCGGAAATGGCCCGTTTTTTGTCGCATCTAGTTTGGTAGGTACGGCCAAATAGATACGACGGCGCATCTTCACAGTTACGTGGCGCATATCGAAATATTCCAGCGCAAGTCTTGCTGAATCTGGCCCTAAATGGACATTTTACACACAGTGATTGACTGTTGTGTATCTGTTCCTGCAGCTGCAGTATTAACTTTTGTTTTAGAGTCCCAATCAGAAATATTTCCATAACACGTTTTTTAAAAAAAATAGTAGGACAGACATGGAAATGTCATGTTTTTAAAGGTAATTATCCCTAGAGACTTCTTAGATAACAGGCAATACATTTCTCCCAATTTAAAAATGCAAAGAATGTAATTACTGAGAAGAATGCCACTTGCACTTTACTTTAAAAAATGTATATCACTTCTCCTTTTCTAGATATAGTAACACCACATATATCATCCTGCCATGCTTCTCATGTTGCCTAAATTCTTTAGAAAATATGCCATCAAATTATTGTACCTCTACCCTTGTCTGCACAAGAGGTATGTTTTGGAGAAAAGCATCCTCCCCCACACTGTACTGTGCATCATCACTTATTGCAGAATTTCTATGGAATGATAACTCGATTTTTAAGTATTTCACAGCAGAGGTCATGCTAAACAAACAAAGAAATGCCTTTCTTCTTTAAATGGTTTTAAAACAAATTGTTTTCCACTCGGAGTTATGCTATTTATACTATAGTAAATGTACTGCTCTCTAAAGTAGTTTTAGAAGGACACCTTTTCAAAACACCAGCAGATTTTTTCACTTGTGCAAAACCAAACATGCATGCAAAACTTTCATTATCCTGTTTGAATTATTTTGTTGGTTTAGCAGAGTTTAAGATGCATTCAGATATGAGATGATATGTATGATCAAGAGAACATGTCCCCCATGGGTGTGGGGCTAAATGAATATAAGCCCACTAAGCTCTAAAACAATTTACCAAAAGCCATTTAATATTTATTTTTTAAAAAAAGTGATATTTATAATACTAATACTTTTACGTTTTTTATTAACAATAAAACAGGTTTATGCTAGGATGACTGCATTTCTACCATATTTCCTCTTCTGTTGCTTTGCTTTGCTTTGTTAACTTTAGAGGCTGTTTTATTTTGCTGCTATTTCACTAGAATTATTATGCCAAGTCAGATCTAGTAAAATCTATTAGAAGACAACTGAGGTTTAAAATAGTAAATTAATGTGACCTCCTCATTTTGATATTGTTACTCTTATATAATTCTGTTTTTAGTGGGAATTGCAACACTTTGAGGACATTATGCCTATTTGTAAACAATTAATCTTTTATTTTCCTATGGATAGTCTAAATGTGTCTCTTTCTCATTTTACTAATTGTATATATATAATATGTCAGGGAAATAACTGTATTTTCTCGCACCAAAAATGAAGCTTTCTTTTGATTTGTTTGAATTGTCTATCTGATTTTGGAAAAAAAAGTTATAATTTTATAATAGTACATTTTGAAGACAAATAATATCTCTTGAAGGTTTTGTTTAACAGTGACCATTGCACATCTATGTTGCATCTATGTGTACACATAATTGTCACTAATAATCCAGAGGTCAGATACTGTATGGGTTTCTTTTGGAGTGTTGAGTTATACTGCACAATGCTTTTAGGTCAAAGCTCTCAAGGGGGAATGAAAGGAATTAGGATGACAACAGTAAACATTATATCATATAACATAAGAGGATTAAATTGTTCAAAAAAAGGGCCAATATAATAAGTGAATTAAAGTACCTTAAAGCAGATGTAGTCCTATTACAGGAGACACATTTTTCACAGGATCAAAACCGTAAGATAAGGTCAAAGGATTACCCAGATTGGTACTTTGGGGATTCTCCCATTGGAAAGGGAGTGGCCATAGGCTTTGCCAGGGGAACCCGATTTGTTTTAGAAGAGAGAAAAGCCGATGCAGAGGGGAAAATTAAATGAATCGGTGTACTCCCTGGCAAACATATATGGCCCTAATAAAAATCCCAATAAGTATTTAACCAGGGTTATATCAGAGTTTATGGAGTTTATGGAGTTTAAGAAAGGGAGCGCTATTATGGCAGGGGACTACAACTTTTGCATAGAGCCTAAGATTGATAGTACGACCTGTGTACAGGAGATTAGAATACCCCAAAGGAAGGAATTAAACAAGAAGATGTATCAATACCAACTACAAGAAGTATGGAGAATACAACATCCAAATGTACGTGATTATACATTCCACTCCCCTGTACATGGGACATACTCAAAAATAGATTTTTTCCTAGATGAGCACAGGGCAGTAGTTGATACAAAAATTTAAATTATGACTTTTTCAGACCATGCGCCTGTGACACTGAAAATAAAGATAGGAGGGTTGGAAAATAGGGCCCATATCTGGAGATTAAATGAGGAGTTGTTACAAGATCAAACTGTAGAAAAGAAGATACAGGAAGAACTAGAACAATATTTTATTTTTAATGATACAGAAGCAGTAACAGAAGCCATAGTATGGGAGGCCCATATGGCCTATATAAGAGGTAATCTGATTGTGATTGGATCGGGGAAAAAAAGACTAGGGAGAAAAAAAAGAGAATTAACTAAAGAAATCCTGGATTTGGAGCATCAACATAAGAAAACGGGAGAAAGGGAATTGAAACTGGTGATTACAACCAAAAGGGAGGAGATGAAAGATTTAGTTGAACAGCCTATAATAGAATAAAGAAAGAGAGGTACCAATGGGGCAATAAGACCGGGAATTTTTTGGCTAAATTACTAAAAAAGAAAACTACAGTAAATTACTTGGAAAAAATTCAAACTAGCACAGGGGCAATGGTACACACTACTGCAGAAATAGCCAGGACCTTTCAGGACTATTATGGAAAGCTTTATTCAATAAACCAACAAGCCATGATAGGAACTATAAAAGAAAAGAAAGTGAAAACTAAAGCATTCTTAAAAGAGGTCTCCCTAAACAAAATTCCGGAGGAACATTTTTATATTTTAGAAGCCAGAAGATGAGATAAAGAATATCTTAAAAGACTCGCCAGGAGGGAAAAGTCCGCGCCCAGGTGGGCTGACGACATTCTATTACAAGACATTTAAAGATATCTTAGTCTCGAAACTGTGCTCCTATATGAACGGGATAGGGACGCAATGGGGCTGCTATTACCATTATCCCAAAAGAAGGTAAAAATGTTACACAGTGTTCTAGTTATAGGCCCATCTCACTGCTTAACGCAGATACAAAGTTATTTGTGAAAGTATTCGCAGGGAGACTGAAATTAGTTATGAATGAGCTGGTGCACTGTGACCAGATGGGTTTTATACCAGGAAGAGAAGGCAGGTATAATGGTATTAGAACCCTCCTAGTGGTAAAGAAAATTAAAGAAAGTAGGGCCCCAGGACTACTACTGTCAATTGGCGCCAAAAAAGCGGTTGACAGGGTAGACTGGGGCTTTATGCAAAGTACAATTGAGGCAATGGGCTTAGGCTCAAGAATGTTCCTATGGATTAGAGCCCTATACAATCAGCCTACAGCAAGGGTGAAGGTAAATGGAAAAGTGTCAGGGTTATTTAAGATGAATAATGGTACAAGATAGGGGTGTCCCCTATCCCCCTTATTGTTTGTTCTGGCTCTGCAACCTTTGCTGGCAGGGATTAGACAGAATACAGACATTAAGAGGTAGGGGAGGAGGAACATAAAATAGCGGCTTATGCCGACAATATCTTATTTTATATAACAAATCCCAGGATTACCCTCCCAAACATAATGAAATATTTAAAAGTATGGAGAGATCTCACATTTTAAAATTAACCTAACCAAATCAGAAACATTAAATATCAATGAAATTATACGGGAAGAGCTTACTTATCAAAAAGACTTCCCTTTCATCTGGGGTAAAAAAGAGTTAAAATATCTAGGAGTCAAAATAACAACATCAAATTGGGAACAATTGTGAACTCCAGACTGGACTATGCAAATGCACTTTACCTCGGACTCCCAAAGTACCAAATCGCTCGCCTGCAAGTCGTTTAAAATATGGCTGCTAGACTTGTGACGGGACAAAACCCTGGGAATCAATCTCACCTTCGCTGAGAACCCTTCATTGGTTGCCAGTAAAAGACAGATTTACTTTCAAAGCACTCTGTCTGATGCATAAGTGTATTCTAGGAAATGCCCCCAATATCTATGCGAAAAATTAAAAGCCCACAACCCCAATCGCATTCTGCGATCCACCAACCAAAATCTACTCCAGATACCCAAGGCCAGATACAAATCCAAGGGAGAAAGAAGATTTGCTGTCCAAGGCCCTAGACTTTGGAATGCCTTACCAACCTCCATTCGGTTGGAGGAGAACCACTCGGCCTTCAGGAAAAAGATCAAAACCCATCTCTTTTAAGTTCAACTGACATGTGGACAAAAGAGCACCCAGAGGCGTTTCAGTTCGCATGTGCAGCGTTATTTACGTTTTTCACTCACTCACACTCACTCAAATGAGACATTATAAAAAAATTCTCACGCTATTGAACAATATTAAACTAGAACTTAACAAAATAGTACCAGGTCAGCTGTCATGGATGGGAAGAATCAATATCTTTAAAATGGTAATCTTGCCAAAGATTATGTATAAAATGCAAGTGCTCCCAATCTCTCCCCCACAGGTATACTTTAAAACTTTACAAACCCTGCTTTTAAGGTTTATTTTGCGAAGAAAGAAATCACGTATCAGTTATGCGCTGCTGACAAAGGAAAGGGATCAAGGTTGCCTAGGGACACCTGATCTCAACAATTACTATAATACTTTCATGGGTGATAGAATGGGCAAAAAATGATAATGAAAAAGGTGGGTTAAATTAGAAAGCACTATTAGTAAAGTTCATTTGGGCAAAATGATATGGATTCCTGCACACCTAAGAGAATTTGGAGCGGCAACACATAGTATTACACATAGAGTTTTGTCGATCTGGGACACAATACACAAAAAGGGAAAATTGGCTATATAATTCGCCTCTGATACCACTAAAAGACACATAATATTTTAAACCAGGGATTGCGGCAATGTTTGGTAACTGGGTTATACAAGAAAACGCACTAGGGGGGCTTGGCCGACCGGAGGACACACCGGCAGATCTATCCTCTCCAGAGTCCCCCGAATTACTGGATCACCCCTCCGGGGGTGACCCGCTTACAAGCAGCCCGACCAAAGCGAAAATGAGTCTGGATACGCCGCCACACCGTGCGGCGCATGTAGAAATCGAGGCCCCGGCTTTTAATCCCCTCACGTCGAACCAGGCCTTACATTCCTCTATGGCGTCATTCCCTACCTCGGGCCAGCCTGTACTCGATTCCACCCTAAAGGATATGCTATTGTCCTTACAAACCTCACTAATGTCTGACCTCTCATCTCTGTTCCACAAAGTTAATGCGGATATTCACTCCCTAGACAACAGAGTGACACACATAGAAGAGAACATGTCTGATTGTGCCTCCACAGTAAATGGGGTTATAGATATGTGTGAAGACATTAAAGAGGATCAGAAATGGATGCGTGCTAAGCTAGCAGATTTAGAGGACAGATCTCGTAGAAATAATGTCAAATTGAGAGGTGTCCCTGAATCCATTCTGCCTGCTGATCTGTCTAAATATGCAAGAGAACTCATGCACTTGATTCTGCCTGAGGCATCCCCCAGGGATCTCCTGATAGATAGGATCCACAGAATTGCTAAGCCATCCCACCTGGCAGCCTCAATTCCTAGAGACATTCTGATAAGAGTGCACTTTTTTCATATTAAAGAAAGTTTAATGATGAGCCTCAAAACCAGAAAACCCCTTCCGTCCCCATTCGCAGACGTGCAACTTCTCCCTGACCTCTCCAAATTTACTCTACAGCTCCGCAGACAACTCAGCTCGGTGACCAAGGGTTTGCAAAACCACAAGATACAGTATAAATGGAGGTACCCGGCAACATTACTCGTCACCAAAGATGACAAGTCCTATGCCATTAATGACCTTGAGAAGGGCCTCAAATTGCTCCAGGCTTGGAGCATTATTACAGATCCACCTGCACCCCTTCCCCAGAGGGCCAACAGAACCCCCTCCCGCAATGCACCAGCGCTGTCTTCTGATGAGATGTCCTAATGTTATGGTATTGGTTATCCTACAGGATTATTGCAATGTCCTGCCCGTTCCCCTGGGCCTTGATGATCGGTTTTGGATACTTTTCCTTGTTATTTTTTCAGCTGTTCATTCGAGTTTGGACTCTCGTTAACCCAGAGTAGAGTTTTTTTTTAGCGTTTTGGCTCACCCTCTGTTTTGGTGTACCGCCAGTGTGATATATCTTCAAACATCATTTTCTCTTTTTGTTTTTTTTATTTTTGTGTTTTTTGGATCGCTTTGTTTCATGCTCTACTTTCACCTGTCAGTGTGCATTTTTTGAACTACTTATTATTCCCGTGGCTTCTATATACCCCTTAGTGTCATAAGCTCTACCAGTAATCTGACGCATTGTTTTTGATCCACAGCTCTATAGACTATATTGCAGGACTACTTGAGGCCACCTCCGCCCGACCACTACTTGCTGTTCCTCTGAACCCGGATATCTGAGTGCTACATCTAACTGTACGTTTTTGACTCACTCCAACTCACCAGACGCCCTCATGCCACTCTCGCTTCTCTCACTAAATGCCAATGGGCTGAATCACCCAGTTAAAAGACACTCACTCTGGAAGACGGTTAAAGATCTTCAGAGTGATCTGGTTTTTATACAGGAGACTCACCTACTTCAGTCTAACTGGAAGCTTTGCACTCATCACAGTTTCCCACATATCTACCAAGCCTCGTACTCCTCCAAAACCAGAGGTGTTATGATTGCGATCAGAGATTAACTGAACTTTCAACAACTAGAAGTGTATGTCGACCCTGAGGGTCGTTTCATAATACTAGTATGCTCAATTGACGACCAAATATACACGCTGATCAATGTTTATGCCCCTAATTTGCATCAAATACGATTCTTACGGAAGGTACTGAGAACAGCTCAACCCCTTAAAAGGGGTCAACTCATATTATGCGGAGACTTCAATCTGGCCCAGACATATCCCTAGACTCCACGTCTCCCGCCAAATGGAGACCATCCCCATTGCAACACCTCATGGCTATGAGTGACTTCTATGATGTCTGGAGATGTCACCATGGCTCAGAGAGAGACTACACCTATTATTCCCCCCGTTTTAATTCTTATTCGCGCATTGATTTAATATTAGCGGACAAATGGGTATTACAAATGTGTGGCTCGCTGGTATATAACACCAGACAAGGTTCATAAATGCCAAAGCGAGATATCGCAGCTTCGTTGGCGGGGATGTAAGGAGGTAGGAACCATGGCCCATATATGGTGGATCTGTCCCAAGATCCAAAAATGTTGGGGAGAGGTAAGATGGACAATTAAGGATATTATCACCTTAGAAATTCCAGATGACCCTTGGGGATGCCTGTTTCATGGGATTAAAATACCAACCAAGTTATATAGGAATTATTTAGTTCCCCAGCTATTAAATGCTGCTAAAAGCCTAATATCGAGACAGTGGCAAGACCCAGAGAGCCCTACAATGATGAGTTGGTGTAATAGAATTAATGAAATCTATATCTCAGAATACCTACGGTTTAGTGCCGAGGAAGGAATTGAGGGTTTCAAAGAGAAGTGAAGGGATTGGCTAAAATATAGATATTCAGTAAGATTTGCTGAACTACTAAGAATATAAACCGGAAGGAATTCCACCGGTTAACCTAATACTATTAAGATGTGTTGTGGCTCATATACCAAAAGTCAAAAGGTATATGCAATACAGTAACTGTACTGTTGTTGAGGTCATAATTATTTAGATATCTTGCATTCATCTTACAGGGGGCCTGTTAACCTTATATAAAATAATATCATGAAACCATAATAAGATGAAAAATAACCTTATTATATTAGCCCATTAAGATAGTAATTTCATGATTTTATGCCATGTTTTAAAGAAAAATGTCCCTAATGCCTCGTAAACATGACTTTTTCTCAGCAGAAAAAAAACCTCCTTTTTTCTCGATGGGATTCCTCTCAAGCCTGCCTTGCATACACACCTTCAGGCCAAATACCACCCATCCAAAGCGTGGTGACATACACCACATACGACGGGACTATAAAGGGAAAGTTCCATTCAAACGGCGCCACATTTTGGGCTGCTTTTGCAGATCCTTGTGTTAGTAAAAGTTTGGTGAGATATGATAGCACTTTTCAGTCTTCATGCTTTTCAGTCCTTTACAGCGTCATGAATGTGCTAACTCCATTCTCCGAACGCTTGTTTTACCAGAACGAGCGCTCCCGTCTCATACTTGATTCTGAGCATGCATGTTTTTTTTCCCCTCTGGAAAGCATACACATGACCTTTTTTCCCAACGGGAAAAAGTCCGCCAGGAATCCCGGTGGAAAGAAAGAAAACATGTTCTCTTTTTTTCTCGTTGAAAAAAATGGGATGGAGTATACACATGCCCGGTTTTCCCGAACAAAAGCTGTCATTGAAGTTTTTTCTGATGGGAAAACTGGTTGTGTGTACGAGGCATAAGTCTGCATATGCAAGGCAATGAAAAGAACATTGTTGATCTGCAGTAATCATAACAGCTAATTAGAATACTGAGTTGTAAGTTAGTGTACTTTTCACATTGCTGTTTTCCTTGGCTTTTTGGCTGCGATAAGGTGCTTAGTTTATTAAAGACTCCTGGTCCTTTCTTTCAAATAGCCCACTTTATCTGTGCTTTAATGCTAAATATTCTGTGGTCAAAAACTAGGTTGGCTAGTTAGAGCTCTTGTGATAAAACAGGACAGCTCAGAATTCGTGACATATTTAACAGGTATTTTTTGCATCTATTGAACAGATATAACAGAAACCTTTCAATGGTATATTTAAAAGACCAAAAGGTAGCAAATAAGAGAGTTTATTGTTGTGTTGTTCATGCAATTTTAGATTTGCCTTCATGCAATTTAATATATTGGATATATTCGATTTCTTTTTTTTTTTTAAGTCTATTTTGGCAGTATATGTAAAGAAAAAACAAAGAAAAAGAAAACAAGTGGCAACACTATCACATAAGCTATTTACAATGTCCAATTTTTTCTGCATTACAGTGCAGAAAATAAGTATTTGAACACCCTGCTATTTTGCAAGTTCTCACACTTTGAAATCATGGAGGGGTCTGAATTTGTCATCGTAGGTGCATGTCCACTGTGAGAGACATAATCAAAAAAAAACATTCCAGAAATCACAATTTATGAATTTTTAACTATTTATTTGTATGATACAGCTGCAAAGAAGTATTTGAACACCTGTCTATCAGCTAGAATTCTGACCCTCAAAGACCTGTTAGTCTGCCTTTAAAATGTCCACCTCCACTCCATTTATTATCCTAAATTAGAAGCACCTGTTTGAGGTCATTAGCTGCATAAAGACACCTGTCCACCCCATACAATCAGTAAGAATCCAACTACTAACATGGCCAAGACCAAAGAGCTGTCCAAAGACACTAGAGACAAAATTGTACACCTCCACAAGGCTGGAAAGGGCTACGGGGAAATTGCCAAGCAGCTTGGTGAAAAAAGGTCCACTGTTGGAGCAATCATTAGAAAATGGAAGAAGATAAACATGACTGTCAATCTCCCTCGGACTGGGGCTCCATGCAAAATCTCACCTCGTGGGGTCTCAATGATCCTAAGAAAGGTGAGAAATCAGCCCAGGACTACACGGGAGGAGCTGGTCAATGACCTGAAAAGAGCTGGGACCACCGTTTCCAAGGTTACTGTTGGTAATACAATAAGACGTCATGGTTTGAAATCATGCATGGCACGGAAGGTTCCCCTGCTTAAACCAGCACATGTCAAGGCCCGTCTTAAGTTTGCCAATGACCATTTGGATGATCCAGAGGAGTCATGGGAGAAAGTCATGTGGTCAGATGAGACCAAAATAGAACTTTTTGGTCATAATTCCACTAACTGTGTTTGGAGGAAGAAGAATGATGAGTACCATCCCAAGAACACCATCCCTACTGTGAAGCATGGGGGTGGTAGCATCATGCTTTGGGGGTGTTTTTCTGCACATGGGACAGGGCGACTGCACTGTATTAAGGAGAGGATGACCGGGGCCATGTATTGCGAGATTTTGGGCAACAACCTCCTTCCCTCAGTTAGAGCTTTGAAGATGGGTCGAGGCTGGGTCTTCCAACATGACAATGACCCGAAGCACACAGCCAGGATAACCAAGGAGTGGCTCTGTAAGAAGCATATCAAGGTTCTGGCGTGGCCTAGCCAGTCTCCAGACCTAAACCCAATAGAGAATCTTTGGAGGGAGCTCAAACTCCGTGTTTCTCAGCGACAGCCCAGAAACCTGACTGATCTAGAGAAGATCTGTGTGGAGGAGTGGGCCAAAATCCCTCCTCCAGTGTGTGCAAACCTGGTGAAAAACTACAAGAAACGTTTGACCTCTGTAATTGCAAACAAAGGCTACTGTACCAAATATTAACATTGATTTTCTCAGGTGTTCAAATACTTATTTGCAGCTGTATCATACAAATAAATAGTTAAAAAAAATCATACATTGTGATTTCTGGAATTTTTTTTTTGATTATGTCTCTCACAGTGGACATGCACCTACGATGACAATTTCAGACCCCTCCATGATTTCCAAGTGGGAGAACTTGCAAAATAGCAGGGTGTTCAAATACTTATTTTCTGCACTGTATATACAGTATACATATTACCATACCATTGGGTCTAGGCTACGGCAAAGGTAAAAGTATGACACAGCAACTATGCAATCACTGGGACATTTTAAAGCGTATGCCCACAGTAGGACTAACTAAAGGAAGGTTGTGCATTTTTTAAATTAAATATAATATTATAATTTGTTCAAACTAGTGTTCTTTCTTTTTTTCTTGTCAAAGAATTGTATTAATTTTCAGCAGAGGAGATAAAGTTGGTACATGAACACATGAGAATCGTCATACATGTAAACGAGATACCAAACATTTGGACATACACTTCCTCGTAGTAGATGAAAAGCAACATAGGGTTACAAAATAAGGGTATGCTTTCTATACAAGTACCAGTGAATTTTGCAAAATACCGTGAAGAAACAACTATTATACACTGGTGTTGTAGGTAGGTACAAAACAAATTTTACCAAATTGTAGTCCCATTTAGATGATACGGATACTTGGAAACGTAACATGGGAATAAAGGCGGAGTGAAAGAGAGAAAACTCACACCTCGAAGGACAGACAGAGAAAAGGTAAAGAACAAGTGTAGATAAGAAGAAGGCTCACAGAACGGTAGTGTGGCTTCCATGCAGGATATGGTTCCAGTGAGTAAAACAGATTCTCATTTATCAAGGCAATAATAAGGATTTGTCGAAGTCCTGCTTGCAAGCAGTTTTTGACCCAAGGTTGCCAAACCTTTTCAAATTTCCGTATCTTGGCATTTTCAACATCTGTCATTTTAGCAGATACACAGGCTCTATTCATTTTATGTTTAGCTTCAGCCACAACCAGTCTGGGACTTCCATACCTTGGCTATAGTTTGTTTGGTTGCTGTTGTGAGTTGTAAAAGTAATTGGAACTGAAAGTGTGTAAGCTCAGTGCGTTTAAGGTGTAAGAGAGCCATCGCTGGATCAAGTTGAACAGCTGTCTCTAGGGCTCTAGTGGCAATATCAAACATATGCCTCCAGACTTCTTGGACAACTGGGCAGTGCCACCAAATATGAATGTGTGTGCCTTGAGCTGAGCAGCCTAGAAAACAGCTCCCTGAGTCTGAGGGGGCATATTTAGCTATCCTTGCAGGCACTAGGTACCAGTGTGTTAGAACCTTGTAGTTAGTTTTGATTGCTAAGACATTCAGTGAGAAGGATTTAGTTGCCTTCCAAATATTAGCCCAGTCTGAGATTTTTCGCTCCAGATCCTGTGCTTATTTTTTCTGTGTATGATGGTGGTGCTGTATTTGCAACAGTGTTCAGTTCTTGGTGTAGAATCAAAATGAGACCTCGAACGCTTGGGTCACGCTTACAGAGTTGTTTGAATTGTGTCATCTGACTCAATGATCCCATTCTGAAAAATGGTATATAGAAGTTTTTATTCTGTAGGTAGCGAAATAATCCAGACCTAGGAAGTTCGTAAGACTCGCATAGAGTGGGGAAAGAATGAATAGCATTATTAGAGTTCCAGCTTGTGAAGTCTGAATAGGTTAGTGTTGAACCAGCCAGTGAATGCAGCGGGCAAATCCCAGGCGGGGTAAAATGCAGGGTTCCTAAGGAAGGAGAGGAGCGGGTTATGGGGTGATAGTAGGTTTCACGTGTCTTTGAATTTGTCCCAAATATTCAAGTGATGTTTGGTGATGATAGAATAAAACATCTATCTTTGGGATGAAGCCAAAGCATATTGGCTACAGGGATTGGGATTCCAAGGCCCCCACTAAGTTTGGAAAGAAATAAGGTAGATGTGGGGATTCGAGGTTTGATCGCATCCCAATAGTAAGTCATTACTCTGCTTTGTGCAAGGCGTAAGAAATACAATGCTACGGGTATGGGAAGTACTCTAAATAGGTAAAGGAATGTGGGCAGTATTGACATTTTGGTAGCATTAACTCTACCCAACCAGGATAGGGGTAGAGAGGACCATTGGGTTATGAGGCTAGTTATCTGCTTTAACAGGGGCAAGTAATTGACAGAAAATAGATCATTGGGTGAGGGTGAGGCAGTGAGTTGAAATCCTAAGGCCAAAGTGGGTGAAGCTTCCTAATATAGAGAGCAGTTTGGGGGCAGAAATGTGTGGATAACATAAGATTAGTATATCGTCCGGAAAAAGACACATTTTGTGTTTGTGTTCTATCGACTTGATATCAGGGTCCGATCTGATCAGCTGTGCCAAAGGTTAAATGAGTAAGGTAAACAGCAGTGGGAATAGGGGACAGCCCTGCCTGGTGCCTCTTCTAATGTCAATGTTAATGTATACCCATGGTTTATTATAGAAAAGAGGAGACCCAAGTCAGGAAATGAGTCCCAAAGTCCCAACGCAAAAAGGCGTAATTAACATAAGGCCAGGTGACTGAGACAAATGTCTTCCCAATGTCAAGGGACAGAAAGCACAATGGAATGCATCTATTTTTGGCTGCTTGGGAGTGTAAGAGGGCACGTCTGATATTGTCCCCCGCTTGGTGGATAAAAACAAAACCAGTTTGGTCACGGTGTATTAATTTACCAATAATAGTATTTAAACATGTGGCAAGGATCTTGGCTAGTAATTTGATGTCAAGGTTTAGTTTAAGATTCTGATTAAGGTTTGGGTATCATAGAGATTATAGAAGTTAGTGTTTCAGATCTAAATGAGTGTTCTTTGAGCACAGAATTGAAGGCACATGTAAGCATAGGCACCAATATGGGTGCAAGTTTGTAATAAGCTGTTGAGAACCCTTCAGGGCCCGGTCTTTTATGTCATTTCAAAGCTTTAATGGCTGCAGTCACTTCCAAGTCTGTAATAGAACACTCAAGTGAATCCTGCTGTTCTCGTTTAAGTGAAAGGAGGGTAATATGGGAGAACAGAGTGTCAGCCTCAGAGGGTTCGAAGTTTTGAGAAGGTGAATAAAGATTGGAGCGTAATATTTCCAAGATTTTATTAGTGTTACTTGTATAAGTATTACGGGTATTTTTTAGTTGTACCAATGCCGCGGGGTGGTGAATCGCCCGCAGTGTCTGTGCCATAAGCGTGTCGGGTTTATTAGCCTTCAGGTAAAATGTATGTTAGCGTTTGCCAGTGATTTTGTCAGCAAAATCCATAAGGAACAAGTCAAAATAGAGTTAAGCCTTATCAAGACATGAATTAGTAGTGGAGTTGGGGTCGGATTGGAAAGCAATGTAACATGCGTGAAAGTTTGCCTCTAGCTTTAGGAAGAGGGTCTTACGTTCCAGCTTAAGGGAACCTCGTATTACTGATTTATGACCCTCCCACAGTGTCAGCGCTGAAATATCATCTGCAGCATTATCTGAAATATATTCTTTGAGAGTTTCAATGTCTAAGTGCTGAGAGGGGTGAGTGAGTGTGGTATAATTAATACACCAAGAGGTATCTTGTGTCCTGTGGATTGGATGGTGCATACTGCACAGTGATCAGTCCATGAAAAGGGGGTGATGACAGAGGATAGGATCTCAGGGATCATACCGTTCGCTAAAAAATATGGTCAATGTGAATGTATAGATCAAATGTCAATAACATGTGTTATGCAACTCTATTTTTTATATCTGAGATGGATCTATGTGGCGCATTGGTCGGCTGGTGTACTAGACTCTCCAGGTCCAAGGAAATATGCCTTCTCCGTTAGTTATCCCTGCCCCCTCTCCCTATGGCTTCATTAAAATTTTTGTCCTGGAACGTCTGGGTTCTTAATAATAAAATTAAACGTTCCCTGGTTTTTGAATACTTAAAAAAGTATGCCCCCCACATATGCATCTGCTAAGAGACGCACTTGGTGGGTGGTAGAGTCTTGAGCCTTAAAATACTCTGGGTGGGGCACCACTATCATGCTACATTGCTACATATTCGGGCTATGCCCGTGGAGTTAGTGTGTTGATACATAAATCCCTTTTTTGAGCTCCTTGATGTCAAGTTGGACCCGGAGGGGGCGGTATGTGCTGATCCATACGCAGGTAGATACTGTTAAACTGGTGAAAGTTGGAATATACCTGCCACCTCTGGCAACCCTCTCTCTCCTTCATAATATTGTTTCCCTGCTGCCTCAATTTCCAACAGACAATATCCTCCTAGCGGGGGACTTTAATATTCCTCTGAACCCCTCTCTGGGTAGGCTTTGGCCAAAAACGGCTCTCTGTACAGATGGCGCTGTGATTGGCCAAGCATGCGGGTCATAGTGCATGCTTGGCCAATCATCAGCCAGCAATGCACTGCGATTCCACAGTGAATTATGGGCCTTGATGCGGCACTCAAATTTTGGTGCGAACGGCCCATAACGTTTGCAATTCGACAAACGGTCGAACAAACGACGTTTGTGTCGAACATGTGTTCGACTCGGAGCTCATCCCTACTCTACAGCTGGTGGTGTGCTGCTGGCAGATGTCTTGCAAGGACCTGTAATGGCCTTTACTATGCCATCATCCCTGAGTGTCAGTGGAGGTTGCTGAGAGATCATGAGATATAGCGGTGGTAGACATGAAAGGTGGGGAGTGAGGAGCAGAAGAATTGTGTGCCTTGTGTGTGGCTTTCAGGTGCTCTTGCTAATGGGCTGAGTGGTGGAAGGTTAAATGCCTTGTCAAGCATGTAATACCAAAATTGTTGGTGTTTTTGCCATGCTTGATCTGCTTGTGGCAGAGATTGCAAATTGCAACAGTGCTTAAAAATGCTGGGAACTGTGGGAAGTGGGCCGGGAGAGAACAGCTCCACAATCTGATGGAATAGGCTCTACACTTCCATGATGGCTGCCTCTGGAGGACATCCTGCCTCTCTGGGGTTGTGCCTCCCCCTTACTTCCCTTCTCTGTTCTATCTGGCACCCAAGTCAAGTCAGTGACCTCATCATCATCATCCTCATTATCATTGGAGCCAACTGCCAATTTGTTGTTTATCAGTGCTCTCCCCTCTATGTAGGCTCATGTTACTCCCTTCCCCTACCTCAGAAACAACATCAGAATTAAGTAATGTCTGTGCATTGTACAAAAGCAAGTGACAGATGCTGTTTTTAAATAATTCAGCTGACTTCTCCATGCATGATGCTGGGGCTATGGCAGAAGTAGCTGTGGACAAAGAGGCAGAATAAGCCACTCAGGCAGCTGCGGTGGACTACACACTAGTATCAGCTTGGGTCATAGAGGATGAGGAGAATAAGGATGATTTAGTAAGCCAGTCCACCACCACCTCTGCCTGCTGTAGCTGGATAGCACGAACAACATCACTAAACAAAGACAAATGTGCCCTGCCTGCGGATAAACCATGTCCACATTTGCCTGTAGACACAGACGCTGCTGGCCCCCTCATAGTGGCATGGGAATGTCTGCCTCTCCTTGTTGGCCTCCCATACATGATGGGGGGGTTATTACCCAAATTTGCTTCTGACAATATAACAAAAAGGGGACAGGGGGACAAAAAAGTCAAGGAAAATCCGGAAAAAAATGCAGTAACCAAAAAAAAGGATAAACATCACTGTATACAGCATTAAATGTTATGTAATGGACTTTGCAAAAGCATTTGATACAGTCCCCCATAAATGCTTAATTTACAAGCTGAAGTCCACAGGCTTGGACCATAAGGTTTGTGCTTGGATAAAAAACTGGTTACAGGGATGGGTCAAAAGGGTTGTGATAAAAAAAATATGTACTTAGACTGGTCTGGAGTGGCGAGTGGGGTACCCAAAGGTTCTGTCTTGGGACCAATTCTATTCAACGTATTCATAAATGATATAGAGTATGTGATAACTAGTTCAGTTTCAGATAAGCAGAGTAATGAACTTGCATCAGGACATAGAAATTTTGCAGGACAGCCTAAACATAATAAAACGTAATGCACTTGGTGTCAAAAAATATTAATGAAAAATATTTACTAGGTGTAAGAATCAAGGATGGAGAAGGATCTAGGGGTGCTAATAGATAACAGATTAAGCAACAGCATGTTGTGCCAAGCTGCAGCTACCAAAGCAGGAAGAATATTAGCATGCATAAAAAAACAGGGTTACACTAATTTGAGTGTTTTCCATTCAGTTCTGGTCACCAGTCCTTCAAAGGGATGTGCATGAGCTGGAGAGAGTCCAAAGAACAAAAGAGAGTCCAAAGAACAAAACTAATAAGGGGACTGGAGGACTTAAATTACGAGGAACGACTGTAAACACTATGAGAAAGTATGTCTCTGTGAGGCATTAACAGCGCTATATGATGTTATATTATATCAATTGAACTCAAAAGTTCAAACTCTGCTTGTATGAGGTGCAAACATCAACCAGGACAAAAAATCCTTAAAATGATAACTATCCTCAAATAATAGAAAAACAATGTTAAAAACCGATATTACACATAAAATAACATGACATAATATTCCACTAGTGATAACACGTGGGTGTTTTAAACAAAACACAGTCTATAACATTCCTTAGGGTAAATAAGTCTTGAAGTTTTGATTGTGCAATAAACCAAGACATGGATTTCCTTCACTTGTAGTCCCCCTCAAGGTTTTGTACTCACCAGATTGACATGGTGTTAAATGCCTTCAGGTGTTTTTAAATCTCCCTTCCATGATATTCAGATCAGCTCAGCAGCAATGTTTTTCTCCTCCCAGTGGATATAAATGGGATTAGGTGTGTGTGTGCAGCATGAGCGGTCATATGAAAATAAACATAGAGGGAGAGGACATAGTGTAATTCTGTCTTTATTGTAAAAAAATACCCCCGCTTTAAAAGATATGCTTACAAGATAAAAACAGTAGTGTGCTCAACGGTTTACAAAGTTACTGCTCACTCAGATAGCCTGGCGTCTCCGCTCCGTCTCTAACTGATGTGTCCCGGGTGTAACTTGCTCCGTCTGTACGATACGTCGTGTAGCCACTGTAAACACTAAATGTATTCTTGCTGGAGAAAAGACGCTTGAGAGGGGACATGATATTTACAAATATCTCAATGGGGATCCCAGCATAGGAAATAAACTATTCAGTCCTAGAGAGTGTAAAAGGACACAGGGCCACACAATGAGACTGGAGGAGAAGCGGTTTAGCCGCAAACTCTTCACTGTTAGGGCAATATGAATGTGGAACTCTCTCCCACAATTGGTGGTGGATGCATGGAGTATGGATATCTTTAAAAGACTCTTAGGCTGCATACACACAATCAGACATGTCCTAGGAAACCTGTCCGATGGACCGTTTTCATCGGATCAGGCTGAAGTTGTCTGTTGGTCTGATGTGCGTACACACCATCGGACAATATTCCCCTCGGACCAGAACGCGGTGACGTAGAACACAACGACGTGATGAAAAAACGAAGTTCAATGCTTCCAAGCATGCGTCAACTTGATTCTGCGCATGCGGGGGATTTTTGTCCGCTGATTTAGTGTACTAACCATCGAACATGTCCGAAGGACAGGTTTCCAGCGGACAGGTTTCTAAGCATGTTTAAAAACTTTTGACCGCTGGAAAACGGTCCGATAGGCCGTAGACACGATCGAACATGTCTGCTGAAACTGGTCCGCGGACCAGTTTCAGCGGACATGTTCGATCGTGTGTACACGGCCTTAGATATACATCTTAAAGGACACAACATACAGGTATAAGGGAAATCATTATAGACACTGATACACATGCACCTACCCAAGTTGAACTGGATGGACTGTTGTCTTTTTTAAGCATTACCGACTATGTAACTATGTAACTATGTTAAACAATGCACTGCCGTGTACACCTGACCGTTTTTCGGGTTCTAGAAAATGAAGTTTTTAAGGATCTAGAAAAAACAATATTTTTTTTCAACCTGATCATTAAAACGGCCTTGCCTACACACGATTGTGAAAAAAAATGCTCTAGCAAAGTGCGGTGACGTACAACATGTACAACGGCACTATAAAGGGGAAGTTCCATGCGGATGGCACCACCCTTTGGGCTGCTTTAGCTGATTTTGTGTTAGTAAAAGACGATTCGCGCTTTTCTGTCTGTTACAGCGTGATGAATGTGCTTACGAAACTGTAGTTTTACCAGAACGAGCGCTCCCGTCTCATAACTTGCTTCTGAGCATGCGCAGGTTTTTTCAAGCCCACACACGACCATTTTTTACAACCTCAAAAACGACAATGTTAAAAACATTGTGAAAAAATAGAGCGTATTCGGAAAAAAATTGGGCCATTTTTTAGATCGTGAAAAATGCTCTGAAGCCCACACACGATCGTTTTTAATGACATTAAAAAAAATTACATTTTTTAGAACCGGAAAAACGGTCGTGTGTACGCGGCATTACACACTAAACTATACTAACATTATACTGACACACTATACTATACTCACACTATACTCATACTATACTCATACTGTACTAACACTCTACACTCAGAGTCACAATAAGTGATCACATTAACGCACTCACTAGTAGCAAACTGAGCCCTGCTCTATCGATCTACACTTCAAACAACACATTGCAAAAGCTTCCTGCGGGAAGGAACCTTTTATATTGTGGGGTGAGACTATGAGCATGGATCAGTGATTGAACAAAGTACCCTAATTGCCAATTTGCACCTGAACAACTCTAATTGTAAGTATACCGTTGGCCTTGTACCCTTTAGCAGGGATGACTTATTGTAAGTGTTTTACATATCTTACACGCATAATGTTTGTGGGTTTCCTTGAAGTACTGTAACTGATCCTTTAATACCCCACAATATTTCAACAGGATTTAAATCAAGGCTTCGACTAGGCAAGTCCAATACCCTCCATTTATTGTTTGGAGTTATTCCATCTTGCTTATTATCATGCTAAGAAATTATTTCTGGTTTAATTTTAATTTTTGGACAGTTGGCTTCACATTCTCACTAAACACACTTTGATACATGGCAGGATTTATAGTTGACTTGATAAATGCAAAACAAAGGGAAATGTGAGCGCACAGGCTTGTGGTGCAATAACGTATTTTATTGGATATAAAAAGAACAGTCATTCAATACACTCACAAGTGAAGGTAAATAAACAGCGTTAAACAGTTCCTCCAACAGAGAGCCATAGCAAGGGACACATCCGTGCTTTAGAGTGAATGAGAAGACCACTGGATGCCTGGATGCATGTCGGGCCCTTCAGCCATCCAGCGGTCTTCTCATTTACTATGAATCACAGATGTGTCCCAGATCCCAAATCAACCACACGATAGATAGATAAGATAGATAAGATAGATAAGATAGATAAGATAGATAGATAGATAGAATTATTCATATAAATATGTGTGAAAAGTCCAAGTAAATTAATTGGCTATCCTACAAAGCTCTGCAGAGTATTCTGATTAATAGAGAATATGTGAGAACATGATTTGAATCCATGGCGCAGATTCGCAAAGACTTACGCCAACGTATCTACTGATACGCCGCCGTAAGTCCAAATGTGCGCCGTCGTATCTATGCGCTGATTCTTTAAATCAGATACGCCTGAATTTTGCCAAGATACGACCGACATAAGTCTCCTACGCCGTCGTATCTTGGGTGAATATTTATGCTGGGCGCATTCGGCGTTCCCATTATAAATATGCAAATGAGCAAGATACGCCGATTCCCGAACGTACGTACGCCCGACGCAGTAATCTATGACGTTTACGTAAGGCGTTTTTCCGGCGTAAAGATAAACCACCAAAAAGGTATGGTATGCAAGGTATGGACGTCGGAACAGCCGTCGTTTTTACGCCGTATGTGAATGGGGCTGTGATGTTCACGTCGTAGGCAGTGTTCAACGTGTATCTTAGGCATTCTATTCAACGTGATTCTGAGCATGCGCACGCATGTGCCGTTCGCTCGGCCGCTCATTTACATGGGGTCACGGTTAATTTAAATGAAGCAAGCCCACTACCTGCCTACTTTGAATTAGGCGGGCTTATGCCGGCCTATTTACACTACGCAGGTGCAACGTACGGCGCGACTGCTTACAGAATACTGTTCTGGGCTCCCTATTTTATGTCGGCGCAGCGCATATGAAATGCGCTACGCCGGCCAAAAAATACGCCGCTGTACCTGAATCTGGCCCCAAGTGTTTAACCTCCTCTCGGCCGCCGTATAGTAAAATGATATTGGGGGGGATTCCCTCTTATTCTGGGACGACATCATATTATGTCGCCGCAGTGTCACCACTTTAATGCGCCCGCGCCCTTGACCATGACCCATGTGGCTGACTGTGTTCAATCACAGCCAATGACATGTAAACATGGAACTGCTGTTTATCGCTCTCCTCACCTCACACTTGACAGAGTGTGAGGAGAGAAGAGCCGATCAACGGAATCTCCTCGCAGGGGAGACCTGTATAGGTAATCAGGGCACTGATCATCAGTGCCCTGATGATCAGTGCAGCCCCAGCAGTGATGCCAGTCAGTAACCATCAGTGATGGCAATCTGTGCCCATTAGTGAAACCAATCTGTGCCCATCAGTGATGCAAATTTGTGCCCATCAGTGCTACCTTTTAGTGCCCATCAGTGCCACCAATCAGTGCCACCTATCCGTGCAAATAAGTGCCGCCTATCAGTGCCCATCAGTGTCATCAATTAGTTCCTCCTATCAGTGCCGCCTATCAGTGCTCATCAATGCCACCTCACCAGTGCCGTCTCATCAGTGCCCATGAGTACCACCTCATCAGTGACCATCAGGGCAGCCTATCAGTGCTCATCAGTGCACATCAGTGAAGGAGAAAAATTACTTAGTTACAACATTTTCTGACAGAAACAGATTTTTTTTTTCAAACTTTTCAGTCTTTTTTAGTTTTGTTCACAAAAAAAAAAAAATTCAGCGGTGATTATTAAAGAGAAGTGTACCGCTCCATAAAACAAATATTCCCCGTAGCTTTCGTCCCAATCAAACCAAGAGGGTGCTGGCTGTGCACAATTAGCATGGGATGAAGAAAAAAATCCTGGATCGCCGCACTCCTCGGAAAAAGATGTCTTTATTTAAGCATAAGCAAACAATAAAATTTCAATAGAAAAAAACAGCCAAAATGCATGCAGTCAAAAACGGTGAGTGGACAAGGAGAAAAGGGCTGACATGTTTCGCATCATGTGATGCTTACTCGTAGCTTGTGATTAAAGATAGCTCTATTTGTGTGGGGAAAAAAATATATAAACATTTTATTTGGGTACAGCGTTGCATGACCATGCAATTGTCATTCAAGTGTGACAGCCCTGAAGATGAAAATTGGCCTGGGCAGAAAGGGGGTAAAAGTGCCCAGTATTGAAATGATTAAAGAAGCTACACTATTCATGTCACAATACAATAAATACAAAAACTGTATAAGCATTTTAATAGTAAAAAAAAATAAAAATTGAAAATTGGGTCCCAAGATTCCTAGAAAATATTGGGAGGCTGTCCCCAGCCTTTCCAATGTTTACAAATTTTAAAATAAATAAATAAATCATTACATGCTCACACTACAACACTTTTATTAATGTAAAGGGAAAAGGATTAAAAATAAAATTCAGCTTGTTATGTATGTTATTTAACATACTGTACATTCTTTCGCATTCTTTGGGAAGCAACATAAAAAATCCATACATACAAGTCTAAAGCTTTATAGTTATCAATAATGAATTGCAATTGAGAATAGGTGAGCAAAAAAAAATATCTACTGTATCTACCAGGAACAGGCCCCTGCCCCCAACAAAGAAACATATTTTTACCCAAAACAAACCAAAAATACAAATTAAACAAAAAACATATGCAAGCAATAGAAATTAAGAAATAGGGCCAGATTCAGGTAGGAGAGCAGATCTTTATTCTGGAGTAACGTTCGTCATTTACGTTACTCCGCCAAAACTTTAGGAGCAAGAACTGTATTCACAAAGCACTTGCTCCTAAAGTTGCGGCAGCGTAGCGAAAATGAGCCGGCGGAATTCAAATTGGGTGGGTAGGGGGCGTGTATTATTTAAACTAGGCGCGATCCCGCGGCGAACGTACTGCCCATGCGTCGACTGTCAGTGCGCATGCTCCAAATTCTGTCAGTGAACGTCAATGACGTCAATCCCCATTCACGGACGTTTTACGCAAACGACGTTAAACTTTTTCACGACGGCCATACTTAACATAGGATACTCCACCTAGTGGGCATGTTTTTCTTTACGCCGCGTATCGCTTACGGAAACGTCGGAAAGTCACTGCGTCGGGCCCGTGTACGATCGTGAATTTCCGTCTCTCGCTGATTTACATATTCTCGGCGTAAATCAGCGGGAACGCCCCGAGCGCCCATTTTAAAATTGCAGTTCCGATACGACGGCGAAATATATGAACTCAATCCCGGCGTATCTTGTTTTTTGCATACAGAAAACAGATAAACTGGCTTAAAGTGTGAGTTATGCTGGCGAATCACTGATACTCCAGCGTAACTCTACCTGAATCTGGCCCATAGAGTTCAACTTTAAAGAGGCATGCAATTGTCAAACATTTATTATACAGTCAAACATATAGGGCCAGATTCAGGTAGAGTTGGGCTGGAGTATCTGTGATACTCCAGCCTAACTGTCACTTTAAGCCGGCGTTTCTGTTTTCTGTAACCAGAAAACAAGAAACGCCGGGTTGGTGTTCCGATGCGATCGGCGCAATTGAATTTCGCCATCGCATCGCAACTTTAATTTAAAAATGGCGCCGGGGGGCGTTCCCGCTGATTTACGCTGAAAAAATATGTTAATCAGCGGGAATCGGCAATTCACGATCGTATTCGGGCGCGACGCAGTGACTTTCCGACGTTTCCGTAAGCGATACGCAGCGTAAAGATAAAGCAGCCCCCTAGTGGAGTATCCTATGTTAAGTATAGGCGTCGTCATCGCGTCGGAAAAAAAAAAATCGCGTCGCTTGCGTAAAACTTTCATGAATGGGGATGTGACGTCATTGACGTTCACTGACAGAATTTGGAGCATGCGCACTGGGATGCATTGACACTCGACGCATGCGCAGTACGTTGGCCGTGGGATCGCGCTTAGTTTAAGTAATACACGCCCCGTACCCGCCCAATTTGAATTCCGCCGGCTCATTTGCGATGCACTGCCGCAACTTTAGGAGCAAGTGCTTTGTGAATAACAGCACTTGCTCCTAAAATTTCGGCAGCGTAACGTAAATGAGAAGCGTTACTCCAGAGCAAAGATGCTCCCATCTACCTGAATCTGGCCCATAGAAGAACTCTCAGTACATTTTTTTACTTTAATCATGAAGAGTAGGGACGAGCTTCGAGTTCGAGTCAAACTCATGTTCGATCTGAACATTGACTGTTTGCCCATTCGCAAATTCGAAAAGCCGCGAGACACCCTTTTAAAATCTATGGGAGAAATCGAAAGTGCTAATTTTAAAGGCTTATATGCAAGTTATTGTCATAAAAAATGTTTGGGGACCTGGGTCCTGTCCCAGAGGACATGCATCAATGCAAAAAAAGTTTTAAAAACTGCTGTTTTTTTCGGGAGCAGTGATTTTAATAATGCTTAAAGTGAAACAATAAAAGTGAAATATTCTTTACAATTTCGTACCTGGGGGGGGGGGGGGTGTGTGTATAGTATGCCTGTAGCACTTGTTTCCCGTGCTTAGAACTGTCCCTGCACAAAGTGTCATTTCTGAAGGAAAAAATACATTTAAAAGTACATTGTACCCCTACCATTTCACAAAGGAAGTGTAATTCATCATAGGATACTGGCAGCATTGAAGTGAAAACCGAGAGTGGATTACCACCGCTGGAATCTTTTTTTGTTTTTAATAAAGGACATATCCCAACGGTATCTGTGTGTTTTTTTACAGTTTTTTTTACACTTTCTTTGTAAAATGGTAGGGGTACGATATACCCCTTACCAATTCACATGGGGGGTGGGATCTGGGGGTCCTCCGCCCACAGACCCCTAAAGCCATTTTTTTTTATTTGAAGCAGGGTTCCCCTTAATATCCATACAAGACCTGAAGGGCCTGGTAATTGTATTTGGGGGACTCCCATGCATTTTTTTTTTATCAATGACTTTTCTCTGTATTACCGGGAGCCAACAATTCATTATAGCCGCGAGTGGCTTTAAATTACTTTTTTTCCTTCAGAAATGACACTTTGGGCCAGATTCAGGTAGATGGGAGCATCTTTAATCTGGAGTAACGTTTCTCATTTACGTTACTCTGGCGAAATTTTATGAGCAAGTGCTGTTATTCATGAAGCACTTGCTCCTAAAGTTGCGGCAGCGTATCGAAAATGAGCCGGCGGAATTCAAATTGGACGGGTACGGGGCGTGTATTACTTAAACTAAGCGTGATCCCGCGGCAAACGTACTGCGCATGCGTCGACTGTCAATGCATCCCAGTGCGCATGCTCCAAATTCTGTCAGTGTACGTCAATGACGTCAAATCCCCATTCATGGACGTTTTACGCAAGCGACGCAAATTTTTTTTTTTCAACGCGATGACGACGGCTATACTTAACATAGGATATTCCAACAGGGGGCTGCTTTATCTTTACGCCGCGTATCTCTTACGGAAAGTCACTGCGTCGCGCCCGAATACGATCGTGAATTGCCGATTCCCGCTGATAAACATATTTTTTCAGCGTTAATCAGCGGGAACGCCCCCGGCGCCATTTTTAAATTAAAGTTGCGATGCGATGGCGAAATTCAATTACGCCGCTCGCATCGGAACTCCAACCCGGCGTTTCTTGTTTTCTGGTTACAGAAAACAAAAACGCCGGCTTAAATTGACAGTTAGGCTGGAGTATCACTGATACTCCAGCCTAACTCTACCTGAATCTGGCCCTTTGTGCAGGGACAGTTCTTAGCACGGGAAACAAACGCTACTTTACAGGCATACTATACACACCCCCAAGGTACGAAATTTAAAGTAATATTTCACTTTTATTGTTTCACTTTAGGCATTATAAAAATGAATGCTCCTGAAAAAACTGCAGTTTTTAAAACTTTTTTTGCATTGATACATGTCCCCTGGAGCAGGACCCAGGTCCCCAAACACTTTTAAGGACAATAACTTACATATAATCCTTTAAAATTGGCACTTTAGATTTTTCATGTTCGAGTCCCATATACTTTGAGGCCTCGTACACACGAGCAGACAGATTTGTTCAAATCTGTCTGTCCGACAGATTTGAACAAATCTGTCTGCTGGGATTTTGGTTTGCTCGCGTGTACACACGAGCAAACCAAAATCCCCGCCAGCAGACAGCGCGCTGACGTGGCGGTGACGTTGACGCCGCCACGTCACCGCACCAGGAAGTAAAACACTTCCGCGCATGCGTCGAAACCATTCGGCGCGTGTGCGAGAAGACATGTCTGCTGGTTAGCATACTAACCAGCAGACATGTCGGGCGGACGGGTTCCCAGCCGACAGATTTCAAAGCATGCTTTGAAATCTGTCGGGTGGCCAAATCCGTCTGTTAGCCCGTACACATGATCGAATCTGTCCGCTGAAACGGACTAGAAGACCGTTTCCAGCAGACGGATTTGATCGTGTGTACGAGGCCTGACGGTGTTCGAACAAATTTATTGCCTGTTCACATGTTCTGATGCGTGTTCGGCTCATCCCTAATGAAGATTTATAAGTGTATATGGTTGATCAGTGACCCTTCTGAGGGTTAAAATTTCTTATATTTCTGTCTGTACCTCCACCCCATTCCTAGACTCAAACTGTGGAGGGAGATACAGCCAAAATGAAATCCTGCCCCATCTAAGGGGAATGTTCTTTTACTATTATGAATGAAAAATCTGTTGGAATATACAATTTGTATTCTAACGCCTATTGTTATAACACATTCATGGATGTTTAGGACATAGTCATTCTACACACATTTTACCTCTGACATTTTGAGAGTATTTCCGAGACCCTGTTTCTGAGGCCTACTGGATCAATGCTTCCATACACTGACTCTGCAAAGTCAGGGGGAAGAGTTGTTTTTATATTTTTTTCTATATATATATTTTTTTCCTTTTTTGTTGGGCCAGATTACATGGTATATTGTCATAAACAAAGTGGATATTTAGCTCTTTTAGCATGAGTGTAATCTGTGTTGTGTGGTACCATTTTAATATATACCGTATATGTTTTTTCATAAATTCTGATACAATAAATACTGCTTTGGTCAATCCAGCGAGTTAATGCAAATTTGATTGATACCAGAGGTTGTTTTAGCAAAATCAGTTTTCTCAGTTTTTGTGTAATATCAAGGGGGTGGAGCTTTTAATTTAACTTGGTATTAAGGATTTGTCTATGCTTGGTATTGTTGATAATAGTTGCAGTGACAAGCCCTGTTTTATGGTACTCCAATTTTTATTTTCTTATGCAGTATCCCAATAGCTCTGACGATGTACAGAGGATATTGTCCATATTCATTTATCAATTTATATGGTTTTTTAAACTATCTTTATTGTGGTTTGTTAAATTTATATATTTTTGTAATAAATTTATACTTTTTATATACTTCCGCCTTGCCTTCAAAGTCTGACCATCAATTACTTTTTTTGAGCAATTGTTTCCTTTTTGTATCCCAATAGCTCCATTGAGGTCTTCAGAAGTAATTTTTTTATTATTCAGGACTTTGTTTCTGGGAAAAGAAATTCAATCCTACAAAGGAAATATGTCAGAACTGTCATGAGTCCCATAAATGAAAATATATTAAGCCATTTTTAGATTTTGAAACAGACATGATCACAAGTTCATCTTCATGTACAAAAATGTCTCTTTATTCACATCACAACAAAGTGATCATAAGTTTGTTTAGTGGCACTATTCACTGAACAATTGTATAACCAATTTGGCACAGTCTATATGATGTGATATTAACGTAACATCTGTGATTTTTTTTTAGATCTGAGTGGATAATACATAATATTAGTGGAAATTTAAGTTAAAACAGATAAGTATGTATATGAAGGGTAAATTCAAATTTATAATTTAAAGCTAAATATCCAATATGGGATAGGGTCTATTTACTCCTTACATTTTTTATGTCAGTTATTGGTAGATACATTTTTATCACTGAAGATTTTATATAACCAATATTTAGATAACCTGGTGTATTCCTTGAAGGCATGGATTACATTTGGCAGAGACCTGTTTTGTTTTGATGCCAAGAAAAGAAGATTCTCTGTGAATACAAATTTGTATGTGGTATTGTTTATATTAATCTCATTGATATAAGTATTACTTCTTATTGAATTTAAAGATAAGCAGGATAGAAAGCATTCCTATCTGGTGCCATTCGAGATTACAAATCCTATCTTACAGATTCCCTTTTACCTTTGCTGTTGGTGTAAAGTATGCATGTGATTCGGTATTAAGGATTTGTCTATGCATACTCTAACATATGTTCCTACAGACCCATATCTCTAAAACCCTATGCCATATGGTCAAAAGCCTTTCCCGTGTCTATCAGTACAGAGTTTTTTGCTCTAGTCCACAGGATCAAGTTGATTGCCTTAGTAGTATTTTTCATCTTGGGACAAAACCTACCTGGTCAATCTGGTTCAAGCTTTCAGCTGTGGGAGAAGGCAACTTGAGACCTTTGGTATTATGGTATTATGGTGATAATAATAAGAAGAAAGCAAGTGAAACAGGGCTCTGCTGCTTTAAACATAAACAATTTCCTTTCATAGGACATCCCTGAAATTTGTCTTACTTAATTAATGTCTTAATTTTATGTCTAGTTATGGGACTTCAGTTGAGGACAGGTTTCTCTTGGTTCCATCTAATCATTTGTCTTTCTAGGAAATGTAAATGACCTGTCAAGGAGAGCCCAGTCAAAGATGTAGAATTAAGATATTTGGTCTTACCTGTCTGTACAAAAGCATTGGACAGATTCCTCCATTGTGGGGAATCTGTCCACTGATCCCCATTGCTTATGCATAGCGGACACAGACAAAACCCGCTCTTCTCTATGGGTGGTCAGATGTAAACAGATCACCTGTTCATTTACATCCAACTGTCATCTGATCCCTCCTGGGGAACGGATCCCTATACATCAGATGTCGGTGGATGACATGTGTCCGTTGACACCCTCCGCTCCATAGAGGGCAGTGAATTTTCCGATTGGATCCTCCTAAAAAGCTGACAGGTGGATCCAGTCTGCCTGTGTAAAAGGGGTCTCAGAATGCATTTTCTGGTGGGACCAGGTAAAATGTTTTTTTGTGCCTTTATTAAAATGTTCTTGAGATGCACAAACAAAAGTGCTACATGTTGAGGGTACCTGTTCAGTGTTCATTACAGTGTTCATTACTACTATTATCTTATACTCATACTCATATCTGTCTAAGGCCGCGTACACACGATCAAATTTATCTGCTGAAACCGGTCCGACGGACCGTTTCAGCAGACAAATCTGATCGTATGTACGGCGAGCAGACAGGTTTGTCCATCAGACAAATTTCAAAGCATCCATCGTCCGTCGGACGAAAATCCGGAGGAGACATGTCCGCTGGAAACGGTCCGTCGGACATGTTTCAGTGGACATGTCCCTCCGTGTGTACGCGGCCTTAGAGTTTATACTGACTAGCTTAGGCTATTATTTAGTATTAACCTAACTTAAAGGGTAATTCCACTTTCGTGGGGAAAAAATAGCAAATAAAGAAAACATAGTATAGCGCGTACAATTGTGATACAAGTCATATTGTAATTGAATGTTATTAGGAATTAGCTTTTCAATTTGCAGCCGCTGTAAATTTATGTAAATGCCCTGCAATATATTCTGTGCGTGTACTGACCACTCCCAAGAAACATAATTTTCTACTTGTATGATTGGCTTACCAATATTCCAAGTCAAATGTCAGGCTTCCCCTGAAACAATTTTTTTTTTTTTGGTGAGATATTTTCAATAAGAACATGTCTAAAGGGATGCAGGCCCAGCAGCTTCCCTCCTTATTGCTCTTCAGCTGTGAGAGCTGATATATAATTATGAAACCACTCCCATTAGACCTACTCAGATGAGGTTTAATGTTGATAAATGTAGAGTTATGCACTTGATGGCTAAGAATATGCATGCATCATACATACTAGGGGAGTACAACTGGGGGGATCCATAGTGGAGAAGGATATGGGGGTTTTGGTAGATCATAAGCTCAATAATGGCATGCAATGCCAAGCTGCGGTTTCCAAAGCAAGCAAAGTCCTTTCTTGTATTAAGAGAGGTATGGGCTCCAGAGTGAGAGAGATGTAATTTTGCCCCTGTTAAAATCATTAGTAAGACCTCATCTGGAATATGCAGTCCAGTTTTGGGCACCAGTTGTCAAAATGGATACCAGGGAACTGGAGAAAGTGCAGAGAAGGGCAACCAAACTGATAAGTGGAATGGAGGAACTCAGCTATGAGGAAAGATTAGAGGAACTGAATTTATTAACTATTGAGAAGAGGAGATAAAGGGGGGATATAATCAACATGTACAAATATATAAGGGGTCCATATAGTGAACTTGGTGTCGAGTCATTCATTTTACGGTCAACACAGAGAACTATGGGGCACTCTTTACGTCTAGAGGAAAAGAGATATCGGGCCAGATTCAGATAGAATTGCCTATCTTTAGGCGGGCGTAGCGTATCTCAGATACACTACGCCGATGTAACTCAGAGAGGCAACTAGAGGGCCAGATTCTCAAAGAAGTTACGCCGGGGTATATGGAGATGCGCGGCGTAAGTGTAAATTTGCGCTGGAGCATCTAAGCACTGTACCCACAGAACTAGATACGCACCAAAATAGGCTACTCCCGACCGGTGTAACTTGCCTACACCTGCACATCTTGGGCCAGATTCCCGTAGAATCCCCGCTGGCATAGCGTAAGCCATTTACACTACGCCACCGCAATTTAACAGAGCAAGTGCCGTATTCCCAAAGCACTTGCTCCGTAAATTGCGGCGGCGTAGTGTAAATGGCTCTACGTATCCCCGCGTAATTCAAAGGGGGCGGCTTGTATTTAAATTAAGCGTGCCCCGCGTCGATCGAACTGCGCATGCGCCGGCCTTAAAAATAGCCCAGTGCGCATGCTCCAGCTCACGTCGGAAAAAGTGAATGAAATCGAAGTGAGCGTCGTTTACGTAAATCTCTATTCGCGAACGACTTAGTAAAACAACGTAACCGACGGAAAAAGACGACGCTGACCCGATGCCATACTTAACATGGCATACGACGGAACTTCGTAAGGTTACCCCTCATATAGCAGGGGTAGCCTTACGCGTACGGAAACGACGTAAACTACGACGGGGCGGTGTAAAAACGTACAGGCCACCTAGCGGCCGCCGATGTCATTACATCTCCGATCCGACAGTGTAATTGTTTTTACACCTGTCGGTTCTTCACTGTATCTATGCGTAAGTGATTCTAGGAATCAGACACATAGATACCCAGTAAAAAAAAAGAGAGATACGACGGTGTATCTCTTTTGAGAATCTGGCCCCTTAGGTGCATATATATGCCGGACGCATCTGGCAAACCCATTGATTTCCTATGCAAATATGCAAATGAGGGAGAAACGCCGATTCCCGAACATAGGCCCGTTCGGCGCAGGCTAGGCGCGGTGTGCCTAAGCTGTTTGGCCGGCCTAAAGTTACCCCTCATAAAAGCAGGGGTAACTTTGCACCAGACTTGCTCAAGTCAGCTGGAGAGCAGCTTCAGCAGCACCGTTACAGGACAACACATGGCAGCCGTGGTCCTAGCACTACTAATGGGTCCCCCGCCACCAGGGCCGCCATCAGGGGGGTACAGGCAGTACACCTGTAAGGGGCATGGGGGTCCCCAGGGGCCCGGATGGGAACCCCCTTAAAAAATAAAAAAATAAAAAACTTTTTTTATATTTTTATTTTTTTAGGGGTCCGGAGGCCACCAGGGCCCCAGATAGGAACCCCCCTTTTTTTATATAAAAATAAATTACCAAATAAAGGGGGCTTTCCATCCGGGACCTCTGGGCTTTAATAATAATAATAATAATAATGATAATAATAATTATATATATATATATATTTTTGTCCGAAAGGCACTGGCTGTGAACTTGTTCTGCATACAGACAGCAGAACTTTTTCAGCCAACATTCACGAAACTATGTAGTTTTTCTGCTCTTTTGTCCGATGGAACGTACAGACGGTTTGATTATACGACAAAACACGTCCATCGGAATATTCGATCGTGTGTGCGATCCTTTAGCCTGTAGGGTTCAATATTGGGTTGGCTCACCCTTTGCAGCTATAAAAGCTTCAACTCTTCTGGGAAGGCCGTCCACAAGGTTTAGGAGGGTGTCTATGGGAATGTTTGACCATTCTTCCAGAAGTGTATTTGTGAGGTCAGGCACTGATGTTGGATAAGAAGGCCCGGCTCACAGTCTCAGCTCTAATTCATCCCAAAGGTGTTGAGGTCAGGACTCTGTGCAGGCCAGTCCAGTTCCTCCACCCCAAACTCACTCATTTATGTCTTTATGGTCCTTGCTTTGTGGACTGGTCCAAATCATTTGATGAAAGGGGGGTTATGGTGCGGGGTTGTTTTCAGGAGTTGGACTTGGCCCCTTAGTTCCATTGAAGGGAACACTTAAGGCGTCAGCATACCAAGACATTTTGGACAATTTCATGCTCCCAACTTTGTAGAAACAGTTTGGTGACGGCCCCTTCCTGTTCCAACATGACTGCTCACCATGGCACAAAGCAAGGTCCATAAAGACATGGATGAGCAAGTTTGTGGTGGAGGAACTTGACTGGCCTGCACAGAGTCCTGACCTCAACTCGATAGAACACCTTTGAAATGAATAAGAGCAGAGACTGCAAGCCAGGCCTTCTTGTCCATCAAAAAAATATAAATAAATATATATTAAAAATATATATATAAAAAAAAAAGGGGGGGTTCCCATCCGGGCCCCTGGGGACCCCCGGGCCCCTTACAGGTGTACTGCCTGTACCCCCCTGATGGCGGCCCTGATCATAAGTCTCCATTGCTGTTATGAGGGCTGACATCTCCTGGGTGTTAACGTTTTTTATCCTATTCTGCCTGTGGGGAACGAGAGCAGCCATCTCACAGCAAAAGTACCTTCCCTGGGGAGGGAATAAAATTGGATGTACTTTTGCATCGGCCGGGCGCATGTCTGGGCGTATTTTTAGGCTGGGCGTAAGTTGGGACGGTGTATCTCTGTAAGTTGGGCCGGCATAGTTGTGAGCATGCTCAGAAGGGAACGAACGTACTGAGCATGCTCCGTTCAAGATACGCCGGGCGTAAATCACTAGACCATTCATTTGCATAACGACACACCCACTTCCACTTGCACCGGCTTACGCCGACTAAATTAAGTTAGGCCGGTGCAAAGTCAGGCACAAGTGCTTTGTGAATACTGTACTTGCCTCTCTGAGGTAGGTCGGCATAGTGTATCTGAGATACGCTACGCCCGCCTAAAGATAGGCAATTCTACCCCACAGGGCCAGATTCTCATAGAATTTCGCTTGCGTATCGTAAGCCATTTACACTACGCCGCCGCATCGTACTAGAGCAAGTGCCGTATTCTCTAACCATTTGCTCCGTAGTTTGCGTTGGCGTAGCGAAAATGGCCCAGCGTAAGCCCGCGTAATTCAAATGAGGCGGCTTGTATTTAAATGAAGCGCACCCCCGCGTCGAACGAACTGCGCATGTGCCGGCCGGGGGAAAAAGCCGGCTCCGGCAGTCAGTCACTGCTCCGACGCCACCCGACTCGCTTTCGAACCCCTACACTCTCAGTCTGCAAACGCAACAAACCAGCCCCGGGGGTTGATATCAACATGTTTCAGACTAACAATGCCTGACGCCCAGTGACGGTGTTTGACCGACTACTGCTCCATCTACCCAGCCAATCTGATTGTAGCTCGTTGCTACCCTTTCTAAACCAGCTCCATGAGTGGCAGCCAGTTTGTCAAGCATGTCAGAATCCTAAGCAACTTGGGCTTCAAATTCCAGTCTGTTCTCAGGACATTCTTTCCGAATTAGAGCAGCCTCAACTGCCTCACAACAGGGAGTACCAGACCACGTAATCAAGATACCAGGCTGATGGGAAGTCTCCTTGTTTTGCCACATACATCCCAGATCCTCAGGAAGAAATGGCACAAGCCTTTACCAAGCTGGCTCAATAAATACAAGAAATCAATATAAGCTATTTCCCTATCTGAGTCTTTTGCCCCCTTTTCTTGGCATACTGACCAGACCACCAAGGCACACTTCAGGTCTATTTATGTTGTAAGTCTTGTCGCGTGTTTATGTGATCCACATCACTCTCGGTCAGAGGGCCACGACCATAAATAAGAAGGCCAGTATGGTGGCCTGAGTTTATGGGAGGAGCCCGGAGGGTGACTCTTCCCAGCTCACCTCATGTCCGTGAGTCTGCGCATTCAATCGCATTCGACACCCTCCCGCCCTTCCCTTTTTCAGGGCACGTCTCAGCATATCCTTCTTCAATTAACTACCCATTACTTACTTTGGGTATGCCCCCTTTTCTTGGCATACTGACCAGACCACCAAGGCACACTTCAGGTCTATTTATGATGTAAGTCTTGTCGCGTGTTTATGTGATCCACATCACTCTCGGTCAGAGGGCCACGACCATAAATATATATATATATATATATATATATATATATATATATATATACTTTTTTCTGAAATGCATAAGAAATGCTGCTAAAGTTTTTTTTTTACAAATATTTAGTTTACCTAGTTGTATTTCCGTTTTAACCTTTTAGCCTTGAAATATTTTATCACCTTCATATTTTGATATTGGGATAGACTTTTTTATACTCTTGCATAAAACTGCTTTACTGAAGTAAACTAAATGAAACTGAATCATTTGTAATCCTAAACCTAACAAAATGTTTAGGTCATAAATATGTCCTTTTGCTATGATCGAAGATTATGGTGCCATCATTTATGGTTAGTGCTGTAAGTTATTACACTCTATGGCAAAGCTACACCTTTTTCCATAATACAACTTGTAGTTGGCTATCAAATGTGTGACTGAGCATTCTGCAAACCGCATGACACATATTAGTAATGTACAGTAAAACAGCTAACCACAGATGGTATTAAAAACCCCCTCCTGGTGTATCAGTTTAACAGAAAAAGTGAGACATGGTGTCCACAGATCTCATTATTGAGCTCATATGGTACTGCAAATTGTAGTAGTCTATATTTTTTTGTGAGCTGCCCTAACCAGATCTCATTAGTGATCGCATGTCATTTTTTAACATCTAGAGTTTGGTTACCCAGTGCTGCTTGCCTAAGCAAAATACAGTAATGTACTTTCACATACTATATTAAAAAAATAAAATAAAACAGACCAGATCTTACGGCCAACTCCTTGGTTTCTCCTACGCTTTGGTGGTATGTTAAGGAGAGACAATTACATGAGATTTTCAGCCAAACATTAATAGGATATAATTAACGGATGAGAACACATTAAAACAAATGCACTTAGCATACATCACCATGGTTTTATGTAGTAGGATGAAAATACAACAGATGACTAGTGAGTGAGAACATAACATGAAATAAATAATTCACTCTATGAGCACTTAACTTCATTAAGTCTGTGCAGCTGTCTTCCCCTGGTTTGGAAATATGTCAGCAACAATCTTTATACAGAAAATGATGGCATTGATGTACCGGAGAGGAGTTGTCATAGAATGCTGTTAACTCTGGCACAGAATACCAACGACAGTTATGTGAGCCTAGAATAATGTCAGGATACAGTTTTATTTCGTTACAGTGTTCAGGTATCTAGAAGTTTCACTTCTTAAGGTGAAATGAAAATGAAAATTCAGAAACACCATATAACATGTCAGGTCCATCAAAAATATTGCACATCATTTTCATGAGAAATATTAGCTAATATTAAGGAGCAAATGACAGAATTGTTGTTTGAATATTTTAGTCTTCCCTGTATACCAAATGTACTGTATATGTAAAATTGTGAGTGCAACCACTGAGTGCAACTATAAAGAGTTTAGTATTAGTGGGAATTTTCTTACAGAACCAAAAATATATGATACTGTATGTGCAGTAAATGGGGTTCCTTTAACTAAAGGATCGTTTTGCACTATTAATAAAACTTTTAGCTGACTAAAAGATAGAAATTTTAAAACAGTGCAACAATATATGAAGGGTATCTAGGAGAAACAACTCTTCAAGCCGAACCCTGATTTTATTTTACTGTAGAATAAAAATACTCAATATTTAAAATAAACCTAAAATAAAAAGTTGTTTTAACCCCTCGATCTCCATTAACATATACTGATCCTTTTTTCCCTACAGCTCTATTCAGCACTGAGAGCCCAAAAAAATATCGAGAGCTTTCAGGTATAGAGTAGTGTGTGACAGCATTAGCCCAATCAGCACTCTCCCATAGGAAGTTTTGCTCCCAGGACCTGAACAGTGTAAGTATAAACTGCTGGGGAGGCTTGCGTTAAACTGAACCTGTTGCTTTGCTCTGTAGCTATGTATGTAGGTGCATTTAAAGGCAATATTTAAATTGAACCAGCAAGGCACCTTTTCATTTTATGTACCCAGAATATGTAATTTCTATCATTGATCATTCACCTGTTTATGTTTATCTTAGCAGTAACAATATTGTTAAAGAAATCCATATTTCATTATTTCAAATAGTTCATTTGTTTATTGGTCCAGTTGGGAAATAGCAGGTTAAAATTAACAATTGTAGTGCTTACCCCTAAAAGAGTTTCTGGATGTATCCGTTTCTTTGGCCATGACTCTGCAGCTATCATCTACCCAGCCAGTTGTGGAAGGGAGGACAAAGTTGTTTGCAAACACCTATACATGCAAAATACATGCACAATTAAATTACATGCACTCAACTATGAAAAGCCAGCAGAAAATGGACACAAATTGGTTAACTGCAATTAGAGTATATTGTCACAAATTAAGATTAAAAAACGATGCAAGAATGAATCCGCCCATAAAGGAAAGAGTTATGTCACTAAACAGAGTAGCCATTATTAGAGTTGGGTTATAGTGGCTCAGAATTGACCAATATTTTATTTTTTATACATCATGGGACACAGAGTTAGGCTAAGATTCATTACTTTCTGGGTTATATGCCTTCTCTAGGTGAATGGACACTGGTAGACACAGTCTTAGACAGGAAGTGATACTCTATATAACCCCTCCCATACAGGAAGAACATCAGTTTTTTACCAGTGTCTGCAAGGTGGATAGGCACGTTTGTTTGAGCTCTCTGAGCTCCATGTCTCTAGTCCCACAAACGGTTCTTAAATGCTTCAAGGGATTGACCAATAGGATCCATTTGACACAGGCTCTACATGCTTAGATAGATGGTACCCGAGCCTCGCAAAGAAGACTCACGATCCTGCAAGGTTTTGCCTACAATGCGACCTCAGGGCGCTGGACCCTGCAAAGTGAAATCCTGGACACCACAGCACTAAGGCATGCTTGCAGGGTGCTGTACAGGTCCAAGGGAGTGGACCCTAAACATGAAAAGAGTACCCAATTCTTGAAGGTCCTCAAGTGACAGGAACCTGTCGTGATGGGTGAAAAATGGACTCTTAGTTTAAAAGCTTCCCTGCGCTTGGACAGGTAAGTGAAACCCCTTTATTTACTTATTGTGTCCCAGTGATTGTAACAATCAGTCAAGCTAGCTAGAGTCTGAACACCTGTGTGCGGTGACCATACAGGGGAGTTTTGGGCTAGCTGTGGATGTTTCCAAATTGTACCTTTTTTTGCTTGTGTTTGGCTGTTTTTTACCTGGTGTGCCATTTCGCCATTTTGTTTGCCATGACGCAAGTGCATTCGCAAGAGCACTGCTGTGCTTAGCAGTTTGTTTGTTTTTGGCGGCCATGGCGCACACAGCTTCGCCATAGTCGTTGTGTGCACTCGGAAGTGCGCATGTGCTGTAGCCTAATCTGGGGGCATATAAGTTTGCGTCATATGCGAATACAGCTGCCCCCCAGCCTGTATTCTGTACATTTTATATGTACATGTAAGTGTGCTTTATTGTAGTGACGTGATGTGATTTTGGTTTACTAACTCCTGCATCGTAACACTGTTTCTTTTCATGTTTTTGGAGTGGATTCTCCCCAGATCTGGATTTTAGGAGCTGGAGGATTATTCTTAATTTTCACTGTATTTGCATTGGACTTTTGCCACTCCATATGTTGGGCACACTCAGTATCTGAAGAATTGCTGGATTCCTATTTCTCAGAATCTCTGATCTGTTTGGTATTGATTGGAATCCTGATTCCAGGATTGCATTGGAAACCTAACAGGACCTTTGGACTGATGACGGTACAGCTGACAAAGTCCCCTCACTCTGTTCCACTTCTCACTCATCTCAATGCAAACATCATAATCTTACCAAGTTGGAAAGAAGAGTCTTGGATTCCCTTACTAATGAGACGTACCCATATTATCAGACAAGCAGACAAGGGAGTGTGGTATTGCCCAAAATAGGTCTGGCTATCTAGCTAAAGCTACCAGGCTCCTTTCAGATAGCAAAATATATCATAGACTCTAGACATGTGCATTTGTTTTCGTTAGAATGCATTTTCGTCCGAAAATCTGTTGTTTTTTTTCATATCGTTTTAACAAACGATAACGAAAGCGCAAGAAACGAAAACCGAAAGATCCAACATAAAAAATGCTTTTATTTCACTTTCGGTGCGGTAAAAATTAGATATAGAGAGATTCGACATTATAGAGAAAAGATTCGACATCATAGAGAAAAGATTCGACATCATAAAGAAAAGATTTGACACTATAGAAATAATAGATTCGACATTACAGAGAATAGATTTCGATTTATGAGAAAATAGATTTGACATTATAGAGAATAGATTCGACATTATTACTAGTCATACAACATTAGAATTCTTGTAGGCGGCATATTTGACCGGAAATGTACGATTCGACGTAAAGTTTCGAAGTTCCGTTGAATATTCTTTTGACCATTCGACAGAAACCAAGTATTATTGGATTTTCGGATGAAAGCAATTCCCCAACGAAAAACGAAATAAATCAAAACGATTTTCGGGAGTAACTAAATACATTTATTTTCCAGACAAAAACGAAAAAACAAAACGAAATAGTCCAGTCTGCACATGTCTAATAGACTCAGGAGGGCCCCTTTGGAGACCTACAGGTACGAACTACGAACTAAAACTTTATTAGATACTGCTGTGAAAAATAGGGTAATTGACAAAGGTAAATTCAATTGTCTTTTTAAAGATCTATTTAAGTCCCTTTACTTTTTTTGCCTTCCCAAAGTGCATAAAAATCTGAACAACTCCCCAGGCAAACCCATCATAGTATCCATGGAGAGTTTAATCAGTAGGCTATCTCAATATATAGATTTTTACCTACAACCTCTGGTGCAGTCTCTGTTTTCATGTATTAGCGATTCAACTCCTAGGCATGCTGGACAATTACACTTGGGAAGATACTTACCACTGGCTGTCCCTAGATGTCAAACTGTTATATACCTCATTCCCCCATGAGGTGGGTTTCTCTGCCCTCAGCCATTTTATAGCTAAGGGACCCAGTTTACGTCATACCCAAGCACAATTTATTGTTGACAGCACATGGTTTTGCCTCAAGCACAATTATTTTACCTTCCAGGGGTATTGTTATCTCCAGATACAGGGCACCACCATTGGCATTTCATTTTCACCCAGTTATGTCAACCTGGCTATGGGTTGAGGAGGGGGTGCTGTATCTGGAATAATTATTTTTTTCCGCTTCTGATTCAAGCTGGACAGCATGTAGCTGACTACTTCCCGGTTTTCCTGAATGTACAGCTATTCAGCACAACATCACAGCAGAAGCTTTACCAGCTGCCAGGATCGTGCTAGGAACCTGTGGGACGCAGTAGAACTGCCAGGACTACATACTTATGATGAGCTTGTTTCTTTTATATGTTTTGCAGAGTTGCTGGACACACTCTGAGGGTGGCTGCCTTTTTTTAAATCACCCCCTTACCATGGTTCAGATACCCAATTTACCTTCTCAAGATACAAAGCAGGGCCAGGCAAGCTGAATGAGCAACTAGCAGGTACATCAGAGCAGTAGGCAGAAGAATAGTCATATTCAGGCTGGCGAAAGTAAAGCAGACAGGCAGAAGGGTCAGGCAGAGACATGATCAAAGGGCAATCCATGGGTTGGCTCAGGCAGAGTTCAAGCGTGGTCAGTCAATTCAGGACGGCAACAGATGATCAAATACAAGAACAGGTATCAGGTTACCAGAATACCAGTGTTTTTCAACTCCAGTCCTCAAGGCACACCAACAGGTCAAGTTTTCAGGATTTCCCTCAGATGAAATGGCTGTGGTGATTACTAAAGCAGTGAAACTGATCAAATCACCTGTGCAAAATAATGAAAAGCCTGAAAACATGACCTGTTGGTGTGCCTTGAGGACTGGAGTTGAAAAACACTGCTGTAGACCATAAAGCAAAGTCCTAGAGCAGCAGTGATGTTTAAATAGGCACCAATCTAGTGGTGGACCTAAGTGAGCGTGTAGGAGCGCACATGCGTGCGCGCATGCGCATTGGCATGAGTCCGGCTAACAGATATTCTATGTCTGTGCCTGGGCACATTTCGCCTCCCTTGACACATCCTCAGGCAATTTCTACTTGCACCAAAAAAGCTGCTACCATCCCAAGTGGATAAATAATATTCCCAAAGGCCAGTTCTGCAGACTTAGAAAAAAATGTACCTTAGATGTAGACTGTCACACAAGGGCAAGTTCTCAAAGACAGGTTCCTGCACAAGGGACATGATCCCAGTCTTATTGATAAGGTTTATCAGGAGTTCTATACAGTCACCGTTTTGGAATCAGCATCCAATCTATACATTGAGGCTCGGTTTCACAAAGCACTTACGCCAACGTAAATCACTTTACACTGACGTAGTGCAAATGTGCGCCCGGCATATATGTGCGCCAGAGTCACAAACCAACATACGTCCAAACACAGGCCATCCTACCCGACGTATCTTGCTTACGCTGGCGTGGCGTGGGCACAAATATGGTTTGGAGTCTGATGGTGCCTTGTGTGACCGTGTGTACAGCAAGCCAACCAACTTTTGTACAAAGTGCAAATATGCATGCTCAGAACCAATGTTAAAATCAATCAACAATAGCAGAAGTTAACCAAAGGGTGGCGGTAAAGAGCAGAAAAGAGCAGAAAAACCATGTAATAATGGGAACGTTTTAGAAAAGTTTGCCGAAAAAGTCAGAGCGTGTGTATGCTATGGGTGTGACCGGACAAATCAATTAGGAAAAAAATCCAAGGGAAATGATGTTGGATGTCCGATCGTGTGTACAAGCCTTTAAATGTACATGTTTGTCCATCATAAACAAAAGGCACTTTAGGATGATACAAGCAAGAAGATAATGGATAATGTGGTCTACTGCCTTTCTTGTCCATATGGGCTCCTCAATGTGGGCTGCATGGCTCGTACTTTAAAGAACACAAAACCAAACCAATGACTTTCTCTAAATGGTAATAAGCTCTGTCTGGGTCCGAGTTTTTGTGAGATAAAATCTCCATCCTTAGGTCCACATCTTACCTGGTGGCAAGACCTCATTCTTAGCTTGTACACATAAAGGTCTGTGGTCAGCTGAGATTAATTGATGCTGAAGGCCTCTCTCTAGCTTTTTCTGCTGTAGGAGCCTGCTGCTGGGTGAAAAATGTGAGCGATGACAGAACAATAACAAGGAAAAAATGCTGGCTGTTTGTGTTGGGGCATCCATTTAGCAAGGAATAGACCTGAGTTTAGTTAGCGGATCAGACGAGCAGATGTGTCATTTGTTTTTGTCTCTGGACTTTCTTTACAAAGCCTTCCTGCATTGAAACTGTGTTTGTTTTCTGCTTCCCTGAGAAAATGCAGGACAAATCTATCTGACTTGTTTCTAGGTGTACCAGTCTGTTGCATGGTAGCAAATATAATTTGAGACACCCTCTTACAGGCATCTATTATTAAACAGAATAGAGGAGTTTGGGAAAAGCACATATTGACAAATGCTAACAAACAAGAGGCGAACCACTTAATTCCTCAGTAGGCACAACTACTTACTGTACCCCCACAGGTCTCATTAGAGGGAGAGCAGCAATTGAAATTGTCTCAATAGTAGATACAGGCTCTGATACAGAGATAGATGGTGGCACAGGGGCTAACTTCTACACTTCAACAGCTATCGCAGAGTGCCTAATGAAAATTGTCCCTGGAGTATTATGTTGATGCCTATTGTGCCATCTTTAACCACTTGCCTACTGTGCACCTACACCCCCTTCCTGCCCAGACGAAATTTAAGCTTCCGGCACTGCGTCGCTTTAACTGACAAAATAGAGCGTCAATTTTGAAAAAAAATGCAATATTTTTTACTTTTTGCTATAATAAATATCCCCAAAAATATATAAAAAAAATATTTTTTTCCTCAGTTTAGGCCGATACGTATTCTTCTACATATTTTTGGTAAATAAAAAATGCAATAAGCGTTTATCGATTGGTTTGCGCAAAATTTATAGTGTTTACAAAATAGGGGATAGTTTATGGCATTTTTATTATTATTTTTTTTTACTATTAATGGCGGCGATCTGCGTTTTTTTTATTGGGACTGCGACGTTATGGCGGACACTTCGGACACTTTTGTGACATTTTTGGGACCATTTACATTTATACAGTGAACAATGCTATAAATATGCATTGATTACTGTATAAATGTGACTGGCAGTGAAGGGGTTAACCACTAGGGGGCAGGGAAGGGGTTAAATGTGTGTCCTATGAGTGTTCTAACTGTAGGGGTGGGGTGACTGGGGGAGGTGACCGATTGTGTCCCTATGTACAAGGGACACAGCATCGGTCTCCTCTCTCCCTGACAGGACGTGGAGCTCTGTGTTTACACACAGAGCTCCACGTCCCCGCTCAGTTACTGGGCAATCGCGTGTGCCCGGCGGCGTTCGCACCGGGATCCCAGCAGAGCGGCGCGGCTTTAAAGAGACAGCACGTCATATGACGTGCTGTCAGAACAATGGAGACCTCCGCCCGCCGTCATTTGACGGTGGGCGGTGGACAAGTGGTTAAGATTATTGCTGAGTGTGAGAAGCTCCAAGAGAAGTGGGCTTATTTGCTAGCACCCTTATTACTAGGGAGCCACAAAAGGTCTACTTTGACTTACAACCCTAGGATGCCAAGAACTATACAAATCCTAAAAAATAGGGCTGTTACTGATTAAAATTTTCATGTTCGATTAATCGATTTTTTTAATCGATTGATCGACTAATTTTGATTATTATAATGCACATACAGATCCAACTACTTTTAGCTGATCTCCTTGCAGGCTGATTCCCAGTGCAGTTACCAACCACTGGACACAAAAACACACAAAGGCAGCGCTCGATGGGAATAGCATTAAAATTTTTATAGTCTTCAAGTAGGTAACAAAATAAATATTGCACTGGAGATAAAATCGATGTAGCTACATAAACTGTAAAAATGGTGCGAGTAATACCAAACGGTAGCAAAAGCAGTCATAAAATCATGTAGCTAAGTATACTACTTATATAAAAATGTGTATAACGATACCACTGCTGAATCCCGATGAGGAGGGGGTTAACATCAGTGCGTAGGCATGTAGATGTCCCGTGAAATCACAACTCCCAGTGGATGGCTGTAGAATCTCAGGTTGATAGAGGGAAGTGTAACAGCCCTTGCGTGTGGCAGATAGTAAGGTCCCGCCGGCATGCAGATATGAAGGCACAGCAAAGGAGCTCTTCAGATGGACACGGCAAGCCCTGCCAGTGTCCGTAACGTCTCCAGATCTCCGACGGAACTCCCTGAACACCCAGAAGCCAGCGGAGAGGTAAGTACAGATGAAAAGAATTTTGATCGATCAAAAATTAAAAATGATTAATCAAGGAATTAATGGTTAATTTCCACAGCCCTACTAAAAAAGAATACTTATCTGGGCACAGTGTGTGCTCACGTTAGTGTCTGTGTGTGTGTGTGTGTGCGATCTCTGGTGTATCATTTGTTCCTCCTTACAATTAAGTGGCTGCAATCAGAGGTGCTTAAGTCTGCTCAGACTGTGGAGCAAGTGGTCTGTGACTGTTACATTAGAGCTTTCCCTACTCAGCCGAGGTTTGAGTTTCGCCCCGTCAGCCATAGCCAATCCTTTCACTTTGCAGACCTAAATAGATTCATTAGTAATCTAACAGTTAGACATTATTGTAATATCCAAACACATAAAAACCATTTCTCCAGTGGCACCAGTCTAGATTTACACACAACTACTCCACCTGTCTTTGCATCATCTGAGGTCACTACACTGGTCCATCTTGAGGATCTTTATACAGCAGATGATGGGATGTACTATATCCTCCTTACCCAACATCTTCCCATCTCACCCCCAGTGCAACACACATTCTTTCTACACAAGCCCATCTTCAACCCCACTCAAATGAAACCTAAAATGTAAAAGTTAAAAATAAACCTGCAGGCTGGGTTCACACCCACCCGGTGAGTGGTACGTGTAGAAGAGGGGTACAGAGTGTATGGTGGTGGGTGGTAAGTACAGGAGAGGGGTGCGGAGTGTATGGCGGTGGATGGTATGTACAGGAGAAGGGTAAGGACTCGGTAGTGTATGGTGGTGGATGGTATGTACAGGAGAGGGGTGTGGAATGTATGACATGGATGGTATGTACAGGAGAGTAGTGCAGAGTGTATGGCGGTGGGTGGTATTTGTAGGAGACGGGTGTGGAGTGTATATATATATATGGTGTATGAGGAGGGAGTGAGGACTGTAAATGTGTATGGGGGGAGTAAGGACTGTATAAGTGGATGGTGTATGACATATAAAATACCCCAAACACTTATTGTACAAGTTTCCCAGCGTGATCTCTGCAGTTTTCAAGAGAGAAGCAGGTAACATGGACACTCCACCTGCAACCCCACCTCTGTGTCCCGTCTGCAGCCAAAGCATCCGCCTCCATGCCCTGTTTGTATCACACTGAGCGCATTGAGGCACCTAGTGCAGGGGGTAGATGGAAACGGAGAAATTTTGCTCAACAGGACCGTAAATGTTAGGTTAGACACTGTCTGGGTTACAGGCAGCCAGAGACATGTCTCAAAAACCAGACAGGTGGCAACCCTAAGTCCTCCCCTGCAATCCGGTGACAAAACCGGGGACAGACAAGTTTCGGGATGTCTGGTCACCTACCATAGAGAGCTGGTCACAATCTCCTGAAATGAGAATTGGATACTGGGATAATGTGAACCCAGCCGAAAAGTTTCTATCAGGTAGTGTTGCGATCAGGGGTCAGGCTCAAAGACCAGTTGCTATAGCAGTTGCTGAACTACCACCGACCAGCAGAGTGACACAGGGGTCACCTGAGGTGCAGAGTCTAAGTACTAACTGGTGTTCACCAGAGCTCCTGATGGTGAAGATGAATTTTGCTGTGTGTTAGTACCAGGTTGCGGTCCTCAAGATCACCGCACCAGGAAGTGAGCAAGCCAGGGTTCCAGAAGTGGATAAGCAGTTAAGGATCAAACAGATCTACAAAACTTCCACAGATTAAAATTGAAGCACATGCTCCTATAGACAGAGCATCTGTAGAGGGCATTATTGATCAAAATAAAACAGCTTACCTACAAAAGGCCATTTTTTTTACCACCTGCCCAAAATTCACAAAGATTTTGTCCATCCGCCTCTGCGTACCTAAGGCCGCGTACACACGATCGGTCAAAACCGATGAAAACGAACTGAAGTTCAGTTTCATCGGTCCAAACCGATCGTGTGTAGGCCCCATCGGTCAGTTGTCCTTCGATCCAAAAACAGATAACTTGCTTTAAAATTGAACTGATGGACGCCTGACCGATGGGTCAAAACCGATCGTTAGTATGCAAAGGCATCGGTCAAAAGGCCGCGCATGCTCAGAATCAAGTCGACGCATGCTTGGAAGCATTGAACTTCATTTTTTTTAGCACGTTGTGTGTTTTACGTCACCGGGTTCTGACATGATCGTTTTTTTAACTAATGGTGTGTAGGCATAACAGACAGTCAGTCGGCTTCGTCGGTTAACCGATGAAAACGGTCCTTCGGACCATTCTCATCGGATGGACTGATCGTGTGTACGCGGCCTAAGTAGCAGTTATGGAAAACGTGACCAGCTTCTTTTCATCTACATTTTTTACAACTTGCCCAGGGCTTTCCATCCTATATTCATATATACAGTATACATCTGTTAAATATGTTGCTGAACTAGTCTTTGGAGCCCATCTATTCATAGCTGTCTCTTGATGTCAATTCTTTATACACCTCAATACCCCACATTAGCTGGGCCTGAGTGAGGTGCAACACTTTTTGGCAGAAGATCCCCAGGCAAGTACACTTCATCTTGGAGGCAGCGGAGTATTGCCTTATGCATAATTACTTTTAATTCAATGGAGAACTACTACCAGCACAGCTATGGGGAACATTTTTGCCCCAAGCTTTTGGGAGCTGCAATACATTTGGCGGGATAACCTGTATGGGTCGCATATTGTTTTCTATGGTTGCTGTATAGACAATATTGTGATCATTTGGGATGATCCTACCCTATCTGTAGATCCCTTTGTAACACACTGCAATGCCAACAATGAGGCCTTGTACACACGAGGGGATATTTCCGCTGAACATGGTCCGACGGACCATTTCAGCCGAAAAATCCCCTCGTCTGTAGGGGCAAACGGACGCTTTTTGCCGGATTCATCCGGCGGAAAAATTTCAAAGCATGCTTTGAAATAATTCCGCCGGATAGCTGGCCGTCAGATATGTCCGCTGGTTAGTACGGCAAACCAGCGGACATATCTTGCCGCACATGCGTCGTATCCTGTGAATGGATCCGACGCATGCGCGCGGAAGTGTTTACTTCCTGGTGCGGTGACGTGGCGGCGTCAACATCACCGCCGCGTCACCGCGCTGTCCGCCGGCGGGGAATTTGATCCGATGGTGTGTACAGCCATCGGATCAAAACACCCCGGCGTAAATATACGCTGTAAACGGTCCGGGGACCGTTCACAGCGGATATATTCAGCCGTGTGTACAAGGCCTGAGGGTATATCCTTTACTTTTGTCTGCTATGCAGTCAGATTGGTGTTTCTTGACTTAGAGCTCTGCCACTAGGGTAACAACAAATATGCCCAAAATACACCAAACAAACTGCAGACAACTCTTACCTATATTATCAAAGCTGTACATTCCCGGAGCGGCTCTGGCAGAATTTTAATCTCTCCAATTTACCACACATAGGCCACATACACACGATCGAATTTGTCCACTCAAACTGGTCCGACGGACCAGTTCAGCGGCCAAATCCGATCGTGTGTATGGTCTAGCGGACATGTCTGACCGGCGGACAAATTTTAAAACATGCTTTAAAATTTGCCCGCCGGAGACATGTCCGTCGGATATGTCCGCTGGTCAGTACACTCACCAGCGGACATATCTTCCCGCACATGCATCGAATGGATTTGACGCATGCGCGGAAGTATTTTTCTTCCTGGTGCGGTGATGTGGAGGCGTCAACATCACCGCCACATCACCGCGCTGTCTACCGGCGGGGATTTTGATCCGATGGTGTGTACACGCCATCGGACCAAAATCCGATGAGACAAGTTTGAGCGGACATATCTCATCGTGTGTACGCGCCCATAGACTGGCTATTAATGAGGCAGTGGTGGGGCTGGGAGCCGTGTGTCCCAAGAGAGAGAACTGACAGCCCACACACAGCAGTCCTTCTGCTTGGGGGGCAACGCTACCCCCCTGAAAAATGCCACCCAAGGCAAAAGCCTTGTTTGCCTCACGGCAGATACACCCCTGCCCACCCCAATTTTTGTATCTGTTTATCAGCTTGTTATCTACGATGTCTGTTGTCTATGTGGCCGCCTACTGTACATCAGCCTCACCATTCAGATAGCTAGAGAGAGCTTAGAGGGAACACAGCTGCATCATGTATCAGCTAATTATGCCCTATTTTGGGTATTGCACCTGGCATGTTGCACATTGTAGTCCACTAACTGGCTCCTCCAGATGCTCGTTTTGGCATCCAACACAGTCTGATCAGAGGACATGGACTCGCTTGTTGCAGTGGTGTTACATGACTAGATAAGTGCTTTTATCTTCATTAAATTGTGAGTTGCCATTTTGTTGTTTCCAAATAAATAACTCTTTGATGCTATACTTAGAACTGCACTGCTCTTCTTTTCTGTTTGTCCCCATGCAGAGTCCTTTCTTCAGTAGCTCTTCAGCAGCTGCAGCCACTGAGTCAAGTACCTTGACACCATTTGGACTTTTAAATATTTAAATTTTTTGCCTTAAACCACTGAATCCTCATGGACTCATGCCTGTTTTTTTTTTTCCCCACCTCAGAGAACTCTATTTGAAGACTTAATCAATTTTGCGTTCATACGCTGTCTCCTTCTTGGTTCGCATCATAGTTGGGAAAGCTACTATGCTTAATTATCTTCAGAATAAATATAGTTAATAATTGTAAATATAAAGAGAGCATGCATAAGGGAAGGAAATCAGTTCCAGCCGTTAAAAATAGAACACCCCAATACAAAAAATTACTTGGTGATAGAAAATTTCCCCTTGCCCAACCCACCTCCCAACCCCTCCCCCCGCCCAACCACGCCCCCCCCCCCCCATTCTCCAAACAACATCTTTTTTCTTTTCATTCTTTTTTCTTTATGGCTGTTGCATTACCTGCTCTAAAGCATCTTATCTAAATAGTTCTGTGATATCCTATAGTTTCTCCAATCCTGCCATTTCAGCTTAAAACCCTTTTCTCCTTCCTCCCCCATAAACCTAAGCTGTTTGTGATAATAGGTATCATTTAATTTGTGTAGGCAACTCCTCATAGTTGGACTCTCGGGGTTTTTCCATTGTTTAAGGATCAGGCTCTTGGCAGAGTTTAGAATATAAGGAAGTAAGGTACCGAGGTATTGTTTAATGGGCATGTTTGTCCCATGGAACAAACATACCCATGGGTCAACTGGTATCACAATTCCTGTAATCTCTTGGATTAACACTACAACATTTATCCAATAAGTTTTAATTTTCATACATGTCCACCAAATGTGTAATGGTTCCGGTTTCCGTACAACCCCTCCAACAAAATTTGGAGGTCTCCTCTTGATAGTGGTGTGCAATGTCCGCGGTTATATACCACCGTGCCAAACATTTAAAGTTCATTTCTACCACTCTGCATTCATTTGATGTAATATGTGCCATCTTTAATATTTTCCCTAGGTCTTTCTCGGTATCCCCTGTTGCCAATTCATCTTCCCATTTTTTAATATATGATGGCGGTGTCTTAAAATTTAAGCCTATCAAGATTTTGTGGATCTTAGAGATCCTTCCCCCACTATCGGGCGCTAAACACACCTTCTCCAAAGGGAGCAGATTCTCCTCCGCCCTGATCGGTCAGGGGAGGGAGTTGACGAAATGCTTCAGTTGTAGGTATCTCCACCAATTCAACTCGAACATTTCGATACGCTCCCTAAGATCTGAGTAAGTACCTATTTCCCCATCTTTCAGTATATCCTTTAATTTCAGATCTGTGTCTTTTATCCAGTCCCCGTACAGACCTATTTTCCCCGGTGCAAAGTAATTTGTGTCATAGAGTGGGATAAATGGGGAGTCATAGCCCCATTTTTCCCTAATGTGTAAACTGTCCCAAATTGACATAGATATCTGTGTAATCCCATGTAAATTTTCTTTAGCCTGTCAATTGTGCCGGGATCCAAATCTCCTTTCCCAATCTAGATTTATTTAAACTACTTATTAACTTTACCCAAATTTTTTCTTTATTGCCTTGGACCCAGTCAATCACCCGTGCTATGTGAATGGCAGTGTACAGGGCCGCTGATAGGGGGGGACCACCAGCCCTCCTGTAGGGGGCCCGGGCACACAGGGGGGCCCGGACAGCAGGAGGATCGGTGGAGCAGAGAATAAAGAATGACAGTGTCTCACCCGCAGCAACTTAAAGCCGGTTTCTCCCCTTCTCACTCCCGCGGCTTTCAGCTGGTAGGTGAGAGACACAGGGCTGGATGCCGGAGTGTGTTGTTACCCCCCCCCCCTGGCTGGCTGCTGAGCTTCTTCCCCCGCCCCCTCTCCGCCCGCACTCACAGCTGGAATGAGGAGATGGCAGCTTGGAGGCTGGAGTGGTGAGAGAAGTGCCAGCGGGAGGTTTGCTGTGTTTTGTTCTTACCCCCTGGTTAGAAGAGCGCTGGTCTTTACAGTACATGAGACCACATCACCGGCTCGCTCTTACTGTAGATCGCATGGCACTGTACACACACCGCCCCCTATCCACATTTGTTGCTGCTGGGAGGTGAGCACTGAGCAGCCTTTGGAGGAGATAGGCGCGCTGTGTGTGTGTACAGTGCTATGCAATCTATAGTAAGAGCGATCCGGTCTCATGTACTATAAAGACCAGCGCTCTTCTGACAGGAGGGGAGAACAAAACACAGCACACCTCTTCCTGGCTGTGTTGGCAAATGTAATGAGAATTTGGGGAGGGCAATATGTGCGAGGAGTAAGAATGGGGGATATGTGCTGGGGGGGGGCAGGGGGGTAATTTAGAGGGGGTTGTTGTTTGATCTTTTGTTTGGAAATTTGTGCACGGGGACCCCATCAGGTAGGCTGTACAGGCCCCGTAAGTTCTATAAACGGCCCTGGCAGTGTAATATGTCTTAATATCTGGTAATCCTAAACCTCCTTGTGTCTTATCTCTAGTAAGTATGGACATACTAATACGTGTTTTTTTTTTTTCCATATAGACCCCCTTAATAACTTTTTTAATGTTTTAAAATAAACTTCTGGAATTGGGATAGGTAACATTTGTAGTTTGTATAGAATCTTGGGAAGGGTTAACATTTTAAAACTGTTTATTCTCCCTAACATAGACCTCTGTCTAAGTGTTATTTTATTTAGGTCTAGTTTAATATCGTTCAGTAAAGAGATAAAATTATGGTCGTAAATTAAATCAAGGGATGGGGTTAAATTAACTCCTAGATATTTAATTTCGGTATCTTTCCAAATAAAGGGGAAGTTATGTTTATATCTATTAACATCCTGTGCTTTCACGCTGATATTCAGAATTTCTGATTTTAAAGGATTCATTTTAAAATTTGATATTTCCCCATAAAGTTTGAGGGTTTTTAGGAGATTAGGGAGACTTATACTTGGATTCGTTATATATAACAGAATATCATCGGCGTAGGCCGCAAGTTTATATTCCTCATCGTCTATCCGTATCCCCACTATGTCAGGATTATTTCTAATGCTAATGAATAAGCGTTCCAATGATAAAATAAACAATAAGGGAGACAAGGGACAGCCCTGACGAGTCCCGTTAAACATCTCGAAAGGTCTAGATAACGATCCGTTTACCTTGACTCTAGCAGTAGGATGGTTATACAGGGCTTTTATCCAGCCCAAGATCTTCGAGCCAAACCCATAACATTGTAACGCCGCCTGCAAAAATCCCCAGTCTACTCTGTCAAACGCCTTTTTAGCGTCTATAGACAGAAGTAGACCTGGGTACTTGCTATCTTTTATTTCTTGAATCAGTAGAAGTGTCTTAATACTATTATCTCTACCTTCCCTGCCTGGGATAAACACCACTTGGTCGGTATGTACCAAATCATTCATAATGGTCTTAATTCTACTGTCTAAAATGTTTGCAAATAGCTTCACATCGGCATTTAATAAGGAAATGGGTCTGTAACTAGAGCACAGTAATGGGCTTTTGCCTGTTTTTGGAATAATCGTGATTGCTGCCTCCAATGCCTTGCGGCGGAACTCCCAGTTTGTGCCAATGCCATTCATGTAGGAACACATCCTGGGGACTAAAATCTCACTAAATTTCTTATAGTATATAGTAGTTAATCCGTCAGGACCAGGGCTTTTCCCAGTGGGGGATTCATTTAGATTATGTAAGATTTCCAATTCTGTAATAGGGTCTTCTAGGCTGCTGAGTTTATCAGCTGATATTTTTTTTATGAAACATGTTTCTTTTAAGAACCTATTAGTGCTCTCTAGCCTCCGATTTGCCTTTTCGGGAGAATCTCCTTGCAAAATTGAGTACAACTTCCCGTAGTATTTCTGAAATGTCTGCGCAATTTCGGGGGTTGTATGTACCTTGATCCTATTATACGTTTGAATGCTTTCAATAAAGTTTCCTCTACGGTCGTTTTTTGGTACTTAAGCTAAATATTTACCCGATAGATCCCCTCCTTGGTATCTTTCTCTCCTAATTTTTTGGCAGGCTAATCTATATTCTTGTTCCATATATTCCCTTAATTCCTCCCTTTTCAGAAAAACTAGGCGCTCGGTAGCTGCATCTCCTGTATATTTATGTTTTTGTTCAAGATCGTGAATTATGTTATATAGTTCATCCCGTTTCCTCCTATATTTTTTTCAGCTGATCTGATTGCAATGAAGATCCCTGGATATAAGCCTTATGGGCCTCCCATACTAACGCTTCTGATGTAAATTCTGAGCTGTTTACTTTAAAATGCAATTTTAGCTCTTGTTTGATTCTTTCTATAACCTCATCGTCTTGTAATAGATCTTCATTTAATCTCCAAATTCTATCGTTCTTTTGAGTTCCTTCTATTTTGAGATCGACTGGGGCATGATCTGATAGGGTTACTATTCCAATATCTGAGCTTTTGACATTACCCAAGGAACCATGATCCACAAGGACTAAGTCAATTCTCGAATATGACCCGTGTACGGCAGAGCGGTATGTATAGTCACGAACTTTCGGATGTTGTATTCTCCATACATCCATCAGTTGATGTTTGTGTAGTTTCTTTTGGAGTGCATTTCGTTGTACACACCCAGCTCGCCGTGCACGTGATGTACAATCTTTATCAATGTTTAGGGTAAAGTTTATATCCCCAGCCATAATTATCCTGCCCCTCTTGAAATCCATAAACCTCTCTATTGCTTCCCGTAGGAATTTTATGGGGTTTTGATTAGGGCCATAGACATTGGCTATAGAATAGGCGACATCATTTATTTTGCCACTAAGAAAGAAAAAGATAGCGTCCCTCTGGATCTACCATTCTTTCCCCTAGGGCAAATCTAACCTCTCTAGCAAATCCAATGGCGACCCCCTTTGCACGTTTAATCGGAGAGTCCCCATAATACCATAACGGATATTCATATGAGCTTATTTTGAGATTCGAGTCCAATGAGATATGTGTTTTCTGTAATAATATAATATCTGCTTTTAGATATTTTAGTTCCCTAAATATATTACCCCTTTTGATAGGGTTATTCAAACCTCGTACATTATAAGATACAATTTTTAAAGTTCCCATCTTAAGTAAATAATCCTTCTTCCCATTCCCCTCATTTTATTATGCAGTACCAAATGTTTGAGTAAAAAATAATTGTATAATGGTAAGTTTTGATAAACAGAAACGCATCTGCTGAGAGTTCAGAGAATACCCCAACCTTTGACCTTAGAGTTGCAGACCTGCCCTCCTTCTTCCCGATTAAACAGGCGGGGTAGCCCCAGGAATATTGGATACTATTTTTTTTTAAGTGTTCTAAAAGGGGTTATTAGCAGTCTTCTTCTAGACAATGTTTCGGGAGACAGGTCTGGGAAGATCTGTAGGTTAACATCATTGAACTTAGCCTGTGTATTAGATCTTAGGCTTTGCAGAATCTGCTCTTTGTCTTGGAAGTTATGAAACTTTGCAATCACATCTCTGGGGATGTCTGCGGGCAGTTCTAAGGGTTTTCTAATCCGATGAAATCTTTCGAAATTATTTTTTTCATTTTCCCCAGCGTTTGACCAAATACTTTATCCAGTTTTTCTTGTAAGTTTTCTCCTTCCTGTTCCGGCAAGCCACGTATCCTTAAATTATTCCTTCGATTACGGTTTTCTTGATCTTCTAGTCTGTACCGCAAATTTTTTTTGTTCCCACTGTAGCTCCTTCATTTGTTTATTTAACTCGATCATTTCAGCGGCTTGGTTGTCAAATTTGTCCTCAGTTTCTTCCACTCTCCTTAATAAATGATTCATATCATCATGCACTATGGAGATCTCATTTTTTAAAGTGCCCTCCATCCATTTCTAATGTCATGCCTGTTAAGGTACAGCAGCATATTAGCTGTGGAAAAACTATTCCTAGGAACTAAAGAGCAGATTAAGCAGCATTTATTGTGGCCCAGTATTTACAAAAGAGTAGAGAATTTTTGTAAATCTTGCCAATAAATGCTCCCAACCACTACCACATTTCCAAAGTCCACTGATAGCCTTGCCTACATTATGAATCTCTGCTGCCTATAGACCTTTTTTATATGCAAGCTGACTTATGAGCCTTCTAGAATGATTTCACAGTTCTTACATTAAAGAGCAAGTGACGGTTACACCTTTTTCTTCCAGCTACAAGGTGTGCACTTTTGTATTGTGGGTTCCTCAACCACTTAACCACCAGCCGCCATCAAATAACGGCGGCAAGGTGGTTCCTTAACTCTGGGTGGATTATATAACGTCCTCCCAGAGTCGCTCTCCCGCACGCCCCCTGGGGCGCGCACACGGGAATGTTCGTGATCACGGATCGCGGTAAATTGCCGCTGATAGCGGCCGCTTACAACGTGATCGCTCCGTCCAATGACGGAGTGATCACATGTAAACAAACCAACGTCATTTGATGTACCGAGCAGTTTCGGGTGAGAGGGGGGAGCGTGGGTGTCAGCAGCGCTGTGGCTGGATCTGTGACTATTGCAGTCACAGATCCAGCCATCCCTGCTCAGCCATCCCTGCATTAACCCCTGCAATACTGTGCATTAACCCCTGCAATACTCTTCCTTCCCTGGGCAATACTCTGCAATACCCCCTGCGCAATACTCTGCAATACCCCATGCGCAATACTCTGCAATACTCCCTGCGCAATACTCTGCAATACTCCCTGCGCAATACACCCGCGCAATACTCTGCAATACCCCCGTGCAATACTCTGTAATACCCCCGCGCAATACTCTCCAATACCCCCGTGCAATACTCTGCAATACCCCCATGCAATACTCTGCAATACCCCCTGCGCAATACTCTGCAGTACCCCCTGTGCAATACTCTGCAGTACCCCCTGTGCAATACTCTGCAGTACCCCCTGCACAATACTCTGCAGTACACCCTGCGCAATACTCTGCAATACTCTTCCTTCCCTGCGCAATACTCTGCAATACCCCCTGCGCAATACTCTGCAATACCCCATGCGCAATACTCTGCAATACTCCCTGCGCAATACTCTGCAATACCCCCGCGCAATACTCTGCAATACACCCGCGCAATACTCTGCAATACCCCCGTGCAATACTCTGCAATACCCCCGCGCAATACTCTGCAATACCCCCGCGCAATACTCTGCAATACCCCCACGCAATTCTCTGCAGTACCCCCTGTGCAATACTCTGCAGTACCCCCTGTGCAATACGCTGCAGTACCCCCTGCGCAATACTCTGCAGTACCCTCTGCGCAGTACTCTGCACAATACTCTGCAGTACCCCCGCACAATACTCTGCAATACCCCCGCACAATACTCTGCAATACCCCGCACAATACTCTGCAATACCCCCGCACAATTCTCTGCAATACCCCCACAAAATACTCTGCACTACCCCCGCACAATATTCTGCAATACCCCCACACAATACTCTGCAATACCCCCACACAATACTCTGCACTACCCCCGCACAATATTCTGCAATACCCCCGCACAATACTCTGCAATACCCCCACACAATACTCTGCAATACCCCCACACAATACTTTGCAATACCCCGATTAGAGGAACTGAATTTATTCACTCTTGAGAAGAGGAGCATAAGGGGGGATATGATCAACATGTACAAATACATAAGAGGTCCATATAGTGAACTTGGTGTTGTGTTATTCACTTTAAGGTCAACACTGAGGACTGAGGACAAGGGGGCACTCTTTACGTCTGGAGGAAAAGAGATTTCACCTCCAAATACGGAAAGGTTTCTTCACAGTAAGAGCTGTGAAAATGTGGAACAGACTCCCTCCAGAGGTGGTTCTGGCCAGCTCAGTAGATTGCTTTAAGAGAGGCCTGGATTCTTTCCTAAATGCACATAATATAACTGAGTACTAAGTTTTGTAGGTAAAGTTGATCCGGGGTAAATCCGATTGCCTTTCGGGGGATCAGGAAGGAATTTTTTCCCCTCCGGTAGCAAATTGGATCATCGCTCTGCTGGGGTTTTTTGCCTTCCTCTGGATCAACTGTGGGTATGGAGTTGGGTGTATGGGAGGATGTACTGTGTTTTACTTTGTTTTATATTTTTTTATTTTTATGGTTGAACTGGATGGACTTGTGTCTTTTTTCAACCTGACTAACTATGTAACTATGTAACTATGTAACCACTTTAACAAAATGAGCATTTTCTCCTTTCAGTGAGCAAATAAGAGAAATGTATTGTTAGAGTTTACATGCACTTTAACAACTCCCGCCCACACTATAGCCGATTGATGGCTACAGCGTTAGCCTCCATTGCTGGGAGGCCGTCAATAGATGTTCTCCTGTGCATGAGCTGCCTGCGAGCCCCCTGCGGCACGTTCTGTAATCACAGATTCAATGAGACTCGGCTGATCACAGATAGGAGTAAGGGGCAGGGGCTGATCCCAGGCTCCTTACCACGTGATTAGCTGTTATTTGGGCTTTAACTCACTTTCTGTCCTAGGGTGACAAACAGGACTTCTGTTAGAAATCACATCCTTTAGTGCCATCTATTAGTGCCCACTGGTGCTACCCTATCAGTGCCACCTATCAGTGCCCATTAGTGCAGCCTATCCATGTCTATCAGTGCAGCCTATCAATGCCCATCAGTGCTGCCTACCAGTGAAGGAGAAAAATGACATGGTTTCAAAATGTTATAGCAAACAATGAAACTGTTTTGTTTTTTGTTTTTTTCTGAATTTTCTGGCTTTTTTTTTTTTTTTGCAAAAAAATAAATAAAAAAAAACAGCAGTGGTTAAATACCACCAAAAGCTCTATTTGTGGGGAAACAATTATAAAAACTAAATTTGGGTACAGTGTTGCATGACCGCACAATTGTCATTCAAAGTGTGACAGTGCCCCCTGGGCCGGAAGGGGGTTTGAGTGCCCAGTAAGCAAGTGGTTAAAAATCTTCATTGAAGCTTCCATAACTGACACATAAAGCTTGAACCCCTGCAAGGATTCCTAATATACTTGTTTGCTGGACTAAAACATTCCAAATAGAATTCACTGTTGATAAGAGATTGTAACCCTCCGATACCTATAAAATCAATGTTTTCCACAAAAAATCGAAGAATCAATAAGCAAAATATCTAACTTCTCTTAAACTGTATATATGTGTATGCAGATTGAATGCCTTAGTAATATTTTTCAGTGTGAACGTTTTTGAAGGACTTTTTTTATTTTGCCCTTACCATAAAATTTTTTTTTTTTTTTGCTCATACTTATATAAAACAATTTTTATAAAGTGTTACATGTGAAGGACACAATTTGCAGCTCATTTGTCAGTCTATAAGACGCATTCTGTTTATAGCAGTTCATCAGCAAGAAGGTTTTCTCGTTCACCAACTGGGTTAAAAACTGTTAATGATGTGTCAGCTTAAGCCAAAATGTCTCAAGAAAATTGATGTACAAAAGCCCAGGAAAGGAGTATTTACACCTGAAGAATAAAACAAACCTTCAAGACAAAACATTACAATGGAAAATTGTAACCTAAACAATATAGACGAATTTTAAATAAAGCATCAGTCTTTCTACCTGGGTGAATTGACGTTGTTAGCATTATTGTCTACACTGGTGGGCTGCAGGCATGAGTTTAAATGTGCAGCGGCCATCGATCAGAGGTCAGGACTTTTCTCTGATCATTTAAAAACCCAAAGGATGGCTACAGACAGAGCAAAGGGGTGCATCAAAGACAATGACTCTATTCCCCTATCAACACAGGCACAGCCATTGTGTTCTCCTGGCGAGGAGGGGAGTCATCCCACTCAGGAAAACACAGTGATTACTGCTAATGGCTTTAACAGCCTTTAGCAATAATCTTATGTAAAATCCAACAGGCTGGTTTTAACCAAGTTGATTGAGGTATCAACTTAGTTACATTCAGCCTGCCCATACATGGTTTGAATGTCAGCCAGTTCCGGCTAAACTGGCCGAGATTCGAACTGTCTATCGCCGGCTTTACATGGAAGAGCTATCAAAACATAAAAGTTTGCTGTACCTTAACCACTTGCCAACTGCAAGCTGTTGATTGACGATGGCAGAATGGCACTCCTGTGTGAATCACCATAGCTGTACGGCAGGCGCTTTAAGGAGTATAGGGGGCACGCGCTCGCCACGTCCCTAAGGAGCCGATCCTCATGCCCGGCGGCTGCGATGTCTTCTTTTGTTTATAGCACAAAAAGTAAAAAATGCAGAGGTGATCAAATACCACCAAAAGCTCTATAAGTGGGGAAAAAAAAGGACTTACATTTTGTTTGGGTACAACGCCGCACGACCGCAGAATTGTCAGTTAAAGCAACCCAGTGCCGTATCGCAAAAAAATGGCCTGGTCAGGAAGAGGCTAAATCCTTCCCAAGCTGAAGTGGTTAAATAAAAATTGCTTTAAAGTTGACGTCAAGTCAAAATAGGTCAATAATAAACTGCGCTGGAAAGTAGCTAGGTGCAAAGTTTACACTGAAGTGTCTTTGGAGGTTGGGTGCACAGATCTGTGTTTGTCCTGAGCATATATAAATTCACTTATGCCACATACACACGATCGGTTCATCCGATGAAAGCGGACCGATGGATTTTTTCATCAGATATCTCCTTCATCAGTCTTGCCTGCACAACATTAGTTAAAAATCTGATTGTGTCCAACGCGGTGACGTAAAACACAACAACGTGCACAGAAAAATGAAGTTCAATGCTTCCGAGAATGCGTCGACTTGATTCTAAGCATGCATGGATTTTTGACCGATGGATTTTCCTACAGACGATCGTTTTTTTCTATAGTTTTTTTTAACCATTAGATAATTTTACCGATGGGAAAAAAAAACGATCGGACCGTTTTCATCAGACAACCCGATCGTGTGTACAGGGCATTACTGTTTACTGAATCTACCTCTGCTGGAAGTCTCTTCCAAGCACCAATTACCCTTTTGGTAAAACAACACTTTCCAAGGTTAGTTTAAAACTTTTCTCTTGATAGTTTTAAGTCATTCCCTCCTCGTGTTCTTGATGCTAGCTTTGTTTTTTTATTGAAACTTCAGCATTCGTCAACCTTATTTCTACCCACGGATTTAATACAAAAGAAGTTCCTCCAGTCTTCCCAGATACATTTTATCCCTCAAGCCTTTCATCATTTTGATACCCATCTTTGGACTTGTTCTATCTTATCTTCATATTTTTGTAAGTGAGGTCTGGACAAAGTATTCTAAATAAGGTCTACTTAAAGTTGGCCATACATGGATCAAAATTTGTTCGGTTCAGCAGGGACCAGCTGAATTTCAATCCATTTGTTCCTGTTGACCTTAGTACTTCCTGCAAATCAAACCTTGCAATTTGTCCAGAATCAAAATAATGTCAATGCAATAGTATAGGACACTTCAAACTGACATCCTGGGCAGCAAATCATGTGCCATTACAGACCATTTTGAGCCTAGCTCACCCAACACTCCAAAACCTCCTGAGACCAGTCGTATGGTTCTCCAGACTTACACCACGAGACATCTTAATGCCAAACCTCTACCTAGTCTAAATGCATCTGTTACTCTGTTTTCTCTTTTGATGCCTGCAAATCAGGTATTGGATTCTACCACCTTCAGTCTGAAGGAATTGATATATCATACCTTGCTAGGTACTGTACATGGCTCACAGAAAACGTATTGCCACTGGTCTCATGAAATTCACAGATTTCTGAAAAATGCAGAAGCTAGACTTTTATGTTTAAGTCAGTGGTGTGGGATTTTAGCATCTCACCTATGCAAGAACTTGATTTGTTATTCAGATGGTTAGGTCCCACTTTTGCTTTTGAGAAATTAGAGCAAATTTACAGCAGTCCTAAAGTAACAGAACTTGGCTTATTTGGGGGGGGGGGGCACTGCCCTCCCAGAACTGGATGACCGCGCTGTAGCCGAATGATTGCTACAGCCTGGGGCACTGCGCCACCCCCCTAAAAATACCTCCAAGACAAACGTCTTGTTTGCCTTGCAGTAGATATGCCCCTGCTCACTGCAGCCATGTTGCGTGTTTTGGAACCTTTGATGAAAGCTGACAGTTCTTTGTAAGGAACTTGCCTTTTTTTATCTTTATTCTTTATCTTTATTATTTTCTTTTTTCTTTTTTTTTTTGCATTGCTACAAGTCCCCATGTCAGTGCCTCAATTCCAAGCTTTTTGTTTGAAAATACCTTGCATTTAATCCCTATAAATGGTCAGAATTGAATAACAAGATTTACCCATAAACTTGCAGTTCACCACAAAGTTAATGAATTCAGAGCAAGATTTGAAAAACTGTTTACTAACCAAAATATGATAGATTCTCTCTTCCCTAGAGATCCAGCTTTGCTATCCTTTTAAATATTTTGTTTGGGCCCAGCTGACCTAAGCAAACTATTTCCTTAATGCATGTGGCTGCTGTATAAACTGTATGTAGCATTATCTACATACAGTATACAGCCCTGTTTTCTGACAACAATATGGGGACTTTCCATCCTATTCCCAGAACAGAATTTAGTTAGGCTAAATGCTGTTTTTATGATTGAATACAAGGCTTCCTAACTATTAGGCTGAGATGGAGTGGTGGGCAGATGACATTACAGTCATCATCTCAGCCATTCGGAGGAAGCCTTGCATTGATTGATAAAATCAAATTCTTCCTGTGAATGAATGAGAAGTGCTCAGCCTGATTCCATTTTGTTCTGGGAGCAGGACATGAAGTCCACATACCACTGCCAAAAAACAGCACTGTACGATGAAAGTAACTGATGCCACATTCCGTTTATATGATGCTGACATTGGCCACATGTATTAGTAAAGGAAATAGTTTTTAATAGTTTAAACAATTTTTATTCATTTTTTTTTATCAGGCTGTATAATACTTTCTCATGCCTTGATTTTATCTGTAATCACATCTCAATTTTCTGAGCTGTTTTGATTAGCAATCTCCATGTGGATCAGTGAATAAAAAATAAATAGTGACCATAGGCAGCAGGACTGTATCGGTATATAAATTCTTCATGTACAACACTTTCAAATCATTCCCATCACTCTGCGAGATCTATGGCCTTCCATTCTCTGAACTCTTCCGATACCTGCAAATCAAACACTTTCTTACCCCATGTGCCCCTTCCGACTCTTTATTAGACCCAGGTTTCATACTTTTCGAATGGGCATGCAAATCTAACCACCATAGACATAGGCATACCTCCAAACTATATGCCCTTCTCCTTACCCCTGATGCAGCAAAACCCCTGGCTTATGTTAGGAAATGGGAGAAAGACCTTAACTCTTACTCTTGACCATGCCAATTGGTCACTAAACTGCCAAGCGACTAAATCTTTCTCCCCCAACATTACTGCCCTAGAAACAAATACAAAGTGCTTACCAGATGGTAAAGGTTTTGGGACTAGTCAAAGGTGTCAATATAAAGCATAAATAAGTATTTATTTGTTTGCCATGATGGAGTAGGTACATAACAAACAATACATGCATATAATGACACATAATATAACAAATCATGAATCATTTACATATTAAAACCTATAAGCATAATGTACAAAAACATTGTCCTCAATAGTAAAAAAAAAAACACTGTAATATAGTAGTTGTATTCAAAAGTATTGCCTGGATGCAAACATCATATGGGTATGTATAAATTGCATCTGGATTAAGTCCGATGCACTTATTGTAATCTATCCAACCATCAGGGACGGATGCATGATACATCTATAAAGAAAGGTAAGTATGTCGAAGTAAACTTTTCATAGAGAAAAATTGGAAAAAGTAGTGATACATCCAGGGAGGGTAAAGATAACCATCCCTGTGGGACTCACTTATCTGTTTAGTGTAAAGCACACACCACCAGGGTGCTTGGGCCATGGAGAGTGCCTGACCAGGAAGCTGTGATGACAGGGTACGATGGAGACACAGGGAGCATGTGTGTGAATATATATCAAAGTGTCTGGAATGTAGGGACAAGAGAGCTCCATTCTGTGGATTAGGGATGAGCGGAACACCCCCGCTCATCGAACGGACAGAACTTTTGCGCAAACATTTAGAACCCCATTGACGTGAATGGGACTCGAACGTTCGAATTCAAAAGTGCTCATTTTACATCCACCCCAGTAGGAGCTTCCTTCCTGGGGGATCCTAGATTTCCCTCTGCTTTTGACCACCCGGCCTCGTTTGAGACCTGGAGGGCCTCAGGCTTAACGAGACTAGAGAAGTTTCTGGTGAACGCTAATTTTGTTACCTTTGCCCATTTGCAGTCTCTCCACCCTCTCCCATCTAGTGAGTTTTTTCATTTCCTTCAGATTAGGCACTTTTTTCAAAGCCATTACACCTTTCCCATTGCTGGTCTGAGCTCCTCATTTGAAGACATTTGTTACTCAGCCCCTAGGCAGAAGGGTCTCATCTCAGTAGTCTATAGACTCATGGATTCGGCAGATGACTCTTTGACGATGAGATATAGACTGCAATGGCAGCGGGAACTTAATCTGGAAGATGGTGACCTGGATTGGGTGAAGGGTTGGCATAACATGCGCAAATGCACAAAATCTTTGACGGCCAGGGAGACTGCGGTTAAGTTACTGACTAGTTGGTATTACACCCCTCTTCGTCTTAGTAAGATTTACCCGCAGGCTTCCCCTGCCTGCTTTCGGGGGTTTACACAGCTGGGCTCTTTCTTTCATCTGTTTGGGACTGTGAGAAGATACGTCCTACTTGGAAGGCAGTTTTGGAGTTGATAGATTAGCCACAGAACCAGTCAATTTATCGTATAAGAATTGCCTGCTCTTTCAGTCCCAACCAGATGTCCCCAGGTGTACCATGCAGCTGATCCACACGATATGCATAGCGGTCCACTGGGCGATAGCACTTCAATTTCACATGTTGATCAGATGATGTTGTCAGAAAAAATATTTCATACCCTTCACGACTCTGTCCCAGCTTATGACGCTAAATGAAACCCCTGGTTTTTGTTTAGACTGCAAAAATAACTGACCCCAACTCACTGAACTTCTACTCGGTTTTTCATATGGCTTTTATTTTTATTTCTCTTGTTATCTGTTGGTTTCTCTTACATGTTGGTTTATCTGTATCTTGTGTGACCCTTTGATACAAAGTTTAATTCATTATGTACACTTAGTCTTGCTTGTTCCCCTGGAACTCTGTATTTATAATAGGCACGATGTTTTGATTCAATACCGTGTTCCACAGTTCTGACCCACCCTTGAGATGAATGCAATGACGCTGTCTCTCATGCTTTTTGTAGTGGTTTCTTTGTATCTAATGTTATGCTTGTTTTATTCTCAATAAAACTTTTTGAAAACAAAAAAGTGCTAATTTTAAAGCCCCATATGCAAGTTATTGTCGGAAAACGTCTTTGAGAACCCAGGTCTTACCCCAGGGAACATGTATCAATGGAAAAAAGTTTTAAAAACTGTAGTTTTTTTTCTGGAGCAGTGATTTTAATGATGCAGCATCATTAAAAACACTGCTCCAGAAAAAACGACCATTTAAAAAAAAAAAATTCCATTGATACATGTTCCCTGGGGCAAGACCCGGGTTCTCAAAAACAATTTTACATGCATACTATATACACCCAGCAGGTACAATATTTAAAGGATTTTTTTTTTTTTTAAGCATCATGATGCTTAAATAAAAAATAAAAAAAATGAAAAATTCCTTTAAATACTGTACCTTTAAGTATAGTATGCCTGTGTAGCTTTATGGTGTACACTGCAGAGGACACTATATGGCAATACAACCATGTGAGAATACTGCAGCTAGCACAATCAACTACCTGCCAGTAAATTAGGAAGAACTGATCTAGCTAAGCTATACAGTGTATTAATATATATATACAACACCTGGGATGTATATATATCCTCTACACACTGTGGGCCAGATTCTCAAAAGAGATACGATGGTGTATCGCAGGAAACACCATCGTATCTCTGTTTTTTTCCGCGGGTATCTATGCGTCTGATTCATAGAATCATTTACGCATAGATACAGCGAAGATCCGACAGGTATAAAACACTTACACCGTCGGATCTTAGATGTAATTACTTCGCTGGCCGCTAGGTGGCCTTTATGTTGATTTCTCATTTGCCTATGCAAATGAGCCTATTACGCCGATTCCCGAAAGTTTTTACGCCGCCGCGTCGTTGTTTCCGTAAGCGTAAACCTACCCCTGCTATATGAGGGGTAGGCTTACGAAGTTCCGTTGTATGCCATGTTAAGTATGGCGTCGGGTCAGCGTCGTCTTTTTCCGTCGGTTACGTCGTTTTACTAAGTCGTTCGCGAATAGGGCATTGCGTAAGTGACGATCACGTCGTTTTTTAAGTCGGTTTCAACGACGTTTTCCGACGTGAGCTGGACTGGACTTTTTTCCGGGCTGGCACATGCGCAGTTCGATCGACATGGGGGCGCGCTTAATTTAAATACAAGCCTCCCCCTTTGAATTACGCGGGGATATACGCCAGGCCATTTACACTACGCCGCAAACTATGGAGCAAGTGCTTGGAGAATACGGAACTTGCTCCAGTAAGTTGCGGCGGCGTAGTGTAAATGGCTTACGCTATGCCGCCGCGGATTCTACCAGAATCTGGCCCTGTAACATTAACTGACTGACTGCCTGCCTGCTCTATCTACCTAGAAAAAATGACTCTCTCTCTCTCTCTCTCTCTCTCTCTCTCTCCAGCGCCGGAACACACTACACAAGGCCGACCTGCAGGTGGTCTTTTATAGTGTGGGGCGTGTACTAAACCCACTAAGTCATAATTAGCCAAAGCCACCCTGGCTTTGGCCAATTATGGCTCTCTATACTGACGGCGCTGTGATTGGCCAAGCATGCGGGTCATAGTGCATGCTTGACCAATCATCAGCGTGCAATGCCGAATCATGAATTATGGGCCGTGGCGCGTCACTCGAATTTGGTGCGAACGACCCGTTTTGTTCGTATTTTGACGAACGATCGAACATACAATGTTCGAGTCCAACATACGTTCGACTCCAACACGAAGCTCATCCCTACTGTGGATCAATAAGAAATATAATTGCCAAAAGGTGCAAAAATGTATATATGTGAACTGTCAACAAAAAATGAAGATAACGTTACATTATAAGTACAAGCTACTGTATGAGACAGCTTAATTCTGATTAAGATGAGTGAAACTCTGGAATCCGAAACCACATATAATGTGCTAATAATACAGTCCTGATCAAAAGTTTAAGACCACTTGAAAAATGGCAAAAAATCATATTTTACATTGTTGGATCTTAACAAGGTTCCAAGTAGAGCTTCAACATGCAACAAGAAGAAATGAGAGTGAGACAAAACATTTTTTGAGCATTCAATTAATTGAAAATAACGATTAAACTGAAATAGGCTGTTTTTCAGCTGATCAAAAGTTTAGGACCACACCTCCAAAAAAAAAACTAACCCCCCCCCCCCAAACAAAAATCCAACTTCCAAACATGATCTCAAGAAATGAGTAGCTCTGCCGTTATTGTTGATCACTTCAAAAATTTGTTTCGGCATGCTTAATGCAAGCGTTTCCATGAGGTGAGTGGGAACATTTCTCCAAGTGGTGAAGACAGCCACACGAAGGCTGTCTGGAACAGTTGTCTATTTTTGTAAACTTCCCTTGCCATCCATCCCAAAAGGTTCTCAATTGGATTTAGATCAGGGGAACACGCAGCATGGGCCAAAAGAGTAATGTTATTCTCCTGGAAGAAGTCCCTTGTCCTGCGGCCATTGTGTACTGTAGGTTGTCCTGTTGAAAAACCCAGTCGTTACCACGCAGATGAGGGCCCTCAGTCATAAGGAATGCTCTCTGCAACATCTGGACATAGCCAGCGGCCGTTTGACGCCCCTGCACTTCCTGAAGCTCCATTGTTCCACTGAAGGAAAAAGCACCCCAGACCATTATGGCGCCCCTCCACTGTGGTGGATAGAAAACATCTCAGGTGGGATCTGCTTGTCATGCCAGTCATGCTTGATGGTTTCCAACGTTGCTGGCATGACAAGCAGATCCCACCTGAGATGTTTTCTACGCGCCACAGTGGAGGGGGCGCCATAATGGTCTGGGGTGCTTTTTACCTCAGTGGAACAATGGAGCTTCAGGAAGTGCAGGGGCACTTACCTCATGGAAACGCTTGCATCAAGCATGCCAATTTTTTTTTGAAGTGATCAATAATAACGGCAGAGCTACTCATTACTGAGTTCATGTTTGGAAGTTGGATTTCTGTTTTGGTGGGTATTTATATATATATATATATGTATATATATATATATATATATATATAGTCACCATTGTCTCTACTAATCTTGGAGAGAAAGCCAGCCTGACATATTGGAACAAATGGGTGTGAACTGAATGTAGTGAGACTATGTAGACGAGTCATTTAAGTCTGATAAGAGTACATTTCTTACATTGGTGATGGCTCACGTAGTGACTACATTTTATGGAGTAGTATGATCTCTGCACAATATCAGTGGGGTTTTCCTCAAGAGACATATTGGATTTGGACTATTTCATATACTTTATTTAATTTTGATTTCATTTTGATGTGGATTTTTTTCCCACTATGTTAGCGAGGCAACATATATGATATACCGTATATACTCAAGTATAAGCCGACCCAAATATAAGCTGAGGCACCTAAATTTACCACAAACAAATGAGAAAACGTATTGACTCGGGTATAAGCCTAGGGCAGTGGTTTTCAACCTGGGGGTCGGGACCCCCTCAGGGGTCAAATGACCATTTGCCAGGGGTCACCGAATCCTGGGCTGTTCCTGAAGCCCTCGCTGCTCTCCCAGCCTTTTTTACGGCCACCCAGCAGGGCTGTTCCTGGAGGCCACACCCGCCCACTCAGTCTCTTCGCAGCCACCCATTCTGTTCACAGCATGGTTGGGGGGCAGAGACTAGAGGTCACCTGACCGGCTAGGAATGTGAAGTGGGAGGGGCTGGATGAGACCCTATCTCCTGATTTCGGCATAGGTGTCACTGCTATGAGACACTTGAACCCGAAGACACAGTGAGTAACACTTATAGTTGCCATTAAAAGTCCCTACGACAGTTCTCAGATCAGCAGATGACCTTGATCAAGAGCACCTAAGTTGGCAACTTAGAACTCTCCCCAGCACAACCGCTTATTCCAACTCCCCACCAAGGAGTAAGAGAAGGAGTAAAAATAGAGAATACATAAAAGGAAAAAATAAAAGGGGGAAGAAAGAATAAGAGAAAGAACAAGAAAGATGGCAAAAAAAATAAAAAATTAGGATAGAGAGACATAAAAGAAGAACAAAGAGCAAGAGTGGTACATCCTAAAATGTACCATAAGGGGATTTAATATTGTATGAGTGGAAGGGAGCGCTAAATGTCTGTGGGTTAGGGGTGCAAATTACTTGTCTTGCCTTGGGTGCTGACAACCCACGCTACAATTTTTTTTTTTTACTGTTGGGGGTCCCCACAACTTGGGAAATTGTATCAAGTGGTCACGGCACTAGAAGGTTGAGAACCACTGGCCTAGGGTGTCCATCTGTATGCCTCACTGTGCCTCATTTTGCCTCACTGTGTCCATGTGCATGCCTCACGGTGTCCATGCCGCACTGTGCCCTACTGTGCCCATACCTCACAGTGCCCATGCCTCACTGTCACTGTGCCCATGCCTCACTGTGTCCATGCCTTACTGTGCCCAATCTCCCTACCTGATCTCCTGCGCTGTGTGACTAGACTGATGTTTAACATAGGAGTTTATGGAAGGGGTGCCCAGATTTCAAAAATTGGTTCTCCCCAGCCGTAGGTCCCCTGTACAACAAACTTTGCACACTTGTAGAGATAGAGTGGGGCTACGTGTTTGCCAGGTTAGGGGTCCAGGGGACCTACAGCTGGCCGGGATCAGGCACACAAAAGAGAAGATGGACACAGACTTGAGTATAAGTCAAGGGGGGGATTTTCAGCACAAAAAAATGTGCTGAAAAACTCGACTTATACTCGAGTATATACAGTATATGTTTATTTTGTTGGTCTTACTATTGGTTGCCAGCAGCTGTGTTTATTATCACTAGCTACACCATTTTCTATTTGTGTTTAATGCCAAAACATTGCCTTCCACGCAGTGGCGGCCCGTCCATAGGGAGCGCCCGGGCGCCTCCCCCACCCCCAGTCAAAACTAAAATCTATTTAAACATGTCCCTTTAAGGGAAAAAATCCAAAAAAGGTCCTTAGGTGCACTGTGTCCGAGCGCCGGGTGCCGGGCACAGTGCAGTGTGGGTAGCGCCACGTCTGTGCAATCACGGGATTGCAGACGAGGCGCTACATTGGCAGCAAAAAAACGCCTTTGTGGTGCTCTCCATCGCGCCACTTGCTTCCGGCACGATGGACTGTATTGTTATGTTATGGCTGGGCGGGTGCACACCTTCTGTGTGCATCCGCCCGTCTCTGTGCTAGTCCTGACATCACAGGAAGAACAGGAAGTGACGTCAGGACTCTCAAGCTGAGCTATGCTGCTGCCTGCCAAGCCATTCAATGCCGATCTCAGCAACAGGTAGGTAAAGCTTTAAAATTTTTAGATCGGCAAAAATGATGGGCGTTAGTGGCCCCCCCCACCCCGCTTATTACAGTTGTTGTTTTATTTAATGTGCTGATTAAACTGCGGCCCCCCTCTTAATAACTTTTTTTAATTCAGCGAAAATAGTGGGCGTTAGCGCCCCCCCCGCTTATTACAGTTGTTTTACTTAATGTGCGGCAAAAATAGCGGCAGTTTGGCGAAAAATAGCGGCCCCTACAAAAAAATAGCACAGGAATTATTTCCAACTCACATTGACCCAGCTTGGCAGGATGTAATAATTTTTGTGCTATATCTGAAGAATTGCTGGGTTTTGTGATGTCACCTATGCCTGTTTTTGAGTATTTCTGAAGGTGGATTTTAAAGCTGGTTTCTGCCATAAGCCATATGTTTCCTTTTTACTCAGCTCTGTCAGTATATCTACTTGTGTTTTATACAGTGACAGGCATATTGAGGGTGCACCAGCCTGGAACATTACACCTTTTGTCTTAGGCCGCATACACACGACCAAATAAATCTGTTCAAATCGGTCTGACAGACCGATTTGATCAGATTTGTCTGCTGGGCTGTTTTGGTTTGAGTGGGAGGGACCAAACGTGGAGGGGCGAGGTTTTGCGCCCTCCCAGCCTAAAACATCACCAGCCGCCACTGCTTCCACGTGATGGAACAGAGCTGGAATGTGCAAAGAAATAGCAACTGGGAATATGCCATTGTGGTACAGTACATTCTTCAAATTCACAGAAGGGGACAGAATCCACCTGACAGAAAGGCAGGAGTTTGGACAAGCTGGAATTAAGATGCCGGGCATGTAGGTGACTTTAAGCACTGAGCCGTGGTTAGACAATTGCACATGGGGGCTAAGAATATGCATCCATCATACATACTACTTGGAGAATACAACTGAGGTAATCTATAGTGGAGAAGGATCTGGGGGTTTTGGTAGATCATAAGCTCAATAATAGCGTGCAATGCCACGCTGCGATTTCCAAAGTGAACAAAGTCCTTTCTTGTATTAAGAGAAGTTTGGACTCCAGAGAGCAAGATATCATTTTGCCCCTGTACAAATCAGTAGTAAGAGATCATCTGGAATATTCAGTTCAGTTTTGGGCATCGGTTCTCAAAGAAGATATCGGGGAACTGTGGAAAGTACAGAGAAGGGAAACAAACTGAAAATAGGCATGGAGGAGCTCCGTTAGGAGCCTTGCAAAAGATTAGAGGAACTGAATTTATTCTCTCTTTAGGAGATTAAAGGGGGATACGATCAACATGAACAAATACATAAGTGGTCCATATAGTGAACTTGGTGTTGCGTTATTGACCTTAAGGTCATCACAGAGGACAGGCAGTGTTTCCAAAGCGCCTTAAAAGCGCATCGAAAGCGTTGCAAAGCTGGACTTTTTACCTTGTTTTTAAGGTAGAAACCGCCCCACTAGCGGCCAAAAAGTGGCCAGCTCAATAGATTATTGCTTTAAAAAGGCCTGGATTCTTTCCTAAATGTACATATTATAACTTGGTACTGACATTTATAGGTAAAATTGGTCCAGGGACAATTCGATTGCCTCTCGGGGGATCAGGAAGGAATTTTTTCCCCTGCTGTAGAAAAGTGGAGCATGCTATGCTGAAGTTTTTTGCCTTCCTCAAAGTGAAGGCTTGTGTATTTGGGATTGTAATTTAATTTTATTTTTTTGGTTGAACTAGATGGACTTCTATCTTTTTTTCAACCTGTCCAATCACTGCTCTGACAGTGCTTTGCTCGGCCCAGCCATTCGTCCAAAACTAACTACTAATAACATTATTTAAGTTGAGGCACACAAAATTCTAGTTATAACTGTGACCTAATCAGTCACCTACTACCCAGAAATAACATTCTATGTACTTTATATCTGCAGTCATATCGTGGTCCTTATTCAGGTACAAATGATCACATTTACCTGAATATATGATAGGATTGGGCGCAAAGCTTAAGTGGAATTGAGCTTGGCTAAATCTCATGCCATGATATTTAAACCAGTAGTAGACAATAGGCGTAATACACACACCCAAAAATGTCTAAAAAAGGTAGTATGTGTAGTATGTCCTTTCTTTTATCAACAATGTTCAAACATGAGAAAGATCCAAAATAGTATTTCTACCTTGTATCTGCAATGTTTCATTCATCTGCAGACCAATGGAATGATCCACAATCTGCATATGATGTCATCTTACAATTTTTTTAAATAAAACGTGTTGCTATTTACTGCTTAGTTTATTACTGATCAGCCCTAGTTGTTTGCTTCTGCTTCTTCACTCAACTATGATTTTTTTCTCGCTGACTTCTATTTTTACAATCATAAATGATCAAATGTTTTTATTTGATTCATTTTGTTCACAATTTTTTTATTGTTTGCCGAAAAATGGAAATAAATTGAAAGAAAAAAGCTTTTATTTTAATTGTAAATAACTTTGAGACACTTATGGCGCGTACACACGATCACTTTTCGGCATGAAAAAATATGACTTTTTTCATCATGGAAAAAAATGTTTTTCCTACTTCATCATTAAAAACGACGTTGCCCACACACCATCGCTTTTGCAAAATGCTCTAGCAAAGCGCGGTTACGTACAGCACGTACGACGGCACTATAAAGGGGCATTTCCATGCGGAAGACGCCACCCTTGGGGCTGCTTTTGCTGATATTGTGTTACCACATGTTAGTAAAAGTTTTTGGTGAGAGACGATTCACGCTTTTCAGTCTTTGTGCTTTAAAGATCGTTTTCTTTCGTACAGTTTGTGCTTTTGGGTTTTATCTGTCTTACAGTGCTTGTATTCAGTTTGTATCTGTTTTTGCGGTGCGTTCTTGTCTGCTCGTTCCTGTTTTTCAGGTTGTTGTTCAGAGGCCTTTCTATTCTTCAGGGCGTTCTTTTTAAGTCCGATCTGATTAGACGACCGTTATCAAATGATGTTACGGGTACGTTCTCGTCACCGAGATCGTGCTGTGCTTGGTGCAGGGATTTGTGCTTTATCCTGGCTCTGGTCCATGAACAGGGTGAGGAGGAGTTTGTGGGCCAAAAACTGGTTTCTCCGCAGGGACCAGTTCTCTCATATGCCTCTGCTGCGGGATATCCAAGAAAATAACCCTGATGATTTCAGGAATGTTCTGACGATGTCTGACCCCGTATTCCAGCAGCTTTTGGCTTCGGTGTCGTCATATATCATCAGGCAGGACACTGTTATGCGGGAAGCCATCACTGCTGAGCAGCGGCTAGTTGCTACATTGCGCTACCTTGCAACAGGGAGAAGTCTGCAGGACTTGAAGTTCTCGACGGGCATCTCCCCCCAGGCTCTGGGCATCATAATCCCGGATACCTGTTTGGCCATAATACAGGTTCTGCAGGAGGACTATGTTAAGGTAAGTTGTGTCCTTTAATCTCCCAAACTAGGTATTTATTGTATGCTGTTTTTTTTTTCTTTCAAACAGTCCCTAGTTAACCTGTTTGTAATATGCTGTGAATGTTCCCTTCGTCCCCATGCATGCTGTAAGGTTGTTATGTTTGTTTTTTGGCCTACATGCATATTTCCAATAGCCAACCTCTCCAGCACTCTATTCTGGGCCCAAACACACCTAGCCTAGTCACTTCTCCCATTTATTTTTGCCTCCATTGTAGTGCCCCATTTGGTGTCTCCCTATATCCCCCATTTTTTTTGCCTCCATTGTAGTCCTTGTCCACCCCCCCCCTAAATGTGTGCATTTTTAAAATGTTGTTTAATTCACATAGAGTGCATTTTTTGGGGTGGTTTTTGAGGTCGCCAACTCATCTTGGGCCCCCCTCCCCATAAGCAATACTTTTTTGGACCATCAGAGGTGGTGAAGAATCTGCTTAGTGATCCATTATTATTTCTGGCTCTTAAAATAATACTTTAAATTAATGATCTCCTGGTTTTTTTCTCCAAGAATGTGTTTTGATATTCTGATTGCAATGTTTGTTTGAATATTTTTTATTTTGTTTTTCTCTACAGTTCCCCACCACGCCACAGGAATGGCAGACTGTGGCAGCAGATTTTGCGCAGTGTTGGAACTTTCCGAACTGCGGAGGAGCCATTGATGGCAAGCACGTCCGCATCGTGCCACCACCCCAGTCGGGATCCCATTTTTATAATTATAAGGGGTTCCACAGCATCGTGCTGAAGGCGGTGATGTCTGACAACTACACATTTTTATACCTTGATGTTGGGGAAAAATGGGCGGATGTCGGATGGCGGGGTCTTTGCTCAGACCGAGTTCACCCAACGGCTTTAGTCGGAGGACTTAGGATTGCCATCTGCGGAGGAGAACGAAGATGGGCTGCCCTTCGTCTTTGTCGCTGATGAAGCGTTTGCCTTGGGTCCCCACCTCATGAGGCCTTTTGCCCAACATACCCTCACCCCTGAGGAGGGTTTTTAAATATCGGCTGGCCAGAGCCAGAAGGGTGTTTGAGAACGCCTTTGGCATCATGGCCAGCCGATTCCATTTATTTCTGACAGCAATTAACATGGCTGAATACAAATGGAACCATATCATCCTTTGTTGCTGTATTTTACACAATTATCTGAAGAGACATTCTTCCACCTACTTGACACTAGTGTCTGATGAGGCCATTGATGTTGCTCCGGTGGTGGCCCGTGAGGCTAGCCATACAGGCTTGCCCCCCAATGCGCCAGTGCTGTGCGGCAAAGATATGTTGAGTATTTTATGGGGAGGGGGACCATTCCAATGCCAGATTTTGGCTGAATAAAATCTTTTTTTCTGCAAGAAAAAGTCTGTTATTTTTATTTGTTTTATTAATTTCTAATTTGGGGTTATTGTAGCTTTCTTCTAGGACTAGGTTATCATAGTGTCATGTTTATTTTTATGTACTAAATACCCATCATTGTCAATGTAAACACCACAAATCTCGATTAGTTCTTTAAGTCAGCATTGATATAATAATATGCCACACATTGTTGAGTATCCAAAGATCTTTATTTTTTAACATATAAAATCTGGTTTTGTATTTTTTTTTTACATACATATAAAATCAGGTTTTGTATTTATTTATTTTTTTACATACATATAAAATCATTAAAAACAATTTTTTTAACCCTCCCCAGAACATCCATTACATTTTTGTTCCACCCTTTTTGTTTTCTCTCTCATCTGCCCTAAACAGATATGGATATCTTCGATGTCAGCCCTGCAGGCCAACACCTCTCCAATCAACAGCTGGGCGCTGTATGTGTCCAATCCGTCACCAGCACGAATAGCTCCTGAAATTTGAAACCAAACCATGTATTAAAATTATGCTGGCCTACATTTATTACCTGAAGCTGTGGTGTATGACACTTACCTAATGTGGTGGCAGTTTCATGATTTTAAAAGATTAGAGGCCTGAAAGAGGAATAGGAATCATTATTTTTCTAAAGTGTGGGACTATTGTTGGTTTTTACAACCCTTCCAAGCTGAACACAGGATTGTATCCATTCCCAAAGCTCTATCTTTGGTCAAGTTTTCTACATGGAAGCAAACCAAGTATCCACTGGATCACATGTGTGTGACACCATAAATAGGTTGTTCTTGTGGCCAACAATTGTGCTACTGAGTCCACATGTGTACTCAACTGCTGAGCATACTGTATATTTTACTCTTACTGTATATTGACTTAATTTTGATTAGAAAAATCTAGTTAAGAACACATCTACATTAATTCCACAATTGATCTCACATAAATAAAGCAAAGTGTCACAAGTTTCATGTTTGTGGGCACAATAATTGGTTGTAGGAATCGTCGTTCATTTGATCACTAATAATAAAAGACAGTTTTTATGTCTGATACAGTGTATAAACTCCCATTTGGCCATACCTAGAAATAGGCATGATGACATTTCCTAAACACTGTATCAGACAAAAAGATTGTATTTTATTATTAGTGATCGAATGAACGACGACTCCTACGACCACTTAGTGTACCCACAAACATGAAATACATACAGTACAAGTGAAAGAAAAAGAACATGCCGCACAAAACCCCAAAATTACACAGGGAAATTACTTCTTCTAATGAGTCTTTTTATCTTCTCCATTTGCTCTGGCTCCCTTAATTTAAGATCAGTCCACCTTTTCATGAGCTGCTCTTTTGACCTGCGCACCCCAAAATTATGGTGGAGACTCCTCGTCACTTTCTCCATTATTTGGGCCTTGACCTTGTTGGGATTCTTGTAAGGGCCATGTTTCCCATCGTAGTCCTCCCTCCTTAAGATGGCCACCATCTCCTCAAAGGCCATATTTGTGGCCTTGTACCTCCTGTTCCTGGTTCTGGTGTGTGCTTCCACCTGTCCTCGCTCCTGGCTTGAGTTTGCCATATTCTGCATGTCCTCCATGTTTCACATTCAACAAGCGAGAAGGGGCAAGAAAAGTACTAGAACGAACGTCAGGGGCGGGAAAACATGCAGAGCATCACGCATGTGCAGTGTATAAAGGGAGACCGCATGAGTGAAAGCCTGCACAGTCTGTGGAAGAAGGCGGAAAAAAACTATGGTGTCATACGATGGTACGGAACTTGATTTTGGACATTATTAGTGATTAGTGGATGAGTTTGTGGGCTAGATATGGGGAGAAAGCTTATTAGTAGTAGAGGCTTGACTGACATTAGGTTTGTTTATTTAATTTTGACTTGCAGAAATAATGGAGGCCTTCAAAGACCCTGATTTCTTCACAGAATTTATACAAAGATGGAAGGATCTCCCTATACTGTTGCAAACTAAAAACAAAAATAAGAAAAACAAAGAGGCCAGGAAGAAAGCACGGGAGACCCTGCTCGCATTTGTAAAGACAAGGGTGTCCAGCGCCACAATCACAACTGTGATCAAAAAATTTAATACCATTAGGGGCACCTACAGGACCCAACGCACACAAGTCCTGGCCTCAATGAGATCTGGAGCTGCAGCTGACAGTATCTATAGGCCAAACTTCTGGTACTATGGTCAGCTGCAGTTCCTGGACGACCACATTGAGTCCAGGCCATCCCTTTCTACCCTTCCCCCAAGAGGTCGCTCCGGTCTTCCCTGCAGTCAATCCTCTAGTCTTCCCTGCAGGCAAGAGCAGCCAAGCTCTGAGGAAGAGTTCCTGGAGGACCCAGATTGTGACCCATGGAGACAGGTATTGCATTTTGCAAACAATTTTGGGGAATGAAAGTATAATAATGATGTCAAATTGATGTTACTAGTGTTCCAAATTTTAAAGGATTGAACAAAAAGTGTTGAACATATCAATAGACAGTAGTGGCAAAACATGATGGGGACAAGAATGAAAATAGCAGGGGTCAGAATGATTGTATAATTTTCTGGTACGCCATCAGGGGGGTACAGGCAGTACACCTGTAAGGGGCCCCGGATGACAACCCCCCTTTTTTGTAAGAATCCATTTTTTGAAATATATATTTTTTTCCCTAATTTTATATTTTGGGTAAAGGCCCCCCGCTTCTCAATTTCAGGCGGCAGCACCCCCCTGCTCCAGCTGTGTAAGGGGCCCCATAATTCAGGATGGCGGCCCTGTGTGTAATATATATTAGCATTCAATTTGCATCTGTTATGATTTGAACAATGTGTGTGATTTATGAAGACTTTTTTTTTATACACAGACAGAGCAAAGCCGGTAGGAGGCAGAGCCCACAGGGAGCCAGGGGGAGGCAGGCCCCACAAGGAGCCAGGGGGAGGCAGGCCCCACTGCAAGACAGGAGGTGGCAGAGCCCACTGGGAGCCAGGGGAGGCAGGTCCCAGTGGGAGACAGGAGGCACGTCATTGTGATACCATCTCATGGATTCCTCCTCTCCGCACTCCTGCAAAAAGGGCCAGGAGGCTTCTCCAAATGGAGGAGGAGACCCAGACCCTGATTCGCGAGGCAACTGCGGCCCTCTGAAAGCAACCCAGAGAAAAAGAGGGTTTTGCAGTGCTCATCGCAGCCAATCTACATAATCTGGAGCGGGGCCAGCGTGTGCACTGTGAAACCCTCATCTTTAAGGGTTTCGCTGGGGCAGCTCGATGACAACACCGACATTGTGCGGATCGCTCCTCCTGTCTTTGCTGCTCCTCCTGCTCCTAGTCCTGCTCCTGCTCCTTCTCCTCTTCCTGAGCCTGCTCTGGGTCCTGTTCCTGGCACAACCTCGCCTCCAGGAACCCAGCCTCTGAGGACTTGGTCTGCAGGGAAGACTGCAGGGAAGAAAACTAGCAAGTCCAAGCGTTGAGCGATGTGGTGCCCCAATGGCGTAAATTTTTTTGCTCACAGCCTTGTTTGTTTGCTTTGGGGACCCTTGTCGTCACAAATGCAAGCACACTCTCCAGTGCTGCCATCCTTGGTTTCTTTGTTTTTATTAAGTTTGCTTTTAGTTTGCCATCAGTCTTTATTTTCTTTTTGTTTAATTATACCAGAATAAAGAAAAATTTGGTTTGCTGACAAAATTTGACCATGGGCCAGATTAAAATAGTATTTACGTCTGTGTATCAATAGATATGCCACGTAAATACTGAGAATAGCCGGCGTATCTTTTTTTGCTATTCAGAAACGAAGATACGCCGGAACTCGTATATTAGTTGCAGTTTTACGCTGGCCGCTAGGGGGCGCTTCTGTCGTTTTACGTGTCAAATATGTAAATTAGGGAGTTGCGGCGATTCCCAAACGTACTTGCGGCCGGCCATCGTAGTTTACGTCATTTGCGTAAGCGTTATTCCGGCGTAAGGTTACCCCTGCTATAGCAGGCGCAGCCAATGTTAAGTATGGACGTCGGGACAGCGTAGAATTGTACGTCGGTTACGTCATTTGCGTAAATCGTTCGGGAATGGGGCTCGACGTAAGTTACGTTCACGTTGTTTACATTGACAACTAGCGAAGTGATTAACTGCTTAAGGACCGCCACATGTACATATATGTCGGCAGAATGGCACGTACAGGCACATTGGCGTACCTGTACATCCCTGCCTAGACGTTGGTCGGGGGTCCCATCGGACCCCCCCTCCGGTACTTGCGGCAGTCCAGTTTGCTGTGGGAGTGATGAGGGGGCGGCTGTTCGTTTTTGTCCGCCCCCTCCGGATTGCTCCCAGCCAATGCGCGTCCTCCCCGCCCTGCACTTCCTCTGCCTGTATAATGTAAACACAGGCAGAGGAAGTGATGTCAGCTCTCCTCTCGGCAGTATTTTCAATCCGCCGAGAGGAGAAAATACATCACAAGTAAGTCGCACCAACACTACACTGACACCACACACATAGGCACATTTAACCCCTTCCGATCATCCCCCCCCCCACCCCCCTGTCACAGTGTCACTGACTGCAGTGATCATATATTTACTGATCACTGCATTTAGTGTCAGTGTGACAGTTAGTGTGACAGGCAGTTAGTGTTAGGTCCAGGGTAGCCCCGTACCCCCCCTAATAAAGTTTTAACCCCTTGATCACCGCCCTAGTTAACCCTTTCACCCCCTATTGCCAGTGTCACTAAGCGATCATTTTTCTGATCGCTGTATTAGTGTCACTGTTGCAGCTAGGTAGCTAGTTTTTTTTTTTTTTTATTGCGATTTTTTTTTTTTTACTAAAGACGTGTGGCTGAATACATTTTGGCCTAACTGTTTGACTAAAATTTAGTTTATTCGATTTTTCTTATAACAAAAATTAAAAAATATTGTTTTTTTTCAAAAATGTCGCTCTATTTTTGTTTACAGCGCAAAAAATAAAAATCTCAGAGGCAATCAAATACCATCAAAAGAAAGCTCTATTTGTGGGAAGAAAAGGACGCAAATTTTGTTTGGGAGCCACGTTGCACGACCGCGCAATTGTCTGTTAAAGTCACGCAGTGCCGAATTGTAAAAACGCCTCTGGGCATTTAGCAGCATATTGATCCGGGGCTTAAGTGGTTAACGTGGCGACGTCACTAACGTGGGGTCATGATTCATTTACATGAATCACGCCCCCATCTTCCACATTTCAATTGCGCGGCCTTGCGCCGCCACAGTTACACTACGCCGCCGTAACTTATGGCGTAAGTAGTTTCTGAATAAGGAACCTGCCGTTGATAGTTATGGCGGCGTAGTGTATCTGAGATACGCTACGCCTGCCTATAGATAGGCAGAGGTATCTGAATCTGGCCCCATGTGTTTTTCTTTAAAATAGAGAGATCGGTGGTGAGTAGGCAGAGACATTACGAAAAATAAAATTTTCAAATTAACAAGGGACAACAACCTCCTTGTGGGTAAATTAGAATAAATAATTATGTTGTTTTGGTAACTTGACACACTCCAAAAAAAATTAAAAATGGAAAGCAGTCTAAAATATTATCAAATTAAAAACCAAAAAAGAAGAGCTACATTAAAATATTTAAAATATGCATTAATTTTTTTTAGATGGAGATCTGGCAAAAAAAAAAAAAAAAAAACATTAGATAACAATAAATAATAAAGCTTGTCATAACTATGTAACAATATAAGCAGCAAATGAGGATTAGTGTAGCATTAAAAAGCAATGTGCTTACTCCATTCTGAACGGTAGTTTTACCAAAACGAGCGCTCCCGTCTCATAACTTGCTTCTGAGCATGCGCAGGTTTAAAACGTTGTTTTAGCCCACACACGATCATTTTGTACAACCCGAAAAATAAAATGTTTTAAAACGACGTGAAAAAATGCAGCATGCTCAAATTATTTTTTTTTGTCGTTTTTAAGAAGATGAAAAACAATGTGAAGCCCACAAACGATAATTTTAAATGATGTTTTTAAAAATGTTGTTTTTTTAATGCCGAAAAACGATCGTGTGTATGCGGCATTCGTATCAGAATCTCAATATTAAATGGAACAAATTTTTTTATTATTATTTTTTATGGATTTTTTCACCAAAAGAAAGACTTGCTTGTTTTAAAACCAAAAGACAATATATGTATCACTTTTTTTATCTTGAAAGACAAAGTTATGCAATCAATAGACTCATAAAAGATATGTAAAAATTGCTTTGGTCATTAGGGATGTACAAGTGTCAGAGCTGAATTTATTAAAGCATCATATGCGTTATAACATGTTAGCGGTTTATAAACAGGATTCTGTGTTCAATCTATGTTGCTGTTTTAAGTAAAACACATTTTTTTTTGTGTGTCTTATAAAAGACAAACTGATATACCTATACAGTATGTATTGAGGCTACTCTCAATATTATTTTACCTGTGCATTTCATTTAAAAAATTGAAAATTTGCAGCCAAAATGTCCCATGATGACAGTGCATCTTTTGACTCCTTATATGGCTGCTTAAGGAAGCTCACCTACATGAATTCTCAATGGTGAGGTCTCATCAAATTCAACTGTCTTAGAAATGCTTAGACTTCAATTCTACATTTTACAGGATAAAGCTCAAACTAAAATCCTTCTACATCACATGTTCTTCCTTAGTAGGTGCATAAACATCAAACTTGATCCTCTCTTGGCACTCAGCCATGGTTACATGTGAATGGAAAGGGAGAGAATGTAATTGATCATTGCTTGTTTTGTTAATGGGTGAGATATGGTTATTTTTAACTGTCTGGTTCTGTACGTCAGGAGCCTGAAATTAGTACCAAATTCCACAATCTAAGCCTCTCCAGCACATTCCTAAAGCGAAAAAGCGTATGCTAAGTTGACACATGAGGAATATCTTCATAAATTTGATTTGTCTCGCTAATGCTGAGATTTTTAGATCTTAAATAGTTACTAGACCCAGGACCCAGCATTCACCATATCTGCTTTCCCGCAGAACCTAGAAACATGGAAATGCAACTTTTTAGTAAATATAAAATGATAAATACCTTTATTCATCAGTAGTATATAGCAGTCCTGTGACTTCTATCAGTGTCTGGTTAAAGGAGGAGTTTTCATTCTACTCTGAATGTCCTATGAGGCTACAGGACTGCTAACCCTCTGTCTGGACAGTGCTAATTTGCCCTGTGCTGATCACATGCACCCTCTCAAGAAAAAACTCTCTAGCAATACACACCAAACTGAGCATGTGCAGAGTGCTACCAAGGCTCTGTTCTATCAGGAGATGGATTGGAGTGTCAGGAGGGTACTTACCGAGGCCGAGATGCCAAGAGCGGTTCACCCTTGTGACTAGGCGCACTCCACCCCCTGTAGGTGAGACAGGGAGAGGATGGCACGAAGAGGCACAGGCTATCATGGAAAGGAAGACTTGTGTAGAGGTCCTCTGTAGAGAATGGCAGCTGTGTGATCACTGGGGGTCGCAGGACCAGCAGGACAAGAGTTCCCCAGAAAGTCCATAACAGACTGAGGATCAAACACAGGAGGCCAAAGGCAGATCCAGGTACAGGCCGAGGCTCAAGGACTGGAGACAAGAGACAGGTCCGGGTCACAGGCAGTAGGTTAAGCACTGGAGACAGGAGACAGGTCTGGGTCACTGGCAGAGAATCAAACACTGGAGACAAGGCACAGTAGGCAATCCAGAGATCAGTGCTAGAGAGGAGCAGAATGGTTAAGGTCAATCTGGGTCACAACAGTTAATCAGATGCAGGAAACAGGAAGCAGAACACAACAAGAAGCTGAAGACAAACCAGAAATTCCTCTGAGCACTTGCTCAGCTTTTATAGACAGCCAGGAAGTCATGTGATGTGTGCACTAAGTAGCTGACAGCTTCTCACTGTCAACTTTGCTGCCATATAGTTTTTGATGTATAATATGCTTCACTGACAGGAGACAGTAAAAGGAGGGAAGAAGATAGAATCAAACAAATGTTTTATATAATGCATAGGATTACCCCCTTAGGTTCCACCGTGAGCATAACAAGCATGCTTTACTGCATATACAGACTGATTATACTGTTGTGGGTTTGATACTACTGATCAACAGTCAGATTTAGGTATGTCGAACAATACAACTGTGTTTGGGATAGGTACTCATATGGAACCCTTTAGATAATATTGAATAAGAAATTCGATATTTTTTGGTAAAAATCAAGAGAAAATATTTTATTGTTTTGATGCAAAGCAACATGCCTTTGCAGATATTGTGAAGCACTCTGTCATCAGATTGAATCCAGTTTCCTGAGATCAAAATAAAGAGTACATTTAATAACATATGTATTAATAATTGTCACGTATCAGACAAAACCAGAACTGTGTGGACTGCAACAGAGGAAACCCAGACGTGTTTAAGTGAAATATGATAGTTTATTAAAGATAAGTGAAATAATAATAATAATAAAAATAACAACCTCCAATACCACACTGTGCACAGGGCCGGCCTTAGGTGTTCAGGCGCCCTGTGCGAGCTAATCCTGTGGAGCCCCCCCCCCCAGACTGCTACACAATACACACTGACCGCTACACAATACACTACCCACAGACCACTACACAATACACACTGACACTACAGCATTGGTGCATTTTACTATAGATCCATTGGTGGACTACAAGGCTCAGCATTTTAGTCCCACCAATGCCTCCTATAGTAAAATGCTGGGTCTTGTAGTCCACCAATGCCTCCTATAGTAAAATGCTGGGCCTTGTAGTCCACCAGGACTCCCTTTACCTTATATCGGTCCCCCCTTGATTAGATCAGGGAACCCACCCATCAGTGTCCCCTTCCCCATGAAAGACCCCCATTAGACTGTCTTACCGAGAGACGCTTTGAGCCAGAGTTTGTGGGTGGAGCTCCTCTACTGTAGTGTTGTTTTTCTTCCTTTAATTGTGGAGAGAGAGAGAGAGAGAGAGAGTTGGTGGGGGTGAGGATGAGAGAGAGAGGGGGGATTTAAGAGTGGTGGGTGGGAGAGAGGAGGAGGTGAGAGGGGGAGAAAGAGGGGGTTGGGTGAGTTGGTGGGGGATTAGAGAAAGAGTGGTGGGTGGGAGAGAGGAGGTGGAGAGGGGGGGTGACACAACAGAGGAGATGGGGGGTGACACAACAGAGGAGATGGGGGGTGACACAACAGAGGAGATGAGGGGGGTGACACAACAGAGCAGAGGGGGGTGACACAACAGAGCAGAATGGGGTGACACAACAGAGGAGATGGGGGGTGACACAACAGAGGAGATGGGGGGTGACACAACAGAGGAGATGGGGGGTGACACAACAGAGGAGATGGGGGGGTGACACAACAGAGGAGATGGGGGGGTGACACAACAGAGGAGATGGGGGGGGTGACACAACAGAGGAGATGGGGGGGTGACACAACAGAGGAGATGGGGGGGGGTGACACAACAGAGGAGATGGGGGGGTGACACAACAGAGTAGATGGGGGGGTGACACAACAGAGGAGATGGGGGGGGGTGACACAACAGAGGAGATGGGGGGGTGACACAACAGAGGAGATGTAGGGGTGACACAACAGAGGAGATGGGGGGGTGACACAACAGAGGAGATGGGGGGGTGACACAACAGAGGAGATGGGGGGGTGACACAACAGAGGAGATGGGGGGTGACACAACAGAGGAGATGGGGGGGTGACACAACAGAGGAGATGGGGGGGTGACACAACAGAGGAGATGGGGGGGTGACACAACAGAGGAGATGGGGGGGTGACACAACAGAGGACAGGGGGGGTGACACAACAGAGGACAGGGGGGGTGACACAACAGAGGACAGGGGGGGGTGACACAACAGAGGACAGGGGGAGTGACACAACAGAGGACAGGGGGGGTGACACAACAGAGGACAGGGGGGGTGACACAACAGAGGACAGGGGGGGTGACACAACAGAGGAGATGGGGGGGGGTGACACAACAGAGGAGATGGGGGGTGACACAACAGAGGAGATGGGGGGGTGACACAACAGAGGACAGGGGGGGTGACACAACCGAGGACAGGGGGGGTGACACAACCGAGGACAGGGGGGGGTGACACAACAGAGGACAGGGGGGTGACACAACAGAGGACAGGGGGGGTGACACAACAGAGGACAGGGGGGGGTGACACAACAGAGGACAGGGGGGGTGACACAACAGAGGACAGGGGGGTGACACAACAGAGGCCAGGGGGGTGACACAACAGAGGAGATGGGGGGTGACACAACAGAGGACAGGGGGGGGTGACACAACAGAGGAGATGGGGGGGTGACACAACAGAGGAGATGGGGGGGGTGACACAACCGAGGACAGGGGGGGGTGACACAACAGAGGAGAGGGGGGTGACACAACAGAGGAGGGGGGGTGACACAACAGAGGAGAAGGGGGGTGACACAACAGAGGAGATGGGGGGGTGACACAACAGAGGAGGGGGGGTGACATAACAGAGGAGGGAGGTAAGCTGACAAAGCAGATGAGCAGGACTCACATCGTGAGGCAGGACTCCGGGAGCAAGCAGGCACGATGATCCTCGTATCCACAGTGCAGCCCCGCCCACACCTTAACACATGATCAGCACAGCCATTCATAGACCCCCATATCTGCTTCCCGGCCTGCCTCGCACATTGCACATGGCCCGTTCGGCCAATCACAGGGCACCAGCGCAGCGCAGAGTACGGGATCACGCGCGCTGCCCGAGACAGAAATCTGGCTGCTACAAGCCACAGGACGGTGGAATGTGTGCCCGGGCAAAATAGGTGGCAACCCTATGCACGGCGCCCGTGTTCCCATGGCGCCTTGTGCGGGCGCACAGCTCGCACAACGCAAAGGCCGGCCCTGACTGTGCACAACAACCAATACCAACAGAACCCACAAATAATAACAGTAAGAGACAAATATGTACAGGTAATGCGGAAAACCAGAATCATAGCAATGCCAGGCCAGGGTCGTCAATGGGAGGTCAGCAGCTGGGGAAAGGGAAAACAAACAGGACAAGGAAAGGACAGATGGATCACATGGTGAACAGGTACAGGTACATGGCACAGGGTACAGGATTCCAGGTTCAGGTAACAGACAGGATCAGGATCGGGTAAAGCTGCTAGTCAGAGCGCATGGAGAGATATCAAGGCAACGTCTGATTGTCACTGCCGGGTATTTGTACAGATCTCCTGCAATCAGTCTCAGGTGACGCCTAATTGCAGGATATGTCGGCCCCACACTGCCAGGAAACCCCCCACTGGTGGACGCCAGTACTGCGGCCAAAAGATCACATAATACCACCACCAAACGAGAGCTCCCCTGGCAGTTACAGACTGCCAGGAGACACTTGCTGGTGGACCACAGTACTGCACGCCAAATATCAGGCAGTGTCACCAGCGGAGGGAACCTTTCCTGACAATAATGTTTATGCGCCAACTTAAGACAAATCATAAGAGAAGAAGGTTCTCTATACCATGCTGTGGAAGACTTATAAAATAATCCAGGCATAATTGTAGAAGAGTCGAGGATGTGTTCAGTGTTCAGACAGGAAGACAAGGGGTTGCCAGAACAGGGAAAAGACTGTGCTAGCACAAACAAATAGAGAATGGATGAATAGTTATGAATAAGAAGTGCAGTGCTGGGCCTGGGTGGGTGGGCTGAATATGGTTCAAACTGTGGTGTGAAAACCAATGAGTAAAAGGTTTACAAGTAGTGTAATGAGTAATATCACAAACTAATATAAGAATACTCATATCATAACGACTCCAACATGTCATAATCACTCCAACATGGAAGAAACAATAAATATAAAATAAAATCTGATATAAACACAGTCCCTTCTATGCAGCGGTAACTGGTAAGTGATAAAGTCTGTAAGTACAAGTCCCATTCATGTGGAAGTGGCTATTGGGTGAAAAAAGTCCCAAATATTATAGTAAGTAATTTCCAGAGTACAATGTGGTGTGAATACAAAGTAGGTGAATGGATAATCCTAGCATCACATCGATAACCACCGGAGGGAAGGCTGTGATCCCGCCACCAAAAGATAGGGGTCTGTAATCTTACCGTAAGGTGTGGACCCGCACACCGATGAGTGGTGAGTCAAAACAGCATAGGCAAGAGTATCTGTGTCACGGTTTCCTCAAACAATCGTCCAGGATGACATCCAATTGCTCCTCACGGTGGTAGCCCGGCCAAGGATGCACGCTTCCAAATCTCCTGTAGCTCAATGGCATCCACAAATAACAGCGGCACCCCTCCATGAGACTAGATCCCCAGTAGAAGTCCAATAGTATGAAACACATAGGGTTTCTACACTTGCTGCCCATACTGCGCAAACCTGTGATCACTTTTTTATTTGCACTCATCGCTGGATGTTTGTGCTTTTACCTTCCTTTTTTTTTTTTGCCGCTGTTCTTTATGGATGCCATTGAGCTACAGGAGATTTGGAAGCGTGCATCCTTGGTCCGGCTACCACCGTGAGGACATTGGATTTCACCATGGAGTTTCTCAAATCCAGTCCTCAAGGCGCCCCAACAGGTTATGTTTTCAGACTTTCCATTATTTTTCACAGGTGATTTGATCAGTTTCACTGCCTTATGCCGCGTACACATGGTCGTTTTTTTGTCTTGTAAAAAACGTCGTCAAACTTCATTTTAAAAAACTACAATGCCTACACACCATCGTTTTCTGAAAATGCTCTTGCAAAGCGCGGTTACGTAAGACACTTTCGACGGCACTCTGTTCCATTGAAGCTCCCGTCTCATAACTTGATTTTGAGCATGCACGGGTTTAAAAACTTTGGGCCAGATTCACAGAGCCCTTACTCCTGTCTAACTGGTGTTAGACTGGAGTAATTTCAAATTACGCGCGTTTTTTAGCTAGTCGAAAACCTCAAACCATGAATAGATGGCTACGCCTTCGGATCTACGCTGCAATAAAATTGCGGCCACTGGGTGGACTTCCCGTCGTTTTCCGCGTCGGGGTATGCAAATGAGCTTTTGCCGGCGATCCCCGAAATTACGATCTTCAATCGCAATCTCTTACGGCACCTTTAGTCATCTTTTTTTTGCGTAACACTATACCAGCTTTTTGCTGCTCTAATATTAGACAGCCCATGTTAAGTATGGCCGTCGTTCCCGCGTCGAATTTCTAAGTTTTCCGACGTCTTTTATTATTTTTTACGTAAGTCGTCCGGGAATAGGAATGTTCGTAAACGACGCTACTCAAACAACGAATGACGTAACGACGTGATTTCACGCAATGCACGGCGGGAAATTTCTGAACGGAGCATGCGCAGTTCGATCGCCACGGGGACGCGCTTAATTTAAATGCTTCATGCCCCCTAATCGCGTATTTCGATTACGCGGCGAAAAATAGACTACGCCGCCATAGCGTACGGGCAAAAATCTACCAGAATTCGGTGTAGAGCCTGGTAAAATACGGCAGCGTAAAGTATTTTGATTTTGCAGCGCAATATTAAGTGTATGTGAATCTGGCCCTTTGTTTTAAATGCCCACACACGATCATTTTTTATGACACAAAAAACAACATTCAGAAAAACTACATCAAAAATTCAAGCATGTTCAAAAAGATTTTTGATCGTTTTTTTGAAGACATAAAACAACATTTTGCCCACACACGTTTTTTAAAACGTCGTTTTTTTTCATCACAAAAAAACAACCGTGTGTACGCGGCATTAGTAATTACCACAACCGGTTAGTACGCCCAACCATCGGACAGAAATCCCCCGCATGTGTCAAATTGATGCGACGCATGCGTGGAAGCATTGAACTTACATGTTTGAGCACGTCGCCGCGTCACCGTCACCACCACGTCACCGTCACGTCACCGCGTTCTCTGTCCGCGGGGATTTTGGTCTGATGGTTTTCATCGAACATGTCTCCTAGGATAAAAATATGTAAAAAAGTGCAGCGCAAACCATATAGAATAAAGTGAAATAAATGAATAAAGTCCAACACAATTCGTGATACAAGAAGAAAATTCTAAAGTAAAATCTATTGAATTGAATGAATGATTGAAGATCTTTGAAGAAAATTCTATAGTAAAATCTATTGAATTGAATGAATGATTGAAGATCTTCACCACGTGAAAGAAACAGGGGTGACCGTTTTCATCGAACATGTCTCCTCGTGTGTACAGGGCCTAGCACTTTATTAGGATGAACCCAGTACTGGAGGAAGTTAAAGGGGACCTTTGACATCTCCAGCCATTACCAGACTGGGCCAAAAGACATTGAAAAAAGGCTCTAGCAGACTCAGTAGATTTTTTGAAGAAATACATTTGTTAACAGCTCACAATATAAGTGTGCTTAGTAGAATCTGGACCTCATTTGTCCTGAGGTCAGAAATATATATTGTTTTGATAGCGCAAATTGGATATTTTTTTTTGATTTGAAGGGTTTTTGCCTTCTTCTAGATCATCTATATGTTTCGGATTTTGAGGACAACATTTATTTTTTAGTTGTTGAACTCAATAGACATGTGTCTTATTTCAACATGACAGATTATCTAATTCTCATGAAACTGCAGCTGGATCCACTGAAGATGGATTTGGGTGTAACCCCCCCCCCCACATCTGATGATTAGGAGCACCTTTGAACTCTTCAGAAAATCATTGTCATAGTACTTCATTCTATCTCCTAGATGTCAGATGCAGGAATCCATGATTACATACACAGTCTATGTAGCTGTCACCCAGAATAGTATACTTTCTTTGCTTGCAAGGCTGGGGTTGATTTACTAAAGGCAATTAGGCCGCTCACTTTGTCAGGAAATTTGCACTTTGCAATGTAATTGTCTCCAGATCTTTGTGAATGTGGAAAAATGTCCCTTTGCAAAGAATACCTGATCAAATGCAAGGAAAAAAACAGCATTTATCTTTGCACGATTGGATGATGAACATCAGCTCTGGGAAAAATTCTCATGCAGATTAAAACTTCCCTTGCAAAGTGAACAGCATGTCTGCCTTTAATAAATCAACCCCTATACCTCTTGATGGCCCTTCAACTTATTATTCACACTGTTTAGTATATTTAGATCGAACAAGTCTAGGACAGGACTCAAAAATCTTCTGCTGTGATTTATCCAAAAACCTTTTGAAAGCGTATACATTCCTCTGGTGCTGGAGTATGTGCTCTACACCCTAAGAAATGTGGGTGTGGCTAAATGGGTGGGGTTTAGAGGTGTTTCATCTCCAGTCTGTGGCTCTTCCACTCCTAGACAAGGCACTGCACTTTTTTCCTCTAGTGTTCTGCATTGTCTGGCATTCTGAGTGGTTTATTCCACAATCAAAGAGTGTGACTGTAAAGCACATATTGCAGCAACAGAGGAATGTGTACTCTTTCAAAAGATTTTTGGATAAACCACAGCAGCTCTCTTCTGAGGGCACCCTGGTGTGCCCTACTAGCAAAGAGGCATTTGGTGCTTTCACACATCTACGTTTATAAATAAGGCATTTAAAAAAAATGTAACTTGATACATTTAAATAAAAATCCTCCTATATGTGTGTCATATGCATAGCTTATATTAAAAGGTACTTTCCTACATTAGACTTTGGTTTAGAATTGCACCCAAAGCCTAATAAAATGGTTTGCAACAATAGAAAAAACTTTCTTATTTACTCATACACGGCAGTCAGAAAAATGTTAAAAAATAGATAACTACAACGTGTATTTTCGTCGAATCATTCTGTAACATGATAGTGTTGGATGTCGTCGCACAATCATACAATCATTTCCACACTGTTTATACCTAAAGGAGAAGTGTGTGCATGCAAAAAAAACAAACGTACATACTCACCTACATGCCTCAGCATCAGTCTGATGCTGAAGCTGTCCCATTCCAGCTCTAAGCCTGAGAAATTAATGATCATACATGACAACTGATCAGTTTGTTCTTGGCCTTCCTGGAGCAGAGTGATGACTTTGGTGTAAGGGCCCTGCAGCCCTGATACATGGGAGTTAGCGCAGAGAGGGTAGGGTAGAAACTGGCAGGATCATCCATGTTTTTTAGGTGTTACAGGGGGGAAAATTACACAGCACAAGCACTGTACTGTATAAAATGCTTTCAGTGGTCCCCAACCTTTTTGGCACTGGGAAACGACATTATGGATGAAAAGTGTGCCAAGGCCTGAGAGGAGGGGGGGGGGGGAGTCAGGTTAACAATGGCCAATTTGTCAGGAAATGGCTGGTGTTAGCATTTCAATCATCACAACACCATTGTTAATATGGTGTCAGGATGATTGATGCACATTATTTTTATTATTATATTGTAGTATAAAATTAAATCGTTAAACTCACCATAATGCAGAATCTGCCACCTGTAACCAGATGCAGATTGCCACATGCCACCAGATGCAATTGCCACCAGATATAGATTGCCACAGTCACTTGCCACATGCCACCAGATGCAGATTGCCACAGTCACCAGTATCATTGTGCAGATGTATTAATTCCTCCATTAACCTAATTATATCTTTTTTTTGTCACTATAATAAGGATGGAGTCAAGATGGTGACTATATTTAGCTACCTAAATTCTGACTCCATCCCTTAAAATAAATGAATAAACGATTCATAAAACAATTCACTTCTAATCTTTAGGTACATTTTGGTAAATTCATAGTTGGTAAGAGGGGCATGGGTTATTTTTCGAAGGATGAAAGGAGGGGTGAAATACTTTTTTGAATTTAAGAAATTTTAACATACAGTATCTGGGAGGATCTTTTTAAATTGCTGTACCCAGGATAGTGCAGTACAATCCATAGTAAGGCTCGGGCTTAGCGCTTATGGCAATGAAAATTAACCCCAAGCCACACTCGGGAATACTACTAGGGAGGTTTTTGGGTTAACAAACACTTTAACTATGAAATGTCTAGGACCTGTTAAATAAATAACTCAGCAATTCATATACAGTGTGTAAGCTGTTATTAATGATTTTGATAATATTTAATTTATTGAATAGGAAATTATTTTCAAATATTAGAATAACAAATACATAAGGAATATAGGTATTGGTTATTTAAAAAATACAGCAGATCCACCAAGTTTTAATCAGTTTAGTTTAATTTAGTCAACCTACCATTATACTATTAGAACAGCATATTACTAACCATTTATCCACCATTTTGGCTACTGTACTTCATTGTAACCACTTACTTAGTAAAAAGAAAGGTAAATCTGATGTGATTTTTAGTCCTTTCCCTCATATGTTTTAAACTCTTGACACTGTACCTAAGCATTTATAATAATACCAGCACAACTGCTTCAACAACCCAAAATAATAATGAACAACAATATAAGATACCTGGTATAACTAGAATTTGGTTACCTCATAGTAAGTACTTTTTTTTACTTAAAAATGTAATAATAACATGGATAATTACACTTAAAAATTAAAGAACTTATAAAAGTTAAGTTTATTTTTAAAGGAAATCTAGCCCTACAATTTTTTTTTTTTTTTTTTTTTTTATGATCGCATGAATATGTTATACAACATGATTGCATGAATGTGATATATTGTATATATATTTGAATATTTATATAGGAATTTACAATTTCATAGCATTTTTAGTAATACTGTTGTCAAAGCCCATCGCTCTGTAAATTGCCCCTTTTCATAATCCTGTAAAGTGCCTGGAAACCACCTTCCTTTCATTTCAGTCTAACTTGTCACACGTTAGGAAAAGTCCCGCAAGCAGCATCTTTGAGGCAGTTTAGAAATGCTGGGCCAGATTCACGTACATCTGCGCATTATTGGACCAGCGTAGCGCACCGCCTTTACGTTAGACTGGCGCAATGTAGCGGCGCAATCACCCTATTCTCGTCGGTTTTACGCAGAAATTTGCACCTGCGCAACATTATTTCTGAGGCGCAAGGCGTAGTAATACAAATTGGGAAGGACGTGGGCGTGTTACATTGAAATGAGCCGTCACCCCATGCAAATTAAGGGCCGGCCGGCTCGCGCATGCACGCTTGAAGCAGACCATGGTCAGCACCTCTGTGCGCATGCTCCCAACTCGGGAACGGCGCAATCAGTGAAATTGGAAGTGGACTAGGGCAAAATCGTGAACTACGCAGACAGCATAAATAGACAGACAGAAACGCACTTCCTTTGCAAAAGTACATCCCTTTGTATCCCTCCCTATACAGCAAGGTGCTTTTGTTCTGTTGTTAGTTGCGTTGTGGTTTGTCTTTGTGATATTTGTGGACTGTGTGATCTAGTGTTTGTTAGAAGATATTTGAAAGTGATTTTTGGTGACTGCGTGTGAGACTTTTTGGTTGATAGTTTTTTGTTTGTTTGTTTTCTTGCTTGATTTTTCCTGCTTGTTTTTGTGAGTGATTTTTCCTGCTTATTTTTGTGAGTGATTTTTGCTGATTGTTTGGAGAGAGTTTTTGTATGAGTATGACTAAGAGAAAGAGGAAGTTAAATTTTACTTTGGGGGAGAAACAAATTCTTGCCCGGGCCATTTCCCAATATGGGCGTTTCCTCCACAGCCGGAGAGTGCCAACACCACCCCGACATTACTGACGAGGTGAATGCATCGGGGGGAGACCCGGACACGGTCGGGGATTGAAAAGAAGATCAATGACCTCCGGCGTCTGGTCAGAAAGAAGCTGGCCAAAATGGTAGCCAATGCCAGGGCCACAGGAGGGGGGCCACCATGCCCTGTTAGGCTGACAGCGGAGGAGCGTGCGGTGGCCCAGACCTTTCATAGACAACAGGTGGAGGGCCTGCCCGGCTATGACTCAAGTCATGAAGGTGTGATGCCAGGTAAGTTTTTTTTCCCTATCAAGTGTGTAGCATGTGTGGGGGAGGGGGTGAAAGGGAATATGTGGCAAGTGTGTGTATCCTCCAACCTGTGAATGTTTTGTGTCATCCACAGATGAGCAGGAGGGTGCTGGGCCATCTGGGCTGACCGCACCATCCCAGCCTGATGAGGACCCCCCGACAAGGCCGGAGTCCTCGGAGGAGGTTGAAGAGGAGGAGGTTGAGGAGGAGGAGTTTGAGGAGGAGGAGGATGTCATGTCAGCCAGTGGATTGTTATTTTTGGAGGAGTCTTCCTCTCTGGCTGGCAGCAGCTAGCCCTCCATAAGGGCTAGCCCCTCCCACTTCTCCCCAAACAGGGCTCCTCTCCCAAGGGCCTCCCCTTCTCCCCGGCCACAAGCCTCAGCTGGAGGCAGGAAGTCGTCCCAGAAGACCAGGGGGGTGGCCAAGCTTCTGCCCGACAATCTGAGGGACCAGGCCCTTAAGACCCGCCATCTGGGACAGGTCAGCCAGACTTTGGGGCGGATGGAGGAGAGCCTGTCCTCCATAAAGGATACGCTTGGGGACCTGGACTGCCACTCCCGGGCTCTTACAAACTGCCTAAACGCACTGCAGACTACAACAGCAGACGTTGGGCAGGATGTGAGGGCCCTCACCCAGGCTATCCAGGCCAACACGGCATCACTAAGTGCTGGCCTGAACAGAATTGCCGTGGCCTTGGAGGGCAGGCCGCTAGATGGGCAGAGACCAGGGGCTGCTCCTCCTTCCCTGGATTACCTCCCCATGAGTCTTCCATGAGGAGCCAGGGCCGTGGCCGTGGGCGCCCCAGGCGTGGCTCACGCCAACGGCATTAATTTGTTTTTCCCCCTTTTTTTTTTTTGCTGGACATTTTTTTTTTGTGTTGTGAATGATTTTGGAATGTGGGGGTGATATTCCTGCCGGCAAAGGGGTGTCACCCTCAGTTTTGGTGGAGAAGGGTTCCCCAGGACCAGGGAGAAGTGATTCCCAGGTCCGTGTGAATGGTGTATGAATGTACAGTGACATAATTGGAGCCGTGGCATGGCGTTGCTGCTCACAAGCCCAACATGGTGGGCTTGTGCTAATCCAATTAGGTGAGGATGTGATGTGTCTGTGCTAGGGACCACAGTGGTGTGCATGCATGCATTCTCATTGTGCCATGATTAATGTGTGTGTTTAACGTACAAAGATGCCTAATGTGAGCTGTGTCCTGGCTGCTCTTCCCTCAGAAGACGGGGTTACCTCGGTTAGGGGGGATTGTCTGGTTCAGGGGTCAGGTCATCACGTAGGTCAATCTGCAGGCCCTTTCTCACTGCGAAGTTGTGCAGAATGCAACATGCACCAATGATCTGGCACACGAAGTTGGGGGAATACAACAGGGTCCCCCCAGACTTATCCAGGCATCGGAAACATGACTTCAGGAGGCCAAAGGTGCGCTCCACCACTGCATGTGTTTGGGCGTGGGCTTCATTGTATCTTTCCTCTCCTGGGGTTTGGGGGTTCCGGATAGGAGTCATGAGATGGGGTCCCAGTGCATATGCAGAGTCACCTGTAAGGAAAAACACAGGAGGATGTTAGTCATGCATGTGCCCCTTGTGATGTGTGCATCATGGGGGGGGGGGACAGTCATGCCTGCCACCCATGTCACTCACCAACCAGCCAGCTGTCCCCATACACGTTCTGTTCGAATTCCATTGGGATGGGGCTCTGATTGTATATGTAGCTGTCATGGCTGGATCCGGGGTGTTTGGCACCGACGTGCCATATGAGGCCTTGGGCATCAACTATCACCTGTACGTTGATGGAATGCCAATGCTTCCGATTGCGGTATATGTGCTCTGTCTCATGGGGGGGCTGGAGTGCCACATGTGTGCAATCAATGGCCCCCACGGTGCGTGGGAATCTGGCAATTCTGTAGAAATCTGTCATTGACTTCAGCCGCAGGTCCTCAGTGGTGGGTTTGATGATTTGGTTGGCCATGCATCTGAGGATTGCAGGGGCAACCTTGTGCACACATCTGCTCACGGAGGATTGTGACATCCTAGCCACCACTCCACTTGTTCTTTGAAAAGAGCCACTGGCAAGGAAATGGAGTGTTGCCATGACCTTGACCAGTGGCTGCACTGCATGTGAGCGGTGTGTTGGGCTGGTGATGTCCTCCTGCAAGGTTATGGTTAATTCCAGGATGGCATGAGGGGTGAATCTGAAGATGTGATACACCTCAGAATCACTCATGCCAAAGAGGTCTATGCGGGTGCGGTATATCCTCTCCCGTGCCCTCCTCTGTGCCCTCCTCCTTCTTTGCTCGTCTAAAGTCAGTAGTATAGCTATGAGCGAGGATGTCCCTGGCATGTTGGCATACAGATTGTTGGGCAACACGTGTGACTGCTCTGCTCCTCACTAACGATGTTGCTTTCTCTGACATGTAGACGAATTGTCTAATTTTAGACCACCTTTTATATGGTCTAATTTTAGACAGGCCGTGCAGCTGTTGCGCACAGAGCGTAGCCTGCGCTGCACCAACGTTCTTTTGTGGATCCCCGTAACTCCCTCATTAGCATATTTGAATAGCAAATCAATGGTGTGTCTAGCGCAGTTTTGCGCGGACGGATGCGCCTGTCTAACGAAATTACGCTGGACCAAAAAAAGTAGATTTCTTGCGTATCTCATTTTGGGGATGCGGAGTATCGAAACGCATACGCAAATTTAGACTTATGCCTCGCATCTCCTGTTATGCCGGCGTAATCGCTCTGTGAATCTGGCCCGCTGTATTTAGTGCTCCCAACGTGCCCTGCCCATTGAATTTAATGGGCAGTGCTTCCAAAGCACCTGAAAAGTGATTTGAGAGAGCTGCAACACGGGGACTTTTAACCAATTTTTTGGGGTTAAAAGTGCCCCGCTAGTGACCGAAAAGCTAGAGTGCCGCATAAAATGAGCGGCCACAGTGTGAAAGGGGTCTTAATAGGGCTGCCTTATGCAGCTAATCGTGGGAACCCCCTGTGGGGTTCTCGCATCTAATCGTAGTGCAGGTGCATTTTCAAGTGTGAATATCCCCATAAAGAATTTTTATGATCTTTTACTATCTATCTATCTTTCTATCTATCTATATCTAACAAATACCTTTATTGTGTATCTGCAACTAATCCGGGACATGCGTCTGGATAAAGCTTAAATAGACTATAAATAAATTATAGACTTTAGATATGGAGGCCATCTGTACCTTTGGATCCACACATATCCAGCTATTCAGTATAATTTTGCCACTCACACTTGTTTATAATACTAGCAGACCTGCCCTCAACAGGCCAAAAGAATAGTGATATAAATTGTTACCAGATACCTGTTATAACTAGCATTGAATACACCATGTTAAGTGCGTTTTTACTGAAATACAGTGAGCGATGATAACATTGATAAATACTTAAAAAAGTGAATAGTTTGAAGAATACTTAAGTTGAACTTATCATAAAAAATATAAAACCCTAGATTTTATTTATTTTTTCTGATTGAATGAATGTGGTATAGACATTAAAAGGACTTTTAAAGGGAAATGTTAGGTACTCTTTTATCCTGAAACTGTCAATTAATTAATTTATTTTTTAAGAAATGTGACCTTTTTAGGTGATAAAATGTACTAAGGTGTGTGTTTTAAACAAGTAAATCATATGTTGACATTGAACATTCAGTTTTTCGATGTATACAGTTGCTACAATATTGTTTGGATTTATTACTAGCAGACATGTTGGATAATGTCCCTGAGAGATTAGAGAGGGCAATGTGTAATGGTCTAAATAAACAAAGCAGTCTTCTTGCAAGTTTTGTTTGTTGTCTTTATTGTTCTCCTTCAAACTGTTTTGTTTTCTGGTTAAGTTGAGCGCAAATCTTTAACAGTTTCTTTCAGCATAAACAGTTGGTGTTTGGCAGCCTATCGCAAGTTATTATTTCACTCCACACACAGATACACACAGGATTCTTTTAGGACAGATGCACAACTGCTTTTTCAGCATAATCTTTTTTCCTTTATCTTTTTTTGTCTTTTTTTGGTATTTTTTTTCCTTTTTTTTATACAGGGTACTTTAAAATGTGTACAGGGAAACGTTTGATACCTAACACTGACAATGTAATATTTTAACATTTATAGTGGCATACTGTATGTGAAGAAATTCAAACAAAAATGGAATAGCTGAAAAGAAAAACAATCATAGCTTTTATCTCATTCTCTTTGAACACTCTTTGTAATTTTGCTCTTGAATGTTATGCAACCAGAACAATGTTTTCTCTTGTAGCAGTAATACTGTCACTTTCAAATGTTTTCTCATTCCTGGCTGATTTGCAATCCATAAAAACCTGTTTCAAGTAATTACATTCCTTATTTCTTTTGCATTATTCTTCATCAGCTGACTTTTTAAATTAAATTATTAATGTGTATTGTGATTAGTAAATGACACAGCTACACTCTCTGTAAAGCATCTTTAAAGGTCTAAGTTGGACTAGCGCATCTCTAAAAGTTGTATCGCTCTAGCTCCAACACTACATCATGTCAATGTGGTCAAAAGGGTATAGGCTTCGTATTGGAACGCACATACATTTCTTTCACAAAAATGTATTAGCATGTAATCCAACATATCAGGTCAACATGTAGATGGTTACATAATGCAATAAACAAAGGACAAAACAGAAAAAAATAAAAAATAAAATACATATGGGAAATAAGAAGAAAGGAACATGAACATTAGGAATATGCTGGCGCTAGCCTCAATGCTCCATGGGATCAGCAGGGAAAAAAGGATTATAAGTCAATGAGAGGCGTTCTAAGACATCTCATGGAGCATAAGGCATCTGTAAACAAAAGAGTCCACATGTGGAACCCAGCATAGTCATATACAGTAGAAATTTTGATGTCAATGTGGATGTAACTCAAAAATTAAAACAAAAAAAAGGAAATATTGAAAATACAAAGTTATAAAGTATAACCATTCAGATCAGGACTATCCCTGTCTGCCTGACAGGCATATGCAATTATTACATAAAGCATTATGAACTGAGAAGAAAGAAGCAACCAATAAGAGAAGAAAGAGTCTGAGAAGGAGAATAAGAAAGGAGAAGAGAAGAAGAAGCGAGCCTTAAATCAAAAGGGGCGTACTGTCGAACTGGGGAGGCTGAATATATGTAATACATGGCTGCCAAACTCTAAGAAACTTGTTTATAGGCCTTCTCCAATATAAGAAAAATGTTTGAGCATTTGGAAATGGCTATAGTCATAGCCTGCCAGTTCTCTGGATCAAGCTGCCTTCCCAGTTTTTGGGACTTCCCAGTTATTTTTATCATTGGGGATGATAGGGTCTAAGCAGGGGCTTTCTTCCAGAGATTATAGATGAGTAGATCAGAGATATCAAGCCCGGAGAATGGGGTCTAGTTCTACATATACTCTCGAAAGCAGTCAAAGTATATGGGGTATGTCAGGATTTAATGAGTTGTTGTAGAAAATGCCTAAGTTGTAGGTAGCTATAGTGTTTTTACAACGGGATATCATGAGAAGAACGTGAGGAATCGAATGTTAATATCCTGATAGGAGTGAACAGGGAGTGGATATCCGTGAACCCATTTGTGGTCCACCATGAAAATTGTACCAGGAAACACACATACATTTCATCACTAACATATTCATGTACAAATACATGCCTCAGCCAAGTAGCCATCAAGGTCCTTTAAAGGACCGAAGACTGCTGCAAGTCATATTAATGATCTACAGATACAAGAAAAAAAACAGGTACATCCAAATGAGGCTTATGATTAAAGGACACCTGTCATAACAAAACATACTGTATTTATTGGCGTATAAGGCTCAGTTTTTTACCCTGAAAACACAGGGTAAGCTGTGCCTGCGTGTTATACGCAGGGGGCTATGGAAAAAAAATTAGCTGAAACTTCCCTCTTGAAGTTAGGGTGCGTGTTATACACCAGTGCATGTTATGCGTCGATAAATACGGAATATACTGCCATTTGACTGTCCTCTGAAAATGTTGCCATGCTCCCATACTAACCTTCTACATCACTAATCCTGAGCAAACATGCAGGAGGAAGTGAGTGCAGTGTTATATGTAACTCAGTACCATAAATAGGTTTCTACAAGTGTTTAGGGTATTTATATTGTACGAGAAATAATAATCGAATTACTTTCTACTAAAAGAGACACATACTTTAGAAGTCCCTTAACAATAGCCATGCCCTTGTGATAGACTTTAGAAAAGGTACATTTACTCACTGGTCCCCAATGTGAAAAAGTTTGAGTAAAATGTTGTTGCTTTTTTTTTTTTTTTTTATAAATGTTTATTGAAACATATGCAGGAAACACATAATAATATAGTTGCCAAAGAATACAATAGCAGTTGGCTCCAACAAGATTAAAGGTAAGTAAGATAATTACCCACAACATGGTTGCATTTGAGAGGACAAGTCACATCCTCACCAGCAAAGAAATGGATAATCAGGAAAAAACTGATGTGACTTAGCCAGAGAGTAATGCCAATGTGACAGCAAAAGTTTATCTCAGCCATTCTGGAGGATAGTAAAGAGATATGAGAGTAAAATATTATAAATAAAATGCTGCACCATATATGTGTTCATCCTGTTCTGTGATACTCCATATTAATAGGCTTATTAAATAATTTGTAAAAATGTGTCTGCTTATTTAGCAGTAGAAAATGAAAAAAAATGGTGTATTTCCTATTTATATAAATAACTACCTAGTAGGGGTGAAGGTAGTCAAAGTAATGTTGTGCAGGGTCCAGTAATTCATAGCAGCAATGAAAATGCAGCTTATTGTGAAATTAGTTAAGAGATTAATCTGGTCATTCAGAAAGATTAGAGAAAATAAGAGGGTATGGATTTGAATGAGAGCAACATGTCTATGTACTTTAATTGCCTTTGCTTAATACATTTTAAATTAAAGGCATAGCGGTACATTATGTTCTATATTTCCAGTAACTTGTAAAAAAATAACACAATTCTGCAAGGATTGTCAATCTCCGCTGGACTCAAGTAATAAACATTATTAGTGCGGTCCTGCAGTTGCATGAGAATGCTTCTTACAAATTCCATATAACTCATTAACCTCACAGCCATTCATTTGTTTTGTTCCCAGAGAAATAAACTGTATACAATTGGATTAAAACATTGGTGTTTTGGCAGAGGATAGCAGTATTAGAATTAGATTTATTGGCTGAACAGCAGGAAAAACACAGATTTTCACATTTCCATGCAGAGCTGTGTTTATTCTCTTGGGCTAAATGTACAATAAGGGAAATCACTTCCTGCACACTCTTTTGTAAAATTTTCTTTAATCACGAAACCAGCCAGGAGATAGCTATTAGGGTCATATGTCATAATGTGTGTGACTTTTTTTCAAGTGACACGGTCTGTAAGAGTCACACACACTGGCAGCATAATACATCATTCTGCTTAAAATGTCGAACAGTTACATGGATGCCAAAAGTAAATGGCTTAGCCCACCCAGTCTGACTGTGGTTCTAAGCTGCTGTAAGTCCCAGACCCCATTTGATCCCAGGATTATTTCCCTATATTTAGAACACCCTTTTGTACAACCTAATTCCAACATATTTGCAAAGTCTATTACAATATCATAAGGATCACGATGATGCTTTTTTCAGCCGACATTAGCATATAAAGGAATATCTTGGCAAAGTTCAGATAAGGTAGATGCCCCAACAGATTCTGAGGCATGTCTATGGCTAAGAAGAAACACATTTTTAAATAATGCATTTGGTAATGTCTTTTAAATTCTTTATTTTATCCTTTTCTTTTCCTTAGTCCATTTACAAACATAATAACAATCCAACTTGCGATATACAGACAACATTTCCTTTTACCAGTACAGCTCTTTAATAGTTTACTGTATAGTCAGCAGCTACTATGATTACCCGTGCCCCCCCCCCCCCCCGCCAGGTCTACTTCCTGGTTGATTCCCTTAGTCGCCCCTAACAACAAAAAAAAAAAAAAATATATCCTTCTCTCCCTGTCTCTCCCTCCCCCCCTCCACCCTCATGGGTTCTGTTCCCTATAGTTGATATAGGGCTCCCATACTTGTCTATATTTCTCCTCCTGTTCTCTCATTCCCATTGTCAAGTATTCCATCAATTGGATTTCTGTTACTCTATTAAGCCAGTGTTGTCGCGTCGGGGATGTCGTGCTTTTCCAGAAAGATGGAATACAGGCCTTAGCTGCTGTAAGCAAATGCCTAAGCAGTGAGTTTTTATATTTTGTCGTTGTCATTGGGAAATCATTCAGTAATAGTGCCGCTGGGTTGTCTCTCAAGTTCACTTTGGTAATTACATCTATTGTTTCGGCTACCATTTCCCAGTATTCCTTTAATTTTGGGCATTCCCAGAATAGATGTATCATGGTACCTCTTGCTTCCCCACATCGCCAACATTGATCTGACACCTGGGGGAACATTCGTTTTAACACCTCCGGAGTCCTGTACCATCTAGTTAGGATTTTGTATCCCCCCTCTTGGTATCTAGTCGCCAACGAGGCCTTGTGGGTAAATCTAAAAATTTTTTCTTTCTGGTTCTCCGAGAATCTGGTCTCTAAGTCTCTTTCCCATGCCTGGATAAATAATAGGTCTTGCGGGGCTTCTGATTCTACTAAGAGGCTATACATATATGATAAGCTATGCCTCACTGGGTCGCCTTTATTACATACTTTTTCGAAAACAGATAGCTCCCGAGTTGTCTCCCCCTGTGGTCTAATTGCTTGAATAGCCGCTTTCAATTGTAGTTGTCTCATTACATCTAGCGTACTTCCTAATCTCTCCTCCCTCTCTGCTGCATTTCCACCCTGGCTATGATTCGTGAGATGAATAAGTCTACTCAGTCCTCCCCGTCTTAAGTTATTAAAATGGGTATCCGTCAAACCTAATTTAAATCTAGGGTTCCCTAGTACTGGTATTAGTGGGCTTGGATATTTAGAGATTTTTGTTTTTCCAAATATCCTCTTTATGGCCCGTATTGTGGCCCCTACTGTGGGATGTTTCTTCACCTCTTGTGGGATATCTGACTCTGAAATCCATGCCATTCCCTCCAAAGGGATATTCGTTATTTTCTGTTCTATATGGATCCAAGGTTTATCCTTCTGGTGTATACACCACTCTACCACTCTTGCCATGTGGCAGGCATCATAGTAGCTCATTGGATCTGGAAATCCCACTCCTCCCTTCTCTTTAGGTAGAGTCAGGACCTCCCTCCTTATTCTCGCTGGTTTTCCTGCCCAAATAAATTTAATAAATCTAGATCTTAGATCTCTCAAAAAGCCAAGAGGGATTTTTACTGGTAGGGTCTGAATCAAATAGAGCAATCTCGGCATTACGTTCATTTTAATAATATTAATTCTCCCAAACCAAGTAAAAATCTCCTTGTCCCATCTCTGTAGATCGGTTTTAATCACTCTTGTTAGTGGGGTAAAGTTTAATTCAAAGATCCTATTTAGATTTCTTGGCATCTTGGTTCCCAGATATACTATATGGGAATCTGTCCAACTGAAGGGAAACTGTGTTGCCAATAATTGTTGTGTTTGTTCGTTGAGCTCCACACCCATCGCCTCCGATTTATTGTAGTTTACCTTAAAGTTGGACAGGTCTCCATATTCCCTTATCTCTTTTAATAGAACTGGTAGGGATAGGCCTGGGCTTGTTAAAGTGAACAGTAGGTCATCTGCAAATGCCGCAACCTTGTACTCGTCTCCCCTCACTCTGATACCTCTAATGTCCCTATTTGCCCGTATTGTTCTCAGGAAGGGTTCCAGGGCCAGGATGAAAATAAACGGCGAGAGTGGGCACCCTTGTCTTGTGCCATTCCTTATTGGGAAGGGATCAGACATTATTTCGTTTATCTTTACTCTGGCCGTCGGACACGAGTACAAGCCCATGATCCAGTTCCGCATCCCCTCTCCCAGTCCTATATATGATAAAATCGCTTTCAAGAATCCCCAATCCACTCTATCAAAAGCTTTCTCTGCGTCGGTTGCTACCAATACCGATGGGTTTTTGTAAAGCTGTGATAGGTAGATGGTACTTAATACTCTTTGTGTGTTTTCCCTCCCCTCTCTTCCTGGTGTAAACCCAACCTGGTCGGGGTGTATCAGAAGGGGGATATGGGTGGCAAGCCTATTAGCCAGGATTTTTGAAAAAATCTTCAGATCTACATTCAACAGAGAGATCGGTCGATAACTGCTACATTGCGCAGGGTCTTTCCCTTCTTTAGGAATTACGGTTATGTGGGCTGCTAATGTGTCTCTTAACATCTGTTGTCCTTCTCTTAAAGAGTTAAATGCAATCAAAAATTGAGGTGCCAACTTTTCAAAAAAAGTTTTATAATACAACAGGGTATAGCCATCTGGCCCTGGGGATTTGCCTGGCTTCATTTCTTTAATTGCCTCTGCTAATTCCTCTACTGTTATTGTGCCCTCAATGATCGCAATTTTTTCGTCCGGTATTTTAGGCATCCCTGAGGCCGAGATGTATGCCTTTATTCGTTCTTCTCTACTCTGACTTCCTGCCTTATCCGGTTGTTTATCCAATTGATATAACTTACTATAATACTCTCTAAAGGCCTTTGCTATTAGTTGTGGGGCACTAACTAAGATGTCTCCTTGTGTTTTTATTTTTTCAATATGGTTCTTTGCTCTTGACTCTCTCAATGCGTTTGCCAGCATCCTACTTGGCTTGTTCCCATATTCGTAGTACGCCCTCCTACACCGACTTAATTTGGCCTTGGCCTTATCCATTAATAATAGATTCAACTTATCCCGTAGAGTCATTAATCTCTCTTCGACATGTAATCTTTGTGTTTGTTTATGTTCGTTCTCTAATATACGGATCTCACCAAGTAGGCTGTCTAGCTTTGCATTCAAAGAGCGTTTTCGCTGTGTTCCTAGAGAGATGAGAATTCCCCTCATATAACACTTGTGTGTCTCCCACTTAATCAGCGGGGCCACGCCATCAGAATCGTTTGTCCGAAAAAAGGTTTCTATTTCTTGGTCTATCTTACTCTCATATATAGGATCTTTTAATAATGTTTCATTAATCTTCCAGTTCCATTCCCTCGGCCCTGTTTCCCCCCATTCCAGGCAGCAACTCACGGGGGCGTGGTCTGATATTGTAAAAGATCCTATTGAGGCTTCTCTCAGATTCCCCAATATACTTTGGTCTACAAATATGTAGTCAAGTCTTGTATATGTTTTATATTTAGCTGAGTAGAAGCTGTAATCTCTCTCGTGGGAATGTAGGATCCTCCAACTGTCTATTAGCTGTAATTCTTGGAGCATTCTCCTCGCTTTGCGTAATTTTATATTTGATATATGGTAGGATCCCTTTGAGGTATCCAGATTGGGTTCTAAGACCATATTTAGGTCTCCTCCCACAATTAGGGCCCCTTCTTTATTCTGGTTTATTAGATCCAGATATTTTTCTAATGCAAACACTGGATTCTCATTTGGTAGGTATATGTTCGCTAGAGTAATTTTTTGTTCATTCAGCGTCCCTTTCACGAGAAGAAAGCGTCCTTCCTCATCAGTTATTACTTTGGATTCCTTCCATGTTATCTTTTTAGCCAACAAAATTGCTACCCCATTTGCTTTTGAGGTCTGGGAGGCACCATGATACACCACCGGGAATCTTGAACTCTTGAATTTTGGTACCTTATCTTTCCTAAAGTGTGTTTCTTGCAAAAAAATGATTTGTGATTTGAGTCTCCCCAGTTCCATTAATATTTTTGCTCTTTTTTCTGGGATATTTAACCCCTTCACATTGTATGTAGTGACATTTACTCTGCTCATCCTGTGTTCCATCTTTTATCCTATCTTTTATTGACCTCTCGCCTTCCCTATCTAGTTCCCCCGCTCAAATGTTGTTTCCTGGGCACCTATTTTTCAGTGTACAAGAACCGATCATCTGACCAATGGCAACTATCCAGGCAAGGCTGAGAGAAAGGGCACTCCCCTCGTAGTAGTCCACGACACCGTAAGTAACGGTGGGGGATGGAGGAGGATACGGGAGGAAGGCAATGTATATGGGCACCAGGGGAGAAAGTGAAAGCTTCCCCTCTGATAGCCCAAGGAGGAGGAGAGAGAGAGAGAGAGAAAGAGAAAGGGAAAAAAAAAAAAAAACACACAACCCCAATGCCTCGGGTCCTAGTCCACCGTCCACGTCCCCAAGTATTAACTTTGTTTCCCTACTCCCTCTTGGGCCTCAATCCCACCTTGTTTGTGGGTTCCCAATATATTTAGGGGAAGAAAGGGAAGGTAAAAAAAAAAAAAAAAAAGAACACAATTGAGCGTCTCCGACTTCCCTCCACTTGGAGGAGAGACGCTCTGGTGGGGGTACGTGTATGAGCACTGCGGAGAGTCTCGCCTAAGTGTTGCCTCCGGTGCACCCCTTCTAATCTTCCAATCTTCAGCTTTGCGTCTTGTCCCCTTTTTCCTTCCCCAGCTCACCCTGTCCCAGTCTCCGCCTCATCTTAAGGCGGGAAGGGGGAGGGGGGGCTCCAATAGAATAAAAAAAAAAAAAAAAAGAAAAACCTCTGTGGAGCCCTCTGACCCCTTTTACACATAGTAACATAGACATAGTCACACAGTAACCCAATTCAAGTTAACCAGATAAATAACCACATTTCTATCTGTACATCGGGTAAACTTTCTAGAAAGGCAAAAAAAAGAAAAACACACATATTCTCCTCTTCATTCCATTCTATCCTCCTGAGGTTTCTAACTTTTATATTACCCACTATATTATATTCTTGGCCTTCCCAGTGCTTTCACCCTGTTATCGGTCTGGTTCGGTCTAGTTCGGAACTGTTCCCTACCCTTGATCTCCAGCCCCCAAGAAGAAAAAAAAAAAAAAAAAAAAGAAAAAAAAAGTGTTCAGTGATCTTACCCAGTGTCTATGTGTGTATACTAAATATTTATATGGGTGACAAATATTTATATGGGTGACATATAAGTGCATGTGGAATGTTATTTATGCGTTATTTACGCTGTGGCGTGTCTTTGTTGTCTACTTAGTTCTTGGATTTATGTGTGTGTGTGTATATATATACGTGGCCCTTATGTGGCCCTTTTCCCCCGTGTGGTATTAGGTGTTGTAAAAAAAAAAAAAAAAAAAGAGAAAAAAAAAAAAAAAAAAAAAAAGAGATAAAGGAGAGAAAAAAAAAATTGAGCAATATTTTAAGAATATATATAAAAAAAAAAAAAAAAAAAAAAGGGACACCCCCCCCCACCCTACCCAATCCCCCCTCACCCACACACAAGAGTATATATATTCCTCACCTCCCTCCCCTCCCTTCTCCCTCCCTCCCTATCCCCCCCCCCCAAAAAAAATAAAAAAAAAGTTAAAAGAGAAAAAAAAAAATGTTTAAATATAGGGGCCAGATACACTAAGGTAGGGCACAGAAATAAATAAATAAAAAGAACAGGAGATAGGTGGGGGGGGGGGGGGTACGGCAGGGGCCCAATCGCCCCCCATACGCGATCATTTCTATTGTTTAATCTCCCAAATATTCAACCCTCCTCCACTCCCCCCCCCCTCCAGGAGTGCCCCGTCGAGTGCTACAATGTGGTATCTCTCTTCTGTATTATTATATGTTACTATGTTCTGTTATGATATATATAGTATATAGTACCCCCCCCCGCCCATTTCTAATCTCGCTCCCTCTTCATATTCATTCAAATGGTCTTCTTAATGTTCATTGATTTCAACTAGTTGACTAATCTGTTCAGCTATTGGGACCTCGCTCTCTTATTCCAGGCAGTTCCAACCAGTCTGGGACCTCTATAGGGTCTGAGCCCAGAAAATCAAACAGTAACGGGAGCTGTGATGGCTCCCTCAAATTAAAGCTCCTCTCTTCCCTTTTAACAGTAACAGCCAGTGGGTACCCCCAGCGATATGTAGCGCCCTTGTTACGTATAAGGTCCAATAGAGGTTTTAACAGGCGCCTTCGGGTTCTGGTCTGCCAGCAGAGATCGGGGAATATTTGGATGTTCATGTCCTCCCAGAGTATTGTTCCCTCTTTCCATGCTGCCCTTAGTATCTCCTCCTTTACTCTGTAGAAGTGTACTCTACATAATACATCACGAGGATTGGGCAGTTCAAGGTTCTTTGCTGTGGGGACCTTATGTACTCTGTCCAGCTCCAGGGGAGTTTCGGGGGGGTTCTTTAAGATTTTATTCAATATAGATGTCACCGTTTCTCTTAATACCAGCCCCTCAAAACTCTCTGGTATCCCCTTAATCCGTAAGTTGTTTCTTCTGCTCCTATTGTCCGCCTCTTCTGCATATAGTTGTAGCCTAATCATATGTTGTTGCTGCCTCTCTAGTTTATCTTCGAGGGCTAACAGTCTGGAATCTGTTTTCTCCTGGCGCTTCTCCACCCCCGCTACTTTCTGTTCCCCCTCCTCCACTTTTATGCGTACCTCATTAATTTCTTCCCTTAGTATGCCTGTTATATTCATTAGTATAGTCTGAATATCGTCCTTAGTTGGCAAAGCCTGTATAAGCATACTAAGTTGTCTGATGTCCAGATTTGATTCTGTGGGGGTTTTCTGCATGTCCCCATGTATACCTTGTGTGTTAGGTAGACATACCTGGTCTGTTCTTTCTGTTCTTTCCAGGGCAGAGATGGGGATGGTTTCTCCATTTCTATTCATTTCCTCACACCGGTCGCGTGTCTCTGGTAGTAGTTCAGATGTCCCCCGGAGCGGATAGGCTGTCTGGATAATAGAAGGGTTTGTAGCGGGGATTGGGGTAGTCTCAGCGTAGGTTTGCCGTCTATCTCTACACCGCTCGCGGCTCTCAACCGTGGTAGATTTCTCCGTCTCCACTATGTTCTGCGCTGGTCTCTCCTCCCTTCCCCGCTGCACTATGTGCACTATGTCTCTGGGAGTTTCTGCTATCCGGTTTTGCAGGACAGCCGGCTCTATCAGATCGCTCGTTCGTTCCTTTCCACCGCTATTAGACTTGCAGCTGAGGATGGGAGGCGCCGTTTGTGTCACCGCTGCCGCTGAGAGAGAGCTTTCTATCAGAGATTCCCTCCGCAGACTTCTCTCGGCGTCGGCGTCTCCCTGCTGTGTCTTTACCACCATGTAGCGGGTAATGTATGAGTGGGTCGGCGGGTGAGTTCCCCCGGATTTTCTTCCAGCACTCCTAGTTCGCCGCGACATCCGCTGTTCGCGCCCGTCGCCGGGAGGAGGGGGGGGGGTATCAGGGGCTGGGGCTATGGGGCCGCCGTTCTCCTGGAGGGGTGCACCGTATCGACGCTGTTAGACTCTCCTTCTCATCTCGAGCTCACTCCGCCATGCTGAGCACACTCCCCCGGAAACGGAAGTCAGGCTGTCCACCCCATTTGGTAATGTCTAACCAGATAAATCCATCTGTAAGGTCCATTGCTCTTTCTGGAGAAACACAAGGAAAAAGAGACATAAACTATGACACATTGGGATCGATGATAAAAACATAAAAATGCTTGTAATATTTTTAACAAGCCAAAACAGACTACATTCCTAAATGTGACAGTCTGGGTCTGTCTCTCCTGAATGATGGTGGGTTTTCGCCATATTTTGGAGAGACGAACACCTTAATTATACAGCTGTGTGGTCAGCTTTTTAAGTCTGACCTGAACAGCACTCAGAGTCCCACCCACAGACAGGAAGTCTGGTCCTGGGAGCCAGGTGTGAGCTCCCAGTTGGAGACAGCTCCTCAGTAAGAGACATGAGGTCTCTTGGAATCAGAGAGTCTGTAGGAGAAAGCCAGAATATTGGTAAGCTGCAAGAGGCACAGCTATAGATGCTGAAGGGAAGCCATCTATGTTGAGGAGTCCGCTGGTCTGGGTGACCAGGAAAACGTACAGAATTATTGCTGCAGAAGAGTACTGCTACAGAGAGCCAGGTGGGCTAGCATTTTCTGTTGTGTGTTTTTTGGAGAAGAACCCCCTGCGTGGGAAACCTTTATTTGGACTTTTATTTTGCCTTTTTAATAAAAATGGGCTACCATGCCCTTAAACATACTTCCTGGCTGGAGTGAATCACTGAAAAACGCCCATACCACGAGAGCTAAACAACCCCAATATCACATAAAATAAAGCCACACTACAAATTTTATACATTTTGATTACACTAGAGGAGTCTTTCTCAACATTTTCACCTTGGAGGAATCCTTAAACATATAATCAGGAAAAAAAAACTATGTTTTATATATAAAAACAGAAAATTAAAGAGATACATTTTATAATTTTTCTTTGTTATGTGCAAAAATACTCAGTTTTGGCTACAACTTAACCACTTAAGACCCGGACCAAAATGCTGCTAAATGACCTTGCCCCTTTTTGCGATTCGGCACTGCGTCGCTTTAACTGACAATTGCGCGGTCGTGCGACGTGGCTCCCAAACAAAATTTGTGTCCTTTTTTTCCCACAAATAGAGCTTTCTTTTGGTGGTATTTGATCGCCTCTGCGATTTTTATTTGTTGCGCTATATACAAAAATAGAGCGACATTTAAAAAAACAAAAACAATATTTTTTACTTTTTGTTATAAAAAAATCAAATAAACTAAATTTTAGTCAATCATTTAGGCCAAAATGTATTTAGCCATATGTCTTTAGTAAAAAAAAAAATCGCAATAAAAAAAAAAAATTGCTACCTAGCGGGAACAGCGACACTAATACAGCGATCAGAAAAATGATCGCTTAGTGACACTGGCAATAGGGAGTGAAAGGGTTAACTAGGGTGGTGATCAAGGGGTTAAAACTTTATTAGGGGGGGTACAGGGGCTACCCTGAACCTAACACTAACTGACTGTCACACTGCCTGTCACACTGACACTAAATACAGTAATCATACATGTATGATTACTGCATTCAGTGACACTGTGACAGGGTGGAGGGGGGGGGGGCGATCGGGGGGGGGGGGGTTTAATGTGACTATGTGTAGTGTGTGTCAGTGTAGTGTTAGTGCAGACTTACTGTGCCATGTGATCTCTCCTCAGCGGTGGTTGAAAAAAACGCTGAAGGAGAGATCACTTCCTCCTTCCTGTGTTTACACAGGAGGAGGAAGTGACAGGGCGGGGGGGCGCACGGATTGGCTGAGAGCGGTCCGGAGGGGGCGGACAAAAATGAATAGCCGCCCCCTCATCCCAGATCGCTCGGCCAGCTATGGGGACCGCCGCATGTACATTTACGTTGGCAGAATGGCACCGACAGGCACATCAACGTATATATATACGTTGTGCCTGTCGGTGCCATTCTGCCGACGTAAATGTACATGCGGCGGTCCTTAACTGGTTAATATAAGCACACATAGATTTAATTTTTAATAAATTTACATTGCCGTTCAGCAGAGACTAGAGGTGTTTTATTCCAATCCTCCAGCATATTATGGGTACGCTTCCTTGGTTTTCCCTGGTTTCTAAGGGTATTTGATTGTACCTGATACTATTATTTATCGTCCTTTATATCCATTGCATTGACAGAAACCCACAACTCATCTTGGCTAGTCATCCGCATTGTCGGATCCTTACACCCTTTACTCTTTCTGAATTTTCAACCAGCGGCACAACTGGGCATCCCTCATCCAAAGCTGCCTCCCTGCCTCCATACCACAATTAACCATTCCTTGGCCTTGTCAGGAAGGGCATGCCAGTGCCCAAAATGGCCTCAGTTCCTGCAAGGGCATGCAGTTCCTGAATGTTTGGTACCAGACAGGCTATTTAAACTGGGCCACTTCCCTGACTCAGGTGCTGTCCGTTCTACTTCGTCTAGCATACCTGATCCTGTTACTTGATTTCTGCTTACGTTACCCGACCCGGCTTGTCTCTGACTCTCCTGCCTTCTACCTGCACCAGACCCGGCTTGTTTGACTTGCTTCTACCTGCTGATCTTGCTACCTCGCTGCCAGCCCAAAACTGACCTGGCTCGTTTGACCTGCTTCTGCCTGCTGATCCTGCTACCTCGCTGCCAGCCCAATACTGACCCGGCTTGTTTGACATGCCTCTGCCTGCTGATTCTGCCACCTCGCTGCCAGACCAATACCGACCCGGCCTGCACCTTGACTTCGCTATCTGCTGACAGCTGTTCCTGGGCTGCCCCCGCACCAGTGTCCTCCTGCGACTTCTTCGGTGATTCCAGTCCAGCGACTTCATCAGCGACTCAGCCAGGCACTCGTGCGACTCCGTACACTTGCGCTTCCTGTCTGCTCTATCAGGGGCTCTGAGTCGGAGCTGTAAGAGAGGCCATCCTTCGCACATCAGGCTCTACCACCAGGGGGCGTGACAGTAACGGACAGCCATGTCTCAGCCTGTGCGAGGACCCTCTCCCATGGAAGAACTGGGCCAACATCTGGCTGACCTGGCACGGGCAGTAAAGGACCTACAAGCAGGTTATACCCAGCTGGAAGGACGAATACAGACTCTATCTTCTGCTGCCCAGGGATCCACACCAGTCCAGGCCGCCCAGCAGGGTGCTGCTTCTGCTCCAGCAGTAGTCATGCTTCCACCTGAACCCAGGGTCCCGACCCCAGAAAAATTCCATGGCGATCGCAGCAAGTTTAGGTCCTTCAAAAACGCATGTGAACTATACTTTGTACTGCAGCCTCGCACCTTCTCCCTGGAGGCCACGAAGGTTGGCTTTGTAGTCTCTCTGCTGCAAGGGGAACCACAGTCCTGGGCCCATTGTCTCCTTGAGCAGAAGTCCGTCAGAGCATCCAATTCCTGGACCTGATCATATCTACTGAGGGTATCAAGATGGATCCTCAAAAAGTCGCAGCCATCTTGGACTGGCCAGCTCCCAGTGATAAGAAAGGCATCCAGGTTTTGCAAACTTTTACAGGAAATTTATCAGAGGTTTCTCGGCAATCATCTCCCCCATCACCCAGCTCACCAAACAAGGTGTCAGATTCCATTGGTCCCCTGAGGCTCAGACTGCCTTCGAGACTCTGAAAGGGCTTTTTACCTCCGAAGCTGTCTTGAAACACCTGGATTCGGCCCTGCCATATGTCTTAGGCCTCGTACACACGATAAAATCTGTCCGCTGGAAACGGTCCGCTGGACCGTTTCAGCAGACAGATTCGATCGTGTGTACGGCCGAGCCGACGGATTTGGCCACCCGACAGATTTCAAAGCATGCTTTGAAATCTATCGGGTGGGAATCCGCCCGCCCGACATGTCTGCTGGTTAGTACACTTACCAGCAGACATGTCGTCCCGCACCGCCGCCGAATGGATTCGGCGCATGGGCGGAAGTGTTTTACTTCCTGGTGCGGTGACGTGGCGGCGTCAACGTCACTGCCACGTCACCGACACGTCAGCGCGCTCTCTGCTGGCGGGGATTTTGGTTTGCTCGTGTGTACACGCGAGCAAACCAAAATCCCAGCAGACATATTTGTCAAATCTATTGCCTCGTGTGTACGAGGCCTTAGAGGTGGACGCATCGGAAACGGCGGTTGGAGCCATACTTTCCCAGAGACAAGGACCCGAGGCCCTGTTGCACCCTGTCGCCTTCTTTTCTCGTAAACTGTCCAGTGCTGAGAAGAATTATGACGTCGGGGATCGCAAACTCCTAGCGATCAAAGCTGCCTTAGAAGAATGGAGGTATCTTTTAGAAGGGGCTGCACATCCAATCTTAATCTACATGGATCATAAGAATCTCGAATACCTAAGGACGGCAAAGAGACTGAAATCCCGGCAGGCTAGATGGGCACTTTTTTTCCAGATTCACCTTCCACTTAACATACAGGCCAGGTTCAAAGAACATAAAACCGGATGCATTGCCACGCATGTTCAGCAAGCCTCCTGAAACCTCTCCGCCAGATACCATCCTGTCATGGGGCAACTTCCTCCTATTACAGGGAAACCTGATCACTCAAATCAGGCAAACCTCTGCAGGTAACCCTTCCCCGCCCGGGACCACTCTAGTGGCAAGAGATGGGCTGCTCTGTTATGGAGATAACATCTTTGTACCAGAAAGTCTGCGAGTCTCCACCTTGGGGTTGTGCCATGATCACATGGTTGCAGGGAATTTCGGCATTTATAAGACTTCTGAACTAATGCAACAGACATTTTGATGGCCCGGAATGGATAAAGATTGTAAGAAGTATGTGGAATCCTGTACTACTTGTGTTCGCAACAAGAACAGCAAGTCCAAGGCCTGGGGTCTACTAAAGACACTCCCTGTCCCGTGTAGACCGTGGCAAATGATTTCCATAGACTTTATCGTGGAGTTGCCACCTTCCGAGGGATGTAATACTATTTACTACAGCCTGTCCAAGATGGTCCACTTTCTACCCATGAAAGGCACTCCTTCTGCACAAGAGACTGCACAAATCTTTATTAGAGAGATCATAAGGCTTCACGGAGCTCCGCCAAACATAGTTTCCGTCAGAGGGGTCCAGTTTACCTCCAGGTTCTGGAGGTCGTTGTGCGAGTCTCTGGAGATTGAACTTTTTTTCTCATCAGCCTACCATCCGCAGACGAATGGACAGATGGAAAGGACCAATCAGACACTCGAACAATATCTCTGTTGTTTTTCTTCATTTTCGCAAGACGATTGGGTCCATTTACTTCCTCTGGCCGAATTTGCCTATAACAATTTCGCTCATTCAGCCACCAAGCAGTCGCCCTTCTTCGCAAACTACTGTTTCCACCCATCTTTTCTGTTTAACCCAGTTCCTGAATGTTCTGTACCTGCTGTCCTTAAAACGGTGAATGTTTGGTACCAGACATGCTATTTAAACTGGGCCACTTCCCTGACTCAGGTGCTGTCCGTTCTACTACGTCTAGCATACCTGATCCTGTTACCTGATTCCTGCTTACATTACCCGACTCGGCTTGTCTCTGACTCTCCTGCCTTCTACCTACACCAGACCCGGCTTGTTTGACCTGCTTCTGCCTGCTGATCCTGCTACCTCGCTGCCAGCCCAATACTGACCCGGCTCGTTAGACCTGATTTTGCCTGCTGATCCTGCTACCTCGCTGCCAGCCCAATACTGACCTGGCTTGTTTGACCTGCCTCTGCCTGCTGATTCTGTCACCTCGTTGCCAGCCCAATACCAACCCGGCCTGCACCTTAACTTCGCTATCTGCTGACAGCTGTTCCTGGGCTGCCCCCGCACCAGTGTCCTCCTGTGACTTTTTCGGTGATTCCAGTCCAGCGACTTCATCAGCGACTCAGCCAGGAACTCGTGCAACTCCGTACTCTTGCGCTTCCTGTCTGCTCTATCAGGGGCTCGGAGTCAGAGCTGTAAGAGAGGCCATCCTCCGCACATCAGGCTCTACCACCAGGGGGCGTGACAGGCCTGGTATTTTCACTACCATCTGGTGAGTTATTTTTGGTGACATCGTGATCCCTCTTTCTTTATCCAATCAGGGTGTTGGGTATCCTCCTCCCTTTCTTTCTCTTCTCATCCCTCTTCCTTCCCTCACTTCAACTTTTTATCCTCTCACCCCTCTTCCTTCCCTCACTTCAACAATTCCCCCTTTCCACCCCTTGGATCCTCTTCCCTTGCACCCCAAACCCCCCCTCTCCACCCCCCTTCCTAACCCCTCCACCCCCCTTCCTTCCCCCCTCACCCTCCCCCCCTTTGCCCCCCTTCCTTCCCCCTTTCTTTCCCCACCTCTCTTTTCCTTCTTATCTCTTTCACCTCTCCTTCTTTCCCCCCTTTCCCTCTCCCTCCCCCTCTCCCCCCTCCCCCTCTCCCTCCATCCCCACTCCCCCTCTCCCTCCATCCCCACTTCACCGGTGTTCCCTCCCCCGGTGTTCCCTCCCCCCTTACTTCACACATTGTCTACCATTCCTCACCCATATTATGCCTATTTAGAGATTTACACATAATCCCCCATGTCCGCCGTGAAGGGGAACTTGTTCGGGCGGTCTGGTGCCGCACACAACCACCCAACACTGGGTAAGCCAATTACTCCATTATTTTTTATTTTTTACTACTTCATATGCTGTATTTTGTTTGTTGAATTATTATGTCTGTTTTTACTGTATTGCTTGCGTTATAGAGTGGTCCTCCTGAGGAAGCGGTTATACTGCGAAACTAGTCGAGACCCAGACCATTCCATTCGGTTGTAACAACAGTCAATGCTTGGGTGATCCTGAACTTCTGTTTGTCCCATTTTAATATATCTATTGTATTATTTTTTATATAAAATAACTTTTATTTTATATGCTATGTATGTTTTTTATCATACCAAGATAGTCCATCAACCCTAGGGGGAGTGAATGTTAATGGGTCAGCATCAGCCACTGTCCCTGGTCCCTTTGGCCCCACCCTTTTTGTATGTCTATATTTCTGGATGATGGTATGCTATTAAGGTTGTTAATTTGTTTATATGAGGCTACACTCAAAAATTTCTGCCGTTCAGCAGCAAGACTAAATTAGCATTGGTGCTCAGTGACAAGGCTAAATTAGCATTTGTACTCATTGGTAAAATTAAACTTGCATTGGTGCTCTGTGTCAAGACAAAATCAGCATTGACGCTCAATGGTAAGACTAAATTAGCATTGATCCTCAGTGGTAACTGGCAAGACCATATTAGCATTGGTTTTCAATGGCAACAATAAATTAGCAGACTACATTTGCATTGGTGCTCGGTGGAAAGACTACATTTACATTGATAAAATATTAATTAAACTGCTCCAGGTGGATCTCGGCTCTCATGGCCATCCACTATATCTGCTGGCCCTACAATCCCGAACAGCACACAGCCAAATATCTAGAATGTGAAGAATTCACTGAAAATGTTAACTATGGAAATCTGAATACAATAATATACCTTTAATATATCAATTACGCCACCGCTTGTTGTTTAAAAACAGTTACTGGCTTGTAAAAGCACCAGATCAAACCAATCTCAGTTTGATCCGATGCTTTGGCGGCCAGGGAAGCCCCTAGATGTCTCTGTAAAGAAGGCGTGTCATTGCTATTGTTATAGGGATGCTTAAATTCCTTGTGATAGCAAAAAAATTTAAGAGACAGTGTAAATAAAAAAAATAAAATAAAATGCAATAAATAATAAACAAAAAAAATATGTACAGGAATCCGTGAAGGAAAACACAACACGTACCATCATCCACCATGGCAGAAATACTGTAGTTCTCAATGGAGTACAAGTGTGGTGACATCTCTGCACTTGTAGAATCTGTATTTCCCCCAGTTTCATTTAGTTTTGTAATATCACAAAATTGAACCAGTCCAGTAAAACATACATTCATCTTTGGGACAGAAAAAAGGTGTATCACGGCCTATAGAACACCTCCCAGCGCCTAACAGAGAGCACTTGCAAAAAACTGCATATACAGAAAATATATACTAAAAACGTTAAAGACTCAATTAGTTAGCTGGAAAGCAAAACCAAAAAAGTCAAGAAAAAGCAGCTATTTAAAATACAAACAGATATATAAAAAATGGTAAATACACTAAACATAACATTAAAATGTCAAAAATAGTAAAAAAAAACATAAACAGCGCTGGTGATAATAGTCCAGTGTAGATCCCAAGAAAAAAAGATATCACCTCTACACTTAAGTGCAATAATAGTGACAAAGTGTATTAATGGGAGAAAATAAGTCCGTTGATAGCTGAGTTTGAGAGATAGGAGAGCAAGCACCTTCCACCTATATTCTCGATCACCACGTGGGACTATAAATCCCCCTCTGGGGTACGCACTCACCGAAAGACCCTGAGGGTAAAGCAGTGTATGGATATCCACAGAATAATATCACTCTTCACATCAGAAGGGATCCGGTCACATGTCTACGGGTCTCCAGATCGTACAAAAAACACAGGAAAGGGCATATAGCGTAATTCCGTCTTTAATGTAGCACACAAGAGAACCCACAAATCTACAACCCTTCAAACAATGCACGTACATTAAAAGATAACAATAAGCGCATATAATCACCCTCTCCTGCAAGAGAGACGAGCCGTGCTGTCCCAATGGATGAGCTGACTTCCAGCACCTCCTGGTTTCAGACGAGACTCAGGTGGAGCGCACGTGTCACTTCCTGGCGTCGTTGAGGCCCCTCCCTACATTCATCTTTGCACTGGTTCCCCTGGTATAAATATGAAATTCAAACTTTCCACCACAGTCCCCTCTGAAGTTCATTCTTGAACTTATGTCCTCCTTCAATGATTTTGTACCCCTTTACAATGGCCCAGAAGCTCTCAACCTTTCCCTACCACCACTGCGACTTAAACACGCTGTAACCCAATCACGGTAGACTTGAGACAGTCCTGGTGCCTGTGAGACTCCACATCCGACCCGTGTTTCATCGCCCCTCTGCCTTGGAAGAGCGAAACTCCAACATTGATGGCGGGATCCTTGCATATCTAGTCCTGTAACTTGGGAATATGATGTAATGATTGTAACAATTGGATCGGACCGCGAGACAGCACTTTTTTTTAGCATGGTGAAGGAAAGTTCCGGAGAGTCTTATTCGTGGCACATTTGTCTCAAGAAATTACTTTGTTATTGTTTCTTCTTCAGATGGTGGTTGGGCGGACCTCCGGACATTCGTGCATGAATATAAACAAAAAACGCCAGTGTACAGTTATTGGAGGAATGTCAGACAGGAGCAGTGGGGTAACTTTTATGACTATAAAGCAGTAGGTAGACTAGGGGAGGTATAATTACATCTGGGAGGTAAAAAAACACAACCTGGATGCCCAGGGATACTTTGGTTTCACTGGGTGTAAAATATGGCATTGGCGGGCAGGAATGCTCACGCGTCTTAAAAAAATTATATGACTGATGTCCTTGTTACATTATCCTGAGAAGATGGATGATAGAAACCAAAAGAAAAACTTAGAGAGCATACTATTACAGAAGGAAAGGACGAGAGGTGAGTAATGAAAAAGAATAAGGAAAATAGAAAAAAATTATAAACATTCAAAATAAGAAAACTACAGATTTAATGCTGCTCCAACCAAGATCTCCAGTTTACATTCCACTTTAGATTGTTAAAGAGCATTGAATCTGCTTCCAAAAAAAACTAATACTATATAAATATAATCCTCTCTCATACTAGTGATCAACAGGTGAACATGATCATGGTCACTTAACAATTTACAAGTGGGGTAAAAACATAAAAAATAAAAATATTAAAAAGGAGAGACTAAATAATGGTTGCCCAAAAACTTTTAGAATTTAGTCAAACCCTACTGTACTTATTACTAAAAAAAAATTAAGAGGCTTTTCCCCAAGCCACAGAAAATTTATAAAAATAATATATAGTTCTTTAACAAAAGGGCAATTTAAAAAAAAATGCATTATTTGTATTTTCAGGTCTATGCACTACGTTAGGTGGACTTCAGGTGGACAAAGTTCAAACCTTTTCTCACCTGAATGAAATGAGAAAAACAAATAATAATGAAAAAGAACTTTAAAAAAAAAAAAAAGTAAAAAATATATAACCATAACACTACAGGGAGAGAAAAAATAAATAAAAAAAAAACCTGACAAAAATAAAATAAAAAGCGAATAAGAAAAATGAAAAAATATATATATACATTTAAAATAAAAATAAATGTGAAAATGGTATAAGTAAAAATGAATAAAAAAAATAGAAATAAAACTGAGAGAGGAAAAAAAATAACAAATGAATAAAAAAAAATACATTTTACAATTTTTTTTTTTATAATAATGAAAAGTAAAAATTCTAATGGATACTTTCCACCACTCACTGTGACTTCTTGTCTTAGTGACACCTGAATCTTATTATTTATTCACCATGTCTTTAGGACAGTTGGTTGAGTCGATTGTAGCCATGTAAAGCCTTGTACATACAATCGGATATCTGATGGAATCTAATCCAATGGATTTTTTGTCAGATTTCCGATGAAGCTGACTTTCATCAGTCTTGCTTACACACCATCAGTCAAAAATCTGACCGTGCCAAAACGCGGTGACGTAAAACAGTACGACGATGCTGCGAAAAATGAAGTTCAATGGTTCCGTAGATTTGATTCTGAGCATGCGTGAATTTTTGAACGATGGACACAGACGATCGTTTTTAGTAAAAAAAAAAAACATGTTCTATTTTTTTCACCGATGGAAAACAAACCGATGGGGCCCACACAGTCTGTTTTCATCACACAAACCTATTGTGTGTACAGGGCTTTAGTGTACTTGCAACAGACGCAATTGAGTACTGTCCGTGTCCTTTTTTTTTTTTGTACTAACAGCATACAATTTTTCATCACAAGCTTTAGGGGTATGTCTCCTTGCTCAAGATCCAGGAAAAGAGAGGGAAAAGAAAAACAAACAGAGGCACACATGTACACAGCAATGGTAATACAACAGGCATAATTAGTGAGATAAGACAGAGGGAGGGTTAAAGACTGGGGGGGGGCAGTCACAGTGGGGGTCTTAAAACTGTTGAAAGTTGAAAGGACAGTTTAAATGTATAGACAAAGGTGTGACTGTAAATTTACCTTTATGATTGTGAAGTTCAATATTTCCTCCACTGTTCTTTAGCTGCAGTCATCTAAAGATTTTAGTTTGCAAAATGAATGTGACCATTTAAACTACCATGTAAGAGTAGGTTAAATCTAGGGAAATTACATTATTTCAAAGGGGATACATAAATAAGTGTAGTGTTATCAAAATATTTATGTACGCATATCCAACTGTGTCTCTTTTCCAATTCAGAGAATTTACTGTAGTGTTTTGTGAATCAATCAGAACAGGCTTATTTTGCAGAAGTGGAAAATCTACGAATAAAACTACAGCCTATGTAAGGATGAATTGCTAAGCATATTTACTGCCATGTACCCAGCAAATCTCGATGGACTGTTTTCCTGTGTGTGTAATGCCATGAAATAAGCTATACTGCAGAGCTGCGTTTAGAGTAGGCGATTTTGGGGAAATGTAGAAATTCCATTTTGATTTAATGATGAGGCATTGGAGAACAATGCCTTGCCAAAAGCACTACACCGCAGTGTCTGACATTCCCATCAAATGACTTAAATACTTTTTGTATTTGACCCAGAACAAGTATGCAAATCTGAATTTCAGGCTCCATTCCTAATTCAGTTGCTACATACTTGTTCCGGGTCGCTGACACAGAACACATTAAAGCCAGAGAAAGTAGGTTGGCCATAGCTGCCTACCTTTTTGATTAGCACATGTCCTCTTTTGTTATGGAACAATATCCATAAATGACATCTTGCTATACAAGAGAGGCTTAAACCAAGCACACAACTTTCCTAACAGTCATGCTTCCCCAGGAGTGAGACAGGAAAAAATAACCTTTTTAGAACATTGTCCCCCCTGCCTTGTCACCCCACACTGGGAACTCGAGCCTTCCCAGTGAAATGACTGGTCAGTGATGTCTTAGGCCGCGTACACACGGAGGGACATGTCTCCTCTGGATTTTCCCTGTCTGTAACCCTAACCCTAAACCTAACCCTATCTGTAACCCTAACCATAACCCTGTCTGTAACCCTAACCCTATCTGTAACCCTATCTCTAACCCTAACCCTAACTTAGGGTTAGGGTTAGAGATAGGGTTAGGGTTGGGGTCTGTCTGTCTGTAACCCTAACACTATCTGTAACCCGAACCCTGTCTGTTACCCTAACCCTAACCCTATCTGTAACTCTAACCCTGTCTGTAACCCTAACCCTATCTGTAACCCTAACTTTGGGTTAGGGTTACAGATAGGGTTAGGGTTACAGATAGGGTTAGGGTTAGGGTTAGGGTTACAGACACCTGATTAGGGTTACGGTTACAGACATGGTTAGGGTTGAGGTTTACTTTGACAGACCAAACTCTGACAGACAAAACTTCCCATTTAACGCACCTCAAACAACCGTAAACAGTCCATTTGCACAACCGCAAACTCCCCATTTACACAAGGTTGGATACCAAATATATGAGTGGTGGCACTGGACAAGTGGGCACAGTATACGGTGTGAGCCTGACACACGCTGGCAGACGACTGACTACTATTCTCTATTGCAGTCAAAATTGTGTGTTTTTTTTTTAAATGTTATCTAGTGTGCCAACAAATATATGAGTGGTGGCAGTGGGCAAGTGGGCACTATATACGCTGTGAGCCTGACACACGCTGGTAGACAACTGACTACTATTCTCTATTGCAGTCAAAACTGTTTTTTTTTTAAATGTTATCTACTGTGCCAACAAATATATGAGTGGTGGCAGTGGGCAAGTAGGCACAGTATACACTGTGAGCCTGACACACGCTGGCAGACAACTGACTACTATTCTCTATTGCAGTCAAAATTGTTTTTTTTTAATGTTATCTACTGTGCCAACAAATATATGAGTGGTGGCACTGGACAAGTGGGCACAGTATACGCTGTGAGCCTGACACACACATGCTGGCAGATAGATTACAGAGAAAAATAAAGCAGATTGATGTACTAGCCCTATACAGGCTGTCACCTGTCAGTATATTAGGAAGAGCGGATCTAGTCTAGCTAAACTCAATACAGTGTATAAATATATATACAACACCTGGGATGCATATACCGTATTTATCGGCGTATAACGCGCACTTTTTTCCCCTTTAAAATAAGGGCAAAATCGTGGGGTGCGCGATATACGCCAATACCCGCTTTGCGCACTCAGTTTGAAGTGAGCCGCCGACATATACCAAGTGCAGTACACTCGGGTAGCTTCGGCTAGGCTCAGCTTCGCTCGCGCTCATGCATAAACATCATAGAGTGTGAGCACGAGCGAAGCCGAGCCTAGCCGAATCTACCTGAGTGTACTGCACTCGGTATATGTCGGCGGAGGTGTTCAAACTGAGAGTGGGAAGTGGGGATTCGACTCGAGACAGCGCTGGAGAAGCCGGGAGGACACCACCGAGGCCGCAGACGGACGCCGTACTGGACGATGGACGCCGGGCAAGACACCAAAACTGTAAGTAATAAAATGTTATAACATTTTTTTTACAGGAATTTCGAGGCAACTTTAGGGGTGCGCGATATACGCAATACCCCGATAAATACAGTATATCCTCTACACACTGTAACTCTAACTGACTAGCCTTCCTGCCTGCCTGCTCTATCTAACTCCAAAAAATTACACTCTTTCTCTCTGTCTCTCTCTGTAAACTATGCAACACACATTAGATTACAGAGAAAAAAAAGCAGACTAGTGGACTAGCCCTAAAAAGGGCTTTTTGGGGTGCTGTCAGGACGCTGTCCTTACAGCAGAGATCAGATGAGTCTTTCAGGACTGGAGTGGACACTGAATACACTGGCCTAGCTATCGATTTCCCTATTAAATCAGCAGCAGCTACACTGTCCCTCCTCTCACTAAGACTGCAGCTTCCGAATGAATCTAAAATGGATGCTGTCCAGGAGGTGGGAGGGTCTGGGAGGGAGGGTATGCTGCTGATTGGCTGGAATGTGTCTGCTGACTGAGAGGTACAGGGTCAAAGTTTGCTCAATGATGATGAATAGGGGGCGGATCGAACAAGGCATATGTTCGCCCGTAGTGGCGAACATGAACAAGCGATGTTCGCCGGGAACTATTCACTGGCGAACAGTTCTGTACATCCCTAATTGGGGGTTATTTACTAAAGGCAAATCCACTTTGCACTATAAGTGCAAACTACAAGTGCAAAGTGCACTTGAAATTTCACTGAAAGTGCACTTGGAAGTGCAGGCACTGTAGATCCCAGGGGGACATGCAAGGAAAATAAAAAACAGTATATAGGCTTGCACATGATTTGATAATAAAATCAGCAGAGCTTCCCCTCATTTTAGATCTACCCCTCAGATTTACAGCGACTGCACTTCCAAGTGCACTTTCAGTGCAATTTCAAGTGCACTTTGCACTTGTAGTCTGAACTTGTAGCGCAAAGGGGATTTGTCTTTTGTAAATAACCCCCATTGACTCTTTCTTGCCATTTTACATTTTACAACACAGAAGGCATGATTTTAAATACCGGGTGAGGTAGGACAATATAGGATGCAGGGTCACCATGCTGTGTAACTCCTGGCTAGGAATAAACTTGCATTTGTTTGGAAGTGTTTTTAAATCCAAACCAAGAAGCCAGCTGTCCCTCTTGGTCCAGTGAGCTGTGGGCAGGAGATTCCTAGCCCCGCAGTTTATGTTACAAAGGAGCGGGTATGCTGGTGACATAATTGACCTAATATGGCCATTTTAACCTCCCTGGCGGTATGATTCTGTCTGGAATTACGTACCAAAAGCGGTACAATTATTTTGCATGGAAATTCTGCGTTTTATACTGTAGGCCTGCAATTTTTAGGAATAACTCACTTAAATTTGTCCAAACCAGAGTCTAGTAGACATCCCGGGTATGATAAAGTTTGAAACACAAAATCATAAAATTATAATATAATAAATAACTATAAATAATTATAACAAATAATAATGTAATTATAATAAAAATTATTCACTAATGTAATCAAATCAAAATCACTGAAATTTGCTCAGTTGCAGAATTGTCGCTGTCATTACTTTAATTTTTTTATGACGAATTTCCCCCCCAATCGCTATCGCTCAATTCTGCAAATGATTATAATTTATTATCGCTGTTTTCTAGCTGCTCTAAAATCACTTTTGACATAAAGGGACACTTTTGGTTGCTATGGACAATCTACAGTTTGCAGGCACAAAAAAAATGTTTTTATTATGTAAAATAACATGCAGGGCACTGGGCAGACCACTAGGGACAGGGGGGGGGTGTGTACTTTTTACATACAGTACTGTAATCTATAAGATTACAGTATTCTGTATGTAATGTGTTTGTTTACATTTTTGAATTTGCCGCCGGTCTCCGCCCCCGTGCGCCGTTACGTCGCAGGAAACGGAGATCGGCGGCGCGCGGGCACTGTGTGAGCCGAATGGAGGACGCCACTCGCTCACACAGCGGGGATGCATCGCTGGATCCAGGGACAAGGTAAGTACAGTATACCCAGCCTGGATCCAAGGTAAGCCAGCGCGCGCTGCAGGCTCTGCATTCACCCCGAGCGCGATTCGGGGATATCGTTATTTGCCTGAAAAATCCAACCCGAATCGCGCTCGGGGATACCGGCAGGGGGGTTAAAGGGGTTCTAAACCCTCAAGGTATGCATTTAGGTGAAAAATCTCCTGTCATGTAGCAGCCCCCTGAGCTCATCTTTTACCTATGAGCCCCGTAATTCCCGCAATGGGACCGAGCACACTAGCTCCAGCCGATGTCTCGTGTCCAGATTAAATAGATTGATAGCAGCGCATTCATTGGCTCTGTTAGCTATTTATCTCTTCTGAGGCTACTATGCAGGGGAGTACAGGCAGTACACCTGCATGTGGGCCCGGATGGCAACCCCCCTTTTTTTAATTATTTTTTTATAAAAAATAAATACAAATTTAATATATTTTTATTTATTTTATTATTAAAGGGCCCAGAGTTCCCCAGGGGCCCGGAGAACCCAGGGCCCCCGGAAGACAACCCCCCCTTTTTCTATAAAAAAAAAATATTTATATATATATATATATATATATATATATATATATATATATATATATATATATATATATATATATTTTATATATACAGTGCAGAAAATAAGTATTTGAACACCCTGCTATTTTGCAAGTTCTCCCACTTGGAAATCATGGAGGGGTCTGAAATTGTCATCGTAGGTGCATGTCCACTGTGAGAGACATAATCAAAAAAAAAATCCAGAAATCACAATTTATGATTTTTTTAACTATTTATTTGTATGATACAGCTGCAAAGAAGTATTTGAACACCTGAGAAAATCAATGTTAATATTTGGTACAGTAGCCTTTGTTTGCAATTACAGAGGTCAAACGTTTCTTGTAGTTTTTCACCAAGTTTGCACACACTGGAGGAGGGATTTTGGCCCACTCCTCCACACAGATCTTCTCTAGATCAGTCAGGTTTCTGGGCTGTCGCTGAGAAACACGGAGTTTGAGCTCCCTCCAAAGATTCTCTATTGGGTTTAGGTCTGGAGACTGGCTAGGCCACGCCAGAACCTTGATATTCTTCTTACAGAGCCACTCCTTGGTTATCCTGGCTGTGTGCTCCGGGTCATTGTCATGTTGGAAGACCCAGCCTCGACCCATCTTCAAAGCTCTAACTGAGGGAAGGAGATTGTTGCCCAAAATCTCGCAATACATGGCCCCGGTCATCCTCTCCTTAATACAGTGCAGTCGCCCTGTCCCATGTGCAGAAAAACACCCCCAAAGCATGATGCTACCACCCCAATGCTTCACAGTAGGGATGGTGTTCTTGGGATGGTACTCATCATTCTTCTTCCTCCAAACACGGTTAGTGGAATTATGACCAAAAAGTTCTATTTTGGTCTCATCTGACCACATGACTTTCTCCCATGACTCCTCTGGATCATCCAAATGGTCATTGGGAAACTTAAGACGGGCCTTGACATGTGCTGGTTTAAGCAGGGGAACCTTCCGTGCCATGCATGATTTCAAACCATGACGTCTTAGTGTATTACCAACAGTAACCTTGGAAACGGTGGTCCCAGCTCTTTTCAGGTCATTGACCAGCTCCTCCCGTGTAGTCCTGGGCTGATTTCTCACCTTTCTTAGGATCATTGAGACCCCACAAGGTGAGATTTTGCATGGAGCCCCAGTCCGAGGGAGATTGACAGTCATGTTTAGCTTCTTTCATTTTCTAATGATTGCTCCAACAGTGGACCTTTTTTCACCAAGCTGCTTTGCAATTTCCCCGTAGCCCTTTCCAGCCTTGTGGAGGTGTACAATTTTGTCTCTAGTGTCTTTGGACAGCTTTTTGGTCTTGGCCATGTTAGTAGTTGGATTCTTACTGATTGTATGGGGTGGACAGGTGACTTTATGCAGCTAATGACCTCAAACAGATGCATCTAATTTAGGATAATAAATGGAGTGGAGGTGGACATTTTAAAGGCAGACTAACAGGTCTTTGAGGGTCAGAATTCTAGCTGATAGACAGGTGTTCAAATACTTCTTTGCAGCTGTATCATACAAATAAATGGTTAAAAAAATCATACATTGTGATTTCTGGAATTTTTTTTTGATTATGTCTCTCACAGTGGACATGCACCTACGGTAACAATTTCAGACCCCTTCATGATTTATAAGTGAGAGAACTTGCAAAATAGCAGGGTGTTCAAATACTTATTTTCTGCACTGTATATATATATATATATATATATATATATATATATATATATGTATTTATATATACACATATATATATATATATATATATATATATATATATATATATATATATATATATATATATATATATATACTGTATATATATATATATATATATATATATATATATATATATATATATATATTTATTTATTTATTATTATTATTAAAGGGCCTAAAGGTTCCCAGGGCCCGGACAGCAACCCCCCTTTTTTTATAAAACAATTTACATTTTTTTTATATATATTATTTTATTTTTTATATGTTTTTATATGTTTTTCATGTGGCAACCCCCTTTTTTGTTATTTCTTTTTTATAAATGTTTATTTTTTTATTTTTGTTTATATATTTTTTTATAATTTTTTTATTAAAAGGTCCACTGCATCTAGGAGTCATGCCTGTGGTTGTCAGGGTCTTGCAATGTCTCATGGGACTTGTGGTTTAACCGCTTCAATACCGGGGCTATTTTGGCACTTCTCGTACATGCATAAATCATAATTTTTTTGTTAGAAAATTACTCAGAACCCCCAAACACTATATATTTTTTTTAGCAGACACACTAGGGAATAAAATGCCTGCCATTGCAACTTTTTATCTCGCACATTATTTGCGCAATCATTTTTCAAACGCCTTTTTTTGGGGAAAAAAATGGTTTTGTGAATTAAAAAATAACAAAACAGTAAAGTTAGCCCAATTTTTTGGTATAATGTGAAAGATGAAGTTACGCCGAGTAAATAGATACCTAACATGTCACGCTTTAAAACTGCGCACACTCATGGAATGGCGCCAAACATCAGTACTTAAAAATCTCCATACGCGACGCTTATTTTTTTTTTACAAGTTACAAATTTAGAGTTCCAGAGGAGGTCTAGTGCTAGAATTGTTGCTGGCGCTCTAACGCACGCAGCGATACCTCACATGTGTGATTTGAGCGGCGTTTACATATGTGGGCGGGACTTACGCGTGCGTTCGCTTCTGAGCGCGAGCTACCGGGGATAGGGGCGTTTAAAAATTATTTTTTTATTATTTTATTTTTTATTTTACACAATTTCTTTTATTTTTAAACTTTTTTTGACATTTTTTTTTTTTGATCACTTTTATTCCTATTACAAGGAATGTAAACATCCCTTGTAATAGGAATGTGTGTGACAGGTACTCTTTATGGAGAGATGCAGGGTCAATAAGACCCAACATCTCTCCTCCAGGCTGGAAAGCATTAGATCGTGAAAAAAATTTCACAGATCTAATGCATTCAGCCGCTGTTGAGGCTGTGTTTACATTCCAGGACCCGGGCGTGACGTCATAACATCGCGCCCGGGCCCCCAACGATCATAGAGATGACTGGTGACCATCTGGTCACCAGTCTACTCTATGGTTTTCGACGGACGGCGGCGGATCGTTTCTCCGGGTCTCCGATGGCAAAGGAGAGCCCGGAGAAGCACCGGATGGCGGCGGGAGGGGGGGCCGCCGCTATGATTGTTCTTATGGTGCGCAGATTCGCCGCCTGAACAGATGGATATCTGAATGATGCCTGTGACTGCAGGCATCATTCAGATATCCCCACTGAAAGCCAGGACGTCAATTGACGGCCTAGGTATTGAAGTGGTTAAAGGCAGGAGGGTTGAGGTTGCCTACCTCTGCAGTACTACATAGGTTTCTTTGTTTTCACTATACCAGGTAGGTTTTATTGTCACTAAAAAAAATGTGGGTTGAATGTGGTGCATGATGTGATATTTTATAAAAAAAAAACCCAGCTACAGTACCCCTTTAAAAAAATGTAAACTTTATAAGTGCTATAAAACACCACAACATATTACAACCCCCCCCCCCCCCCCCCGAGGGGACATTACTCCCCATTGCTACTCATACCCAAATACATGTAAAAAGCAAATAGAGATACCAACAGCATGCAAAAAAACTTTAATTTACAAAAAATAAACATAAACAGTGTCCCCTGATGTAAATCTTTTCATACAAAGTGATCTGCTGCCCAGTGAAAGATCAGTAAGATTAATAAATGGCTGTATTCCATGATACAGTAGTACAGATCTTTAGACCCCTTTCACACAGATGTTCCGATTGGGTACACCTGTCATTTTTCAGGCAGACCAGATTGGAACCTCCGTTCTCCTCTATGTGCCCGTTTACACCTGCCTAAATCCAATCCTATCCACCAAAAAGAGACAGATTGGAGATGTTCCCCTCCATCCAGCAGATCAGATTACAGTTGGGTGTAAACGAACAAGCAGTCTGTTTACATCTGCCCACTTATAGAGGAGCAGTCTGTGTCTGCATAAGCGGAGCAGACGCTCAGCGGGGATCAGCGGACAGATCCCCTGCTGTGCAAGTGGATCGCAGCCACAGACCGCCCCATGTGAAAGGAGCCTAAGGCTAGGACTTATGTTTTCCTCTTTTTTACCTTATTCCTTTCAAAAATAAATCATAAGTGGAACTGTTACATTTAGGGCTGGGTCACACCAGAATTGCACAGGACCAGGTTCCACTTTCCTGTGCGTTCACAATATTGTAATATCTAACATTAAATGAGCACTTGGGGCCAGATCCACAAAACTCCAGATATGCCACCGTAATTCCAAATATGCGCTGGCGTATCTTTACGCCGATTCTTAAAGGCAGATACGTCTAAAAAATAGGCTTCCTCCGCCGACGTAACTTGCCTACGCCTGTGTATAATTGTGTGCAATTATACGCTGGCCGCTAGGGGCACTTTCGTCATTTTACGCGTTGAATATGCAAATGAGCTAGATACGCCGATTCACGAATGTACTTGCGGCCGGCGCATTTTTTTACGACGTTTGCGTAAGCGTATGTGCGGCGTTAAGTTGTCCCTGCTATATAGAGGCCTACGCAATGTTAAGTATGGACGTCGGGACAGCGTCGAATTTTTCACGTTTTACGTCGTTTGCGTAACTCATCCGTGAATGGGGCTGGGCGTAAATTACGTTCATGTCAAAACCAATGAGTCTTAGCGGCGTAATTTGGAGCATGCGCACTGGGATACGTTCACGGACGGCGCATGCGCCGTTAGTATAAAACATCATTTACGTGGGGTCACACTTAATTTAGATATAACATGCCCACATCAAACACATTTGAATTAGGCGGGCTTACGCCGGCCCGTTTACGCTACGCCGCTGTAACTTAGGACGCAAGTGCTTTCTGAATACGGCACTTGCCTCTCTAAGTTGCGGCGGATCTGGTCCTTGATATGTCATGATATGTCATTCATTATTTAGAAAATTCTTAATGCGTGCAGTGATGAACAAAATGGTACATAACTACATCCAAGAGTCATTACATTACTTTGGAGAAGTCAGGGGAGAGGCACAATAATTAATGATTGCAGTCATAAGTTGGCTTTCATCCTGCATTAGATAAGTTTTATTTATTGGATTGTAATAAAGCATTTGTTTTATGGGTTTGACAAGTGAAGAGCATTACATCTGTAAGTATCCATTCATACAGTTATTTGCTGTAACACCCCATGACTAGTTGTTCAGGATGTGTAACATTACAATTTAGTATTCATTAAATACCCATTACACTACAATGAGATTATTTTCCGTTTGACAAATTCTGTAGGCTACATTTTAAAATAGGTTAAAAACAGTCTTTTTATAAATATTAGGATTCTGGGGTCTGAAAAGAGCTAAATGAACATGCAGCTTAAAGTACAGGTTGTAAGAAAATAAACTGTATGTGATTTATAGAACAGGCCATATGGGAACTGTATCATACAAGTAAAGCAGAGGGTTAGGGGATTAGTTTAATAAACGTCAAGATTATTTCAGTTCCTGCAGCAATTTATAAAACAGTTTCAATGAAGATCTGGGACTTATAATACACTTGTGAAACAATTGTTTCTTAGTAACTACAAAGGAAGTTTTAACGAAAATAATCATTCTAGATACAGTAAAACCTTGGTTTGAGAGTAACTTGGTTTGAGAGTGTTTTGCAAGACAAGCAAATATTTTAATACATTTTGACTTGATATACAAGCGATGTCTTGATATACAAGCAGCGTCACGTCACAACTGAGTAAAAAAGAGAAGAGAGGTGCCTCTAAGTGTAGCAATATGGGTACATTTAATGAAGGTGCAACATTTAGCAACATACAGCATTGCTACACTTAGGGGCGCTTCTCTTCTCTTTTATACTCTGTAGCTCCTGCTGAATTTTGCTTCTAATCCCTTTGTGGAGGCTTCCATTTGTGGATGGACATTTTATGGTTACACAACCTGGTCACATTGCTATGATCTTTTTATAAGGACTATAAACTGAAGCACCTTTAAATACATGGGGCCAGATTCACGTACATTGTCGCATATTTTGACCAGCGTAGCGCACCTACTTTACGTTAGACCGGCACAATGTAGAGGCGCAATCACCCTATTCTCGTAGTATTTTCACAGAAATTAGCGCCGGTGTAATGTTAATTCCGAGGCGTAAGGCGGAGTAATTCAAATTGGGAAGAACGTGGGCGTGTTACATTGAAATGAGCCGTGACCCCATGCAAATGAAGGGCCGGCCGGCTCGCGCATGCGCACATGAAGCAGACCATGGTCAGCACCTCTGTGCGCATGCTCACAACTCGGGAACGGCGCAATCAGTGAAATTGGAAGTGGACTAGGGCAAAATCGTGAACTACGCAGACAGCATAAATAAACAGACACAAACGCACTTCCTTTGCAAAAGTACATCCCTTTGTATCCCTTCCTATACAGCAAGGTGCTTTTGTTCTGTTGTTTGTTGCGTTGTGACTTGTCTTTGTGATATTTGTTGACTGTTTGATCTAGTGTTTGGTAGAATATATTTGAAAGTGTTTTTTGGTGACTGCTTGTGAGACTTTTTGGTTGATAGATTTTGGTTTGTTTGTTTTGTTGCTTGATTTTTCCAGCTTGTTTTTGTGAGTGATTGTTGTTGATTGTTTGGGAGAGAGTTGTTGTATGAGTATGACTGAGAGGAAGCGGAAGAGCAATTTTTCTTTGGGGGAGAAACAAATTATTGCCCGGGCCATTACCCAATATGGGCATTTCCTCCACGGCCCGGAGCGTGCCAACACCCCCGGCCAGGAAGAAGGAGATTTTGCAGAACATTACTGACCAGGTGAATGCATTGCGGGGGGAGTCCCGGACACGCGAGGGGAATGTCAAGAAAATCAATGACCTCCGGCGTCTGGTCAGAAAGAAGCTGGCCAAAATGGCAGCCCATGCCAGGGGCACAGGAGGGGGCCCAACCATGCCCTGTTAGGTTGACAGTGGAGGAGCGTGCGGTGGCCCAGACCTTTCATAGAGAACAAGTGGAGGGCCTGCCTGGCTATGACTCCAGTCATAAAGGTGTGGTGCCAGGTAAGGTTTTTGTTTTCCTATCTGGTGTGTAGCATGTGTGGGGGAGGGGGGGGAAAGGAATATGTGGCAAGTGTGTGGATCCTCCAACCTGTGAATGTTTTGTGTCATCCACAGATGTGCAGGAGTGTGCTGGGCCATCTGGGCTGACCGCACCATCCCAGGGACAACAGCCTGATGAGGACCCCCCGACAAGGAGGAGTTGGAGGAGGAGGAGTCGGAGGAGGAGTTTGAGGAGGAGGAGGATGTCATGTCAGCCAGTGGATTATTATTTTTGGAGGAGTCTTCCTCTCTGGCTGGCAGCAGCCAGCCCTCCATAAGGGCTAGCCCCTCCCACTCCTCCCCCAACAGGGCTCCCCTCCCAAGGGCCTCCCCTTCTCCCCAGCCACAAGCATCAGCTGGAGGCAGGAAGTCATCCCAGAAGACCAGGGGGTGGCCGAGGTTCTGCCCGCAAATTTCAGAAGGGACCAGGCCCTTCAGAACCGCCATCTGGAACAGGTCAGCCAGACTTTTGGGCGGATGGAGGAGAGCCTGTCCTCCATAAAGTATACGCTTGGGGACCTGAACTGCCACTCCCTGGCTCTTACAAACTGCCTAACCTTACTGCAGACTACTACAGCAGACGTTGGGTAGGATGTGAGGGCCCTCACCCAGGCTATCCAGGCCAATACGGCATCACTAAGTGCTGGCCTGACCAGAATTGCCGTGGCCTTGGAGGGCAGGCCGCCAGGTGGGCAGAGACCAGGGGCTGCTCCTCCTTCCCCGGATTACCCCCCCTCCCCATGAGTCTCCCCTGAGGAGCCAGGGCCGTGGCCGTGGTCGCCCCAGGCGTGGGTCACGCCAGCGGCATTAATTTGGTTTCCCCCCCCCTTTTTTTTTTTTTGGACTTTTTTTTTTTCTGGACTTTTTTTTCAGTTTTTTTTTTTTTTGCTGGTATTTTTTTATTTTTTTTGTGTTGTGAATGATTTCTGAATGTGGGGGTGACATTCCTGCTGGCAAAGGGGTGTCACCCTCATTTGTGGTGGAGAAGGGTTCCCCAGGACCAGGGGGAAGTGATCCCCAGGTCCGTGTGAATGGTGTATGAATGTATAGTGACATAATTGGAGCCGTGGCATGGCGTTGCTGCTCACAAGTCCAGCATGGTGGGCTTGTGCTAATCCAATTTGATGAGGATGTGATGTGTCTGTGCTAGGGACCACAGTGGTGTGCATGCATGCATTCTCATTGTGCCATGATTAATGTGTGTGTTTAACGTGCAAAGATGCCTAATGTGAGCTGTCTCCTGGCTGCCCTTCCCTCAGAAGATGGGATATCCTCACTTAGGGGGGGATTGTCTGGTTCAGGGGTCAGGTCATCACGCATGTCAATCTGCAGGCCCTTTCTCACTGCGAAGTTTTGCAGCATGCAACATGCACCGATGATCTGGCACACAAAGTTTGGGGAATACAACAGGGTCCCCCCAGACTTATCCAGGCATCGGAAACGTGACTTTAGGAGGCCAAAGGTGCGCTCCACCACTGCACGTGTTTGGGCGTGGGCTTCATTGTATCTTTCCTCTCCTGGGGTTTGGGGATTCCGGATAGGAGTCATGAGATGGGGTCCCAGTGCATATGCAGAGTCACCTGTAAGGGAAAAGACAGGAGGATGTTAGTCATGCATGTGCCCCTTGTGATGTGTGCATCATGGGGGGGGGCAGTCATGCCTGCCACCCATGTCACTCACCAACCAGCCAGGTGTCCCCATACACGTTCTGTTCGAATTCCATTGGGATGGGGCTCTGATTGTATATGTAGCTGTCATGGCTGGATCTGGGGTCTGAGGCCTTGAGCATCGACTATCACCTGTAGGTTGATGGAATGCCAATGCTTCCGATTGCGGTATATGTGCTCTGTCTCATGGGGGAGCTGGAGTGCCACATGTGTGCAATCAATGGCCCCCACGGTGCATGGGAATCTGGCAATTCTGTAGAAATCTGTCATTGCCTTCAGCCGCAGCTCCTCAGTGGTTGGTTTGATGATTTGGTTGGCCATGCTTCTGAGAATTGCAGGGATAACCTGGTGCACACATCTGCTCATGGAGGATTGTGACATCCCAGCCACCACTCCACTTGTTCTTTGAAAAGAGCCACTGGCAAGGAAATGGAGTGTTGCCATGACCTTGACCAGTGGCTGCACTGCATGTGAGCGGTGTGTTGGGCTGGTGATGGCCTCCTGCAGGGTTATGGTTAATTCCAGGATGGCATGAGGGGTGAATCTGAAGATGCGATACACCTCAGAATCACTCATGCCAAAGAGGTCTATGCGGGTGCGGTATATCCTCTCCCGTGCCCTCCTCCGTGCCCTCCTCCGTGCCCTCCTCCTTCTTTGCTCCTCTAAAGTCATTAGTATAGCTATGAGCAAGGATGCCCCGGGCATCTTGGCATAAAGTTTGTTGTTCAGCAAGTGTGACTGCTCAGCTCCTCACTAACAGTGTTGCTTTAGCTGACATGTAGACGGATTGTCTAATTTTATACCACCTTTTATATGGTCTAATTTTAGACAGGACGTGCAGCTGTTGCGCGTAGCCTGCGCTGCACCAACGTTCTTTTGTGGATCCCCGTAACTCCCTCATTTGCATATTTGAATAGCAAATCAATGGTGTGTCTAGCGCAGTTTTGCGCGGACGGATACGCCGGTCTATCGAAATTACGCCGGTCAAAAAAAAGTAGATTTCTTGCGTATCTCGTTTTGGGGATGCGGCGCTTTGAAACTCATGCGCAAAATTAGACTTACGCCGCGCATCTCCTGTAACGCCGGCGTAATCGATCTGTGAATCTGGCCCATGGTTTTGGAACAAATCATTTCAGCATCCATTATTTCTCATGGGGAATTTTTTTTGATATACAAGTGCTTTGGATTACAAGCATGTTTCTGGAACAAATTATGCTCGCAATCCAAGGTTTTACTGTATTTTGTCATAATGTAGCACAAAAATGTCCACAGAGATATTAAATATTTAAATATAAAACAGGCACATATATATATATATATATATAGGATATGTGGGTACTGCACTGGGGGACATGTATTAATGCAAACATTTATTTATATTTTTAAAAGATCATTTTAATGATGCTTAAAGTGAAACAATAAAAAAAATGCCTTTAAATATAGTGCATGGGAGTCCCCTTAGGCCGTGTACACACGGCAGAGAACCTCGACAGGCAGAACACATCGTTCCGCCCGTCTAGGTTCCCTGCCGGCCGTCGAAATCGGCGACCCGCCCGTCGGGAATGGCAACCAGCCATTCTTCCAGGCGGGCCGTCGAGCAAATAGAGAACGTGCTCTCTATTTCTGCTCGACGGGCTTCCCGACGGGAAGCTCGCCGAGAGCGTACACACGGCCGAGGTCCTCGCTGGAATGCAGCTTCCAGCGAGGTTCTCGCTGGTTTCCAGCGAGAACCTCGGTCGTGTGTACGCCGCCTCAGTCTGTGTCATGGTCTTACCTCTTTGCAGGCTTCTCATTACTGACATGTGCTAGCAGCCATCTTGCTTCATGGGGTTCTTGTAACCTGCCACACCCTGCAGCTCCTCCTTCCCACTGGAAGGAGCTGGCTGCTCAGCATATATATAGACGGCAGATGCAGCATTTCCTCGCTTGGGCCTTTCGTCTGATACCCCTTCTGTGATTGTGCTGCTTGCTCTTGGTCACCGACCCGGCTCTTACGGACGTTCCTTCTTGTTCCTGATTCCCGGCTTCGTTTCACGACTTCTCTGGCTACAGACTCCAGCTTGGCTGACTCTCATCCCTGGCTATCGACCCTGGCACTGGTGGACGACTCTTCTGGCTGTTTGATCGTCAGTTTGGACTTTGACCTTGCTGTTTGGATCGTCTGATTCATGCTTCCATGACAGTCTGCCTGTAAAGTGGTGCATCTGTACCGTGTATAAAACCTGCTGCAGCAACACTGACATATATAAACAAAAAAAATCATTTAAATTGATTTTCCATTAATGCTTTCTTTATTTTGTAAACAACGGCTTGGGGAGCCAGTCTGTATCATGAGGCCACAATTTAGTGCACTAGATTAGAGATTATTTGGATAATATCTGGTGTCTCTTTGGCAGACTTTGGGTGGAATCAACATAGTTCTGCACCAAAGTGAGCAAGCCTTATGTGAAGAAGCCAAATTATAGTACAAATTATAGGAACGTGCTGGCCACGGTGCAGCCAAAGCTCCTATGCATGACATACATCTGCCTGGCATAGGCTAACATATATGTGCATGCATGCGCGCAAACAAAAAAAAGCCCACCTAGAATTTGCCAGGGCCCATGTGGAAAAAAAGGAAGAAGACTAGTGGGACTCTATACAAAAAATGCATGGTGCCTACAGTGAAACATGGTGGTGGCAGTGTCCTTCTGTGGGGCTGCATGAGTGCTGCTGGTGTCGGGGATCTGCATTTCATTGATAGTATCATGATTTCACAAATGTACTGTTCTATATTGAAAGAGAAGATGCTACCATTACTCTGTGCCCTTTTCCAACATGAGAATGATTCAAAACAACATTTAAGGCCATTGTTTTGCATTTCTGAAGAACAGGGTGAAAGTGATTCAGTGATTCAGATCGACCACCTATGGGTAATTTTGAAAAGACAAGTTGAGCATCACTCTCCATCCAGCATCCAGACTCTAATGCCGCGTACACACAGTCGTTTTTTGCGATGAAAAAAAACGACGTTTTTTAAAACGTCATTTAAATTGATCGTGTGTGGGCAAAAAAAAATTCCAACATGTTTGAATTTTTTGTGTCGTTTTTCAAAACGTCGTTTTTTGTTTCACAAAAAGTCACCGTGTGTAGCAAAAACGTCGTTCAAAACGACGTTTTTCAACCCGCGCATGCCCAGAAGCTAGTTATGAAGCGAGCTTCAATGGAAAAGAGTGGTGAACGTAACCTCGCTTTTTGTGAAAAAACGATGGTGTGTATGCAAAATTGTCTTTGAAAAGTGACGTTTCAAAAACGTCGTTTTTTACTTCACAGAAAACTTCGTTTTTTTTCATCACAAAAAACGACCGTGTGTACGCGGCAGTAGGCTAGGTTCACACTGCTGCAAATTCAAAATCACAGTAAAATCACGATTTTACCGCGATTTAGCGGCTGTGTTTTTGCCGCAAATTTGTCACAATTCCAGGGAATGCCACTCTATAGAGCTGAATTTGCATTGCACACAATCAAACTCGCACAGGACCCTTTTTTCCCACAGCTTATATTCGCAACGCATTGATGTAAACGGCACTAATGAAAAACAATGTTATTTTAATGACTTATGAATTTAAGCAATCACAACGGCTCAAATTTGCAAAAGAATTCGCAGCAGTGTGAACCTAGCCTTAACCACTTCAGCCCCGGACCATATTGCTGCTCAATGACCGGGCCACTTTTTGCGATTCGGCACTGCGTCACTTTAACTGACAATTGCGCGGTCGTGCGACGTGGCTCCCAAACAAAATTGGCGTCCTTTTTTTCCCACAAATAGAGCTTTCTTTTGGTGGTATTCGATCACCTCTGCGGTTTTTAGTTTTTGCGCTATAAACAAAAATAGAGAGACAATTTTTTTGTTGTGGGGTGTATTCATTTTTGCATCAACTAATTTGAGTAAAACTGAAGATTTTGTAATCTAAGTTATATTGGTAACCTTACTTTTGTGTAATGAGCTAAAAAAAATAAAAAAAAATTACAAAATGTGGGAAATTGTTCTTGTGTTAATTAAGATTGATTAAAATCTTACTTTTAAAAAGGGGTGTACTCATTTATGCTGAGCACTATATATTTATCTTCCCGTTTTGGATAGCAAGTTGATTGGATATTATACACAAGTCTAATGCCGCATACACACGATAGGTTAAACCGATGAGAATGGTCTGATGGACCGTTGTCATCGGACCAAACCGAACGTGTGTGGGTGCCATCGGTTAGTTATCCATCGGTAAAAAAAAAAGGGAACTTGTTTTAAATTTAACCAATGGAAGCATTAAAGCTTGGAAGCATTGAACTTCATTTTTATTCAGCAAGTTGTTGTGTTTTGCGTCACTGTGTTCTGATATAATCGTTTTTTTAACTGATGGTGTGTAGGCACATCAGACCATCAGTCAGCTTCATCGGTTAACCTAAGACAACTGTCTTTCAGACCGTTCTCATCGGATGGACTGATCGTGTGTACAAGGCTTATGACTCATTTGTCCGGTGTAACGCCACTTTATATTTGGTTAAGTTTGCATTTATAACTGGGGAAAGGAACCCCACTTCCTAGTTTCCATGATTTATGTACTATTGTTGGATTTCTCTTTATATGAAAATCAATAAAAATATTGAAAGTAAAAACATCCACACTCTTTCTGAAAAATGACATACTATGGAGGGAATGACTCTTCTGTACTTGTAATTGGACACAGCCAATCAGCAGGTCCTGGCCATAAATCATTGTCTGGGACTTGCTGACAGGCTCCCACTGTGTAAAATCACACCGGATGTCGGTCAGGGGGTGCACATGCCATAAACCTGGAAGTAGGCAGCAATGTACTGGTACATCACTTTGCCTACACCAGGGGCTTGCCCACAGTACATTGCACGTGGGTGTTTGGCAGTGGTTAAACTATACAAGAAAACATCTCAGATCATCACATCGTGGAACTGTGGATCAGACGGATTGTATACATGCCATGTCCCGAAAAATGTTAAGAGAAGATTAGTTGTACATATGTGTAACCATACACATGTGTATAGCATCGAAAATGGACTTTTGAGGCATAAAACGGTTATAATTGAATTGTTTATTACATACAAATAATTTACAAATAAATACAAAAAAATTGATACAAAAAATTGTCACACTCGGTGACAAATAGCTAACACACACACTGGTGTGACAAACCACCAATTGTTGAGAGAATTCCCTGGTTGTATATATATGCAGAGGACAACCAAACAGTAGAAGGTTTGCATCTACTCGGTTTATATTGTTTGGAGACCTGATGAGACTTTCATAGGGTGGAATGTCACATGATAATTAGCCCAACAATGTTTCGCGTTTATTCGGACGCTTCTTCGGGAGCTTTACAATAATTTCTAAAAAGTAATATAACAATAAGAACAGAAAAAATATCATTAAAACAGCGAATAAGTTGCAGCACTCCTGTTTGCCGATTACAATTGGTTACGTGTCCGTTTGGTACGTGGAAGCTCTGATCCCTGCTGACGGCACTTTAAGGATTGTTGCCACCCACATATGGGTGCGGCCCGCTCCACGACCCCCCCCCCTTAGCTCCTTTAACCACTTGCGGCCCCGCATATGCTCAATTCACGGCTGCTTATGGGATCCGAATATCCATGCTGCCATCAATTGACGTCATCTTTTTCTCCGGCCACTGGGGGGCGCGCGCGCACCCGGCGCGTCCCCGAGATGCCGATGCGCGTGCCTGGCGGTCGCGATGTCTGCCAGGTACCCGCTGATCGGCAGTTTTAGAGCAGGGACGTGAAGCTCTCTGTGTAAACACAGAGCTCCACGTTCTGTCAGTGAGAGGAGACAGATGCTGTTTCTCTTGTACATAGGGAGACAGCATCGGTCACCTCCCCCAGTCACCCCCTCCCCCCACACAGTTAGAACACACCCAGGACTCACATTTAACCCCTTCCTCACCCCCTAGTGTTAACCCCTTCACTGCCAGTCACATTTATACAGTAATTAGTGCGTTTTTATAGCACTGATCGCAGTGTAAATGTGAATGGTCCCAAAAATGTGTCAAAAGTGTCCGATGTGTCCGTCGCAATATCGCAGTCCTGACAAAATTCGCAGATCGCCGTATTACTAGTAATACTATAACCTTTGCGCAAACTAATTACTATACGCTTATTGCGATTGTTTTTTTTACCAAAAATATGTAGAATACATATCGGCCTAAACTGAGAACATTTTTTTTTTTTTATTGGATTTTTATTATAGCAAAAAGTAAAAAATATTCTGTGTTTTTTTTCAAAATTGTCGCTCTTTTTTGTTTATAGCGCAAAAAAAAAAAAACACAGAGGCGATCAAATACCACCAAAAGAAAGCTCTATTTGTGGGGAAAAAAAGGACGTCAATTTTGTTTGTAAGGCACGTCGCACGACCGCGCAATTTTAATTTAAAGCGACGCAGTGCTGAAATTTCGCCTGGGCAGGAAGGGGGTATATGTGCCCAGTAAGCAAGTGGTTAATGTACAATCTCGCTGTATGAGTACGGGGGGCGTGTTCGCAGCACGCTTCCTCTTTGTTACGTGGCCAACTCTGAGTGGGTCAGCCTCCGGATGGGCGGCTTCATTTTTGCTGCTGAGTGACTGGTGTCTATTCATTATCATTGGTCCGGAGCATGGCGCGCCGTTCTTACGTCATATTCCTGGACCTATTTAAATCAACAGCTAAACGCTGGTTAATGTACGGCTGTATCTACTACATACACCATCACCACGGGCAGAGGTCAAGCAATACGCATTTGAATCCAGGTATGTTAAGCACCCTTATTAATTCTTAGCAGCCAGACCCTGGGTTGCCATATACAACTAATCTTCTCTTAACAGTGGTTAAACTATAACTATAGATACTGTATATAGTATATTATAAATATACTATATTTATATTATAAATATATATATATATATATATATATATATATATATATATATATATATATATATATATATATATATATATATATATATATATATTTCACTTTGTTAGGGTAAAGGAGGGTTTAAACCCATCATTTTTTTTCTTTCACTTTTAATTTTAGTGATAACAGTATACAGAACAAATAGAGAGGGTTATTCTCCTAATGGGGACACAGCTATTTATACTTGACATATTACTCTCCACTTTATAAAAACAAAGTGTGGCCTCCAGTTAAACTTTAAAGCAGTTTGAACAACAAAAATGTAGTATATTAGTATAAAATGTAGTATGTAGTTCTTCAATACTGGTGACTACATTTATTTTCTTTCAGGCTAAGAACATTTACATCACGTACAGAAATACCTGTTAATCTTGCCAGACATGCGATGTGCTTGTCACTTCCTGTGAGCTGAACTGAAATCATAAATTATCACAATATCCTTTGTGTGTTAACTTCTAATTCCCTCATCCCCCCCATGAAATACACATAAAGTAAAGCAGGCATGTTTAAAATGTAGCCTTGGTGGCAACCAAGTATATTATTTACAGTCTGCCAAAAAAGAAACCGCATGCAGCCACCACCTAATGACTGGAAAGCCAAAATATATATGTTTTTTTTTCCTTATTTTTGGGTTTATATACACTTTATTCATGCTAATAAAATGTATCCCCAAAAACTGAAAATACTTTGGTATCACCTTTGGTATATGATGTGTGGCCTTGGACCTTAGCAGTTTGAAGTGGGAACATTGATTAGGGTAATAGAATTGATCTCTACTAGTCTCATGTATCATCTTCCCAGGTTTGTATTGTCTTCTGCAACATATCCCCAGCCAAAAATGTAGCATGTCTACACTCTATGATCTTCATTTTCTCAATTAGGTTCTCAGTTTCTGACCGTCCTCTTAAGCATTTTATATTTGGAACATTATGTGGGGCCCTTTAGTGATTTCAAGGATAGCATTTGAGGTCCCAATTAGCTCATACGTTTACAACTACTAATGAGAATATACCCTTAACTAAATAGAAAGAAGTGTCATATTCTGCTGTAAGTAAAAATTAGTACTCTACTTCTCAACCAAAAAAAATGTGTTGGTTGTACCTACGTTTTGTTTGACTGTTGAATTTTGTCTATGCTGTTCCTATTACAGGATATGAAAAAAAATGAATCTGCTGACAGAATCAATAGGTAAATAAACAATGTTTCAGAGGGACCTTAGAAAGATTAAAAAAATGTTGTGTTACACAGCCGAGCGCTGGGACATCCAAGATGGCGCCCGGGAAAAGCAAAGGCACAGATGCTGTGCTGAAACACGCGCCGAGGCCTACTACACCGCCGCAGCACGGATCTCCCATACCGACGCCGGGTCTGGTAAGGGACTCGACCCCCCCTGTGTCCCCAGTCTCCTCCGCCTCAACGGGTCAGGGCCCCAAAATTTCAGACTTGCTGGGGGATAGGGACCTACGGCGGCATCTCCTGTCCCTCCCACCAGGGAGGACCTGGATCGCTTTGCAACCAGGGTAGAGAGGGCCTTCAAACAGGACATTGACCAGCTAAAGGCAGACACCACTCAGTTGGGCACGAGACTGGAGGCCCTAGAGCAATTAGTGGAGGAGACCTTGCCTACAATTTCTCAGCTAAGGGATAGATGTGTTGCTCAGGACAATCACATTGAGAGCCTCATTTCACAACTGGATGATTATGAGAACCGCAGCAGAAGATCAAATATACGCATACGGGGGCCTGCCTGAGGCTACAGGGGCAGGGACATTGTCCCTACGCTGCAAGGTATTTTCAAGGAGCTGCTTTTTTAGGCCTCTCACCCACTGAGGACTGCTGGAAATTGATAGAGCACACAGGGCCTCTGAGGCCCCCCTCACAAGATGGGGAGAACCCACGTGATATTATATGCAAGCTACACAGGTATACTGTCAAGGAACAGCTCATGCAGCGGATGCGTAACCGCCCTTTCTTTGACTTTGATGGTGCGCGCCTGTTCTTCTATCAAGACCTGTCACGCCGCACTCTGATGCAGCGCAGAGCTTTGGGCCCGCTCCTTGAATCCCTGCGAGCGGTTAATGCCACCTATAGGTGGGGGTTCCCCTTCATTTTGCGGGCCAGCAGGGATGGCAAATCGGCCATTTTACGTAACAAAGATGACCTCCCGCGCTTTCTATCGCAGCTGCAGCTGCAGCTGGCCCCGGTGGACTTCCCGGACTGGAGGCTCAATTCTGGCATCACGACGGTGGCGGTGCCACAACCTTGGCAGCAGGTTCAGCGCTCTCGAGGCCGCAGACGGTCATCCTTGGTGGCAGTGCTGCCTGGCTCTTCGATGGGAGATTGAGGCGCCGCGCAGAAGTTGACCTTCCCCTTCTGGGTCGCCTCAGGAATGACTTTCGGATGATACACGCGATCCGGGAAGGAAACTATCGCAACGTTATCCCTAGGGATGACCTGGGCTTCGGCATCATCTTTGACATCTGTACTGTTAAACACCGGATCTCCTGACAGAAGCCGTTGCCCTGCCTTAGGACTTCCTCCCCCCCCCCTTCTTTTTTTTTTTTCTCTCTCTTTCTTCTCAGGGTCTTATTTTTAATTTCATTTTTAATTTCCTTTTTACTATAGCTTTTTTGACTCATATAACATGTCCTGCTGCCCGGGTTTTTGTCAGAGACACTTCAAGATTTTGCTGAGCCGTTGTACCCCCGGATGTATGTTACCTCCTTTTTTTTTGTGTGGGGAGTGGGAACCACCTGGCTTTCCATGTCCGATCACTTCTCCCACGTAGGACTACCCGTATTGGGTGTCAGCCCAGATTTGGGCACTTTGCCTCGCTCAGGTAGCCCTCGCATTTTGGGTGGGCTCCCTGGGTTCGGCGAACAGTTAGGGGCTTCTCCCGTTATTGCCATAGGCATTTGAGAGGCCCCCTCTAATGTTTAATGTGCCGTGTGTATTGTATGTTTTACTTATATTTTTTTTCTCTCCCCGCCTTTCCCTCTTCTCTTCTTCCCTTCCATTTCTTCTGGTCTCCTACCTCTAGCTCTCTCTCAGTATCAGGAGGATGGATCAGCACTCGCCGACTTCAATGGGATGGGGACTGACGCCTGGACCACCCGCTCCACCGTCTCATGGCTACGATCAAGGTAGTGTCATACAATGTACGTGGGCTGTGCTCTCCTAACAAGCGGAATAGGCTCTGGTTAGAACTTAAGAGGTTAGGGGCCCAGGTAATTTTTTTGCAAGAGACCCATTTCACTGCCTCCTCGCTCCCTAAGCTCCCCAGCCACTTGTTTTCGCAATGGTACCTTAGTAACTCCCCTACACCTAAGTCCAGGGGAACAGCTATAGCCGTCCATAGGAATTGCCCATTCCAACCCTCTGACCACAGGGTAGACCCTCCAGGGGCGCTTTGTGTTTTTGAAGGGTACAATAATGGGCCAGACCTACACCTTTGCGACTCTGTACTCCCCGAACTCACAACAACTTACGTTCTTGGACCGGACCCTGGCCCAGCTGGCTGAGTTCCGGGAGGGGAGACTGATATTAGGAGGGGATTTCAATGTTAGCCCCGACCCCGTTTGTATACCTCGGCGAGTAGGTCAACCCATTCTCACACCTTTTTAAAACACTTTAAGAAGACCCTTCAGGGACATACACTGGTGGACTGCTGGAGGGCCCTTCATGCAGAAGGGAGGGACTACAGCTACTTCTCCAGTGTGCATAAAGTTTACACTAGAATTGATCTGATGCTGGTGGATCAGGGCTCCCTGGACCTATTACTGGAGGCCACTATTGACCAGATCACTATCTCCGACCATGCCCCCGTGACCCTCACTATCTCTTTATCACAGGCGATGGCCAGGGCCAGGGCCAGGACTTGGAAATTAAATGAAAACTTGCTTGACGACGCAGGGGTGTTGGAGGGGGTTTGGGTGACTTTGACAAATTACTTTGCAGAAAATGCCAATGGAGAGGTTAGCGATGGTACCCTATGGGAGGGACATAAAGCGGTGGTTCGCGACACCTTTATTGCTTTAGGGGCCAAGATCAACAGGGAGAGGCAGGTGGACTTCCAGAGGGTGTTGCAGGCGCTGCGGCAGGCTGAGCTCAGCCACAAGTGGACGTCGGCCTCTTCCGAACTCATGCGTCTGACCGAACTTAGACAGCTTTTTACTAAGTTATTAGATCGGAAAATCACTCGCAAAATGCGGACGGATGCTGGCGCGCGCAATTAGAAAAAAGAGGCTTGTGGCCCACGTACATAAGCTGCACTCCCCTAAGGGAGAACCGGCACACCACACCTCAAAGATTGCCTCGATGTTTCGCGACTACTACGAGTCCTTGTACAATCTGGGAGCTGCTTCTTCCCAGGCAGCGGCGACCCTCAAACGCACTAAAATTGAGTCGTACCTCGCCTCGATCGGGCTCCCCACCCTGTCCCCGGGACAGGCGACTGGCCTTGAACATCCCATCTCCCGGCGGAACTATTGGCGACTATTAAGTCTCTTCCCTCAGGCAAGAGCCCCGGCCCCAACGGTTTTACTATGGCATACTATGTGAAATTTTTTGACAAACTGCAGGCCCCCTTATGTACTCTCCTTAACTCACTGGTGACTGGTGGCCAGATCCCTAAGGAGACCTCGTTGGCGCATATCACAGTGCTTCCAAAGGACAGTAAGGACCCTACCCAACCACAGAGTTATCCTCCGATTTCTCTTTTGAATACGGACCTAAAAATGTTTTCTAAAATTCTGGCTAACCGCCTGAAACCTCTCCTCCCGGACATGGTTCACGCCGACCAGGCTGGTTTTATACCAGGACGGGAGGCCAGGGACAATTCGAACAGGGCTATACAGTTGATACACTGGGCACGTACACGCGATCGGATGCCTCCATACTTGATTCCATGTCCACAGACGCGGG